>WOXC01003744.1:0-600000 GCA_011680675.1 Gymnobelideus leadbeateri
AGGATATAGTTTCCTTCCTTGCTCCTTTTAATTAGATCTATTTTTGCTTTTGCTTTATCTGAGATAAGTATTGCTACCCCTGCTTTTTTACTTTAGCTGAGGCATAATAAATTTTACTCCAACCTTTTACCTTTACCCTGTGGGTATCCCTTTGTTTCAAATGTGTTTCTTGTAGACAGCATATTGTAGGATTATGGTTTTTAATCCATTCTGCTATCCACCTCTGTTTTATGGGAGAGTTCATCCCATTCACATTCACAGTAATGATGACTATCTGTCTCTTCCCTTCCATCCTATTCCCTCCCCTGTTTATGTTTTTGTTTATTCCTTCTCCCTTCCCCTCCTTGAAGTTTTCCCTTTTGACTGCCCCCTCCCTCAGTGTTCCCACCCAGTGACCCCCCTTCTTAACCTACCCTCTCCCCTTACTAATATTTCCCTCCCTTATAATCCCTCCCTTTAGTCTCCTCCTTTTCACCCCCCCCCTTACCCTCCCACTATCTATAGGACACAACAAATTTTTATACTTATCAGAGTAAATTACTCCCCGTTTGATTCCAAACCAATGAGAGTAAATTTCAAACAATGCTCCTCTGCCTCCCTCCAATTCCTCTATTTAATGAATTTATGTGTCTATTCTTAAACTTCACTGATTAATTTGATCCTTCTTTGAATCAGAACCAGTGAGAATAGTGTTTAAATGTTGTTCCTCTCCCTCTTACTTTCCCTTCTTCTATAGTGTGTTTTGATGCCTCTTCAGATGGCATATTTTACCTTTTCCTAGCTCATCCTTTCCTTTTTCCCATTACAGTACCATTGATCCCCTTAATAGTCTTTTTTTTTTTTTTTAGACTCCATTTTAGTGCATTCATACCCACACCCTCTAAGTATAACCCTTTTGCAGGTCATGATAATCATAGAGATTTCAAATATTGACAGTTATCAGCTCCACATATAGGGATGTGAACATTTTGCTCTTGTTGCATCCCAGGTAATGAGCTTGTGTTTGTGGGTGTGGGTATGTGCACTTCTGCATGTGTGAGTCTATGTTACCCTTGTTTACCTTTTTATGTTCTTCTGGAGTCTTGTAATTGGAGATCAAATTTTCCATTGAGCTCTGGCTTTTTCATTAGGAAAGTCTGGAAGTCCCTTACTTCATTAAACGTCCATCTCCTTGCCTGAAAGATTATGCTCAGTTTTGCCAGGTAGTTAATCCTTGGTTGTAGTCCTAGCTCTCTTGCCCTACGAAATATCAAATTCCAGTCCCTCCGCTCTTTTAATGTAGAAGCTGCTAGGTCCTGTGTGATCCTAACTGTAGTTCCTCGATATTTGAATTGTTTCTTTTTGGCTGCTTGTAGAATTTTTTCTTTAATCTTATAATTCTGGAATTTGGCTACTATATTTCTTGGAGTTTTCAGTTTGGGATCTCTTTCAGGAGGAGTCCGGTGAATTCTATCAATAGCTATTTTATCTTCTGATTCCAGGACCTCAGGACAGTTCTCTTTGACAATCTCTTGGAGGATGTTGTCTAGACTGCTTTTCTCATCGTGGCTTTCTGGTAGACCAATAATTCTTAGGTTGTCTCTCCTGGATCTGTTCTCTAGGTCAGTTATTTTTCCAGTGAGATATTTTACATTTTCTTGCAATTTTTCGATCGTCTTGTTTTTTTCGATTGACTCCTGCTGCATCATAGAGTTCTGAGTTTCAGTTTGGTTGTTTCTAATTTTTAGTGAATTATGGTCTTCAGTAAGTTTTTGAAGTTCCTTTTTTAGGGAGGTATTTTCTTTTTCCAAGTTGGTCATTGCCTCCCTGATTTGGTCTTTAAAATTTTTCTTAAGCTCCTCCAGGAATGCTATTTGGGCTTGAGACCAGATCATGTTTCCTTCTGTGGTCTCTGGTGTGGGCAGAGTCTATATTGTCCTGTGTGTTTTGTTGTTCTTGCCCTGCATAGTATGCTCGAATAGACTTTCTTGCCTTCCCCTTCTCCTTTTCAGCTTCCTTCCTTCCCATTGTGACTTCCTGTTTCTTAGTGTCTCAGGCTATGAGTTTGGGGCCTGATCCTTGACTTTGAATACCTCTGGGTGGCTAGTTTATGGCTAAGTCAGGGAAGTCAGTGAGGAATGTAGATGTGTAGGTGGGGATGAGTCTGACCACTTCAGATTTCTGCCTCTATACCCCTGGGCTATAAGTAGGCTTTTGTTGGTGAGGTGAGGTGGGGCTAGTTGGGTCCCCTCCCTCTCTTCAGATTCCTGGCTGTCTCAGTTACACCCTTTCTTGGAGATTCTCAAGCCTGAGGCTATTTCCATTAACTTGGGATTTCAATCTGGGTGGGAGACTTATCTTTGGGTTTTCTGCTTCATGAAGGAGGGATGGGAGGATCTGAGCAGCTAGAATTTACTTTGCCATTCCAGCCCCTGTATCATACAGCCAGGCAGTTTCTAAATTTCCAGGCTGGGGGCTGAATGCAGCCTGAGAAGCCACTCTCTCCACTGGGGGCCCGACTCTCCTACCTGGCTCCAATGATCCGTTCCCTCTGCCAGATGACTGTGATTCGTCCCTTTTGGACTTAGTGACAGAGGAGCTCAGCGAGGTTACTGCTTCCTTTCCGCCATCTTGGCTCCGCCCCTGAGGAAGCGATATCTTGTGGGACTGCTATTCTGGGAGGTTGGGTAGGGGAATAATGGGGGGAAAATGATTGTAACTCAAAATCTGGCGGAAATGAATGATGTAAAACAGAAGTTAATAAAGTATTTGTTTAAAGAAAAAAAAATCATCCCTTCCTTGGGGCAGTTAGGTGGCGCAGCGAGCAGAGCACCTCCCCCGGAGCCAGAAGGAGCCGAGCTCAGATCCGGCCCCAGACACCCAACACACAAACAAAAACATAGCTGTGTGACCCCGGGCAAGTCACCCAACCCCAATTGCCCTCCAAAAAAAAAAGAATAATCCCTTCCCATCAAATTCAACCTGTGCCCTCTATCCATGTATGCCTGTGAACATATGCCATGTGCCCTTCTTCAATTATTTTCATAATGAGAAAGGTTTCATCAAACACAGTTATTGTTTTTCCATGTAGGAATGTAAATAGTCCAACTTTGATAAGTTCCTTTTGATTTCTTTTCCCTGATTACCTTCTCAAGCATCTCTTGCTTCTTGAGTCTGAATGTCAATTTTTCTATTCAACTCTGGTTTTTTCATCAAGAATGCTTGAAAGTCCTCTATTCCACTGAATGACCATATTTTCCCCTGAAACAAGATACTCAGTTTTGATGGGTAGGTGACCCTTGGCTTCAATCCCAGCTCTTTTGCCCTCTGGAATATCTTATTCCATGCTCTTTGATCCCTCAGTGTAGAAGCTGCCAGGTCCTGTGCTATTCTGATTGTGTTTCCACAATATTGAAATTGTTTCTTCCTGGCTGTTTGTAGTATTTTCTCCTTGATCTGGGAGTTCTGGAGCCTGGCTATAATATTCCTAGGAGTTTTCTTTTTGGAATCTTTTTCAGGAGGCAATCAGGGGATTTTTTCAACCTCCATTTCCCCCACTGGGTCTAAAACATCAGGGCAATTTTCCTTGAGAATTTCTTTAAGGATGATTTCTAGGTTCTTTCTTTGATCATGGCTTTCAGGTAGTCCAATAATTTTTAAATTGTCTCTCCTGGATCTATTTTCCAGGTCAGTGGTTTTTCCCATGAGATATTTCACATTGCCTTCTATTCTTTCATTTGTTTGGATCTGCTTAACAGCATCTTGATTTCTCATAAAATCACTAGCTTCCATTTGCTCCAGTCTAACTCTGAAGGAATGAATCTCCTCAGTGAGCTTTTGAGATTCTTTTTCCATCTGGCAAATTTGACTTTTTAAGGCATTCTTCTCCTCATTACCTTTCTGAGCCTCTTTTGCCATTTGAGTTAGTCTATTTTTTAAGGTGTTATTTTCCTCAGTCAGGCTGTTGACTGTCATTTCATACTTTTCTTGCATCTTTTTCATTTCTCTTCCCAAATTTTCCCCCACTTCTCTTATCTGCTTCTTAAGGTCCTCTATGGCCTGTAGCCAGCTTGTATTTTCATTTGGGGCTTTTGGTGCAGGAGTTCTGACCTCACAGTCCTCCTCCATGCTTTGAGCCTCTTTGCCCCTAAAATAGGAGTCCAATGTTGAACTTTTCTGTTTATTTTGTTTCATTTGCCTAAGCATGTTGCCACTTAATTACTTGATTTTTGGGCTTGTTGCCACAGTAGGACTCTCCCACCAGACAGGGGAGCTTCCGCCCAAACGTGGGGTCTTCACAACTTCCGCCAGATGGGTGGCCTCTGTAAAGCCTCCACCCACTCTGGCAAGTTGGATACCCACTCCAAACTTCAGCCCCAGACCACAATCCAGATCCAGACAGTTTAAAGCAAGAGCGATTAACCCCCAGACTGATTGCTGGATCTCCCTACAGTTTGCAGACCAGGAGCTAGAGCTACTACTGATGCTGCAAAATGGCTTCTGTGTAGCTGTTTCTTCAGCAGCTTTTCACCCCCAGGGGAGGAAGCTACACGTTCCCCAAATACTGGTCCCAAAGTCCATAGGGCACTAACCTCTCACTTTGTCCTAGGCATATCTGTGCTGATAATTCTGGAATTGCCACAATTGCTGGTGTTCTGGGGTCCCTCCAGCCGGCTGAAGGCCCGGCTGCCCTGGGGCTAAAACCTCGGACTTGGGCTTGGCTCTGCGGGCTGCGCTGTAGGTTCTTAGTGCGCTGTGCTGCCTGATCTCAGAGTGCTGCGCTGGCTGCTCCCTGCAGGGCTGCTGGGCTGTCCTCAGCAGGTTAGCTTCTCTGTGCCGTTCTGTGGGAGCTGTGGCCCCAGAAGTTGTTCGGAGTCCCCTTTCACATTGTTTGAAATTTGTGTGGGGCAGAGTACATTGGAAATGCTGTTTCTACTCTGCCATCTTGGCTCCGCCCCCTCACTTAATCATTCTTAAAATTTCCCTCTCAGCATTGTACTGGGGATCCAGCCTCCTCTCCTTTACATCTAGTTGGTACATCTAGGGACCAGCCAGGAACTATGATCATAGAGACACCAGAGAATAGGAATATGTGATTAGCAAAAAGGAGATCAGGATTATATATAGAGAGATTTATGACTTTGCACAGTTCCGACTCACTTGAGACCAATTGATGGGCAATTCAAGAAATCATGCTTGTAATGTCATTGGTCTTTGAAAATGAAGGATGAAGAGCAACAACAAATTAGTGAAACTTGCAAAAGACATTAATCAGAAAAAGTATTTTGTGGAGAAAGTTCTTCCTAAATTGTGCACTCCATTTTGAGTGAGAGATTGGTTCAGCAAAAAAAGTAGCTTTGCATTTTTCCTTTTTGTCTAAATACAAAAAACAAAGAGGAACAAATGAAATAGTGTAGTGGAAAGAGCACTGGAGTTGAAGTCAACAGAGATTTGGAGACATAGCAAATGGAGTCAGGGACACCTGAGTTCAAATACAGCCTTACACTTACTATCTGTATGACAAGACACTGCCTCAGTTTCCCCATCTGTAAAATAAGGATAATTATAGCATCTACCTCGAGTTGTTGTTGTGAGCATAAAAAGAACATTTCGAAGCACTTTAAAACCTTAAATCATCATATAAATACTAGTTATGATTATTGATTATTATTAATATATTATCAATCACATATCTGACATTTGCTAGCTATGTCTCCAAAGATAGGTCACTTAAATTTTCTGACCCTAAGTTTCCTCATCTGTCCAAAGGGGACAATAGTAGCCTACTAGCCTCAAATGTATATGTGTGTGTGTGTGTGTGTGTGTGTGTGAGAAAGAGAGAGGGAGAGAGAGAGAGCGAGAGAGAGAGAGAGAGAGAGAGAGAGAGAGAGAGAGAGAGAGAGAAATTACTTGTTTCTATCCTTTCTAAACTCTTGTAAAGATATTTAGATACCACTCTGTGGTAGCCAAGTTCAAATAGATTTTTCTAAACATGAAAATGCAAATCAAGTTATGAGTTTGATGCTGCTGCACATTAATTATCCATGGGAGTCTATCCTTGCCCCATTTGTGACCAAACTTAGCTTTGCATGTATATTTAGTACTTTCAGTTCTCTGGCTTCTTCTTATGGAAAAATGAATGTATAATGATTGCATAAGAATTTACCTGAGCTGGTGGCATTTGAAAACAGTAGACTCATAGAATGTCCCTAATGAGATATTGCATGACATTTTAAGTTTTGTAAAGCACTTTTCATGGATTATCTCCCTAGAGCCTTACAACAACCTTGTGAGTACAAGTATTATTGGCTCCATTTTAAGAATGAGGAAACTGAGGCACAGAGAGGTAAGGTTACTTGTGCAAGGTCACAAATTCATGTCTGAGGCAGGATTTGAACCCAGGTCTCCCTCAGTCCAGATCTGTCCCTCATGCACTATTTCATGTCTCTGTCAGAATTACAAGATCCTTCAAGATTACTTAGACTAACCCTTGGATTTGAGAAGTGAGGAACTGAGGGCTACAGGAGCTAAGTGACTTACTAAAAGTTACACAGTCAATAGCACAGTCAAAGCTAGAATCCAAGTCTACATATAATTTTTTAAAAATTCTTTTATTTCTAAAAATAATATAGATTTTTGGGCTTTTTAAAGTAGATTAAGTACATTATTTCTCATTTAATCCAATTCTGTGATCTAGGAGCTAATATTGACTTCTTCCCACCCATTGGCATTTACTTGGGTAAATCATTAACTTCTACCTCAGTTTCCCCAAATGTAAAATATAGATAATAATGGCACTTATATTTCAGGGTTTTTGTGAAGATAAATTGAAATTATATTTGTACAGTGCTTAGCAAAATGTTCTAACCCATACTAGGTGCTATATTAATGATAGTTATTCTTATTACTCTCATTTTATAGATGAGTAAACTGAGTTTCAGGATAAGTAATTTGTTCAAGTCAAATACCTAGTGAGAGAGGCAGGATTTGAATTCAAGTCTCCCTGACTCCAAGTACAACATTCTATCTACTATACCATATTGCTTCTCTGAGGACATAATTAGATTAAATCAAATAAAATTAAAGAAGCATTTATTATATCCCTGACACAGCATTAGACTAGCTGTTGGAAATATAAAAGCAAAAATGAAACAGACCCTGACTTCATGGAGCTTGTATTTTATTAGGAGAATTCAATGTAGTTTTTGGAATAAAGAGGTTTTTCTCTTGTTCGATTTTTTTTTTGCTCCTTTTCTTATATTTGCAGTATTTTTATACACTTTCATTTACTTTTCTTTCTTTCTTTTAAAGACCTAGTGAGCACAAAACAACAATGGAAAACTACCCACAAATCAATAAAACCGTGAAAGCTAAAAACAAAAATAATCAACCATAAAACCCCTCCCTCCAAAGTCACACATCCTTGCCTGTGCAATGGCATTTGGATGCATAAGGAACACAAATGAAAGCACATTGTCCTCATTAAGGCTAATTGTTTGAGGGGAATAGGAAGGAGGGTGAGAAGAGTCAGGGCTGTGTTTATTTGTCTCTTAGGACTAGTTAAGGTTCATAGACATAGTTCTTTGAAATTAAACAACAGAATCACCAAGCTGGCCTGAAGCTGAGGGAAACTACATTGGTGTTGGGCTTTATAAAGGCTATAAGAAGTCCCTTCAACATACAGACCACCATACAGTCATGTACTTATTCAGGAACTCAGCTCAGATTTAAGTAGCTAAGCCACACAAAGACAAAGGACCATTCCAAACTACATATAATAAAGTGGATCTTTCAAGCTCTGGATTGTTAATGCTTTTGACAATTGCTGTTTATCCTTCATTTTTGAAAAGGATCAATGGAAGATGGTGATAGAAAGGAATGTTGGCCAAAACATCATCGTATAGTCATTAGATATACATTTGTGACCCAGCCTTTGGAATTATGTTATTTTTTCCAGTTGTCTAAGATCCTTTTGTGGGGAGACTCTGAAAGAAAAGCCAGAACGTCTTGGAGCATCATATCAGGGCCATTAAGGAGTATTTGAAAATGTGCATTTTTTAATGAATTTCTCTTTGGTTCATGTCTTTTTTCTTCTGATGAATAATTCAGGAGTAATCTTAGGCAAGGTAGGTAGGCTCCAGTCACAATAAGCACATGAAAATTTCTGGAGAAAAACAACTGTAGACTGAGTTAGCTAATAGTAAATGAAGAAACACAAGAATCAGAGCCTTTCCTGAAAATCTCGTGTCCTGTGATCAAACTGCTACAACAAGAAGAGAATAAAAGGGGAAAGAATACTGTAGAGTTCAGTTGGTATATGACTGTATTGGAAGAATCTGCAGGTCATCTGATAGCTTCCTTAATTACCTAATTATCCTTACTAATTGACTAAATGCTAGGCTCAGTTGTTCCTTCTCCTTCCCACCAATTGGCATCCCTGGTTTCCTTCAAATATCAGCCAAAATTCTACCTTCTACAAGAAGCCATGCCTGGTAACCCTCAATGCTAGTGTAGTGCCTTCCCTCTGAGATTACCTCCAATTTACTCAGGACAACAGTTTACAGATAACTATTTACATATTGTTTGTATATTGTTCCCCTGTCTTCCCCCCACCCCCATTAGAATGTCAGATCCTCGAGAGGAGGGATAATGTTTTTGCTATTCTTTGTCATCCCAGAGTTATTACAATGGCTGGCACATAGTGAGTGCCAATAAATGCATGTTGACCCTTGTTGACTCTTCTACTTGCAGAAGGTGTATAAGTAATGCTCAGCATTTTGTGCATTTTGGTGCCCTGGGCTTGGTGACAATAATGGGCAAGAAACCAAATAATGGAAAAGGCAAATTATATGCCCCAAGTTAAACTTGGAAACAAAAAGGCACTAGGAGAGACTCCCAAGGAATGCTAATGAACACTATCATCAAATTCATAACGTGACTTGGGTTTTCAAGATAGAAAATTCTCTTGGTTTGGCCCCCACAGACCAAGTTCTAGGGTCAAGGCAGCTCAGTAAGAGTTTTTAAAAGGTAGCAACAAGTAAAAAGAACATGAAATAAAATGGACAGCAATGAAAATGATAGATGGCATTTATATATTTCTTTTAAGGTTTACAAAACATTTTAAATACACTTTCATTTAAACTGTAAGTTATTATCCTCATTTTGCAGGTGGGGAAATTGAGGCACAGAAGGATTAAATAATTTGCATATGGTCCCACAGTTCATAAATGTTGGAGAGGGAGTCAAACCTAAGGCCCTACTTACTGCAAGTAAAATGCTTTTTTCTACAGCATCATATTTTTGCTTGGGTTTTTTGGCAAAATAAAATGATAGAATCTTGAATACTTATTTTTCTGAACAAATCTCTGGGTCACAATAGATTGCATAATTCAGGAAGAACTTGCTCCACTGAATTATTTTCCTGTTTAATGTCTTTTTCAAGTTTTATTGATTTATTAGTTACTCCTATAATATTGACCTCTTTTCCACCAATCACATATTCCAGTTTTCTGATGTGCCAATGGGTCTATGGTGTTAGAATTTAGTCTGGTTCCCTGAAGTCTTGTGAAAGAACAGAGGCTGAATCTCCAGCACAATGCTCACAGAAGGTTTCTGAGAAGGAGTGACTGAAAAAGCATTTGTCACAAGCTTAAATGCTAATAATACAGATAGAAAATGCAAGATAATCCCTGCTCTCAAGGTCACAATCTGATTGGGAGAGACAATACCTACAAGACAAGTCAGCTACAGGTTAGATGGAAAGACTCAGAATTCCTGAGTGTGCATCAGCATGGCTGCTAAAATAATTGTACACAGGAGTTTTTGAGTTTTTTTTTTAAATTCCTCTATGTTGTGAATTTGTCTCTTTTTTGTAATTTGAATTTCTTCTTTGTCCTTGATCACGTTATCTAATGGTTTACCAATTTTGTTAGTCTTCCTTAAAAAAATCATTAGAAAACCTGATCAAAAGAAAGAGAGGAGAAACTCAAATTACTCCAGCCTCATTAACAACACAAATTCACAGCAGAGGAAATTTTTTTTTAAAAGATAAAAAAAACCCTACTGCATACAATTACAATCATGAAAATAAAAAAATTTGAAGGAAATGAAAGAGTATTCACAATACATTAAATACTCAACCTAACACAATAAGAAATGGAGATTTCAATGCACTCTCTGAAAAATAATTGAGAAACCTATAATTTTAACTGCTGAACTCTGTGTGTGTGTGTGTGTGTGTGTGTGTGTGTGTGTGTGTGTATGTGTATTCTTGGCTAGATGGAATTCAAAATGAACCCAATCAAACATTTAAAGTAGCAAATTAATAGCTCTGGTACAAAAATTATTGTCAAAAATAGAGATGAAAATAATCTTCCATGCTTCCTTTTTGGAGATAAATATGGTCTAAACCTTGAGAGACAAAGAAGAAAAAGAAAAGCATAAGCAGCTGCCTATTAGGATAGGTTCAAATGAAAGCATTTTAAACAAAATCTTTACAATGAGAATATAGTATTATATCCAGAAATAATTTACTATGACCAAGTTGGATTCCTACCAAGGATCCAAGATGACTTAACTATAGAAAACTAATTCACATAATTAATAATAAAACCAACAAAGATTAAAATCACATGATTATTTCAATAGACAGAGGAAATGAACTTATTCCTATTTGCAGATGACATGAAAGTGTACTTAGAAAATCCTAGCCAATTACCAAAGAAATTAATTGCAGGGAAGGGCAGTGATTATGTTGTAAAGATAAAAAACATTGCTTATTATTTTTTAAATTAAATTATACAGCTATAGAGACTAGTTGAAAGTGTTACACCTCAAAAAAATTGGTAATTTGGGGATGACAATTTCCCTGTTTCCTCTGGCCATGTATGACTTAGTCCCTGGACATTTTGGGACTGAGAAAATGATCCTCTCATTAGTCTCTAGGTAGAAAGGGCTGTTTACTCAATGGATCTTCGTAAATGGAGTGACTGTCCTTTTCTATCTCTTCCTTTAACCTTTCAGTGAGTGCTTATATGGCACCCACTTTACAACTTCCTATGGCATAGAGGAAGATCATTTTGTCTTTTTCTGCTCCCAACCTGCCACATTAGGAAGAGCACATGATGACTGAAGCATTTGTTCCACCTCGGTGAGTCTGAAACGGTATCTCAGACTTCCACCTGCCCCTTCTTTTTTGTATTTCTTCCCTAAGTGTAGGTTAGTGATTATCCACCATAAGAGGGATATATTTAGGTTTAGAGATGATCTTGTGAGTTCAAGTTGTAGGGAGGTCCTGGGCCCCTTAGTTGGATTAGATAACTGAAAAGAGGAACCCTAGCCTGGCTGACTAGAAGACCCTGCTCTGTTTTACAAATATGATGTCATCTGATCCCATAAACACCCTGGGAAGTGATGCTGGAGAATACTTTTGAGAGTCCTTTGGGCATCAAATAGATCCAATCAGTCAATACTTAAAGAAATTAATTCAGTATATTCATTGGAAGGGCAAATACCAGAACTGAATTTGAAATATTTTGGCCACATAATGAAAACACAGGATTGGAAAGGACTGTGATGTGGGAAAGATTGAAGGCAAAAGGAAAAGGGGATGGCAGAGGATGAGACAGAGAGATAGTATTATGGAAATAATAAATGTGAACTTGGACAGAATTTGATACTAGAAAATAGAAGGGCCTAGGAGGCTATGGCCTATTAGGGTCATGAAGGACTGGACATGACTGAGTTACTGAGCAGCAGCAACAACAAGAGGTGCTATATTAGCCCCATTTTATAGATAAGAAAGCTGAGGCAGAATGTGGTTAAGTGATTTGCTTAGGATCACATAACTTTTAAGTGTCTTAGGCTGGATTTGAACTCAGCTCTTTGTTGAACTCCAACCCCCACACTCTACCCAGTGTGCCACCTAGAGATTTAGAACAAGAGAAAGTATATGCTGAATTTGACATGCCAGGGGATGTATATTTAGAAATGTCTATCAGACAGTAGGTGATATATTATTAGAATTCAGGGAAGACTTTGGGGCTGGCTATATATAAATCTCTCTCTGTTTCTCTGTCTTTTTCTTCTCTCTCTCTCTCTCTCTCTCTCTTCCTCTCTCTGTCTCTGTCCTTTGTCTCTGTCTCTCAGTCTCTCTCTTCCTCTTTCTCTCTCTTTTATGTTCATTGTGTGGTGATGGTAACTGAACCTGAACCTATGGGAGCAAGGGGAAAGGAGTTAATTCTTAGGGAAAAGATGATTAATAATTTCAAGGACTATAGAAATTCAAAGAGGATAAAGACTGAGAAAAGACCATTGGATATAGCCATTGAGAGGTTTCTTTGAGAAGATGGTTAAATTATATTTTGGAGGATGAGAAACCAGGATGCAGAGGGTTGAGAGGCATGGGAATGGGGAAATGGAAGCTGCAAATGTAGGGGATTCTTTGTAGCAGGAAAAAGGAATAAAGATATAGTATAACTTGATTGAGAGAGTCATTTCAAGTGAAGGTTTTTTTTTTAAAGGATGGAGCAGCAAAAGAAAAATATTTCACTCTGGCAAGTAACAACTCTGAATCACAAGGATTAGAACTAGTGGGTTAGTACTTATCCTTACTACTGCCCTAATGATTCTAAACACTGTAAAAACCAAACAAATTTAGAAAGAATTAGGCATTTCTAAAAAAAAATAGAAATTTACAAAGGATTACATAATGATAAAGTAATAGTTGATCCTAAAGTCAATAAGGAGTTTATTGAGTAGGAAAGAGGCGACATGATTGGGCCTCTGTTTATGAAAATACCTTTGACAGTTATGGGAAGGATGGATTAAAGGGGGAAAGATTTGAGGAAGGAAGAGGAGTTAGGAGCTTTTTTTTACTATAGGCCAGGTTAAGGGTGGTGGAAACCTGAACTGGAGGGGGAGATAAGGAATAGAGAGAAGGGGAAAGCCCAAGAGGTTGTAAAGACAGAATTGACAAGATCTGGCAACTAATCAGATATGTAGAGTGAGGTTAATGCTGAAGCTACAAACCTATAATGTAACTTCCTTAAAGGAAAAGGCTGTTTTCATTTTTTTTCTCCTTACATCCCTGCCTCTAGCAGAGTTCCTTGCACATAGTAGTCAATTAATAAATTGTTGCTAGATAAGGTGGAAAGATGAAAGATAAGTTCCAGATAATAAGAGTGATCTGATTTCATCAGCAAGCACAATCCCATTGATTTTGGGTGGCCAGGGAATAATAATCATAGTAGTAGGTAATATTAATATAGCACCTACTACGAGCCATACTCTGTGCTAAGTGGTTTGCAAGGATTATCTCAATTGATAATCAATTCATTGAATCCAATTTCTGAAGTTTGGATTTTTGGATTAAGATTAGGATTTCAAAGTTTTGGATTCAGTCAAAAGGACACACTTGAGAGCCTAGAGGGCCACAGGCGGCCTTAAGGCCACAGGTTCTGCACCCTTAGGTTAGGTACTAAGATACTGAGGGCTACAAAGGCAGGAATTAAATAGTCTTTACCCTTAAGGAGGAATTAAATATAAAATGCATAAATATGTAAAGCATTTTGACATAAAGGCACTAGCAATGGGGAGGGGGAGGAAAATTTATAGAGAAGATCATGGACTGTCATGAAAGAACCTAAAGAATCTAATAGGGAGAGGCTATGAGGGAAGACATTCTAGGAGTAGGGAGTGACCATGGGGATAAGAGATGGAATGTCATGTATGTCACTTAAAATTGCACATGGGAAAAATAGAAGAAAATGTTAAGTATCTCATAACAGAGACAACTGAGATGGAAAAAAAAAGATTGAGGAGAGGTACCTTAAGAATCATTCCACTGCTGGGAAGTCATAATAAAGAAAGAGCAGAGACATGATATTTTAGGGAATCATAAAAGAAAACTGCCCAGATCTTTTAGAAGTAGAAGACAAACTAGAAACTGAAAGAATTCATGAGTAATCTCCTGAAAGAAACTCCCTAGAGAAACTCTCAAGAATATCAGGAAAAATCCAGAGCTTTCAGGTCAAAGGAAAAATAATTCATGTATTAGCATACTGAGGAAATATAGTATCACACATGATTTAGCATCCATTATAATAAAGGAGTGGAGAGACTGGAATAGGATATTCTAGAAGGCAAAAGATTGAGGCTTACAGACAAGAATATCTTACACAGCACAATTGAGTATCATTGTACAGGTGGGGAAAAGTACCTTTAATGAAACAGAGCACTTCCAAACTTTCCTGATGAAAGAGATCAGAGTTGTGTAGAAATCTGAAATCAAACAGAGGTGTCAAGAGAAGCCTAAAATGGTAAATAAGAGCAAACAGTCATAACAAATTAAACAAGGAGAAACTGTTTACATTCTTATGTGAGGAAATATATTCCTTCGGATTTCTATCATTATCAGGAGTCATAGAAGGAGTCTAATTAAACAGAGAGGGACTCTGTTATGTTTTGATGATCTTTAAGGTTAATGGAAAGGAGGGAGAAGAGGAATTCATTGGAAAAGAAGAGGAAGAATGGGGAAATTATTTAACATAATAAAAGTGAACAAGTAGAAGCCTATACAACAAGGTGGAAGAGGTTAGAGGGTGAAGTGGCCAACACTTGAACTTTGCTCTCATCTGAAGTGGTCAAAAGAGAGAACATACACACATAGATTTGGGTAGAGAAATACATTTCACAGATCAGGAAAGTAGGGGGGAAAGGGGCTAAGGGAAAGAGACAGTAAGAGGGAGGGTAGCTTAAGGGAAGGATTAATCAGAAGAAAAACAAATTCTTAAAGAGGGGGTGGGAAAATAGGATGGGAGGAAGCACACACACACACAATCATAACCACAAATATGAATGTGATGAACAAACTCAGAAAATGGAAGAAGGTAAAGAATGGATTAGAAGTTAAAATCCAATGATATGTTTTATATAAGAAACAGTTAAAATAAGGGACTGGAGTATGATCAATTATGCTTCAGCTGAAGTAAAAAAAAAATATGCAAGAATAGCAATCATGGTCTCAGACAAAACAATAGCAAAAATAGACTTCAGTCCTTTTTCAATAAAATCAGGGATGAAGCACATATGTCTATTATCACCATTACTTCTCAACATAATGCTAGAAATAATTTAAGAAATACAACAATAATATAAGAAACTAAGAGAATAAGCATTGACAAAGAGAAATAAATTTATCACTTTTTATAGATGATATGATAATTTACTTAGGGAACTCTAGAGAGTCAACTAAAAAAAACTAATTGAAACAAATAGTTTCAGCAAAGTTGAAAGATACAAAATAATCATATAGAAATCATACACATTCCTTTGTATCATCAACAAAATCTAGCAGGAAGAGATAGAAGGAAAAATTCCATTTAAAATAACTACAGATAGCATAAAATCTTTGGTAGTCTAACTGTCAAGACACATAGTAAACATACAAAGAAAAGTATTTTGACACAAAGACAAATCTAAATAATTGGAAAAATATTAATCACTCATAGATAGGTTGATCCAATATAATAAAAACGACAATACTACCTAAATTGATTCACTCTCTTAGTGCCAGACCAAACAAACTTTATAGAATTTTAAAAAATGAAGAAAAAAAAACAAAACCAAAATTGATCTGGAGGACCAAATGGTCAAGAGTATCAAGGGAACCAATAGGAAAAAATGAGAAGGAAGGGGGCTTAGCAATACCATATTTCAAATTACATTGCAAAGCCATGATCATCAAAACAATCTGGGACTTGGTAAGAAGTAGAGAGGTTAATTGATGGAACAGATTAAGTACTCAACATACAGAAATAAATGAGCATTGTAGCCCAGTGTAAGATTTCTGCTATTAAGGTAAGAACTTACTTTTTTTTGTCAGAAATTTTGGGGAAAATTGGAAAATGGTCCAGCAGAAGGCAAGCTCCAAATGAGTACATGATTTTGATAGAAAGGATAATATCATAAGCAAATTAGAAAAAGATAGAAAAAATTAACTGTAAGATCTCTGGATAGAAGAAGAGTTCATGACTAAAAAAAGAGATAGAGGGAATCATAATATGGCTATCAATAGCCATATTTAAAAAAATGCTCTAAATTACTAATAATTAGAGTGATGAAAATGACAACAACTCTGAGGTAACACCTCATACCCATCAGAATGACAAATTTGACCCAAAAAAAGGAAATTACAAATGCGGGAGGTGTTGCTGGAAAATAGGTACATTAATGCACTATTGGTGGGGCTGTGAACTGGTCCAGCCATTCTGGGAAGTAATTTGAAACTGTTCCCAAATAAGCTATTAAACTATACATATCTGTTGATGCAGTGATACCACTACTAGGTCTAGACCCCAAAGAAATCAAAGAAAGAGGAAAAAGGATCCATATGTATAAAAGCATTTATAGCAGTTTTTTTCATGGCAGCAAAGAATTAGAAACCCATCAATTAAAGAATGACTGAAAAGTTATGGTATATTAATGTGATGGAACACTATTGTACTCTACGGAATGATGAAGGAGATGGTTTCAGAAAAACCTGAGGAGATCTGTAAGAACTGATGCAAAATGAAGTGAGCAGATCTAGGAGAACGATTTATATAATAATATAAATATTATAAGGACAACCAACTTTGAAAGACTTGGGGATTCTGTTCAACACAATGGTCAACCACAATTCCAGTGAATTCATGAAAATACTACTCATCTTCTGATAGCAAAAGAACTCAGAGAGAAGACTGAGACTTTTTTCTTATGGCCATTCCTGTGAGGACAAGGACAGGCTAATTCCTTTGACACATGACAGACCTCTAAATAGGTAAAGAGAACGATCATGTTCTTCCTGTCTCTTCCCAGCCTAACAATGACTAATTCTTTTAAATACTCCTTCTGTGACATGGGTTTCAGGTCCTTTACCATGCTGATTGCCTTCCTCTGAACACTGTTCATTTTAACAATGTCCTTCTTATACTGTGCTACCAAGAACTGAACACAATACCAGCAATGAACACATTATAATAATTTAAATGACCAAGTCTCTAGCTTGTACCGTAAAAAAAAAAAAAAAAATCTTTGCTGGGAACTTTTATCGTGTGTAAGCAGAAACTTCCATTACAACTTTTTTTTTTTTCTGTTAAAATTCTGAACAGAAGTCATGTGATTTGAACATTCTTTCCATGGCTAAATTTAACATATTAAAAATCAAACTGCAGCAGCACCAATATTTAGGAAGGAAAAAGAAGGAAGGAAGGGAGGAGGACAAAAGGAAGGAAGGAAGGGAAGAATGAAGAAAGAGAGGGAAAGATGAAAGAAGGAAAAAAAGAGAAGGGTGGGAGATATGAAGGAAAGAAGGAAGAAAAGGAACAAAGGGATGAAGGGGGAAAAAGAGGAAGGAAGAAAGGAAGAGAAGGAGGAAGAAGGGACAAAGAAAGGAAGGAAGAGAAGAGAGGAAAAGAAAGAACTCTTCCAAGTCCCCATTCTATTTTGCTGTGTCTTAATCACTGTCTTGGTCTAAAGCTCAAAGGCTCCGATTGAATGACTGATTATCTAAGATGTTGTTCCCAGGGGGTTCATGCCCTCCTCCAATTGTAATTAAGGTATCCCGAGGGTATCACTGCGGCATCTTATCATTCACCTTCTGCCAGGCTTGGCTTTCCATCTTCAGAATTTCAAAGAACTGGGTCTGACCTCTACATAGGCCCAGGAAAACATCCCTAGGCCCTGGTGGATAACCTCGTGAAGAGGTGTTTTCAGGAGTCAACGGGTATATTTTCTGCAGAATTTGCTCTCCAACAAGATCTGGGCCTTACCATGCCATTCTCCCATCTAACAGCTTTAGCCTTGGAATTGGCACTGAGCTATCTGGAGAGCCAAGGAGGGCCTGGGAAGGTCTTCAGAATGCTCTCCATTTTGTGTTGCTTCCAACAAAAAGAAACAACCCACCCCCCCAGGTATATAAAAGAGGAGTGGTTCTTAACCTATAGTTCTCTCCCCACTTTGTGTAGTATTGGTGCAAAGGAAGTTTACTAAGTTTCTTCTCAGGTCCTGAGTTCAAATCCTGACTCTACCACTACTATGTGGTCCTGGGCTAGCTATCTCATAATTCTGGGCCCGAGTTTTCTCATCTATAAAATGCAGAGAGTGGATAGATTATTCCTAAGGTCCTTTTCAGCTCCAAATCTATGGCCCTAGAATGCTTTTGCTACCCCTTACCCTAGGTGCCAAAGGGCCATATAAATGCGTTTTTAAAAATCCTTGGGATTAGAAGACAGGAGCAGGAATTTGGCTCAGCCTGCTTGTCTGGGTTCTTCTTTCTCTTTGGGTATAATTGTGGCCAGAATGCCTCCTGATCCTTTCCCTCCAGTGGGGGTTTTACTGACAAACTCCCTTAGGCCAAGGGGGCCTGGGCTCCCAGATTTCTCCCCTTGCTTCCCTCCAGGGCTGCCCTTTCAGACAGACAGATGGGCTCACATGCTCCTCAGGTCTCAGGCTTTGCAAATGAACAAAGGCTGTAGCTCAGCCTGTCAGAACTTGATAGGTTGGTAAACACTGAACTCCTTGTTGCTATAACACCAGGAAAAATAATATGGGATTGCACATATAAATATAGCAGGAGGCTTTGCAGATGAGGAGCACTTCTCCATTGCTCCGAGGGATGGCAGGGCCTAATCCCTTCTAAACAAATGGGAACAGAGTTCTTGACTGCATGCTGTATTTTAGCCTGCCAGTGGTGCTCAGCCCTGGGAGACAACGTCATGCAAAGGGATTAGCTTTTAACATACTGGAGTTATCTTCTTTATTTGTTTTCCTATTTCATTATTCACATAAGCCAAAGGAAATGAAAAGCATCTCAATTCAGGGAAAGGGGCCTGTTTCTGATTGACTCCAGGCCCAGGCACTGAGGCTGGATGCACAGCAACCTCTAAGCATGAGCTCAAGAAAGCTCAGAGGAGAAAGGACTCTCAGGGATTAGATAGGGAGGCTCAAAGAAAGCAAGAAAAGAAAATCAAAGAGATTCGGCGGAGGCACAGGGCTTTGTGCTTATGGGAAGACTCAGGTGGGAGAGCTGCTTTTAGAGTTGGAGCACTTGCATTGGAATCTTGGCTCTACCATCTATGACCTTCCCCATTTCAGGCAAGCTGCCTCAGTTTCCTCATCTGCAAAACAAGATGCTTGGGCTCTGTCACTTCTAACTCAGTTCTAACTCTGTGATACTGAGAGATGTGACTTGCTAACCTTTAGTTTCCCATGTATGGTCAAGTTCGTGTGTTTTTGAAAATGTTGTTGTAAGATCATAGGATTTAGAGCTGGGAAAGGTCAGAGCACCATAGATTTAGGGCTAGAAGGGGCCCCTTACCCTTTATTTTTCATATGAGAAACAGACCTAAAGAGGTTAATGGATTTTCTCAAGGGCATAATACAAGGTCAGGATTTGCACCTGCATTCACTGATTCCAAATTTAGTTTTCTTTCTACTACATCACACTGACTGCTTCTTGTACATCGTTTCATCTAAATTTCCCATTTTATATGGGAGCAGACTGAGGCCTAGAGAAGAATGGTGACCTGCTTAAAGTTGCATAGATAAGGTCATAGCTTTAGAGTAGAAAGGGACCTTAGAGGTTAGTCTGACCTCTTCATTTTGCAGATGAGGAAACTGAGGCACATCATGGTAAAGTGATGTGTTCAAGGTCATACCAAATAGAGACATGACTCTAAACCAAATCTTTATATAATCATTCCAATATTCTTTCTACTGTACTGTAAGTAGCAGGAAAGTAATGGGAACTCTGGGTATCTGATTTCAAGGCTGACTGAAGCTGTCAAAAGCCACTAAGTTTTGTTTGGCATCTTTGGGGAATGACAACACTCTTTGAGGACTCACTAAAAGTGACTGAATTTTGTAGCAAAATTTTGTTTAAAATTATATATATATATATATGTATATGAGTATGTGTGTGCGTATGTATGTGTATGTGTTTGTGTTTGTGTGTGCATATGTATGTGTGTGTGTGTGTGTGTGTTTGTGTGTGTATGTATCTAGTAGCACTAATTTTTTTGTTAAGATAAGCCAAGTAAGCTGTGGTTTGTTCTGGATTTTATTAACCAATTATTGAGTAGTTCTATTAAAAAAAAAAAAAAGACCCGTTTGTAGAGGGCCCATATCGTACAAGACAAAAAATGAGGGAAGAACTCAAGGTCCATATGACATCTTGTCTGTGGAAGGTTAGTTGTTTAGTTATGTCCACAACAAAGCAACCATTTATACATGTAAACTTGTGTTTATGTGTGAATACGTATATGAATGTAGCTCCTTATTGGAGAATAGCAAGTAAAGTTTTTTCCAACTGGAAAAATCCCAATCATGAAGAATATGATGAATACCATCAGTGAGTGAAAGGTACTACTTCTCTCATCTGAATATAATCATTAGTAGTTGGAGCCTTGTCTGTCTCATTGACCCATTGACCCTTTAAAGGAGTAATCTGTTTGGACAGAATTTTGCTGTTTCTTTGACTGTGCTTGCTCCACTGCTACTGGGACCTGGTGAATTTATCCACTGTCCAATTTCTTTTTTGGCCTCCTGCTTCAATGCTAGTGAACTACATTTACTTAGCTCTTGGGAGTATGCCACTCCCTTTAAACCTTGTTAATTTGCTGCCTGTCCTTTTATAATGACTTCTGTTTAAGGAGTGGGTCACTGAGGATTGGGAGTAGAGTGGAGAACAAAAGGGAATTCATAATACCAATGGCCCTAGACTTAACCATGATCTTTTGGTTATGGTAACCATAGAGGCTTTCTCTCTCTGGAGATACAAAGAAGGGTTATACATACATATTCTTGTATACATATTTATGCATGTATATGGATATATGTGTGTGTATACATATAATAGAATATAAAAAATGTCACCAACCACCACACATTCAGAGAATCAAAGGAGGATAAGTGCAAGAACTGGGGATGCATCTAATTGTTCAGAATTGAGTGTATTTAGAACCAAAGCCAAGTTAACTGGGACATCAAAATTTCAACTTTAAGTCAACCCAGATGTTTATTTACTAAGGTTAATAATACATTTTTAATTCTTGGCCTAGAATATTAATCCCCAGGTGTTCCAGTTCTAAGTCTAAAGGCAAATAAATGTCCTTTATGCCCCAAACAGTATTTTTGGGGGGCGGTTTCTATAGTTATGAATTAATCAATATTTGCATACTTTTTGTAAAAAATGATTGCAACATATTGAAAGACTCCTGACACCCAGCAGAAAATCTGGGCAAAGACACTAGCCTGGCCAAGCTTTCTATTTCCCGAATTTCTCCTCTTGCTTCCATGGCAATAATGAAAGAAACTTGGCATAAGAATCCAATCTGTTCCTGCCTGTTTCTCATCTGAAGTCATAAACTTCTTCCATCCCACCCAGGACTAGAATTTCAGCTGGCAAGAAACAGCTGTCTGCTTACAGGTTTATTCCGGTAGGAATCAAAGACAGAGCTATGTTAATTAAACGCCCTAGGCTGTTCTCAAAAAGCCTTGCTGACTTTTGGTCACCCTCAAGATCAAACCACTGAAGAAAAAGTATAAGACACAAAATCATGGGTGTAGTGGAAATAACAGTCAATTTGGTGCCAAGAAATCTGGATTTGAAATCTGACTCTATCACATCTAGTCACCTTCTTTAAATTTTCTGGGCCTCAGTTTCCTCATTAGTGAAATGAGGGGGTTGGTGTAGATGATATCTATAAAGTCTCTTCCATCTCTAACAATCTACCCTGTTTCTCATAGGCCTCTCTAGGACTTAGAGTTCTTAGAGTTCACAGGGTCCATGGAGAAATTTCAGATTTGTGAATATGGATGGGAAAAACTACATCTTCATTTCCCAATAATCTCTAACAGAAATTCTGCATTTCCTTGAATTATTTTAAAATATAATTCTGAGAAGTGTTCCATAGACTTTCCCAGCCTTCCAGAAGGATCCATGACACACAAAAATTTAAGAGATAGTAGTCTAGAGACTGTAGTAGCAGTCTTCTAAGGGCAAATGGCAGAGAATGCCAGTTAAATCCCATCTCTGACAATAGCTACCCTACCCTTGATAGATCACTTCACCTTTGAGAATATGCCTTGCTGTCAGTGCAAAATGGGCTTAACTATGACTAGAGAACTTTCCTTAGAGGATTATTGTGAAACACATGATGTACAAAACTTAGCTATATTTAGGGGAGACAACATGGAAAAGTGGGGTTGATCTCAGAGTCAGGAGAGAACCGGGTTTAGCTGTCACCTCTGACACATACTGGCTATAAAACTTTGAGACTTACCCTTGGAGAGCCAGAAGGGCAGTTAGATGGCGTTTTAGTGGATAAAGCTCTGGGCCTGGAGGTAGGAAGACCAGAGTTCAAATCTGCCCTCAGATACTTCCTAGATCTGCAACCCTGGGCAAGTCACTTAAGCTCAGTCTGTCTGTCTTTTCCTTCTTCCCTCCCTCTCCTCCTCCCTTCTCCCTCCTCCTTTCATCCCTCCTTCCCTTCCTTCCTTCCTTCCTTCTTTCCTTTCTTCCTCTTTAAAACTATATATAATACAGCTGAGATATATAAGTAGAGGGAATTCCCTATATCAATGGAATACTGAATTCATCCCCAATCCCTATCCCTTAGAGTGGAGATCAAGGTATAGATATCCCCCTTTTCCTGTAGGTTTATTTAATATTTCTGAGCTTTCTTCTTCCTCTGTTCACTAACTTTCTGAAAGGAATTCCACATTTCATAATTTATTTATATATTTCTTATTTTTCTACTTTGTATAGTACCAACAAGCTTCTGTGGAAAAAAGATCCATGGGTATCCCTTAAGGTGGCCCATTCTCAGAACTGAGAAGGGATCTACCTCTTTGCCTTAAAGTAAGTGACATGAAGACCAAATTCTATAGGGGTCCCTGAGGCTTAGTATTATTGGATTGTAGAATTTTTGCTATTGGAAGGAGCTTTAGTGACTATCTGGTTCAAACTTCTCACTTCATAGATAAGGAGATCAAGTTTTGGAGAAGTTAAATGACTTATCTGAGGTTGTAAAGCTAAGAAATAGAAAGGACGCCCATTATTTTAAACTTAACCCATGGAAAATGCACCAAATAATCCCAATTTTTCATTAGAATGTTGAATTAAAAATTAAGAAAATAATGTATGATGTCAGAGTAAAACCAGGAAGTTTATCTGGGCCTAAGCAATGGTAGAATACTGTAGACTAATTTTTTTTTCTTACCAGGTTTTGAAAGAAGGAAAAGGAAATAAACATTTAAGTATTTAACTATTTTCCAGGGACCTTGCTAAGCTCTTTACAATTGATATCTCATTTGATCTTCACAAAAACTCTGGGAGGTAGGAGCTATTATATCTCCATTTTTCATTGAGGGACACTGAAGTGACATGAAGTGACTTCCCCAGGGTGACACAGCTGATGAATATTTGAGATTGAATTTGAACTCAGGTCTTTCATCTAGTCCAACAAGTGGTTATACAGCTTCTATCTGAAGTTGTCCAAAGAGGGCAAAACAACCCCTTTTCAAGGCAGCTTATTCCCCTTTGGGAAAGATCTAATTGATATGAAGTTTTCTCTGACAACTATAATAAATTTGTCTCTTTGAAACTTCCATTCAGTGCTCTTGGTCCTGTTCTACTTATTTCATTAATTAATGTCATCTAAAACAATTCTTTCCTTCCAATCTTTATACTGATTATCATTTCCAGATGTTTATTTCTTTCCTAGTGCTCTCTCCCATTTTAAATTATATTGTATTTACTTCTCTGTGTAGATGTCATATACCACATAGTAGGATATAAGCCCTTGGGGGCAGTACTATGGCCATGTGCTATTCTATTGACTAGTGTACAAAATGGAGGGTTTGGAAAATTAATGACTAATGCCATTTTTTCTTCCTTTATGTTCAAAATAAACACAAATGGAAACTTCAGAATTTGAAGAAGGAATCATCTCCTCCCTTGCCTGTTGTTTGGAACAGATGTAAGTAATAACAGATATTATAATAACAGTCTGTCCTGACACACAGCTCAATAGACCTGTTATCTCATCAATGTAGACAGTCTACAATGATGTGAACTGTAGAGTAGTCATGGCTGACCATCCTATAAGATTTTTTTCATGTCTTTCTATAAGTTTGCTCAAAGCTCTCACCATAAAGTGGGGCTCTTCCTTGTGCCCTTTGGAGTTAGTAAAGGTATGTTCACTGAGTATGGTGTCAAAATCAGTTGGGCTCATTGAAATAGTGAATACCAAGTGAATAATATCTCCCAATTTACTTCATTGATAAGATCATTAAAGATGACTACTTGATCACTCCATAGTGGTTCTCTATTTGCTGTAAGATAAAGATAAAAAAAAAGTCTTCCACCTTCACAGAACAGGATATAATTTTTACTCTTTTGGTGGTTTTTCCCTTTTGTTCTGATTCTTTTTTTTTTCACAACAAGACTAATGTGGAAATATGTTCAACATGATTGCATATGTATAACCAATATCAGATTGCTTGCCATCTCGGAGAAGGAGGAGGGGAAGAAGGGAGATATAAATTTTTGGTACTCAAAATCTTACAAAAATGAATGTTAAAATTATCTTTACATGTAATTGGAAAAATAAATGCTATTTACAAAAAAATCATAAAGGAGAAAAAAGTATAAGAACAACATATGAGGACCTGAATTAGTTGAAGAGAAAAGGGGCAGAAGAATAAGGACAGGCCATAATTTAAGTTATTAGTGTGGCCCAGATTTCTTTACTTTACCAATATCTTCTTTGCAAAAACAAGTGTGAAGGAAAAAAGGGAAAAAATATAAGATGGAGCCAAATAGAAAATTAATCATTACAATCACGAATATGAACCTGATAAACTCACCCCAAAATGGAGAAGGGTAGTAGAATATATTAGAAAACAGAAACCATGTTTTGTTGTTGTTTTTGAAGAAAGCACACTTGAAAGATAAGGATTCACACAGAATTAAAATGAAGGCTTGAAGAATTTTTTATGTTTCAGCTGAATTAGAAAAAGCAGGAATAGCAATCATTATCTCAGGCAATAAAATTGGATGAGGTTAAAAAACTTAAACAAGAAACCCACATCATAATTAAAAGTGCCACAGGTAATGAAATAGTTTTAACACCTGCACTGAATGACATGGTATCTAACTACTTAAAGAAAAAGATAACTGAATACAATCAGATATTCATGAACTTGTGTCTTTTTTATTATTATTTTATTTAATCTCTTTTTTTATTAACCAAATGCTTTATTAACTTCTGGTTTACATCATTCATTTCCGCCAGATTTTGAGTTACAATTTTTTCCACCATTTTTCCCCTACTCACCATCCCAGAATAGCAGTCCCACAAGATATCCCCTCATTCAATCTGCTCTCTCCCATATCTTCTCCCATACCCCCTTCGACTTTTTCATTAGAGGAAGGTGATTCTCTGTGCCCCAATGCCTGCACATCTTATCTCCCAATTATATGCAAAAGAGTATTAATAATAGTATTTATATATATTTGAAACATTTAATTTTAAGACCTCAAATTTCTGATCCATTCCCTTCTTCCCTTGTCACCCATTCCCTCTGGGAAGATAAGTAATTCAGTATATGTTGTACATGTCTAGCTATGCAAAACATTACCATAGTAGATATATTGTACAAAGCTGCTTATAATTCCCTCCCACCCATCCCACCCCCCACCTGGTCCATTCTCTACTTGATACTGTCCCTCTTCTATAGTGGGTACTTTCAACCTCCCCTCCCCCAAAGAATGCCCTCCCATCCATCATCCCTCCTCTCATTTCCCTTCCCCCTATTCTGCTGCAGGGTGAAATATCCCATTTAGTATGTATGTCATTCTCTCCCTGAACCAAATTCAATGAGAATGTGGTTTTGCCTTTTTGCCTTCCTATTCTTCCCCTCCCTGTAGCCACTTCCCCTTGCTTCTTCTACATGAGATAGTTTACCCCATCCTGTCTCTACCCATCTCCTCTTTCCATTTTCCTCTCTCACCTCTTAGCTTCACCCCTTAAGTATCATCCCTTCCCACCAAATTCAACCTATGCTCTCTATCCATGTATAACTGTAAACATATATACACAATTCACACATATATTCATACATACACCCTTCTTCCATTATTTTCATAATGAGGAATGTTTCATCAGTCACAGTTATTGTTTTTCCATGTAGAAATGTAAATAGTTCAACTTTGATAAGTTTCTTTTGATTTCTTTTCCCTGATTACCTTCTCAAGCATCTCTTGCTTCTTGTGTTTGAATGTCAAATTTTCTATTGAACTCTCGTTTTTTCCTCAAGAATGTTTGAAAGTTCTCTATTCCACTGAATGACCATATTTTCCCCTGAAACAAAATAGTCAGTTTTGCTGAGTATTCCTTGGCTTCAATCCCAACTCTTTTGCCTTCTGGAATATCATATCCCATGCCCTTCAATCCCTCAGTGTAGAAGCTGCCAGGTCCTGTGCTATTCTGATTGTGTTTCCACAATATTGAAATTGTTTCTTCCTGGCTGCTTGGAGTATTTTCTCCTTGATCTGGGGATTCTGAAACCTGGCTATCATATTCCTGGGAGTTTTCTTTTTGGGATCTTTTCCAGGAGGTGATTTGTGTATTCTTTCAAACTCTATTTTGCCCTCTGGGTCTAAAACATCAGGGCAATTTTCCTTGAGAATTTCTTGAAGGGTGATTTCTAGGTTCTTTCTTTGATCATGGCTTTCAGGTAGTCCAATAATTTTTAAATTGTCTCTCCTGGATCTATTTTGCAGGTCAGTGGTTTTTCCCATGAGATATTTCACATTGCCTTCTATTCTTTCATTTGTTTGCATCTGCTTAACAGCATCTTGATTTCTCATAAAGTCACTAGCTTCCATTTGCTCCAGTCTAACTCTGAAGGAATGAATTTCCTCAGTGAACTTTTGAGATTCTTTTTCCATCTGGCAAATTCGACTTTTTAAGGCATTCTTCTCCTCATTGCCCTTTTGGGCCTCCTTTGCCATTTGAGTTAGTCTATTTTTTAAGGTGCTGTTTTCCTCAGTCAGGCTGTTGAAACCTCATTTCATACTTTTCCTGCATCCTTCTCATTTCTCTTTCCAACTTTTCCTCCATTTCTCTTATTTGATTTTTAAAGTCCTTCTTAAGGTCCTCTATGGCCTGTAACACTCTCATATTTTCCTTTGGGGCTTTTGGAGCAGGATTTCTGACCTCACAGTCCTCTTCCTTTTCCATGCTTCGATCTTCTTTGCCCCCCAAATAGGAGTTTAAGGTTGCATGTTTCTGTTTATTTTGTTTCCTTTGCCTTGGCATGTTGCCACTTAATTGCTTGACTTTGGGGCTTGTTGTCACAGTAGGACTCTGCCACCAGAAAGGGGAGCTTCTGTCCAGAAGGTTGGGGTCTTCACAACTTCCGTTTCTGGCAAGCTGGATACCCAACCCATGACCTCCACCCCAGACCACAATCCAGATCCAGGGAGGTTAAAGCAAGAGCGATTACCCCCTAAGACTGATCGCTGGATCTCCCTACAGTTCGCAGGCCAGGAGCTGGAGCTGCCACTGAAAAATGCAAAATGGTGTGTCTCCTCAGTAGCTTCTAGCCCCTAGGGGAGGAAGCTGATGCGTTCCCCAAATACTGGTCCCAAAGTCCATAGGGCACTAACCTCTCACTTTGTCCTAGGCATGTCTGTGTTGATAGTTCTGGAATTACCTGGAATATCTGGAACTACCACAGCTGCTGGTGTTCTGGGGTCCCTCCAGCCAGCTGCTGGTCTGGCCGCCCTGGGGCTAAAACCAAGGCTCACATGGACCTGGGCTCGGCTCTCCGAGAGCTGTGAGCTGTGCTGCCTGCTCTCAGAGTGCTGCGCTGGTCCTTCTTGCAGGGCTGCTGGGCTGTCCTCAGTGGGAGGTTGAGGTTAGCTTTTCTGTGTCATTCTGTGGGTGCTAGGGCTCCAGAAGTTGTTTCAGAATCCCCTTTTACATAGTTTGGAGGTGATCTGGGGGGAGAGTGCTTTGGACGTGCTGTTTCTACTCTGCCATCTTGGCTCCGCCCCCATAAACTTGTGTCTTTAAGAATATTTTGAAAACTACATTTCAATATATTTGGCTTCCTTTGTAATCTAAAATATTTTATTTTATGAATTTTAAAGTGTTATCCTGAGAAAA
This sequence comes from Gymnobelideus leadbeateri, assembly GCA_011680675.1. Taxonomy (NCBI): domain Eukaryota; kingdom Metazoa; phylum Chordata; class Mammalia; order Diprotodontia; family Petauridae; genus Gymnobelideus; species Gymnobelideus leadbeateri. The sequence goes on from WOXC01003744.1 coordinate 28,197, forward strand.
TGTTATCCTGAGAAAATGTCCATAGGTTTTAGCAGATTGCCAGAATTCATGACACAAAAAAGTTAAAAATAGAAGGTAAAATGTTAATAGTTAGGATCCTCAATGTGTCCCTCTCCGATCTAGACAAACCTAATTATAGGAAACATAAGAAATAAGTTATAGCCCTGAATAGAATTTTAGAAAAATGAGTATAATGGAGGTCTGGCACATGTTCAGACCCCATCAAATTGATATGATAGCATCATCCACATGAAGCATAATATGGAGCTTTTCCCAGAAGAATGAAAACTGGAGCATACATAGACATTCTGTACATGGTTGAGGGGAAACCATTTTCAATTGATTTCATAGCCTGAAATGGTGGTATCTTTAAAGGGCCTGGGTGAGATCAACTATGGGTTTTACTATATTCACATCAGTAAGTTGACTCCATTACTAATGATCTAAGTTACAGAACCAGGCTGTAAGGGGGAAGGCCTTTGGAACACTGTTTCTCCTCTCTGAGTCCATGTGGCTTCCTGAGAAACAAGCATTGCTCTTCAGTCTTTTCATTCACTTTTTTTCTATTCTACATGTAAGGAGTGGAATTTCTAATCTGGGTTAGGAGTCTACACCACACAGATTTAGGAATCCATAAACTGGGGTCAGGTGTTACCACCTCCCAATATTGACAGCCTGAGTAGTAAATGTTTGAGCCTCAAGTTCAGTAAGAACCAGCTCAGTTGTGAGGCTGATTCCCCTGCTACCCCTCACTCTCCTTGAAACCAAAATGGTACAAGACATTCTACTTTCAAGATATTGGGGAACATGTAGGTATTTTCTTACTATATCTGTGAAGTAAATATCACTTTATAATAGTTAATTGAAATGAAGAAGTAAAATGGAACTGGGGTGCCAGTCACTGGCCCCTTCTAAAATAGGGGCACTCAGTGAATGGGGGCTTGAACTGATGGTAGAGAAAGAAGTCTTCCAAACTCTTCAGAGTACCTTGGAACCCTCAAGAGGTGCTGTGACAGGTCCAGTCCCGAGAAAGTAGGATCAGGGACAGATGCTACATGATATATAATAGATCTCTTCATTTATTGAATGACATTAGAAAATAATATACATATATTCCAGCTATGCATGATCCATTTGTAGAAACTGATCACACACTAGAGTATAAAATTCATAAGAAAATTCAGCTAAATAGAAATATTAAATACAATCTTATTATAACACAAATAATTGTAATCAACAATGGCCATTTGCAGAAAGGATTCAAACAAATTATGACTATGTTATTTAATCCTAAAGAATGGGTGGGCCAAATAACAAATTAAAGAAACAACAAATAATTTCACCAAAGAAAATGATAAAAATGAAGCCATATGCCAAAACATTTTTCAAGTAGCCAAAACAGTTCTTGGGGAAGTAGTTCCCAATCTTAATCCTAAATCCCTAAATGCTCATATAAAAAGAGAGAAAGAAAAGATAAATGAATAAGCATACAACAAATAGATAAAAAAGGGACAAATCAAAACCCTAAATAAAACACAAAAATAGAAATTATGAAAATAAAGAACAGTTAAACAAAAAACCACATTGAATTGATTTTTGAAACTGGAACAAATAAAATTGATAAGTCATTAGCTAGTTTGATAAAAAGAAGAGGAAAACAAAATTTACAAAACAAAAAATGAATAAAGGAGAATTTATAATAAATGAAAATGAAATAAAGAAATTATTATAAACTTTTTGCCTAACTATATTCAAAATTTGATAATTTAAATAAAATGAATATTCATAGAAGTATGAAATACTGAAATGAACAGAATAAAAATTAAAGAATTTTAATGTACTGTCTCAGAAAAAGAAAGTAAATAATTCACAAAGCCCCAAAACAAAAGTTAACTATGACTAGATGAACTTACAAGTGAATTCAAATAACAGTTCCATTATTGCATTTTTTTTTTTTTGCAAAGGCAGGGAAATGAACTTATTTGATAAAATGGGCATTATTCTGACAGCTAAACCAAAGAAAAAGTAGAAGAAGAAAATTATGGTCCAATATCCCTAATGAATATCAATAAAATATTCAGTAAAATACGATAAATATTATCAAAGTGATTATAATATATATTAAATATTATGAATGAATGAATGAATTAATGAAAATTATTTATTGTGCTTAATATATACTGAGTACTGTGCTAAATACTTGAATATAAAAACAAAAGCAAAGAGTTTCTGCTCTCTAGGAGTTATCCATGCTTGTTCCTTTTTAAAATGATAATCTTTCCTAATGATTATACTTATGCTTGTTCCTTACTAGGTCTATTGACATTGTTCTAGCTAGTTAAGATTAAGAATATTTTTCTGCTATTTATAAAAATTTGTTAGCACACTATGGATATATATATATATATATATATATATATATATACATGTATATATTCTCATCAGATTTAATTTAAACATTTAGTCCTTTAAGCACCCCTGTCAAGAAATATTTTGTATTACACTATGTTTATCGAGGCAGCTGGGTGGTGGAGTGGATAATGTTGGACCTGAAGTAAGGAAGAACTAAGTTTAAATCTCATAGTCATTCCTTTAGAGAACAATCAGAATTTGATTAATTTCCCTTTTCAATTATTTTTTACATACTCCAAATAATCCTGATTTATTTAGAAAAAGGACAAAGATATTAAAACATTAATATGGGGACAGAGTGAGGTCATTGGGCATATGAGCAAGCAAATTACAAGATGGGACAAAAGTCCCATAAATAGAATGCAATCACAAAATTTGCTTGGTATCATATGAAGAATGGTCCCACACTTTGCTTTTATTCTCACTTCTGACATTAGCACTTGAGAATTCAGAAGCTATTTCTGTGGGAGAATCCTTCTGGCTACAAAGCCTTTACCCAATTAGGTCTCATCTATCCTTCTTTAGGATCAAAGATTTAGTGTAACCAATCCTCAAACTAGTTGTCTTGGGAAGTGTGGAAGTGTGGGAGTATGGGAGTCATTCCTTTTGTAGACAGGGAACTATTTTTTAAAAAAAAGTTATGCTTATTTTTAATTTACAACATTCATTTCCACAAGATTTTGAGTTACAAATTTTCTCCCTGTCTTTTCCCTACCCACCATGTCAGAACACTGAATACTCCCTCCCCCAATATCCTCTCTCCTATGTCCTCCCCTATTCCCTCTCCAACTTTCCAGTAGGGCAAGATAGATCTCCATACCCCAGTGCCTGTATAACTTATTTCCCAGTACATATAATAATAATAATAATAATAATAATAATAATTTTTAAACATTTGATTTTAAAACTTTGAATTCCAGATTCTTTCCCTTCTTCCCTTGTTACCCACCCTTACTGGGAAGATAAGCAATTCAATATAGGTTGTACATGTGTAGTTATGCAAAACATTTCCATAGTGGATATACTGTGAAAGACTAACTACATTTCCCTCCATCCTATCCCACTCCATCATTTGTTCTATTTTCTACTTTGACCCTGTCCCTTTCCAAAGTGTGTGCTTCTGACTACCCTCCCCACCCCAATCTGCCCTCCCTTGTATCATCCCCCTTCTTATTCCCTTCTCCCGTACTTTCCTTTAGGGTAAGATGCCCAATTTAGTGTGTATGTTATTCCCTCCTTAAGCCAAATTCAATGAGAGTAAGGTTGACCCATTCTCTTTTGCCTTCCTTCTATTCCCCTCCATTGTAACAGTTTTCTCTTGCCTTTCCCTTGTCTCTCCCTATATCCTCTTATTATATTCCTCTCTCACCTCTCAATTTCACCTTTTAAGTATCATCCCTTCCTATTCAATTGGTCCTGTGCCCTCTGTCTATGTATACCTGTATACATATACACACACACACTCACATATGTATTAATATGCCCATATATCCTCCTATATAGACATATGTATATATACATATGTATGTATACACACACACATATATATTTATATTCCCTTCAACTATTCTCATACTGAGAAAAGTTTCATAAGTTACAATATCATTTTTCCATGGAGGAATGCAAATAATTCAACTTTTTGAGGACTAATTTTACATATGTAGGAAAATGCAACTACCATTCTACTTTTGGAGACATGTTGCTTAGAGATCCTTCCATCCTAGTGACCTGTGTCCAGGGAGCTCATTCCAAATTATTTCAAACGATCCTTCTCTGCTTGGGGAATGTGGAATTCTTTCATCTTTTTCTGTACTACCTTACTTTAAAGTTTGACCTAAGCTAGAGCTCTCAATAATTTAGGAGAGAGAGAGAGAGAGACAGAGACAGAAAGAGAGACAGAGAGAGATAGAGACAGAGACAGAGACAGAGGGACACAGAGACAGACAGATTGACAGACAGACACTGACTTTCATTGGATCCTTTCTCCATTCAGGCTGAAGTTAATCGAACTCAGCTCCTCCCATAGCATAATGTCCAACTCTCTCTTCCCTCCCGTGAGCCTCTAACAATGAGGTAGCTATTCTCCTTGCCAAGGCCATCCTTTATACGTGCATTTTTACTACCATGCCTACCCTTCTTCTATACCAAATTTCCCTATATCATCTCTTCTTTAATATTGAACTGCTCCCTATCTAATGATTCCTTCCCTATTACATTTAAATGTGCAGACTTTCCTTAATCTTAAGAAATGATCACTAGACCCCATCATTCTTTATAACTTCTCCCTTTCCTAGGCAAATTCCTAGAAAAAACTCTCAACATCCATTCCTTCACTTCCTCTTCTTTTGCTTACTCCCCAATTCATTGATATCTGGTTCATGACCTCAACACTCCATTGAAATTACTTTCTTTGAAGTTGCTAACAATCCCTTAATTCCCTGATCTGATGCTATTTTCTCAGTTCTCATCCTTTTTGACCTCTTTATTGTGTTTGATATGTTTTACTACTCTCTTCTCTTTGTGCTTTTATTTTTTATTTTTTTAAAGCAATTGGGGTTAAGTAACTTGCTCAAGGTTACACGGCTAGTCATTATTTATGTGTGGGTGCTCATTTTCTGAGGCCGGATTCGATCTCGGGTCATCCCAACTCCAAGGCCGGCGCTCTTACTCACTGCCCCACCTAGCCGCCCCTCTTTGTGCTTTTATGACACTGCTTTCTCTCAGTTCTCCTTCTGTCTTTTGGGTCATTCCTCAATCTTCTTTGCTTCTTCATCATCCATACAAGGCTCCCTCTCTTCTTATTTCTTGAAAGGCTCTGTCTTTTTCAGCGTTCTCTTCTTTCTCTCATCGATTTCATGAGATCCTATTAATTTAATTATCTTTTCATAGATGACTCATAGATCCATATATCCAACACCATCAATTGTCTATTGAATATTTTCATCCCACATCACTACTGCCTACTGGATATTTCAGTTTTATTGATAATTTCTTTAGTTTTTGGTTTCCAGTTTATCTACTTCTCTTAATATTTGATATAGATTCCTTTGTGAATATTTTTGCTTTAACTTGTTGACTTTCTAACTTAAAAATACATTTTAAGTTTTTATTCTCTTTTTCCATTTTTCTAATGTTTAATGTTTAAGGATATAATTTCCCTTATAAAGACTGCGTTAGCTACATTAAAGAAATTTTAATGTTATCTCATCATTATCATTTTCTTTCACATAATTATCAACTATTTCCATGATTATTCTTTGAATTATTTATTATTTAGGATTTCATTGCTAAGTTTTCATTTGGTTCTCCGTCTTTTTAAAAAAATGCTCTTAAAATGACTTTTATCTTCATTTCATTATGGTCTGTAAAGAATGTGTTTATTATTTCTGCCTTTAAAACATTTATTTTCAATATCCTTGTGCCCTAATATATAGTCACTTTTAAGAGAATTTCCATATGATATTGAGAAATACATATATTCTTTAGCAATCCCATTTAGAAGACTCCACAACTATTTTAGCTAAAGTTTCTCCAGCAATTTGTTAATTTTATGTTAACTCTTTTGTTTATCTTTGTACTAGATTTGTACAGTTAACAAAAGTTAACTTACCCATAATATGGACAGGCTAGATAGCCAGGGATCAGCTTTGATTCAATTGGTGGAAGCTTCTCTGCCCCAGCAATGGTCATGCTTGTGGATTGGTCAGTAGTATGTGTCAAGGTTGAGAGAATAACTCCTGTCTCTTCCTCAATTAAATTTTGTACTTAGGCTATCAGGAAACTACATTGTTAGTTCAGGCCTTAGTTATCTGAGTCAATTAAGTCTTAAGGACTGTTTCAATGCCTTTTTTTTTTTTTGCTTTTTGGAGGGCAATTGGGGTTAAGTAACTTGCCCAAGGTCACACGGCTAGATTTTTTTTTTTTTTGCTTGTGTGTGCATTAAGTGTCTGAGGACAGAACCGAACTCAGGTCCTTCTGACTCCAGGGCTGATGCTCTATTCACTGCGCCACCTAGCCGCCCCGTTTCAATGCCTTTTAAGGAAAAAAAAATAAAACTAACCTGACTTGCCTGGAATTAGGCCTTAAGCAAAAGCTAGCCCAGCACTTGTGGAAAGACCTTAGTGGCTGTTCTACCACTCTGATGCTTAATACTCTTCCCAGCAGACCACTCTTCTCAGCGAGTTAAAGAGAAGCCTGAAAATATATGAATCTTAACATGGGTTTGTAGAAAACCCCTCCCTAACCTTTTGTAACCTGTTACAGGGCAGCTAGATAGTGAAGTGAATCAAGCACCAGGTTTAGAGTTAGGAAGACCTGAGTTCTAGTTGTATGGCTTGGGGAAATCATTTAACTCCTGTTTTTCTCATTTTCCTTATCTATAAAATGAGGCTAATGAGAGCACTCATGTCTAAGGGTTCTGATGAGGATCAAATGAAATCATAATTATGAAGCACTTAGCCTAGTGCCTGGTACTGAGCATTATTTAAATGTTTGCTGCTGCTGCTACCCTCCTTATTAAAGTGACAGTTGATCACACTGGCTATCTCATACCAAGCTTCTGTTAGATTTCCACATATCCTGAATCTCATGAACATGCAGTGTGGACTTTATCCCATTATATCTGCCTTATCTTTTGTCTTTCTTATGTTTGTCCTTCTATAAATTTTCCCCAGGGCCTCTATGCAACATATCAGATGGCTTCTGCTGGTCCTTGCAGTGTTTCTTATCCCATGGTTTTTTTTTTTAAACAAATGCTTTATTAACTTCTGTTTTACATCATTCATTTCCGCCAGATTTTGAGTTACAATCATTTTCCCCCCATTATTCCCCTACCTAACCTCCCAGAATAGTAGTCCCACAAGATATCACTTCCTCCAATCTGCTCTCTCCCATACCTTCTCCCATACCCCCATCGACTTTTCCATTAGAGCAAGGTGAATCTTTGTGTCCCAATTCCTGCACATCTTATATCCCTATTACAAGCGAAAGAGTATTACTAATAATATTTATACATATTTGAAACATTTAATGTTATGACCTCAAATTTCAGATCCATTTCCTTCCTCCCTTGTCACCCATTCCTTCTTGGGAGATAAGCAATTCAGTATATGTTGTACATGTCTAGCTATGCAACACATTATCATAGTAGATATATTGTACAAGGCTGCTTATAATTCCCTCCCACTCATCCCACCCCCACCTGGTCCATTCCCTACATGATCCTGTCCCTCTTCTATAGTGGGTACTTCCAACCTCCCCTCCCCCAAGGATGCCCTCCCATCCATCATCCCTCCTCTCATCCTCCTTCCCCCTATCCTGCTGCAGGTTGAGATATCCCATTTAGTATGTATGTCATTCTCTCCATGAACCAAATTCAATGTGATTGTGGTTTTGCCTTTTTAGCCTTCCTATTCTCCCCCTCCCTTGAAACCACTTCCCCTTGCTTCTTCTACGTGGGATACTTTACCCTACCCTGTCTCTCTCCATCTCCTCTTGCCACTTTCCTCTCTCACCTCATAATTTCATCCCTTGAGTACTCTCCCTTCCCAACAAATTCAACCTATGCCCTCTATCCATATATAACTGTAACCATCTACACACACATTCACATATGTATTCATATGACCACACCCTCTTCTTCCATTATTTTCATAGTGAGAAAGATATCATCAGTCCCAGTTATTGCTTTTCCATATAGGAATGTAAATAGTTCAACTTTGATAAGTTCCTTTTGATTTCTTTTCCCTGATTACATTCTCAGGCATCTCTTCCTTCTTGTGTCTGGATGTCAAATTTTCTATTCAATTCTGGTTTTTTCCTCAAGAATGCTTGAAAGTCCTCCATTCCACTGAATGACCATATTTCCCCTGAAACAAAATACTCAGTTTTGCTGGGTAGGTGACCCTTGGGTTCATTCCCAGTTCTTTTGCCCTCTGGAATATCATATTCCATGCCCTTCTATCCCTCAGTGTAGAAGCTGCCAGGTCCTGAGCTATTCTGATTGTGTTTCCACAACATTGAAATTGTTTCTTCCTGGCTGCTTGGAGTATTTTCTCCTTGATCTGGGGATTCTGGAACCTGGCTATAATATTCCTGGGAGTTTTCTTTTTGGGATCTTTTTAGGAGGTGATCGGTGGATTCTTTCCACCTCTATTTTGCCCTCTGGATCTAAAACATCAGGGCAGTTTTCCTTGAGAATTTCTTGAAGGGTGATTTCTAGGTTCTTTCTTTGATCATGGCTTTCAGGTAGTCCAATAATTTTTTAAATTGTCTCTCCTGGATCTATTTTCCAGGTCAGTGGTTTTTCCCATGAGATATTTCACATTGCCTTCTAATCTTTCATTTGTTTGGATCTGCTTAACAGCATCTTGATTTCTCATAAAGTCACTAGCTTCCATTTGCTCCAGTCTAACTCTGAAGGAATGAATCTCCTCAGTGAACTTTTGAGATTCTTTTTCCATCTGGCAAATTCGACTTTTAAGGCATTCTTCTCCTCATTGCCCTTTTGGGCCTCCTTTGCCATTTGAGTTAGTCTATTTTTTAAGGTGTTGTTTTCCTCAGTCAGGCTGTTGACCCTCATTTCATACTTTTCCTGCATCCTTCTCATTTCTCTTTCCAATTTTTCCTCCACTTCTCTTATTTGATTTTTAAAGTCCTTCTTAAGGTCCTCTATGGCCTGCAACCCGCTCATGTTTTCCCCTGGGGCTTTTGGAGCAGGACTTCTGACCTCACAGTCCTTTTCCCGCTCTATGCCCCCAAAATAGGAGTCTAGGGTTGCATTTTTCTGTTTCCTTTGCCTTGGCATGTTGCCACTTAATTGCTTGACTTTTGGGCTTGTTGCCACACTATGGCTTTAAGGCCAGATAGAGGAATTTTCGTCCCGAACGTGTGGGGGGCAACTTCCGTTTCTGGCAAGCTGTAAACCCACCCACAACTTCCACCCTAGATCACAATCCATATCCAGGGAGGTTAAAGCAAGAGCGATTACCCCCCAAGACTGATCGCTGGATCTCCCCACGATTTGTAGGCTGGGAGCCCGAGCTGCCTCTGAAAACTACAAAATGGCGTGTCTCCTCAGCGGCTTCTAGCCCCCAGGGGAGGGAGCTGACGCATTCCCCAAATACAGGCCCCAAAGTCCATAGGACACTAACCTCTTACTTTGTCCTAGGCATGTCTATGTTGATAATTCTGGAATCGCCACAGCTCCCTGTGTTCTGGGGTTCCTCTAGCTGGCTGCTGGCCCTGCTGCCCTGGAGCTAAAACCTTGGCTCACGCGGACCTGGGCTCGGCTCGGCTCGGCTCCTGCGCTCTGCGCGCTGCCGGCTCCCAGACCGCTGTGCTGGTCCTTCCTGCAGGGCTGCTGGGCTGTCCTCAGTGGGAGGTTAGCTTCTCTGTGTCTCTGTGGGTGCTGGGGCTCCAGAAGTTGTTCACAGTCCTTTTTTTACATAGTTTGTGGGGAATCTGGGGGCAGAGAGGCTTGGAAGAGCTGTTTCTACTCCGCCATCTTGGCTCCGCCCCCCTTATCCCATGGTTTTGCTCTGAGGTCAGCTCACTTCTTAGCTTTGGTCAGACATGCCCTTGAAGCTATGTTATTGTTGGTGATGATATGCCTCAGCCTGCATCTCTCCATTCCATTTTTGGTACCTACACATTCAATTATCAGGAGATCCTGATTTATGATTTGTAAGGACAAAACATCCCTGGAAAATTATTGGTGTTAAAAATGTGGCATTTGGTTGGCATATGGGCACATCATGTAGACCAAAAAAATCAATTAAACAAAAGATTGACTGAACTCAGATTTTTAAAAAAAATGACTATTTTAAAATAATTTGGAAGACTTGACAAATCTGTTTTGGATCTAGGAGCTGATTCAGACATTTAGGAGACAAACAAATGCATTGTTAGCCACATGAAAATGGTTTTGAATGGCCAAACATGGTTTTTGATCCATTTTTTCTCATGCATTGGCCCAAGGGAGAGAAAGAAACAGCAGGAATCTTCTTGGGACACAAAACCTAACCTCAAAATGCTGTTGGCATTTCCTTTTTCAGCTGGGAAGCTGTCTTTTCTTCTTAGATTTATATGAAGAGTATTAGGAGGGGGGTTCCAGCGTGAGAAAGTCTAGGTTAGAGATTAGGGATTATTAACCTGGGAACTGTGACTTTAAGAATGTGCATATACACATACGTATATAATATTTGAATGACTGTATTCCAACATCATCAATTTCCTTTGCAATCCTATGTATTTTATTTTATTCATTTAAAAGCATTATTCTGAGTAGGGGTTCCACAGGCTTCGCTAAACTACAAAAGGAAGCAAAGTTAAGAACCTCCTGTGAACGACCTGACGGATTCATTTACATCCTCTTCCAAGCAAACAAATTGAGGAAGAGGGGAATTTTGGGGGGAGGAATTGAGTAAAGTCTCCTCATCCTGTAACAAATAATGGTGGTGGGAGGCCAATACAGCTGAGGAATTAGGAAGAAGTAAATAGTTGAAATGGGGAAAAGAAGCAATAATTACTATAATGGATATTTCTTTAGGGAGGTGAGTAGAACAGGGTTTGGAGACGATTCAGGGAAATTTTATTATTTTTGTAGGGCCAGATATAATGATCCTGATAATAGTGATCCCCCTATGTTGATTACTTCATTAGCATATACAAAGAAATCTAGGGATTTCCAGGCTTTAACCCATTTTTCCTCCTCAAAGGAACAAACAAAAACCTAAATGTCTAAAGTATTGGAATCACAAGCTCTCTTTGTACATGTTGATGAAGCAATCAGAACTGTGGAGCAGGAAAATAATTAGTAGATTTTTCTATTTGTTTTTCAAAAGATGGGAGAAGGAAGAGGGCTTTTTCATCCATCAGATTTCCATAGAAAACTTGTGGTGGATGGCATTTATTCATAGGTTGGTGAATGATTGTGTGTGTGTGTGTGTGTGTGTGTGTGTGTGTGTGTGTGTCCATTTCTCTGTCTCGGTGTGTGATGGGGAAGTATAGGAATCCTAGCCTATGTTTTGTGGTTAAAATGAGGCAAGATTTATGACATCAATCAAATTTCATCAATCAAATTTCATTCACTTTCCCTCCTTCTTTTATTCAAATGGCTTTAGCTTCATTCCAAACTCCTTGTTTTTAAAATGTGAATGGTCACTAAACGGAGAAGATGAGAGACATCATCAAATGGTTGTGAAAGTTCGAATCTGGGGGTGGGTAGGTGTGGCTCTTTTGCTCAGGGTTATTTTTAGAGTAACAAACCATGCTACTTTCTAGTGAAGAGTGAGTTGGAAATTTTTGTATCATTATGATTTTGCCATTTTAATCTAGAAAAGAGCACAGTGTGGATGTTTGACCAAAATGAAACATTTTTATAAAGGTGAGAGGTGAGCAAACCCCTGCTTTCTTTTTTTTTGTCAAAACAATGAATAATTTTATTAAAGCCTAAGACTAAAATGAGATATTTTAAATATAGAAAATGTAAACAAGATAGTCTTCAAGGAAACACTTATATCTCTAAATAGCTTTAGAAATAAAAGAGGGTGAAAGCATTTCAGTTAATACAACTAAATTTACACACATACACACTCATTTTTTTAATGAATACCAAAGAAGAAAATTTAAAAAGCAAAGAAGAGATTAACACAATTGAAAGCAAAATAAAAAAGCTCTTAATAGATGAAAGTAGGCTACCTTTTGGGGAAAATAATATTTATAAACTATTAGCTATTTTTTTCCCAAATGCTTTATTAACTTATGGTTTACATCATTCATTTCTGTCAGATTTTGACTTACAATTTTTTCCCTATTTTTCCCCTACCCACCACCCCAGAATAGCAGTCCCACAGGATATCCCCTCAACCAGTCTGCTCTCTCCCATCCCTTTTCCCATACCCCCTTCGACTTTTCCAGTAGGGCGAGGTGAATCCCCAGGTCCCATTGCCTGCACACCTTATCTCCCAATTACATGCAAAATAGTATTAATCATAGTGTATATATATATATACACATACATATATTTAAAAAATTTGATTTTAAAAGGAAGATAAGCAACTCAGTATATGCTGTACATGTGTAGCTATGCAAAACATTACCATAGTAAATATATTGTAAAAGACTGACTATATTTCCCTCCCTCCCATCCCACCTTCCACGTGGTCCACTCCCCACCTTGATCCTGTCCCTTTTCCAAAGTAGGTGCTTCTAACTTCTCTGCCCCCCAGCCCGCCCTCCCCTCCACCACCTTTCCCCATCCCCCTTTCCCCCACTCTCCTGTAGGGTGGGATACCCTATTTAGTATGGGCACGTCATTCTCTCTCTGGTCCAAATTCAATGAGAATAAAGTTTTGCCTTTTTGCCTTCCTGTTCCTCCCCTCCCCTGCAGCCACCTTCCCCTGCCTCCTCTACAGGAGACAGTTTACCCCATTGTCTCTCCCCACTCCCCCTCACCACATCACTCTCTCACCTCTTAACCTCACCTTTTAAGTATCATCCCTTCCTATTAAATTCGACCTGTGCCCTCTATCTATGTATACCTGGAAACATATATACATACATTCACATATGTACTCATATGCCCATATGCCCTTCTTCAACTATTTTCATACTGAGAACAGTTTAGTCAGTTACAGTTATTGTAAATATTTCAACTTTGATAAGTTCATAGTGATTTATTTTCCCTGTTTACCTTCTCAAGCATCTCTTGCTTCTTGTATCTGAATGTCAAATTTTCTATTCAACTCTGGTTTTTTCCTCAAGAATGCTTGAAAGTTCTCTATTCCACTGAATGACCAAATTTTCCCCTGAAACATGATACTCAGTTTTGCTGGGTAGGTGATTCTTGGTTTTAATCCCAGCTCCTTTGCCCTGTGGAATATCATATTCCATGCCCTTCAATCCCTCAGTGTAGAAGCTGCCAGATCCTGTGTTATCCTGATTGCGTTTCCACAATATTGAAATTGTTTCTTCCTGGCTGCTTGTAATATTCTCTCCTTGATCTGTGAATTCTGGAACCTGGCTACAATATTCCTAGGAGTTTTCCTTTTGGGATCTTTTTCAGGAGGTGATCTGTGGATTCTTTTAACCTCCATTTTGTCCTCTGGTTCTAAAACATCAGGGCAATTTTCCTTGAGAATTTATTGAAGCATGGTTTCTAGATTCTTTCTTTGATCATGGTTTTCAGGTAGTCCAATAATTTTTAAATTATCTCTCCTGGATCTGTTTTCCAGGTCAGTGGTTTTTCCCATGAGATATTTCACATTACCTTCTATTCTTTCAATTGCTTGGTTCTGTTTAACAACATCTTGATTTCTCATAAAGTCACTAGCTTCCATTTGCTCCAGTCTAATTGTGAAGGAATGATTTTCCTCAGTGAGCTTTTGAGATTCTTTTTCCATCTGGCAAATTCAACTTTTTAAGGCATTCTTCTCCTCATTGCCTTTTTGAACCTCCTTTGCCATTTGAGTTAGTCTATTTTTTTTTATTAAAGTAAGGAAAGCTTTATTTTAAATCAGGCCCCAGACTCTTACTAGCTGTGTGACCCTGGTCAAGCCACCTCACCTCTGTGAACAGTGCCTCAGTTCCTCCAGTTATAAAAAAAAGAAATAATAATCATAGCACCTCCCCTCTAGGATTGTAATGAGAATCAAATAATATAGTATTTGTAAAGCACTTGGCATAGTGCCTGGCATATAGTAGGTGCTTAATAAATGCTTAATGTTTTCTTCCTTTTCTCCCTTTTTCCTTTTTTCTTTATCTCCCCCCCCATTTGCTCTCTCCCTCCCTCCCTCTGCTCCCTTTCTCCCTCCTCCCCTCTCCTTTCATTCCTTCCTTCCTTTCTCCTCTCTCCCTCCTTTTGCTCCCTTTCTGCCTCCTTTTCTCCTTTCTCCCTCCCTCCCTCCTTCCTCCCTTCCTTCATCCCCCTCTTTCTCTTCCCACCTTTCTTTCTTCCTACACCACTTAAACCACTTGATAGACTCCTCCACCCCAGGGGACCTGGCCTGTTGTGAAATACAAAGTTGCCACATCTTCTTCATGGCTCTAGCTGAGAGAATAAGTTAATGATACAATTATGTGACACTTGAGAGTTTCAAAGCCCGCCCCCACACATTTCTCCCTTTTTTCTTTTTCCTCAACAGTCATCATGGCAATGCGATAAGGAAGAGTTGGGGGTTTTGTCCCTAGGCCCTCAGTACTTGGGTTGATCGAATTATTATTAATTGATTGGACTAGGTGATCTCTAAGGCCTTTGAACTCTGACTCCTGGGAGTAAATAAGTCAGACTCAGAGAGATTAGCTGAGTTGTCCAGAGTCACACAGCTAATCAGTGGCCAGAACCTAGACTTCTCTATTTTGCCTAAAATAAAATTATTGATGGCACTCTCTCTTTCAGATATGTTTTCCTCTCCTCTCCAGTCCCACCCCTATTCAGAGAGAAATTTACAAAATCTTGTGACCCCGATTTTGGCCAATACACAAGCCTCCTTCTGACTGCCTGTTCTCTTTAAATATGCTGGTTCTACAGCCAACCTTGGAAAAGAGTCTGTAACAAAGGAAAAAAAATGGGAAAAAGAGGGAGGAAAAGTCAGTTGGGCAAAACCAACCAAGGCATCGATGAAATCTGTGGGCATGTGCCTTCTTGTGGTGCCCCACTTTGCCAAAAAGAGAAAGGCATGAATTTTTTCAGCTCTTCTTCAGGACCGATCTTGGCCATTATCATTAGATGGCTTTTTTTGTTCATTTATTTATTTTAGAACCAAGTATTTTCCAGAATTTTATTATTTTAGAACCCATGATTTTCCAGCCAAGTATTCTCTCCTCACTACCATGTAAGATGATATAATCTTCCAACAGAGCTATCCACAAGTGGAATGGGCTGTCTTGAGAGGTACTGAGTTCACTGTTACTGAAAGGATCCAAGCAGAGGCTGGATGAAAATAAGTAACAGCAACACTAACTGCCATTTATGTCACTCTCTTGAAGGCTTGCCAAGCACTTTCACATATGTTATCTCATTTGATCCCCACAACAACCCTGGGAGGTAGGTGTCGTTATTTTTCCCCATTTTACAAATGGGGAAACTGAGGCATGGAGTGACGACCTGTACAGAGTCAGACACCTAGTATCTCAGTCTGGATTTGAACCCAAGTCCAAATTTTGTGCTCAGTTCACTGTACCACCTAGCTGATAAGTGGATGACCACTAATCAGAGAGATGGTACAATGGACCTTTGACTGAGTAATGGTGGCTCTAGATGGCTTCTGAGGTCCTTTCAGACCATCGAGATTCTGGGTGATTTTGTGACACCCTTCTCAAGCATCTCTTGCTTCTTGCGTCTGAATATCAAATTTTCTATTCAACTCTCGTTTTTTTCATCAAGAATGCTTGAAAGTCCTCTATTCCACTGAATGACCATATTTTCCTCTGAAACAAGATACTCAGTTTTGCTGGGTAGGTGACCCTTGGCTTCAATCCCAGCTCTTTTGCCCTCTGGAATATCATATTTCATGCTCTTTGATCCCTCAGTGTAGAAGCTGCCAGGTCCTGGGCTATTCTGATTGTGTTTCCACAATATTGAAATTGTTTCTTCCTGGCTGCTTGGAGTATTTTCTCCTTGATCTGGGAGTTCTGGAGTCTGGCCATAATATTCCTAGGTGTTTTCTTTTTGGGATCTTTTTCAGAAGGTGATCTGTGGATTCTTTCAACCTCTATTTCCCCCACTGGGTCTAAAATATCAGGGCAATTTTCCTTGAGAATTTCTTGAAGGATGATTTCTAGGTTCTTTCTTTGATCATGGCTTTCAGGTAGTCCAATAATTTTTAAATTATCTCTGCTGGATCTATTTTCCAGGTCAATGGTTTTTCCCATGAGATATTTCACATTGCCTTCTATTCTTTCATTTGTTTGGATCTGCTTAACAACATCTTGATTTCTCATAAAGTCACTAGCTTCCATTTGCTCCAGTCTAACTCTGAAGGAATGAATCTCCTCAGTGAGCTTTTTAGATTCTTTTTCCATCTGGCAAATTCGACTTTTTAAGGCATTCTTCTCCTCATTGCCTTTCTGAGCCTCTTTGGCCATTTGAGTTAGTCTATTTTTTAAGGTGTTATTTTCCTCAGTCAGGCTGTTGACTGTCATTTCATAATTTTCTTGCATCTTTTTCATTTCTCTTCCCAAATTTCCCCCCACTTCTCTTATCTGCTTCTTAAGGTCCTCTATGGCCTGTAGCCAGCTTGTATTTTCATTTGGGGCATTTGGTGCAGGAGGTCTGACCTCACAGTCCTCCTCCATGCTTTGAGACTCTTTGCTCCTAAAATAGGAGTCCAATGTTGAACTTTTCTGTTTATTTTGTTTCATTTGCCTAGGCATGTTGCCACTTAATTACTTGATTTTGGGGCTTGTTGCCACAGTAGGACTCTGCTACAAGATAGGGGAGCTTCCATCCAAACGTGGGGTCTTCACAACTTCCGCCAGTTGGGTGGCCTCTGTAAAGCCTCCACCCACTCTGGCAAGTTGGATACCCACCCCAAACTTCCCCCCTGGACCACAATCCAGATCCAGGCAGTTTAAAGCAAGAGCGATTAACCCCCAGACTGATTGCTGGATCTCCCTACAGTTTGCAGACCAGGAGCTAGAGCCACTACTGATGCTGCAAAATGGCTTCTGTGTAGCTGTTTCTTCAGCAGCTTTTCACCCCCAGGGGAGGAAGCTACACGTTCCCCAAATACTGGTCCCAAAGTCCATAGGGCACTAACCTCTCACTTTGTCATAGGCATATCTGTGCTGATAGTTCTGGAATCGCCACCATTGCTGGTGTTCTGGGGTTCCTCCAGCCAGCTGAGGGCCCGGCCTCCCTGTGGCTAAAACCGCAGACCTGGGTTCAGCTCTTCGAGCTGCACTGTGGGTTCCCAGTGTGTTGTGCTGCCTGCTCTCAGAGCACTGGGCTGGCCTCTCCCTGTAGGGCTGCTGGGCTGTCCTCAGCAGGAGGGTAGCTTCTCTGTGCCGTTCTGTGGGTGCTGTGGCTCCAGAAGTTGTTCTGAGTCCCCTTTCACATTGTTTGAAATTTGTGTGGGGCAGAGCACATTGGAAATGCTGTTTCTACTGCACCATCTTGGCTCCACCCCTCGTTAGTCTATTTTTTATGGTGTTATTTTCCTCAGTCAGGCTGTTGACTCTCATTTCATACTTTTCTTGCATCTTTCTCATTTCTCTTTCCAATTTTCCCCCCATTTCTCTTATCTGCTTCGTAAGGTCCTCTTTGGCCTGTAGCCAGCTCCTATTTTCATTTGGGGCTTTTGGTGCAGGAGTTCTGACCTCACAGTCCTCCTCTTGTTCCTTGCTTTGATCCTCTTTGCCCCCCAAATAGCAGTCTAATGTTGCATTTTTCTCTTTATTTTGTTTCCTTTGCCTAGGCTTGCTGCCACTCAATTACTTGACTTTTGGGCTTGTTGCCACAGTAGGACTTTGCCACCAGCCAGGGGAACTTCAGTCCCAAATGTTGGGGTATTCTCAACTTCTGGAGGTATTAGTTGGGTAGTCTCTGTGAAGCCTCCACACACTCTGGCAAGCTGGCTCACACACCCCAAGACCTCCATCCCAGACCACAATCCAGATCCAAGAAGGGTAAAGCAAGAGCACTTAACCCCCAGACTTATTACTGGATCCCCTTACACTTCACTGGCCAATTGCTGAAGTTGCAGTGTGGCAACATGGCACAAGCTGAGCCATGTCCTCAGAGGCTTCTCACTCCCAGGGGAAGAAGCTGAAGCATTCTTCCAACCAGTCCTAAAGTCCAAAGTGCACTGACCTCTCCCTTTGTCCTAGGCATCTATGTGTTGATAATTTTGGAAACTCCACAGCTGCTGGTCTTCTGGGGTCCCTCCAGCCTGCTGCTGTTTTGTATTCTCCTCAAATGCCTTTGCACTGGAGGGCTTTGTAGGTGAATGTTAGGTATATATTTGGGAGTGCATATGATTTCATAAAATCACATGACTTTGGAAAATGACTTTGATTTTTTAAAAACAATCAACAACTTTATTTTCTTTTCTATGTGGAAATGTTAGTTGTAAATTTCATCCATTAAATTACTTGCCCACTCATCCTTGAAGTATGCTCAATTTTAATCAGGTCACTCAAAAAAGGTCTAGCTTTAATTACTATTAAGTGATATTTATTATATTTCTACAAGTCCTACATGTGATGTCTTTCTAAAGAGGCAGCTATATGAGACAGTGGATAAAGTGACTGGAGTCAGGAAGACCTGAGTTCAAATCCTGCTCAGATAATTACTAGTTCCATGACCCTGGGCAAGTCACTGGAATTCTGCCTGCTTGAATTTCCTCATCTACAAAATGTGGTTAAAAATAGCACTTATTACCCACAGTTATTGTAAAGCTTAGATGAGAGAATGTTTGTAAAATGTTTTGCAAACTTTAAGGTTTTACATAAATATTAGCTATTTTAGTTAACTGACTAAACAGAATTGATCTCTGTTCTCCAAGAGCTTAGAATGAAAAAACAACAACTTGATGACACAGAAACAGAAAACCATAGAAAAACAAATATTTTAGTGTTCTTTAGGGATTAGGTATTATAATAATCCTCCCTTGGTCACCTTGTCTCAAATCTCTCCCCACTCCAGTCTATCTTCCACTCAGCTGTGAATTTGATCTTCCTTAAGCACTGGACTGACCATGTCACTTCCCTATTCAATCATCCCCAGGGGTTCCCTCTTCTCCCCAGGATCAAACATAAAATCCTCTGTTTGGCTTCACAACTTGCCCCCTTGCTACCTTTCCAGTCTTCTTACAACTTATTTCTTTCCACGTATTAGATTAGGTCAGATCATTAGATTAGAATCCACTGACAGTTGCCTCTTTATTATCTTTCACACGAGTCATTCCAGCTCCTGACTCTCAGTATTTTTACTGGGTATCCTTTATGCCTAGAACTCTTTTCCTTCTCATCTACCTCCTAGCTTCCTCTGGCTTCCTTCATGTCTCAGCTAAATTCCCATCTTCTGTTAGAAACCTTTCTCAATCCTTTCTAATCTTATTTCCCCTCTGAGATTATCCCCAATTTGTCCTGTTTACATCTTGGTTGCACATTTTTTTTGTTTGTTTGTTTCTCCCATTAGACTGTGAGCTTTTTGAGAACAGCGGCTATCTTTTACCTTTCTTTATATCCCCTGTGTTTATTACAGTTCTTAAAGAATACATGTTGATTAATTGATATTAGTAACTCACAAAATATAGCAGGGCGGAGTGAACAAAGAACTTTCTTCTTAAGAACAAAGTAAATTTGCTTACTATATTGGAGGAAAGAGAGGGCTCAAAGAAGGAATAAGACCATTGAGGTTGGGTGTGATGAGGACAAGAGATTTCAGAGAGAAGGAAGAATAGTTAACTTCTCATTTTTCTTCTATATTTTCTAACAAGGAGGATAATATTTGTACTGCAAAGAAAGAATAAAAATGCCTAAAGGAAAGTTGATAACCAAAATATGTAAGAAGGTAATAGTAGGGGATATTATTCAGGCCTTGTGTTAGAAGATGGAAGTACCAAGACAAAGCAAGAGAGTCCCTGCCCCAGAAGGACCACAAAGAGTCCTTACCTCTATTCTCCTGGAGGACTTGGGTGAATTCAAATTCCCAGCTATTCCATAGCTATTTCTATGTACTAATAGATCTGGCAGGTGTGTTAACTGAGTCACTACCAATGATGTAGGGGAGAGGCTGGAAAATGGGAGAGGTGCTGTGGAATTGGAAGTGAATTCCCAATTTCCTAAAATGGCAGGAAACCTATATAATATACTACATGTTAGTGATCTTGTCTTGGATGATAAAGTCAGGATGTATTATCTAAGAGATGGTTAGTGAACATCTCGAAGATGAGTCATGAACTATCAATCACAAAGGGCCAGTTTGACTTTAAACTGACCATGTCATCTCAGACTAACGTTATTTCCTTTTTTGTAAGGGTTATTAGAGTTACAGATGATGGGAAAACTATAGATGTCTTACCTATATTTAAGCAACGTATATAGGTATATCTTTATGCAATCCCTATGGAGAAGGAAGAAAGACATGAGCTAGATAGCAATACAGGTGGGTTGACTTGGAAGTGGTTGAATGGTCTGATGCTATCTTGAAAGGTGATCTCTAGCAGAGTTATCAGGGTGCTTGTAATGACTCAAATGGTAGCTTCCCCACATAGCTAAATGAAGAAACCCCAGAAAAGCTCAAGTTTTCTGAATCAGTCAGAGTGAGACCAGCAGTAAGAGCCTAGAATCCCTTTACCCCCACTGGGGAGTTTGAATATATACCATGTACGAAATTCCCAAGAGTCTTCCTTCTAGTATAAATCATCCCCAGTCGCCAGATCCAGGATCATTGCTCCCTTTCCCCAGTTCTTAGTACTTCTCAGTGCAGATCAGGGCTTTATAAAAATCCATCATATTTAATTGGTTGGAGCATTCTATTCCCTTTGGGGTACTGAATTCTACTTAGGGTTTCAGTGGAGTTGACCTGTGTGTATCATTCTCCCTGACTGCTCTTCGCATTGTGAGTAGTTGTAATGGAAATGCAGATTTAAAGATCTTCCCTGCCCCTAGCTTAAGTGCACCTGGAGCCTGTGGTGGGAGGCTTGTTTTTCAGGGAAGCCCACACCTTGATACTTTGTCATTGGGCAGTGGGTCAAGGAGGTTGTTACAATCTCTGAGCTAGGAGAAGACTATATAAACCCTGATGAGAGGCTTTGCTTTGGGGCTCACTTTGAGAAGTGTTGTGTGATTTGACCAGATGAGACTCTGGGAAGCCGTTGTTGAGAGCCCCCCGGCTTTGAAAACCCAGATGTTGATGCTTCCCTCTCTGGTAACTGTGATTTGATATTGATATGATGTTTGGACAGTTTGGAAGCCTGTCTGCTTGATCTGTAAGTTCTGTAACTCTGAAGTTTGGGGTGCTGACCTTTTCCCCTGAACTAGGTAATGTATGTTTGTTTGATTAAAGTAAGCTTGTTAACCCATTTTGAGTTGCTTTCCTTTACAAAAGCAGATCTAAGAACCTGTGTTGGCAGCTACCCTGGGGATATTGGGGTGCTTGCTGCTACAGTAGTGAAAACATGGCTTGCTTTACTGTGTTGTGTGTTCCATGTTTTTCTGGAGGTCCATGTACAGGGCTTAATATGTACCAAGGCAGTTCTATTTATGATTTTGTACTATTTAACATTATTTTCAATGACTTCTATGAAGGCATAGATATCTTGCTTGCCCAGTTTGTAAAAAACATGAAACTGGGACAGATAGCCAAAATCTTGGATTACAGAAGCAGAGTCTAGAAAGTTTTCAACAGAGTAGACAACTCTGCCAAGTTGAACAACATGACATTTAATAACAAAAAGTAAAGTTTTGGCCTTGGGTTGGAAAAAAATTATGACAAGTATAAGATGGGGAAGGGTAACTAGAAGGCAGTGCATCTGAAAAAAATATGGAGATTTTAGTTCACAGCAGGGTCAATATAGGTTGAGAGTTTGATATGGCAGTGGGAAAACAAAAGTTAATGCAATTGTAGATTACATTAGAAGACATATTAGAAAGGTGATAATCTCACTATACCAAACTCTTCTTAGGCCTCAGCTGGAGCACTTTATTTATTTCTGGGCATAGTATTTTAGGAAGGGCATTGATAAACTAGATAGTCCAGAGAAGGATGACCAGGATCTTGAAGGATGTAGAGAACATGTTATATAAGCATTGGCAAAGGGAATGGGGTAAATTTAGTTTGGAGAAAAGAAGATGGGGAGAGATACCAGTTTTGTTCAGATATTTGAAGAGCTCTTATATAGAAGGGGGATTAGGATTGTTCTGCTAGGTTATGGAGAGCAGAATTGGAAACAATGAATCATACCTCCTGTTGCTCAAGGCCACCATGAGGAAGGCTTCCCAAAACCTTACAGGGTATAGCAATACCACTTAACATGAGTTTAGAACCTTAAAGAAGACTTTCAAACCTTCTAGTCCCATTCCTCCTTCAATGGACCTCTCCTGATCTTTTGATACTTTGCTTGGACTCATGACTTAAATGGCTGGCATACCCCCATTCATTTTTTATATCACCATCCAGGTGATACTCAAAGACCTGATGCCAAAGAACCAATAGCCCATTCCAACTCCAGCTATCTAATCACTCATTTCCATTCACATTAACCATACTACCCAATGCTCTACTGTAGCTATGTCTGCATCTCCATCTGTGCCTTCTAGAATGCCTGATCCATAATTAATAAACGTCCCCTTTTCTTAAACCTCTTCCATTCTTATTCCTTTAATCATTATTAAATAGAGATATTTAGTTTTCTTACTTTGCTTTGTCTGCCTTTGGTTTCTTTATTGGAACTATATTTCTCTCATATAAGGAGTTGATTAAGATCTCTTATTTCCCCATTTTTGCAAACTAGTGGGGTAGGGGGATGGAGCCAAGATGGTGGAGTAGAAGCAGGAAATTCAATGAACTCCTGCCACAACGACCTCCAATACCTGTAAAATATGATTCTAAACAAATTTTAGAACTATGGAACCCACAATGTGACAGAGAGAAACAAATCTCCTGCTGAAGCCAGTCTGGCAGACTGATAAGAAGGGTTTATCACACCAGGCTGGGAGCCAAGCACAGTCCCACATGAGCCACGCTGTGTCTGGGGCAGCCCTAACCAGTGGCCCAGACTGGCTGGGGCAGACTTCAGGAGAGTAAATCACCAGCTGCTATGGTGGTTTCCAGACTTCTCAACCCATAAATGCCAAAGAGAAAGTAAAAGGTCAGTGGGGAGCTTGGTTGGAACTGAGTGATGGAAGAGCACCATCCAGCTCCCTGCCCCCAGGGTGATAGGTGGCAGAGGTGCATCTGCTACAACTGCTGTTACATGGCTGCCTCCCAAGCTCCTGGTCTGCAGATCATAGAGGGACCAAGGGACCATTCAGAGGGTAATTGCTCTTGCTTTGACCTGCTTGGATCTGGATTGCTGTCTTAAGTGGTGGTCCACCAGCGGGCCAGAGCTTGTGGCCAGAGAGGGTACCTTCCTCTTAGTTCTGACAACATTTGCAAAAACCCTAGTGATTTGGGATAAAGCTCTCTCTTCTGGAAGCAGAGTTTTACCGTGGCAAAGAGCTCAAAAGTCAAATAATTGGCTGGCAATATGAACAAGCTGAGGAAGCACAAACAGATGATAGAATCCTTTTTTGGGGACAAAACAGATCAAAACATGGAACCGGAAGAAGTCAACAAAGGCAAAACTCCTGCATCAAAAACTTCCAAGAAAAATATGAATTGGTTACAAGCCATGGAGGAGCTCAAGAAGGATTTTGAAAATTAAGTAAGAGAAGTGGAGAAAAAATTGGGAAGAGAAATGAGAATCATGCAAGAAAATCATGAAAAATGAGTCAACAACCTGCTAAAGGAGACTCAAAAACACACTGAAGAAAATAACACCTTAAAAATATACTGAAAAAAAATAGACTAACTCAAATTGGCAAGAGCCAATGAGAAGAATGCCTTAAAAAGCCAAATTGCCCAGATGGAAAGGAATTTCAAAAGCTCACTGAAGAGAATAATTCCTTCAAAATTAGATTGGAGCAAATGGAAGCTAATGACTTTATGAGAAATCAAGATACTATAAAACAGTTCCAAACAAATGAAAAAATAGAAGCTAATGTGAAATATCTCATTGGAAAAAAGCACTGACCTGGAAAATAGATCCAGGAGAGATAATTTAAAAATTATTAGACTACCTAAAGGCCATGATAAAAAAAAAAACAAAAAACAAAAAACAAAACAAAACTCACAAACCTAGACACCATCTTTCAAGAAATTATCAAGCAAAATTGCCCTGCTATTCCAGAACCAGAGGGCAAAATAGAAATTGAAAGAATTCACCTATCACCTCTTGAAAAAGATCCCCAAAAGAAAACTCCTAGGACAAATTCCAGAGTTCCCAGGTCAAGGAGAAAATATTACATGATATATATAGTGATGTAAAATAATTTCAAAATATCATATTTACTTTTTCACTTGTTATGAATTACTTTTTCCATTTTCTATATTGACTGATTTTCTTCTCTTTTTGTTTAGCTAGTGTTTTGTCTATTTTATTAGCTTTTTAATCTATCATAGTTATTATTTTTTACAATATGTATTATGTATTGTACATTATAATGATAACAGATTACATTATATATTTTAATTATCATACATAATACTTATTTTATAATAATAATTCCTTTTTAATGTTGCTTATTTCCTCTTGATTTTCAGAATTTCAATTTTTTGTGTATTTGGTTTGATTGTGGGGTCTGTTGCTAGTTTGCATTTGCACCCCCTAGTTTATTGATTCATTTTTTGGGTCTCTTTTGTGAAAGTGCTTAGAGATATGAGTTTCCCTAAAAGACTGTTTGGGTCAAATTCAAAAGGTATTGGTAAATGTTTTCATTGTCCTCACATTCCTTAACAAAATTATCTGCTGTAGGGGCGGCTAGGTGAATAGAGCGCCGGCCCTGGAATCAGAAGGACCTGAGTTTGGAGCCGGCCTCCGACACTTAATCCACACAAACAAAAAAACCTAGCCGTGTAACCTTGGGCAAGTTACTTAACCCCAACTGCTTTAAAAAAAAAATTATCTGCTGTTTATATGATTTCTTCCATGGCCTATACATTCTTTAAGGTTAAATTAGTTAGCTTCAAAGTTTGAATCCTTTCTTTGAATGATTTTAATTTTATCATATTCTGTTCAGCAAAGGGTACATTTAATATTTCTGCTTTTCTGCAGTTTTTATGCCCAAGAATATAATAAAATTTTGCAAAAAATTACTATTCTCATAGGAGAAATAAGAATATTCCTTTCTATTTCATTTTGGTAATCACTAGAGATTTATCATATTTAGTCCTAAAATTATAATAAAATCCTAAATGTTTTTTCTTTTTAACTTATCTTTCTATTGGATTTGTCTAGATCAAAAAAGGTATCAAATATAATCATTATTTTTTTTTTTTGGTTTGGTTTTTGCCTGTATTTCAGGGAGTTCACTGCTTGGATAAAATTTTTCACTTCCTGTTTGTTATCCTTTGCATTTTCCTCCAAAATTCTAATTAAATTTTACTCATTATCACTTACTTCATTTTTTCCCAGCCCCCTTGTAGTCTTTGTGGCCAAGCCATTTTTTTCTTCTAAGCTCTGAGTATAGTTTTTGTGTGTTATTCCTTTCTTCAGCATTTACTCCTTGGTTTTCCCTTAACTTATAGTGTTTCTTTAATGTGTGCAGTGTTTTTTTCTGTTTACTCATATTTTTAGATTGGAATTTTGTGCTCATGCCAGTTTTCTTTAAAACTCTTGGATAGACCGTGTTTTTTTTCCTATCTTCTCCTTCTTCTGGATATTCATACTATTGCAAATCTAAATGATGTGACTCATGTCAGGTTATAATTTCTAATTAAAATATTTTTTGAATTATGTGTAAAACTTTTTAACATTTGGTGTTTTTCTGAGTTCCAAATTCTCTCCCTCCCTACTCATTGAGAACACAAACAATTTGATATAGATCACACATGTGTAGTAATACAAGACAAATTTCTGTATTAGTTATGTTGTGAAAAAAATACCCAGATAGAAAAAAAAGAAAAGTTGAATGGCTAAACAAATTGTGGTATATGAATGTAATGGAATATTATTGTGCTATAGGAAATGAGGAGGAGACATTTTTCATATTTACCTGGAGAGGCTTATACAAATTGATGCTGAGCGAGAAGAGTAGAATCAGGAGAAATTTGTATACAATCACAGACACAACATGTGTGATGACCAACTATGACAGACTGGACTCTTTTCAGCAATGCAGTGATATAAGTCAATCCCGAAAGACTCATGAAGGAGAGAAATGTGACATCCAGAGATATAACTAGAAAGAACTGAGCTTGAATCCTGAGGGAAGCAAACTAATTGATCTTTTTCTTTTCATTGTTTGGTTTTATTTCTTCTTTACCATTTTTCATCCCATCTAGTACAATATGCCTTTGCAATTGGACTAATGTCTGATATGAATGTATTTGCAGATCCTATACTGGATTATATGCTGTTGTGGGGGGTGGGGGGAGGGAGGTAAAGGAAATTTGAAAATTAAGGAACTATGGAATTGGATCTTGTTAACTAAAACTAAACTAATAAATTAATAAAAAAAGTTTAGAAAAGGTATTTTTCAATCTGCACTCAGACTTCACCAGTCTAACTTAATTTCTAATTTCTGTTTCATTCTTTTGATGATTCACTGCAGGTTCTAACTTTGCCTAGCCTCTGTCTTCTACTTCTAGGATCCTCATTTGACATTGTTTGTATTCCTTGCTGTGGCCCTCAAGTCTCAGACTCCTACACCATTCCTCTGGTGCTGGCACCTAAGTGCTGAATTGGCCCTTTCTCTTTCCCTGAATCCCAGTGCAGTGATCTGTGGAAACTGGTTCTATTCCCTGTGAGACAAATTAAGGTCTGGATATAGCTTCAGCTTTTCAATGACTACAGCTCCAATCACTTCTTAATATCCATTCTTCAGAGAATTTACTGGCTTTAGGTCTATTTGTGGGAACTCATGCTTGCTTTATTAGTACCATTTCTTCCTTTGCCTCCAATGATTTCTAGACTATTTAACTAAGTTTGTCTTAGCTTCCTTTGCCTGACCTTTCTCCTGCCCTCTGATGGCTTCTGCACTTACATGATCTCTCTCTTGCTCCCCTATTGTGACCCTTCTTTCTTCCTCTTCTGGCTTCTTTGTTTACCTCTTTGGTGTGATCCCTCTAGCAGTCTCTACTGCCTTCTGGTTACTTTTTGGTGCTTTTCTGATCTGTATACATTCATCTTACCTGTGTTTTTCTTCATATTTCTTCATCATTGATCTTTATGGGGATATTTGCAGTATTTGCTGAGGTTTATGTGGGAGAGTTGTGCTTCTTTATGATTTTTTTAAGTTGCCATTTTAACCAGCAGTCCTCCTCTCTGCTCTTTCTTGCCTTTTTCTCTCATAGAGCATTTGTCCATTCTCCAGGTTTCCACTCTTACCTCACCTCTGTGATTCTGGCCTCTTTCTCATATACATATTTTCATATGTAATTGCATAATGGACATTTCTTCTCTGTTTATTTTGCCAACTCTTCAGATTCAGCATAAACATAGCAGATGTAGTAGAACTAACTTTGGAAAGAGAACTGTCAGCCAAAACTTTCTAATCAACTACCACTCTGCCACTAAATAGCTGCATTATTTTGGGCATTATTTTCTCTCTGTGCTTCAAGTTTCTTCATTTCTTTGAATTATCTTCCTATTGGTATGGCTCTCCTGTGGCCATCATGCTGAAATACATTTGAACCTTGCTTAACACTTTGTAGTGCCCCAGTGACACCGTCTTGGTCATCAAGCAATCAATCAATAGTATATTGAACACTATAATGTGGTAGCTTGGAAAAGGAAATGGCAAACAACTCAAGGATCTTTGTCAAGAAAACAAATAGAGTCATGAAGTGTTGAACACAAGTGAAATAACTGAACAACAATGTGTGCTAGGTGGTGTGATAGGTGAGAGGGATTTGAGTGCAAAGAAAGAAACAATTTTTAAAAAGAGAATGAAACAGTTTCTACTCTCAAGAAACTTAAAAAAGAAAATTATAACCTAAAAAAGATGAATCACTCCCTATACAATGTTAGAATTTGAAATTAACTGATTTAAACATCATGGACCTTTATTGAGAACTCCACTTAGTTAATAACTTTGAACATTCACCTTTCTCCAACTCAGGTTTCTCATAGAGCTAATTGACCTCCCCTGCAGGGCCATGTTCACTTAATATGAGAAGAAAATGAACCCATTTACAATTCTCTCTGGGAATAGCTGAAGTCAATACCAGGATTGTTCAGAAGCTGACTGAAGTGAAGGTAGACCTACAGGAATAAAAAGTCACTAGTGTCTTTTGGATTAGAAGTTTGATTTACTTAAAAATCCCTTGAAAATGGAGAGTATGAAAGAGAAATTAGAACACTAGCCATATTTCATTCATTAGTCCAATTGTTACAAATGAAACAAAAATAGAGGAAATAGTAATTTCTGCTACTGGACAAGCTTCAGCCTTTCCATCTTGAGGGGAAAAATCAGGATTCCACATGAAAAAGCTCTCCCATGGTAGCTTCAAAGAGAGTTTGAAAGGGAGGGAAAAGAACTACTGCTTTTTCAGCACTATCTTGGTATCGTTGTGTTTTATCACAATGGAGGATTGTTATGCTCCAGTGGAATGTGAGTTTCCCAAATAGAGGGACTGTCTTGTTTCTATCTTTATATCCCTAATATCTAGCTCAGTGCTTTGCCCATAGTAGGTGCTTTGAATATGTTTGTTGGATTGAATTTTATTTGGGGTTTCTACACAGCACCTGCTTTTCTCCACTTTTGGAAGCAAAAGGAATTGAGTTCTCAGAAGCAGGAAAATATCCTGTTTTGGGTAAATCCAGCATGAAGGATTTATGCCCAATTTCTGTGGGTTTTTGCTGCAGCTCTAAATGAGAATTTTCTGCCAATTTTCATGCGGGAGCAGAAGAGACAGATGGCAGTTGTGTGGGTGGTTTTGATTACGGGTCGTCTCTACAGCATTGATAAAAACTGCTAGCAGTAGTGAGGAAAGAACAGGACAAGTGACAATCAACAGTTTCCACTATTTTCTTGAAATATTAAAAAAAAGAAAGACAACAGGATAAAGGAATGAATCTGAAACCTTAAACAATGTTTTCTTATGATGATTGTGGAAAGAATACTTCTCAGTTTTTCAGTGTGAAATGCTCAGAAACTGTGAAAGAATCTGTTCTCTTGAAGGTGCCAATGAAAATTGAAAATGTCATTTCCAGTGCAATTTAGCTTGAAATCAACCTGTTTTATGGTCATTATTGGCATTGGCCCTAGAACATAGTAGAACTTCAGAGAGATTAGGTGAATGATTGAGTCCAACTCTCTCAAATGTGAAACACATGAACTGATTTGTGTGAAGCAAAAATTGGAGGAAGGGTGTCGATCCTCCCAAAGCAGGCCATGAGTCATGAATGGATAACATTCTGATCAGATTGTTTGGCAGAAGCGGGGGGTGAGTTTTGGAAATTGTTTTAGGATATGTGAAATAGAAATAGAATAACAATGTCCTGCATGGAACTGAGAAGTATCTTTTTACAATATAAAAATAGGATTTCTGATTGAGAATTATACTTGGGAATTTTTGTCCCAAGAAAATGTTGGATCAAGGCAGACACAGTCAGGGGTTAGGAAGGTCAACAATGGAGTGACCACCAGTGGGCAGGAAGCATGCTCAGAGTCCCACAAATTTCTATCTTACTAAAAGAGTGGTCACTGTTAGTGGGCTTTGTATCTTCTCTTTCTTTTGAGGAAACCACTAGTGGAGTATACCATGTTTGAAGTCACACTTGTCTCTTCACTCTTACTCATATTCAGTTAGATGCCAAATTTTCTCATTTCTTCCTCCATAACATCTTTTTCTGTTATTCCCTTTTCTCAACTCACATGACCACTGTCTCTAGTGTAGGCTCCTATCCCTTCTTGCCTGGAATATTACAAAGGCCTCCTAATTGGTCTTCCTGTTTCTAGCTTCTCTCATCTCCAATTCATCCTCTATTCAGCAGCCTAAAGGATACCAGATCTGACTCATTCCTTTGTTCAGAAAGCTTGGTTTCTCTTGCCTCTAATTTAAAATGCAAAACCTTTTGCTATCTGACTTGATCACTTTTTTAGACTTAGTGCATACTACTCTACTCAATGCACAATACATTTCAGCCATTTGTTGTTCTTCATGCTTGAGAATCCATCTTCAGACTCCATATTTTTACTGAAGCTATTTGGAAAGAACTCTTTATCACTGCCTCATTAGAATATATGATCCTTGAGGGCAGGAACTATATTTTGCCTTTCATTGCCAATTCTTAGCACAATGACTGGCAAATGTAAGTGTTTAATTAAGGTTAGTTGATTGATTGAATCCTTAATTTCTTTCTGAGTACATCTCAAGGACCAAATCCTACAGGAAGCCTAGCTTGTTCCACCAGATTGGTAGTGCCTTCTATTCAATCCCCTAAATTAGTTTGAATTTACTTTGTATAGATCTTGTAGGTACATTCATGTGTTCCTATTGTTTCCCCTAAATAAAATATAAGTTTTTTGAGGGACTGGAATTAGTTTTCATCTTGGATTCCTTTGTGTCTGTCATGGTGCCTGGAAGAGAGGAGTAACTTGTTGAAATTGAATGAATCTAGTATAATCCTCTCATTTTATAGGGGATAAGCTCAGACCCAGACAGTTTGACCTGCCCACATTTATATTACTAATTTTGGGAAAAGCTGAATCTACAACCCCCATGCCTCCACTGCCAATGTCTCTCTTGTATTTAAAAAAAATATAATTTGCTGCTTTTATACCAAAATTATGTGAAAAAGTAAAGATATACCCCCCCCCACACTTCATACACATAAAAAAGTGCATTTTAGGGCCATTCTATGAAGCTGGCAATTTGTAAAGGAATGTAAAACAGTATTTAGAAATCTTTCCAAACCTCAACCTTTTGCATTGGCCTTTGATACGGATGCCTGAAGTTGATTTCCTTTGACTGGATTCATAACTACAGGCTTATGCATCTAAACTGAAGGAAAAAAAAATGGAGGGGGTGAATTTGTTGGTAAATACCAAGGAGAGGGGAAAGTATGGGGAGGGAGGGAAGGAAGGAAAAAGAGAGAGAGAGACAGAGAGAGATAGAGACAGAGACAGAGAGAGAGAAACAGAGAGAGAGAGAGAGAGAGGGAAAGAGAGACAGAGACAGAGAGACAAAGAGACAGAAAGACAGAGACAGGAGACAGAGAGAGAGAGAAAGAGATTTTAAAATATAATTTTGAAAGCTAGTATTCAGATGCCTCACATCTGTGATGGGGGTAGCAACTCAATCTCTAATTATTTTTTTTCCAGATCCTTTTAAGGAAATCCATTTATTTCCTGTTTTTTTCTTCTTGGGTGGGTGGGATACAGGAGTGTGTGGTTAGGGGCTAGTGTTTGATCTGTTATGTAACTCTTCTTTGGAAAGACAGTAAAATCTTTTCCAAGAAATCATTGTTAGGAGATGAAGACTTGAGGATTTCTTGTGTGCTTAATTGTTGAGAAGCTAGTTGTATCTAGTAATGAAGTGCTTTTTACTTGTGTCAGTGCTTTTGGTTAGGAAAGTTTTGCATATAATGAATCAAATTTTCAAATTGCTCTTTAGAAATGATAACCCTTCATAGTAGATGGTAGTCTAGAGTGGGGAAATTAAGGGATGCCTTTGGAGACAAAAGGATCTGGACTTGAATTGGGACTGCTTCTTGCCACCTGTGTGACTTTGGGCATGTTGCTTCATTTTTCTAGATCTTGGTTACCTTAGAAGGTAACCCTTCTAAGGTAACCAAGGATGTTTAACACTAACATCCAAAAGAGATATTCTAGTTTGCATGGAAGAAGAAGCAATCATCTGGAAATAATTTGTACAGTCAAATAAGGCAGTTAAATGTAAGATGATTGGATTTCATCTTCTGTCATTCTGCCTTGTGTCTTTGTCCTTGCTTTTTTATGTTAAATCTATTAAGCCTTGATGTCCTCCTTCCTTCTCCCGATGGAAATAGGGAGAGTGATATTTGGGAAGTAGAAGGGCTATGTGGATATCAATAGCAAGGAAAGCTAGTAGGTAAACATCATAGCATAATTGGATTTCTTTTTATTTTTTCTTTGTCTTGATTGAAATAATTGTATCTCAGTGATTTGTTGTCACATGA
Source organism: Gymnobelideus leadbeateri (assembly GCA_011680675.1). Lineage (NCBI taxonomy): Eukaryota > Metazoa > Chordata > Mammalia > Diprotodontia > Petauridae > Gymnobelideus > Gymnobelideus leadbeateri. Next base: position 60,479 of record WOXC01003744.1, read on the forward strand.
CATTCATTTGCAAATATAGTCCTCTTCTCTCCCAGAGAGCTATCTTTTATTTTTAATGTTTTAATGTTTTATATTTTACCAATTACATGTAAAAACAATTTTAGCATTTTTTAATTTTTTAAACACATGCTTTATTAACTTCTGTTTTACATCATTCATTTCCGCCAGATTTTGAGTTACAATCATATTCCCCCCGTTATTCCCCTACCCAACCTCCCAGAATAGCAGTCCCACAAGATATCGCTTCCTCCAATCTGCTCTCTCCCATACCTTCTCCCATACCCCCTTCGACTTTTCCATTAGAGGAAGGTGAATCTTTGTGTCCCAATGCCTGCACATCTTATCTCCCAATTATAAGCAAAAGAGTATTAATAATAGTATATATATATATTTGAAACATTTAATTTTAAGACCTCAAATTTCAGATCCATTCCCTTCCCACCCCCCACCTGGTCCATTCCCTACATGATCCTGTCCCTCTTCTATAGTGGGTACTTCCAACCTCCCTTCCCCCCAAGGATGCCCTCCCATATATCATACCTCCTCTCATCCCCCTTCCCCCTATTCTGCTGCAGGTTGAGATATCCCATTTAGTATGTATGCCATTCTCTCCCTGAACCAAATTCAATGAGAATGTGGTTTTGCCTTTTTTTTTTCCTTCCTATTCTCCCTCTCCCTTGCAACCACTTCCCCTTGCTTCTTCTACATGAGATAAGTTTACCCTACCCTGTCTCTCCCCATCTCCTCTTGCCACTTTCCTCTCTCACCTCATAGTTTCATCCCTTGAGTATTCTCCCCTCCCAGATCCAGGGAGGTTAAAGCAAGAGCGATTACCCCCCCCAAGACTGATCGCTGGATCTCCCTACAAATTTGCAGGCCAGGAGCTGGAGCTGCTTCTGAAAACTACAAAATGGCGTGTCTCCTCAGAGGCTTCTAGCCCCCAGGGGAGGGAGCTGACGCATTCCCCAAATACTAGTCCCGAAGTCCATAGGACACTAACCTCTTACTTTGTCCTAAGCATGTCTATGTTGATAATTCTGGAGTTGCCACAGCTCCTGGTGTTCTGGGGCTAAAACCTCGGCTCACTCAGACCTGGGCTCCACTCGGCTCCACTCGGCTCCGCTCCCTGCGCTCTGCACACTACGAGCTGCCAGGTCCCTGACAGCTGCGCTGGTCCTTCCTGCAGGGCTGCTGGGCTGTCCTCAGCGGGAGGTTAGCTTCTCTGTGTCGTTCTGTGGGTGCTGGGGCTCCAGAAGTTGTTCAGAGTCCACTTTTACATAGTCTGGGGGGAATCTGGGGGCAGAGTGGCTTGGATGAGCTGTTTCTACTCCTCCATCTTGGCTCCGCCCCCAATTTTAGCATTTTTTAAAAAAAGTGATCTCCAAATTTTCTTCCTCCCTCCCTCCCTGAGGTGGTAAGCAATTTGATATAGGTTATTCATGTGCAATCATGTAAAACACATTTTCATCTCAGTCATGATGTGGTAGAAGACAAACAAAAAACCCAATCAAACACTATGAAAAACAAATAAAGTGAAAAATGGTATGCTTTGATTTACATTCAGACTCCATGAGTTCTTTTTCTGGAGGTGGAAAACATGTTTCATCATAAGACCTTTGGAATTGTATTGGATCATTGTATGGCTGAGAATGGCTAAGTCATTCACAGTTGATCATCATGTAATATTGTTACTGTGTACGATGTTCTCCTGGTTCTGCTCATTTCATTTTGCATTAATTCATGTAAATATTTCCAGGTTTTTCTGAAATCATCCTGCTTGTTGTTTCTTATAGCAAAATCATATACTGTGACTTGTTCAATAATTCCCCAATTGATGGGGAATTTCAAATTAAAACTATCTTTTATAAAAATATATTTTAAAAGAAAATGAAAAGTCATTCAGCAAAAACAACCAATAGACCAACTGTCTAATATTATGTAGTAGCAATATTCTAGACCCATATTGCCCTACCTCTGTAAAGATGCTGGAAAATTGCATCTAAATTCTCTCTCTTTTTTTTTTTTGGGAGGGGGGAGGTAGAAGGTAGGGCAATTAGGGTCAAGTGACTTGCCCAAAGTCACATGGCTAGTTTTTGTGTTGTGTCTGAGGCTGAATTTGAACTCAGGTTCTCTTGACTCCAGGGCTAGTACTCTATTCACCGCTCCACTTAGCCACCCCTACATCTTAACTCTTAACTGGAGCCAGACTTGGCCATTATATTTGAAGCAGTATTCAATTCTTCTTCTTCTCCTTCTCCTTCTCCTTCTCCTTCTCCTTCTCCTTCTCCTTCTCCTTCTCCTCCTTCTTGGCAATCAGAGTTAAGTGACTTGCCCAAGGTGTCTATTGTTCTTTATAAGTAACAATGTTGTAGTCATTATGTTTATTACTTTCCTGGTTCTGGTCACTTCATTATGTTCATTTTCTCATGATTCTTTGAATTTTTCTTATTCATCATTTATGGCACAATAATATTGGAATACATTCATGTATCATATTTTCTTTAGCTATTCACCAATCTTTTGGGACATAATGTTTTCTTTTTTTTTTGCTACAAAAATGCTGCTACAAATAGTTTAATAACCATAAAACACTTATTTGTATCTTTAATCTCTTTTGGGAACATACCTACCATAGAATCCTCAGTTTTAAAGGAGTATGGACATTTTAGTACATTTATTAAGTTTAATTCCAAATTACTTTCCAAAACGGTTAGCCCAATTTTCAAGTAAGTGATCCTGGTCTCTCAAACTTTGAAAATTTCCACCTTTTGATATTGTTGACAATTTGCTTAGTATGAGGCAAAGCCACAAAGTTCTTTTGATTTTTGTTTCTCTCATTGCTAGGAATTTGGAGCAACTATTCTCTATTGTTAATAGTTTGTTATTCTTTTTAGGACAGTTTGTTCACATTCTTTGACCTTTATCTTTGTCTTATATATTTGTGCTATATTCCTGTACATTTTGACTATCTGTTCCTTAGATGACTTTAATGTAAAGATCCCCCTCCCCCCAACTGAGTTTCTCTTCTTATCCTTGGTAACTAGCTATACTGATGTTATTATTGTAAAATGTTTTCCATTTCATGTACTTGAAATTATATTATCTTTTCTGAGCTCTTAAATATTGTGTTGGTTAAAAACTCCTTACTTCTCCCTTTTTCCTGATAGGGATGCAAAAAAAAATAGACTATTGATAAAATATTTTAAAACTGAAAGATAGTTATGCTTTACAGGAAATTTTATGCAACTTAATTCTACAAAGAAAGATAAGAAAAGGGAGGGGAAGTGAGATGTCGAGGGAAAACAGATGATTTAATGAAGACAGTTTTATTTATTAATGCTTAAAACTTCCTTCCTTGAACAAAATAAATGGCATATAGTTCTCATTCAAATTAAATGCCTTTTCTGCTTTTCTTTTTTTAAAAATAGTATTTATACATATGTGAAACATTTAATCTTAAGACCTCGAATTTCAGATCCATTCCCTTCTTCCCTTGTCACACATTCCCTCTGAGAAGATAAGTAATTCAGCATATGTTGTACATGTCTAGCTATGCAAAACATTATCATAGTAGATATATTTAACAAGGCTGCTTATAAATCCCTCCCACTCATCCCACCCCCAACCTGGTCCATTCCCTACATGATCCTGTCCCTCTTCTATAGTGGGTACTTCCAACCTCACCTCACCCCAAAGATGCCCTCCCATCCATCATCCCTCCTCTCATCCCCCTTCCCCCTATTCTGCTGTAGGTTGAGATATCCCATTTAGTATGTATGTCATTCTCTCCCTGAACCAAATTCAATGAGAATGTGGTTTTGCCTTTTTGCCTTCCTATTCTCCCCCTCCCTTGCAACCACTTCCCCTTGCTTCTTCTACATGAGATAGTTTACCCTACCCTGTCTCTCCCCATCTCCTCTTGCCACTTTCCTCTCTCACCTCATAATTTCATCCCTTGAGTATTCTCCCTTCCCAACAAATTCAACCTATGCCCTCTATCCATATATAACTGTAACCATATACACACACATTCACATATGTATTCATATGACCACATACCCTTCTTCCATTATTTTCATAGTGAGAAAGATATCATCAGTCACAGTTATTGTTTTTCCATATAGGAATGTAAATAGTTCAACTTTGATAAGTTCCTTTTGATTTCTTTTCCCTGATTACTTTCTCAGGCATCTCTTCCTTCTTGTGTCTGGATGTCAAATTTTCTATTCAATTCTGGTTTTTTCCTCAAGAATGCTTGAAAGTCCTCGGCTTCCCGAGCTGTGCTATGAGCTGCTGGCTCCCAGAGCGCTGCGCTGGTCCTTCCCGAAGGGCTGCTGGGTTGTCCTCATCGGGAGGTTAGCTTCTCTGTGTCGTTCTGTGGTTGTTGGGCTCTGCTTTTCTATATTAGTGAATCAAGTCATTACCCTCTTGATGTCATTGGTCCTCCTTGAGAATGAAGGATAAAGAACAACAATTACCCATGTCATAAGATTAATAAGGAAATGCTGAGTTCCCCCAACCTTAGCCTTGAAGATAACTAGTATTTCCACTGCATAAACTTCATAGAACAAATGGACCAAGGCAGGATAGGGAGCCAAAAGACCAGCTTCAAGTTAAAATAAATACAATACAACATAGGCATTGGTATGTAATTAAGAGGGGAACGATTTATGAGTTATTTCCTCATTCTTTCAAGGATTTCACTTATGAAAATAAATTTTATATTTTCAGTTGGGAAAAAAAAGGAACTCCCTCCTTTCTAGTCATAGCTGTGAAAGATACCTAGCTTGTTTTCTTCTATTAAGAATGTTGTGACCTTTTATATTTAGTTCAATTATCCATTTTGAGCTCATTATAGGATAAGGTATTTGGCAATCTAAACTTAGTTTCTGCCTGTCTTCAGTTTTCCCAGTAGTTTTTATCAAATAAGGGAATTTTTCTCCAAGCAGTTTTTGTCTTTGGGTTTGTCCTTTTTTGGGTTATTGAGTTCATTGTTTCTAATTGTTACTTATCTAGGCTGACCACTGACCTATTTTTTCCCATAAGAATTTTCTTTATAAGTGGGATCCTTGGGTGTGGTATACCTGTCACTGAGGGTTCAATGAGTTTGGGAAAAAATAGGAAGCCAAAGTGATATCAAAGATATTTGTTAGCAGTCTAAGGAATGCTTCTCTTGCTGATGGCAGGTTTAGCTCCTCATGGGACAGAGTGGCTTTTCAGGCTTATTTAGAATATTCAGCCAATCAGCAGCAGGATGTAGAACTTAGTATAGACAAGTAAAGCATTTCATGTAACAAGGAAGGGTAGAGGAAGTCAGAAATCAGCTAAGGGTGAAAAAAGGAATATGATTGGTAGGATTTATTATTAGAATAAGAAAACATTTCCTGTTCACAGGCAGGAGACAAAAAGTGACTGAGTACTTTGGCAATCATGAAAGGTATCTTTTTAGACAAAACTGCCCCATCCTTTATATAAGTACATCAAGTAGTTGTTACAGCAGTGGATAAGATGATCTACTTTGCTATATTTTTACATAGTTTGTTATATTTTATTTCTCCTTCTACAGGGTGTGGGACTTTCTGATATTAAGCAACCAGATGGTTGGAGGATTAGTTCATCAAAATGTTGTGAATAATTTTGGTTCCCATTTCCCCCTCTCCCTCTTATACTGGTCTATGTTTTATAGATGAAAACAACATAGGAGAAGTAGGAGATTTTAAATTGTGATGTATATTAGCAATGAGAAAGAAATGGAGAGAGAGAGAGACTCATTCTAATTGTTAGGACTTTCCTTCTCAGCTGTGGATCCAAGCTGAACCAAGGAACATTACTGATTTGTGCTTTAAAATGTCCCTAAAGCATAGAAAGAATAGGTAAGTCCAAGCTCATTCCCAGACATAATTCAGTTTAGATAGAAGCTTGGTAGAAATTGTAGGATGAACTGGAGCCGGTATGCCACTTGGTCCTCAACACCTACTTTCCATTGTCTTCCCTTGACGGGTTTGAACAGAACCCCATCTTCCAAAGGTACAACCCAGAGAACAACTAGAAAAAAAAAAAACCTTTGTTCGAAGGGAGGTGGGAGGGAGAAACTGGTGGAGAGTGGCACATGAGGGTAGCAGGAAACCAAGAGGGAGTGCCCACTCTTTACAGAAGCCTGATCACTATTTAACCACCTCCTTCCAGACATGCTAGATGTGGTAGCATGTTTGGCTTCAGTATACTAAATTGATAAAGCCTTGACCTTCCACTTTCATTGCCCTTAGTATAAGAAGAGAGAGAGAGAGAGAGAGAGAGAGAGAGAGAGAGAGAGAGAGAGAGAGAGAGAGAAAGCAATGGCAGGGTAAAAAGAGGTTGATGAGTCTCCTTAGGTAATTGAACATATGATATGGCTGCATAAAGGGAAGGTGACCTTTGGCAGCATTCACAATAAGAAAGGAAGCAGTTTCATTCATTAATTCATAGAGAGGCTGTATCTGGATTATTTTGTTCAAATCTGTTCAAATCAAAAACCTTTTAACAAATATGTAGAAAAGCCAACTTGGAGTGTTTCCAGAAAAGCCTACCATAAAGTAGAGTGTTGGATTTGGAATCTGGAGGACCTAGGTTTGCCTGCTGTCATTGAATATCTCTGAGAGTTTCCTTGCTATCACTGTTGGTAGAATCAAATAAGATAATTTATGTAAAGACTTTGTAAAATTTGCTGAACTAGAGAAATACTATTTATAGTTGTTGTTAATTGTTATCTCCTTCTGTTTATGTAAGATGATAATCAATCAATTAACATTTATTAAGGACCTTCTAAGTGCCAGGCACCATGCTAAGCATTGGAGATACAAAAAGAGACAAAGATAGCCCCTGGCCATAAGGAGCTTACAATCTAATGGAGGAGACCAGATGCAAACAGATATATACAAAGCAAGCTGTATAATGGATAAATTTGTTGGTTAGTCCATTACTCTGACTTTTACAGATGACATCTGGAGTTTTCTTGCCATAGATACTGGAGTGGTTTGCCATTTTTCCTTCTCCAGCTTATTTTACAAATGAGAAAACCAAGAAAAATAGGTTAAGTGATTTGCCCACGGTCATACAGCAGTAAGTGTGTGAGGTCAGATTTGAACTCATTTCCCCCTGACTCCAGGACAGCTAGGTGGCACAGTGGATAGAGCACTGGGCTTAGAACCAGAAAGACTCATCTTCCTGAGTTCAAATCTGCCCTCAGACATTTACTAGCTATGTGACCCTGGGCAAGTCACTTAACCTTGTTTGCCTCAGTTTTTTCATCTGTAAAATGATCTGGAGAAGGAAACAGCAGACCACCCCAATATATTTATCAAGAAAACTCCAAATGGGGTCATGAAAAGTAAGAAGCACCTGAAAAATGACTGAACAGCAAAAGAAGAATTCACATAGAAAGAGGGTGTGGTAATGCATATGTTGGAATGATAGAAAAAATAATGGGTAGTCAAGAAAGAGAGATGCCCTAGGAGGAGGTGGAAAGGAGAGAAAGAAGACACACAAGGAAGAGCTTTTATAATAGAGGGGATAATGGGGGGGAGGGGCAGGCAACACTTGAACCTCACTCACATTTAAACTGGCTCCAAGAAGGAATATATATATATATTTCTATACTCAATTGATAATATAAATCTATTTTTCCTAACAGGGAAGTAAGAGAGAAAAGGGATAAGGGAAAAGGGGAAGTGATAAAAGGGAAGATATATAAATAAAATAAGGTTTCTGAAGGAAAATAGACTATTGGAGGGACAGGATAAAAAAGGGGAGAGTGCAAGAAGGATAAATGAAAGAAAATAGAATATAGGAAAATTCTCAGTTGGTAATCATAAGTATGAATGTGAATGGGATGAACACACTCATAAAACAGAAACAAATAGCAGCATGGATTAGAAATCAGAATCTAGCAATATGTTATTTATAAGAAACACATTTGAAAGAGAGACATACACCGAGTTAAAATAAGAGACTGGAACTAAATCTGTTATGCTTCAATTGTAGTAAAAAAGACAGAGGTAGCAATCACAAAGAGGTCCTGAAGAATTAGATATGACTGGAATGATTGAAAAAATAACAGCAATCATGATCTCAGGCAAAGCAAAAGCTAAAATAGACCTAGTTGAAAAAGATAATCAGAGAAACTACATCTTGCTAAAAGGCATCATAGACAATGAAGTAATTTCAATACTAAACACATTTGTACCAAATGGCATAGCACCCAAATTCTTGAAGGAAAAGTTAAATGAATTACAGGAAGAAATAGAAAGTAAAATTATATTAATTGATGACCTCAACTTTCCCCTCTCACAGTTGGATAAATCTATCCATAAAATAAATAAGAAAGAAGTCGAGGAGATGAATAGAATCTTAGGAAAGTTAGATATAATGGAGAAAACTGAATGGGCATAGAAAGGAGTGTACCTTTTTCTCAGCTGTACATGGTACCTTCACAAAAATTTACCATGTATTAGTGCATAAAAACCTCAAAACCAAATGCAGAAAAGCAGAAACATTAAATGCACACTTTTAAGGCTATGATGTAATAAAAATTACATTTAAAAATGGTTGTGTCAACATAAATTAAAAACTAATTGGAAACTAAATAATCTCATTCTAAAGGATTAGTGAATCAAAGAAGAAATTATAGAAACAATCAATATTTCATTAAAGAGAATGATGATGATGAGACAACAGTCCAAAATTTGTTAGATGCCACTAAAGCAGCACCTAGGGGAAAATTTATATATCTGAATGTATACAGCACTCAAAGAGAGAAAGAAGAAATTACAAAATTGGTCAAGCAAGTAAAAAACAAACTAGAAAAAGAGCAAATTAAAAATCCCCAATTAAATATCGAAATGGAAATCCTTAAAATCAAAGGAGAGATTAATAAAAGTAAAAACAAAATGGACTAATAAATAAAACAAGGAGCTAATTTTATTAAAAAACAATAAAATAAATAATTGTTTAATTTGATTTAAAAAAAAAAACAACAACTGAATTACCAGTATCAAAATGAAAAGGGTGACTTTACTATCAGTAAACATTAAATTAAAGCAATTATTAGGAGCTATTTTGCCTAATTAAATGACAACAAATCTAACAATGTAAGTAAAATGGATAAGTATTTGCAAATATATACATAAATTTCTCAGATTAACAGAAGAGAAAATATAATATTAAAATAATCCTACTTTAGAAAAAGAGATGGAAATTTTGTAAAGCCTTATGTAAGTGGTGGGTATTATATAGCTATAGCAGCAGCAACAGTATAATAGTAGTAATAGTAAGCACTGTGTCTGTACAAACCATTAGGGATACAAAGGGGACAATATAAAACAGTCCCAGCCTTTAAGGAACTTACACATTTTTGATGATTGACCAAGTGATATCTTGGCTTGTTTCATTTTTTTCAATAGCATTCAGCTCTCCATGATCACATTTGGGTTTTCTTGGTAGAGATACTAGAGTGGATTTCCATTTCCTTCTCCAACTCATTTTACAGATGAGGAAACTGAGGCTAACAGGATTAAATGACTTTCTTGGAGTCACACAGCTAACAAATACCTAAGGGCACATTTGAACTCAGGAAGATGAGTTTTCTGGACTGCAGGTTTGGCACTAACTGCTACAGTGCCACCTAGCTGCCCCATATGAGAGTATAAGGTCCTTGAAAGCAGGGACTGTCTCACTCTTTCTATTTATATCTCCAGTACTTGACTCAGAGTGAAAGCTTCTGTTTTGGCCAGAAAGTCCAAGGGTCTTGCCCTCCCAGTCTGATTTTTTTTTTTAATTAAAGGGACCATTCCTTGACTCACTTCTTAGACAGTCCTATTCACTGAAAGGGTGTTGCCTCACTCAAAGTGAGAACCTGAAAAAACCTTAGCTTAAAAGGAGCAAGGTCTTCCACTGCATATTGGGCCTTCTCTAGTCATCCTGATGGTTATCAGATCACTGGACCAGATGACTCTGGAGGAGAAAGTGAGACAGGTGACCTTGCATAGCCTTCTCTTATTCAAATCAAAGTCAATTGCAAGTCATGTCATCATCTCCCTGATGTCATGGTCTGTCCTCTTTGAGAATGAAGCATAAACCACATGCAACTTGGCACATAGTAAATATTTAATAAATGCACATTCATTCATTCATTTGCATGTGCTCTCTGATACTGATATCTCTGGAGTTGATGGGCTCTATCATTGCCATCTCTCTTAGAGAAGAAAGGACCTTAAAGGTCATCTTGGTCAATCATTTCCTTCATTTTGTAGATGAGGAAAATGAGGCCAAAAGAGGTAAAGAGACTTGTTATGGATCCCACATTAGAAATAGCAGACTCAGTATTCCAGTTGAGGTTCTCTGACTCCATCTTTGGCTTCCACTAAATTGCCTCATTCCAGGCTACTTCCCCCTCATCCCCCAGAAACAGAAAGCTCCTCTTAGGGCTCTGCTCTCTGTTATTTCTTGGTTTTGCCAACAGTGGCCTTGGCATACATTTCCCATTTTATAGACCTGTAGAGCTCAGATTTTATAATAGTCTGATGCAGTCAATTCACCTCTGAATTACCCATCAAGGAGATGTCTGTTCTCAGTCATCACAGTTTGTGCTCATTGGGTCCATTCACACTTGCTACAGAGAAATGCAATCCATATCTTGAACCAAGACTACATTCTTTGACCTCATTAAAAGGACCAGGTGTACATGTTCATACATCAGTCACAATAATACCTTGCTCACAATTTGACTAAAATTTCTTTGACAGAGTAGGGGGGTCAATATTTTAAAAATATGGATCATAGGCTCCTAGAAGTCTTCTAAAGTAATCTTGTCTAAACCTCTCATTTAACAGAAAAGGAAACTGAGACCTGGAAAGGTTAACAACAAGGCCCAAGGGTACATCAGTAAAAAATGGCAGAGCTGGGATTAGAAATTAGAACCCTGGTCCTGTGACTTTCCCACCCAGAAGTCTTTTCACTGTGCCACATGACTTCCCCATGCTAAGGAGACATGTTTCTATATTTGTTTGTTCTTGATGGGATATGAGGTACACACACATCTGTTTTTGTTTTTGTTTTTAAATCTGTTCATAGTTAACATAAAATCAAACTTCAATGTGAGTCTTATATAAGAGGAGAAAGAAAAACTCCTGCCCTTCTATTCTCTAGCCTCTAACAATTACTTTTGATAAATCAATTCTTTGGTGTTTTGACACTCGCTGTTATGGCTTTTGCCATTTGCAGAGACAAAGACTAAGATAAGAAGAACCTTGAGTTTTAACATCAAGTTAAAATTATGAGAACATGACCCAGGTATAAAAGAGTTAATATTTTAATTTTAGAGTTGTTGAGCTGAACTTTGGTGGTCTGGAAAGCTCTAGGGACAATCCTGGATATTGCAATGACAGACTGGGGTTAGAATTTTCCCAGCAGATGTCTCTCTCTCTCTCTCTCTCTCTCTCTCTCTCTCTCTCTCTCTCTCAGGAGGAGGGAATTTTTCTCATCAAGATGTTGCTTGAATCCCATGCTTTGCAAAGACAATAGTTCCATGATTGCAACTTTGTCAAATACAAATCTATTTGGTTATCACAGACATGAAAAAAGCTTCTAAGAACATCTAAGTTCTGTTTAAGTCATGTAGTCAGACAAATGTACTTGATATCACCTGTGATAGAGAGGAACAGAGATAGGATTTGTGATTTCTCTGGTTTGGTGAGTTCCAACATAAAGAAACTCCTTTTTGAATTCTATCAAACATATAAAGAACAATCGATTCCAATATTCTACAAACTATTTGGGAAAATTAGTGAAGAAGGAGTCCTACCAAATTCTTTTTATGACAAAATATGGTACTGATTCCTAAATCAGGAAGAGATAAAACAGAGAAAGAAAATTATAGACCAATCTCCCTCATGAATCTAGATGCAAAAATTTTAAATAAAATATTAGCTAAAAGACTACAACAGCTTATCACAAGGATAATACACTTTGATCAGGTAGGATTTATTCCAGGAATGCAAGGGTGGTTTAATATTAGGAAAACCATCAGTATAATTGATCATATCAACAATAAAACTAGCAGAAACCACATGATTATCTCAATAGATGCAGAAAAGGCTTTTGACAAAGTACAACACCCATTCCTATTAAAAACACTAAAAAGTATAGGAATAAATGGAGCCTTCCTCAAAATAGTTGATAGCATCTATTTAAAACCATCAGCAAGTATTATATGCAATGGGGATAAACTAGAAGCATTTCCAATAAGATCAGGAGTGAAACAAGGGTGTCCACTATCACCCCTCTTATTCAATCTGGTACTAGAAACATTAGCAGTAGCAATAAGAGAAGAAAAAGAAATCAAAGGAATCAAATTAGGCAAAGAAGAGACCAAGCTATCACTCTTTGCAGATGATATGATGATATACTTAGAGAATCCTAGAGAATCAAGTAAAAAACTACTTGAGATGATAAATAAATTTGGCAAAGTTGCAGGATATAAAATAAACCCACATAAATCCTCAGCATTCCTATATATTTCTAATGAAATTCAACAGCAAGAGATAGAAAGAGAAATCCCATTTAAAGTCACTGTAGACATTATAAAATATTTGGGAATCTACCTGCCAAAACAAACCCAGGACCTATATGACCACAACTACAAAACTCTTCTCATGCAAATAAAGTCAGATCTAACTAATTGGAAAAATATCAATTGCTCATGTCTGTGTCGAGCTAATATAACAAAAATGACAATTTTACCCAAACTAAATTATATATTTTTGCCATACCAATCAATTTACTAAAAAAACCACTTTATAGAGTTAGACAAAATAGTAACAAAATTTATTTGGAAGAACAAACGGTCTAGAATATCAAGGGAATTAATGAAGAGAAATGCTAGGGAAGGTGGACTGGCTTTACCAGATTTTAATCTGTATTATACAGCAGCAGTCATCGAAACTGCTTGGTACCGGCTGAGGAGTAGAGTAGTGGATCAATAGAACAGATTGGGTGCACGAGATCCAGCAATTAATGAGTATAGTAATCTATTGTTTGATAAACCCAAAGACCCCAGTTTTTGGGATAAGAATGCACTATTTGACAAAAGCTGCTGGGAAAACTGGAATACAGTTTGGCAGAAACTGGGCATAGACCATTATCTAACACCATATACCAAAATCAAGTCCAAATTTATAATTTCAGAGCTGCCTAAGAGCACTGAGAGGTTGGGTGAGTTACCTAGGATCACACAAAGAGCTGAAGCCCTCCCAAACTGACTTGAGAGGGCTGTTGGTTAAATTTTTGGTGTGAGCATTTGAACCTTGGAAATCAGGAAAGGTAAAAAGCAGGGCACAACTTATTGTTCTGCTGACTGTCTAGAGTCAAGAAAGTGATAGAGAAAATATTGTGACTAATGCAGGTTTAAGTAAAAATGTGTCATATGTACCTTTTCCCCCTGGAGACACAATTGTTAATCATTTAGTAGTACACTTCTATTACAACCAGTTTGGGTCAGAGGTGTGATTGGAAGCCAGGTCTTCTGTAAGCTCCCGTGACATTGTGTCTCTGAAATTTAGAGCATCTGGAGGGGCAGCTGTTACGATTGCTTTTCCTTTATACTGCTCGTTTAAAGACTGAAAATTTTATGGGAGCCTTGTGCCCTCTGCCATGGGATAAAGAATACTCCTGGGCTGAACTGTGGAACTCACAATTAGGGCTATAGATAGCAGAAGAGCTAAACCATTGCCCCCCAGTGTATTTCATCAGTCACTGGATTCCACCTTGTTAAACACCAAGGAGTGGCCACTGAAACACTGACACGTAGGTTGGAATGCAGAACATTTCATGTTGACCCAGTTTCTTTTTTTTTTTAAACAAATGCTTTATTAACTTCTGTTTTACATCATTCATTTCCGCCAGATTTTGAGTTACAATCATTTCCCTCCCGTTATTCCCCTACCCAACCTCCCAGAATAGCAGTCCCACAAGATATCACTTCCTCCAATCTGCTCTCTCCCATACCTTCTCCCATACCCCCTTTGACTTTTCCATTAGAGGAAGGTGAATCTTTGTGTCCCAATGCCTGCACATCTTATTTCCCAATTATAAGCAAAAGAGTATTAATAATAGTATTTATATATATTTGAAACATTTAATCTTAAGACCTTTAATTTCAGATCCATTTCTTTCCTCCCTTGTTGTCCATTCCCTCTGGGGAGATAAGTAATTCAGTATATGTTGTGCATGTCTAGCTATGCAAAACATTATCATAGTAGATATATTGTACAAGACTGCTTATAATTCCCTCCCACTCATCCCACCCCCCACCTGGTCCATTCCCTACATGATCCTGTCCCTCTTCTATAGTGGGTACTTCCAACCTCCCCTCACCCCAAGGATGCCCTCCCATCCATCATCCCTCCTCTCATCCCCCTTCCCCTATCCTGCTGCAGGTTGAGATATCCCATTTAGTATGTATGTCATTTTCTCCCTGAACCAAATTCAATGTGAATGTGGTTCTGCCTTTTTAGCCTTCCTTATTCTCCCCCTCCTTTGCAACCACTTCCCCTTGCTTCTTCTACATGGGATAGTTTACCCTACCCTGTCTCTCCCCATCTCCTCTTGCCACTTTCCTCTCTCACCTCATAATTTCATCCCTTGAGTATTCTCCCTTCCCAACAAATTCAACCTATGCTCTCTATCCATATATAGCTGTAACCATCTACACACACATTCACATATGTATTCATATGACCACACACCCTTCTTCCGTTGTTTTCATAGTGAGAAAAATATCATCAGTCACAGTTATTGCTTTTCCATATAGGAATGTAAATAGTTCAACTTTGATAAGTTCCTTTTGATTTCTTTTCCCTGATTACCTTCTCAGGCATCTCTTCCTTCTTGTGTCTGGATGTCAAATTTTCTATTCAATTCTGGTTTTTTCCTCAAGAATGCTTGAAAGTCCTCTATTCCACTGAATGACCATATTTTCCCCTGAAATAAAATACTCTGTTTTGCTTGGTAGGTAACCCTTGGGTTCATTCCCAGCTCTTTTGCCCTCTGGAATATCATATTCCATGCCCTTTGATCCCTCAGAGTAGAAGCTGCCAGGTCCTGGGCTATTCTGATTGTGTTTCCCCAATATTGAAATTGTTTCTTCCTGGCTGCTTGTAGTATTTTCTCCTTGATCTGGGGATTCTAGAACCTGACTATAATATTCCTGGGAGTTTTCTTTTTGGCATCTTTTTCAGGAGGTGGTCTGTGGATTCTTTCAACCTCTATTTTGCCCTCTCGATCTAAAACATCAGGGCAATTTTCCTTGAGAATTTCTTGAAGGGTGATTTCTAGGTTCTTTCTTTGATCATGGCTTTCAGGTAGTCCAATAATTTTGAAATTGTCTCTCCTGGATCTATTTTCCAGGTCAGTGGTTTTTCCCATGAGATATTTCACATTGCCTTCTAATCTTTCATTTGTTTGGGACTGCTTAACAGCATCTTGATTTCTCATGAAGTCATTAGCTTCCATTTGCTCCAGTCTAACTCTGAAGGAATGAATCTCCTCAGTGAACTTTTGAGATTCTTTTTCCATCTGGCAAATTCGACTTTTTAAGGCATTCTTCTCCTTGTTGCCCTTTTGGGCCTCCTTTGCCATTTGAGTTAGTCTATTTTTTAGGTGTTGTTTTCCTCAGTCAGGCTGTTGACCCTCATTTCATACTTTTCCTGCATCCTTCTCATTTCTCTTTCCAATTTTCCTCCACTTCTCTTATTTGATTTTTAAAGTCCTTCTTAAGGTCCTCTATGGCCTGCAACCCGCTCATGTTTTCCCCTGGGGCTTTTGGAGCAGGACTTCTGACCTCACAGTCCTTTTCCTGCTCTATGCCCCCAAAATAGGAGTCTAGGGTTGCATTTTTCTGTTTCCTTTGCCTTGGCATGTTGCCACTTAATTACTTGACTTTTGGGCTTGTTGCCACACTATGGCTTTAAGGCCAGATAGAGGAATTTTCATCCCGAACGTGTGGGGGGCAACTTCCGTTTCTGGCAAGCTGTAAACCCACCCACAACTTCCACCCTAGATCACAATCCAGATCCAGGGAGGTTAAAGCAAGAGGGATTACCCCCCAAGACTGATCGCTGGATCTCCCTACAATTTGCAGGCTGGGAGCTGGAGCTGCCTCTGAAAACTACAAAATGGCTTGTCTCCTCAGTGGCTTCTAGCCCCCAGGGGAGGGAGTCGACGCATTCCCTAAATACCGGTCCCAAAGTCCATAGGACACTAACCTCTTACTTTGTCCTAGGCATGTCTATGTTGATAATTCTGGAGTCGCCACAGCTGCTGGTGTTCTGGGGTTCCTCCAGCCAGCTGCTGGCCCTGCCGCCCTGGGGCTAAAACCTCGGCTCATGTGGACCTGGGTTCGGCTCGGCTCCCCTCGCTCTGTGTGCTGCCAGCTCCCAGACTGCTGTGCTGGTCCTTCCTGCAGGGCTGCTGGGCTGTCCTCAGCAGGAGGTTAGCTTCTCTGTGTTGTTCTGTGGGTGCTGGGGCTCCAGAAGTTGTTCAGAGTCCCCTTTTACATAGTTTGGGGGGAATCTGGGGGCAGAGTGGCTTGGATGAGCTGTTTCTACTCCGCCATCTTGGCTCTGCCCTTGACCCAGTTTCTTACTGAAAGTTTTTGTTCCTTTGCATAAATTACATCCACCCTGCCCCTTTCTCATCCCCACCGATGGGAATCCTTTAAAGAACAACTAAGAGGACATCCCCTCAGAGTGCCTTTCCTGATCATCTTAGCTGTGAATGAACTCTTTCTTTAGAAATCACATTATGGTACTTTGTATCTTATGTGTTATACTTATGTTGTATCTTACTTATGTGTTATACTTGTGTTACTTATGTTGTATACCTCAGCTGAAGGGAAGCTTCTTAAGGATAGCTACTTTATATATTTTTTGTCTTTGTCAGGAAGGCCTGTCTCTGATAGACACAATTCTTTGATTCTGGGTGAAGTCATAGAGTCAACCACTCTTCCTTTTTGCTCCTTCCATTCCCTAGTATCTAGCACCATGCCTTGTACACAACGTAGCCACATTTTAAGAGAGAATTGCTAAACCGCACAACAATACTGTACAGTATTGTTGTTTTATTATTTCTTGAGTAGCTGCTTCAAAGTCAATCCATCCCCAAACTCAAGAACCATGCTTAGGTATAGAAAATGAGACCCTATAAGCATTCTAACAGAAGAGTGATATCCTTATTAAATAATGCTATCATCATAATGTCTTTTGTGTCTTAGTATTGCTTTAGAGTCCTTGTAACTCATATAATGAATCCTGACCTGAAATATAAGGTTCTAGGGGATGACTGAGATAATATTCTCTAATATCTTCATTTTGTGAGTGAGGAAAGTGAGACCCAAAGAAGTGAAGTTCCTTGCTCAGGTTCACCTGCATGCCCTTGCTAAGAGGTAGCTTATTTTTCAAAATCAGAATGGTATGATTCAATACCAAACATTTGACAGCAAAATGTAACTGCAGAGTCCTATGACAAAGAATGGGCAGGTGCTGGATGCCAACCTTAACTGCTAATGTGTCCTACTGCATTTGGAATTTCACGGGATTGAAGTTTAAAGTTTTCATGTGGGTTTCCCATCAGACCCCACAAAACATGAGTGGATGCTACCCAAGTTCTTCAGCAGTAGAAAGAGAACCCTGGATTTATTGGCAGTTTTTTTAATCTGTTGTTAATAAACTTGAAAGAATGCAGCCTTGTCTAATAAACACATCAAATTAATGGGGAACAGAGCAGTTCAGAAGAGAGTTTGTTGTTTGTTGTTTGAATTTCAGTCAGAATTACTCCTCGACGAGGAGGCCTGTTGCATTTATTAGCAACGCCAGTCCCTGTGATTCTGTGCCAGGCCCCTTTAGCTCATTCCAACAAATGCTGGCAGGGCTACAGGACTGATAAATACTTACATCCTCAGGACTAAAAAGGAAAGGGGAAAAATGCAGCCCCAAAACCAGACCACAAGATTGGCCAAGAATTCCTGAGTGCCATTTTGGATTGTGCTCTATACAGTGACTCTGGGAATAGAAACCAACTATTGGGAAACAGTAGAGTCTTTTTTTAATTGAAGAAGCCTTTAGCTGTGCCGATGGCTCATGGGCATCATCCAGCCTGGCTTTGTCTTTTTTTTTTAATTTTTGTGTTAGAGTTGCTTTCTTCTCAATCTTTAGATTTCTTTCATTTCCTCTCCCTAACCAATCTTCTCCTTAACCCCTCCCCTGCCCCTAGACAATTTTTGTTAAGCTAGAGTAAGCATGGCTTCACACTCTGTTAATTTCCATGGGTGTCTCCCCTTGGTTTCCTATTTCTGAAAGGCTTCTGACAAAGCTAATCCTGTTGAGAGTAAAATTGGGCTGCTTGTCCAGGAAGGGATCCATGGTGCACCCATTGTATAGAAGCATTCCAATTTAAGGGGAAAAAATAACTGGCAACCCAGAGATTCTTGGACTTGAAGCTGAAAGGGACCTTAGAAGTCTTCCAGTTCAATGTATTTATTTCACATCTAAAGAAATGGTGGCCTGGAGTGAGAAAGTGATTTGTCCCAGGTCACAAAAATCATCAATGGAAGGTCCAGAATTTGAATCCAAGCTCCAAGACTCCAGATCCATCTCTCTTTGCAATATATCATGATGTTTACCTGAGTTAATATATTGCTTGCAATGCAGAGGCTTCAAACATAAAAATGTATAGTCTTTGATCTAATGACTCAGCTTCTCTGGAAATGCCCTTCCTAGACTTTACTTGGAAACATGCCTGGTCAATAGGACATTAGGGTGTGGTGACTCCTAGGGTCTCAGGCACCCACCAAGTCTAAGAGGGCTCCACATGCATACACTGGGACCTTTCATGGCCCCAGAGCAGGAAAATGCATCAGGCAAGCTGCAGTCAATCAGGTTTTATCAGGAGAGGGAAATGCATCAAGAAAATTGAGGTCTGTGGCCTTCAGGAAAGTGATGTCAAGAAATTGCTGGTTCTATTACATTTTGTATTTTTAGAGAATATTTTACCCAAGTAATAGAACTGTTGACTTACATGACATAAGGAAAAGAAAAATGGACTTGGAAGGGAGAGGGAAAGGAATAAACATCTGTTAATGTTAAATGAATGAATGAATGCATGAATGAATGAATGAATGAATGCATGAATGAATTTATTAACATGTCAAATGCTTTACAATTGTTGTCTCATTTGATCCTCTCAACAAACCTGGGAGATGCCATTATTGTTATTGTATAGGGGAGGAAACTGAGGCAAACAAGTTAATGACTTTGCCCAGAATCATATAATTAGTAAATGTCTCAGGCCAGATTTGGGCTGTCTTCCTGATTCCCAATCTAGTGCTCTAACTACGGCATTACCTGCCTTCCTCAGGGAAATTGAGCTCAAATATCTACTTTAGCCCTTACTGCCAGTGTGATCTCACCTGTGTGTAGAGTGGACAGCTGGGACTTGATGAATTCTAAAGTCATTTTTAGCTCTAAAGCTGTAATTCTACAAATCTCTATCTCTAGGTTCTCAAAGATTTTGTTCCTAAATCGATGTACTTCTGTTCTTTTTTGGGTCTCAGTCTTCTTGTCTTGTCTTGTCTTGTCTTGTCTTGTCTTGTCTTGTCTTGTCTTGTCTTGTCTTGTCTTGTCTTGTCTTGTCTTGTCTTGTCTTGCCTTGTCTTGCCTTGTCTTGCCTTGCCTTGTCTTGTCTTGTCTTGTCTTGTCTTGCCTTGTCTTGTCTTGTCTTGTCTTGTCTTGCCTTGTCTTGTCTTGTCTTGCCTTGCCTTATCTTATCTCTTCATATTTGAAAGAGTTGGGCTAGATAACTTGGAATTTCCTATACCCCTGCCTTTTTTATGTGCTAAGGTTCTATTTTTAATAGTGTGGTCTTTTCTTTAATTTCAGCAGTCTTTTTCCTTGGGAAAAATAATGAATAAGTCCCTAAATCCTAGAGGGCATACTGCCTAGTGAAAACACCATTTAGTGGGGTGAAGGAATCCCAGGAGACTAGGGAAAGTGGCATTATGATGAATAATAAGCAGAAAAGGTGGGACATTTTGTCCATCCTACCTTCCTACTGCCTCTACCCTTTGTCCCCTGTCATGACATCCTCAAATGGAATAAAGCCTTGTGGAGTTTAAGTCAGAGAAGTTGTGATATTTTGTGAGCTGGGAGTGCTGGTTAAGAACAATCAAAGTGCAGAATTATAGGTTGTCCATTTCTCTTGTTGGCCCATCAAGATAACACTATTTCTTGCTTTGTTTAATTTGTTTGGGGCTGCTTCCTGTTTCCTCTTGTAGCTTGAGGACTGACTGAACCCTAGGTATTGAGGGCTCTTGACCATAATTTGTAAAATATAGCTCTCTGAGTATAACATAGGGGCATTGAGAAAGAGGGACAGAGTGATAGAAATAGAAGTAGATATGAAGAGAGGTAGATAATGACAGGGACAGGGAGAGAGCGGAGGGGGGGTGGAGGGAGAGATGGTTATACTGACAGAGGCAGAGTGAGAAAGAGACAGAGACACAAAGATAGGAAGAGAGAAAGAGAAAAAGAGAGAGAGAGAGAGAGAGAGAGAGAGAGAGAGAGAGAGAGAGAGAGATTGAAATTGAGATTTTTGGGGGAGAAAGCAACATGCAAAATCACCATGTGTTTCTTGGTGAAAAAAGATCCTCAAGTATCAATCCTCTACAGACATACTTCTTTGGGGGAACTGAGACTGCTCTATGCAACTGTGAGAATGGAACAGCAGTGCCTCTTGGTCACTTCTTTTAACACCAGCCATGACAGCAGCTTCTCATGTCCCCCTCCTGGCTTACTTGTCTCCTAAACCAAGAGTGTTGATTGCTTGCATGTCACCATTTGAGAACTTCCTAGTCATAGCCACTGACCATTTTTTCTATAAAGATTTTTCCTAATTCTAGAGTTTGACTTTTATTCATAACTGTTATCAATATTCATTTTTTCTTTTTAATTTAACAAATGTTTATTGGAAACCAGGTAGACAGGAATGGATGCAACCATTTGTAGCTCCTTAACTCAGGAAGCTGATAAGTAGTGGATTACTTGAGTTTGAGAGCTCTGAGCACTTGCAGGACTAAAGCTAATGATCAGCTGTCTACACCAACTCTATCACCAGTATGGTGAACTCTGGGGAGCAAGGTGGTTACTGAGCTTCCCAAGATGAACTAGTGAGACAAACTAGTCCAGGTTCGAAAAAGAGTGGGTCAGATCCCCTGTGCCAGTCAGGTGTGGGAAGAAAGGAAGGAGAGAAAGAAATAGGGAGGGTGAATGAAAGGAAGGAAGAAGAAGGAAAGAAAATAAAGAAAGGAATAATAAAGGAAAAATAAAGAAATAAGGAAGGAAGGAAAGAACACTCACTACCCAGAGGACTTTGCCAATCAAAATCATTTGGAGATTTTTCTTCAGTTCAGGTCACAATCAGCATGAGCTCTTATTTCCTTGTACACACAGAGTAGGGTGTCAGAGTTTTTATGAGACTGGGAGCATCCTTCCTTGGGTCTCCTTTTTCTTATAACTTTCACCAAGGTTCTATCTGGGCTTTAGTTTCTAGGGATTCTGCTTGGTTCAATCCCTCACTCCACCACCTTCTCAAAACTCCTATTTAGATTCAGCCCTAGAAAAGCACATAGACCTTATATTATAATAAAGTAAAACATTTTACTTATATCAGAAAGCAAAATGTTGTAATATTATTGTAATAATAGGCTACAAGTGTGGTGGCGTCAATTTAGACCAGCTTGAATGAATCAGTTGTTAAATTTTCAACGTGAGTATTTATATTTTAGAAATCCACAAATGCTACAAACCAGGATGTGATTTATTGTTTTCTTGATTATCTAGACTTAAGAAAGTGGTGGAGAAAATGTTAATAGTGCTGATTAAACAAAATATCATGAATACATTAATTCCCCTTAGAGAGCCATTTATTAAATATTTGCCAGCACACCACTGTATATAACCGAGAGAAACCAGCAGAAAGCATCAGTCATTGTTGGCTGGTGTCTGTCCTCTTCTCACTCCCTCTGGTACCTCTCAAATAAGAAAGGCAAGCCTTTGTGTTACCAATTCTTCTTAAATCTCCCACCATTACATGATTTTCCATTGAGAGTCCCCATTGGCCGTCATCAGCTCTGTCTCTTACATAAATATGGGGGAAGGAGAAGTGGATTGTATGGATACAGTTCTCCTTTACATCATGGTCTCCTAAAATCTGGATCCTGTGCTCCCAAAGGATGGAGGATATAGGGCATTATTAGGGGACACCATATGGGGAAGGGTTTACTTCAGGGCAAATGCCCTGAATTATCTGGAGCTACTTTGAAATCTTTGTTCAGGTAATGAGCGAAGAAAATCACAATTCTGTAATTCTGGACAGGTCACTTAACCTCTCCCTCAGTTTTGTCATCCATAAAATGGGAATAATAATAGCAACTACCTTCCAGAGTTTCTGTGAGGATAAAATGAGATGGTATTTGTGAGATGCTTTTCAAACATCAAAGTGCCATATAAATGTTAGTTGCTATTATTATTATATAGTATAATAATAAATCATTGTTAATAATTACCCATATAAATTTAATTTAAAATTTAATAATTTATTATTATTAATACCAACATCCACCACAGATCTAGTAGGCAGTTTGCTTCTCCTTACCCAAATGAACACATACTTAATGACTTTCTATGGGTAACTAATAAAATATGATCCATTTATATCTTTGTTATATGTACTTGAATTGCTTCGCAGGACTGCATATTTATACCACCATTAGATAATAAGGAAATAATTTCACTGTTAATTCTAATTACATAGAAGAGCTGCCCACCAATTACCTTCATTTTACCCCAATAACTCCTGGTGTAGTAAGGACAATTTTATTCTGCCTCTGTGGCCAGCATCTTGCACTGTACCTGGCTTATCTAAGGCAAATACCTTAACCTCTGGTTTCAGTATCCTCATCCACCAAAGGAAAGGGTTAAACCCAATTTACTTGCAAGTCAAGACATCACCCTCCTGGTGACACTGGCCCTCTTCAAGAATGAAGGATGAACAACAATATATTAAAAGACCTCTACAATTTCCTCTAATGGACGGCTAGGTGGCACAGTGGATTGAGCACTGGACTTGGAATTGAAAAGACTCAGCTTCATGAGTTCAAATCTGTCCTCAGACACTAGCTGTGTGACCCTGGGCAAGTCATATAACACTGTTTGCATCAGTTTCCTCATCGGTAAAATGAGTTGGAGAAGGAAATGGCTAAATAACTGCAGTGTCTTTGCCGAGAAAACCCCAAATGGGGACACGAAGAGTTAGACATGACTAAACAACAGGATCTCTTCCACCTTGTGATCATTTGCTCTTTGAACTGAATATGGCTTCATGCTATAATTCACAAACTTCTCATAAATACTGAAGAACAATTTACTTTTTCTGTTCAAGCAGATCCGAAGCATGACTCTTGTTCACCCTTCATAATCACTTCCCACCTTGACAGTTTGATAGACTGTAGCCTTGTCCCTTACTCTGTAGGTTTGGATGCCTCCAGGAATTCTCATTTCAGGAGATTCCTTTGTCTTTCTATGAACCCCTCATAGAGGATTCACATAACATGCTTCCTTTCACTCTTTCTGTACCTCAGTGACACCATCGTAGTAATCATAGCTCATCTTTTTTAGGACCTTTAGAGTTTATAAAGCATTTTACTTATGTCAACCCTGTGAGACAGAGTATAGATATAGTTATCTCCATTGTTAGAACAGAAAACTGGAGATCAGAATGCTTAAGTGGCTTGCCCAATGTAGGGGCACTGTGATATAGAACCAAAAAGAAATGGAACTCCAATTCCACCTTTACTAGCCATATAGTCATGAGCAAATGAAAAAAAAAATTCTACAGTGCCCCAATTTCTTCATCTATAGGATAAGGCCTGTTTTACTTGAGAAAGCTGCCTGGAGCAAATGAGATTATGTATTAGGAGTGTCCTGTGAATGCCAGCTATTGCTATGATGATTCTAGTGGATTAAATGCTTTAAAAACCAATAAACAATAGAAATTAATGAGTTTTCATATCCTCTATAATTCTCATTTAGTTGTGTAACTCCACATATGTGATCTGTTATAGAAATTCTATGAAATTTTGTCTCCTCTCTTCATGTTTTCATTGAAGGAATACTCTACATTGAACAATCATTCTCATTAAAATTTTTGTAGATGTGAAAAAATAGAAAAATGGGTCAATAGTAGCTGTTTTTTGGCAACTTTTGTGTATGTAAAAATGTACTATGTATGATTTTCTGAAAGGTGATCTTCCTCTTGGAAATGTCTTAAAGATCAATCCCAGAGTTCCTGGATTTAAGAAGGTGTTACCACCCACTTGGATGTCTTCTGAATGTACTTGGCCAAATTCAGCTGTTCTCCTCATTTATCTTTGCAAAGACTGTGCATTTCCATTTCCTCACATAGTCCATTGGGTACGGAAGGATTAGGTCTAGTGGTGGTACCATTAGCATCCTGAGGTAGATAAGTTTCTAGGAAAATGCCAGCAGATCTGGATAATGGATTGTCTTTCTTCATCACAGGCTTGTCATGAGGATTGAATGAGATAATCTATGTAAAATGTTTTGTAAATCTTAAAGCTTTATGTAAATGTTATTGCTCAGTTGTTTCAGTCATATCAGACTCTTTGTGGCAAAGATATGGGAATGGTTTGCCATTTCCTTCTCCAGCTCATTTGACAGATGAGGAAACTGAGGCAAACAAGGTTAAGTGACTTGCCCAGGTCACACAGCTAGTAAGTGTGTAAGTCCAGATTTGAACTCAGAAAGATGAGTCTTCCTGACTCCAGGCCTAGCACTTTATCCCCTATGCCACCTAGCTGCCTCCTATATAAATGCTAGCTATAATTCTTGGATAACATACAAGTATTTTGAGGAAGCTTCTTTTGCTCAGCTGGTTCTTTCACCAAACTCACCACAGGCTCATTTCCTAACAGTCAATCTATCAGAAAACACTTATTAAGTGCTTTGTATTGTGCTAAAACTCAATTGTTTCGACTGTTTTGTGAAATGAATACTTATGGTCTTTTGTTATCCCTGAAACAAGGATTCCTAAATGGGGTTTTAATTTAAGCTGATGTTAACTCACTTCTCCTTGATCAAATGGATATTGGCCAATGTGGTGACTGGGCACTGTTAGTCTCCTTGCTGGGGCAACTGTTTGGGGTTGTTGAAACTTCTCTAATTTGGTCTGGGCTCTCTTTGTCTCTTTCTGTCCTTCTCTCCTTTCTCCCTCCTTCCCTCTCTCCCTCTCTTTCTGTCTGTGTCTCTCTGTCTTTCTCTGTTTCTCTGTCTCCCTATGACTCTCTCTGTCTCTGTCTCTGTCTGTCTCTGTCTGTTTTTCTGTCTGTCTCTCTCTTCTCTCAGCTTGCTTAAACCATTTCAGTTGGAGTTGCTATATTCATACTTTCTATCTTCTGACATTCATCATTTAGTGTCATTTAGAATTTAGATAAAGTATTAATTAAAGGCTTACTACATGCCAGGCATTGTGCTAAGTGTGACATGGGAAGAAGAAAAAGTTTGGGGAGTGAAGAAAAGCATGATTAGGGCACTTCCTGAATAGGAGTCTGGGGAGCAACAGTCAATTGATCAAGCACCTTCTATATTTCAAACCCCATGCTAAGTATTAGGATACAAAGAAAGACAAAGGATGGCCTGTTTTCAAGAAGCTCACAGTCCAATGGAGGAGAGACAATATGCAAGCAACTATGTACAAAGAAGATATATACAGGATATATTGGAGAGTGGGGGCAGCTCAGAGTGGAAGCATCTTCAGAATGGGAAGGTAGCTGGGAAGAAGAAGACTGCAGTTGAGTAGAGCTGAGGTAGTTGAATAAGTAAATAGAGAGGCAAACAAATAGAGACAGATGGACAGAAAGATAGGCAGATAGATAGAAAGAAAGAAAGATAAATAGATGATGGGTAGATACAGAATGGTTCAATGATAGATAGATGTATAGATAGAAAGGGTGGATGGACGGATGGATAGATAGATGGACAGACAGACAGGTTAATTGAAAGAATGTCATCAATGATTTTAAGCATCAAAATGGAGAGCTGAAGTAATCAGGGGATCTGGACTTGAATCATGGGTCTTCCACTTAATACTGGGACGGCTTATTTAAACTCTCTGTGTCAGATTCCTCATTTACATATGACTATGTGACCTTGAAGGTCTTTTCCAGTTTTAAATCTCAGATCCTTTGAGTCTCATGGCAATAAGAGTGGTATACATATGTATCTTTGTTGAAAATATAAAAAGGCCATGGAAAGTCATTTGCTATCTATTCAGACCCCATCTTTATAGTGACATCATTGCATTTTCTTTATAAAATAAACCTCTGATTATAGTAGAGTGGTATTCAGGCTCTTCCAACAATAAGGTTTCTCACAGGCACTTGTGGAGATATTAATAATATTAGCTAGTATTCATATAACACTTTGAGGTTTGCAAAGTGCTTTACTACTATTTACCCCTTTTGTCCTCACAACAACCCTGGGAAATAGGTGCTATTATTATTTCCATTTTACATATGAAGAAACTGGGGCAAGGAGAGGTCATCACTTGCCTAGGGTCACACAGCTAGTACATGCTTGAGAAAGGATTTGAAATTAGGCTTTCATGACTGCAGGTTGAATGCTCTCTCCCTAGCTGGCTGAGCAGTCCTATGTTTCTTCACAGAGACAATCATAAGGATAACTTTGTTGCGATCTAATAGAACCCAATCTCCTTGATGGCAGGGACAATCTTGCTCCTGTCTTTGTGTTTTCAGGAGCCCCTGCAACTTAACAGGTACCTAAAAACTGAGCTGATCGGTTGATTCATTTAACAGCCCTCTATCAATTAACTAGAGGTTAATTCAGTCACTTTGTAAATATTTATTAAGTGCCTCCTAAGGGAGATTAAAACAGAGATATTTAGACCCAAGGTGATGTTTCTGTCATGGAGATAGCCTCCCCAACTCTCCTGTTTCTTTCTTTTTTTTTTTTTTTAAAGCAATTGGGGTTAAGTAACTTGCTCAAGGTTACACGGCTAGTCATTATTTATGCGTGGGTGCTCATTTTCTGAGGCGGATCTGATCTCGGGTCATCCAAACTCCGAGGCCTGCGCTCTTACTCACTGCGCCATCTAGCCGCCCCTTTAGGGCAATTGGGGTTAAGTAACTTGCCCAAGGTCACACGGCTAGGTTTTTGTTTGTGTGGATTAAGTGTCGGAGGCCGGCTCCGAACTCAGGTCCTTCTGACTCCAGGGCCGGCGCTCTATTCACTGCGCCACCTAGCCGCCCCAACTCTCCTGTTTCTGTTGAGAACGTAATTATTCTTTCAAGAATCAAGTTTGCCACCTTACAATTGTGATATGTTTTTGTGAACTGACTGGCATCTTGGGATTTGTAATTCAAAAAGCTTATATTTGGACTTTCTTTCTTTCCTTCTTCCTTCCTTCCTTTCTTTCTTTCTTTCTTTCTTTCTTTCTTTCTTTCTTTCTTTCTTTCTTTCTTTCTTCTTCTTCTTCTTCCTTTTTTTTGCTCCCCTCCCTCTCTCCCTCCCTCCCTCCCCTCCCTTCGTCCCTCCCTCTCTCTGTTCCTCCCTCCCTCCCTTCCTTCCTTCCTTCTTTCCTTCCTTCCCTCCTTCCTGCCTCCCTCCTCCCTCCCTTCCTTCTTTCCTCCATTCCTTCCCTTCCTCCCTCCCTCTCTCCCTTCCTCCCTCCCCCTTCCTTCCTTCCTCCCTCCCTCCCCTTCCTTCCTTCCTTCCTTCCTTCCTTCCTTCCTTCCTTCCTTCCTTCCTTCCTTCCTTCCTTCTTTCCTCCCTCCCTCTTTCTCTTTCCTTCTTTCTCTTTTCCCTTTCTTTTCTCTCCTTATCTCTCCAAGCTAGCAATACTATAGACTCGTGTGTGTCTCACTCCACTGTCGATCATTATAGAAACTTTGTCCAGCTCTGTTTTTCAACCAGGAACAGCTAGCCTCTCCTTACACTCTCCTTATACAGTCTGGTGGCAGCTCCCCAGGAGCTCACCATATTGGTGTCAGACTTAGCATTGGCCCCAATTGCCTTTAACCTACTATAGAACAGAATTCCAGAAATTAAGCAATCCACTGACCTCAGCCTGCACAGTAGCAAGGACTAAAAGCAAATGCCACCATTCCCAATATTCCCAGAAATCTCTTAAAGAGACTCACATAATCTGTAAGAGAGGAACTGAGAAAAGAGGGAACTCAAGGGCTAAGCCAGAAAGAATCAGCAAAGATGTGAAAAGAGGCTAAAAAGTCAGACTAATGGGTAAGAAAAAATGAAGAGATTGAGGACGCCCATCGGGATGTGTTGGAAGTACAACTCTAACCCAAGTCTTCCTGGCTTAGAGACCAGCTCTCTATTTCTGACACATGACAAGCACCTAATAAATGTTGTTGATTGATTTGTGTCTAGTGCAAAGGCTATGTATTATCTTCCACATACTTCAGTTTGCAGATAACAAAGAGCTTAATGCATGAATTTCCTTAACATTTGTGATTACACAAATGGAATTAGTTTAAGAAACCCCAAAGAAAAACCAATGGATGAATAATGTTTATTGCTCAGATAATCACATCCATATAGCTACATGAGGGAGCCATTGAGTTAGCTGTGTAATTAGTACATATATCTGGGACAGATCCTGAAGAAAAAATGACCAAGTCAGCAAATCAACATGCATTTCTGTAGCCCTCTACTCTGTCCTGGCCATTGCTGTTGTTTGTCCTTCATTCTTAAATAAAACCAATGACATCATGAGGGTGACGGCTCAACTCATGAGTGAATTGGATTTAAGTGAGGCAGAGCTGTAAAAGTCAACAGCCTCCTCTCTCTTCCAGAGTCCAGCGATACATGGTGGAGATATTAAGAAAAGCAAAATGTTATCTGCCCTCAAGGAGTTTGCATTTTAATGATAATGATTTTAATTCTATCAGCTTCTTGGCTGGTCTTTCATAATGTGTTCATAATGTGACTGCAGTCACATATATATGCCAGGGAAGTGTACAATCAGCAGCACTATTTAAAAAAAAGATTTCCGGACCTCGCATTGAACTGGGCCTAGCATTGACCAGGCTGTATTGGACCTGGGAAATCACAGGGCTTTGAGTGATCTCAAGCTACTCTCTAACAAAGAGAGGTACAGTGATCTCCCAGTCTGAGACCAAGTCAGTAGTAGTCATGGGTCTAAGATTGTTTATCCTTCTCTAATGTTCCAACAAATAGCTTCTAATGGAGCTGATATTTTAGCTCAGGTCACCTGAGTCAAAGAAGCTATGTGAGTCTCTTTAAGAACACATGGGCATGTTCCACTATCAGGGTTGGGGAACCTGTGGCCTCAAGACCACATGTGGCCCTCTAGGTCCTCAAGTGTGGCCCTTTGAATCCAAACTTCACAGAACAAATTCTCTTAATAAAAGGCTAAATTAAAAAAAAATAAAAGGATAGTGATTTTACCAATCCAAGCTAACTCTCAATGCTAGAAGAGAGTGATTGGAAATGTGACTTTGTTCTAATGTGAGACCAATATCCAGGAATTCCCTGGTAGGACAGAGGCCCTGTTAAAGGGGAGCTTAGAGGGGAAAAAAGCAGGATACAAATAACTGGGACCTCTGAGTAGAAAACAAATTAGCAATTAATTACCTGTGATGTTTCCTCCCAGAAAGCCAGGCTCTACCACCCATGGTAATGACTTGTGTGACTTTGGGGGCTAGGGGGAGGGTTGCACTGTTCTAAAGATAATTAATTCACATCTGTCTCAATAAATGCATACTTTATGTCCCTGGACAAAAAAACATGCCATATAAGTCTTTGTTTAATTTTCTTCCCCCCTCCTTCCTGTTCCATTCTTTTTATTTTTTAAATGGATATGAAGTATGCAGCTTTGACTAGCAGAACGAAAGCCATGAATGGTGGTTGTCACAGAGTGATGAGTGGGGAGGGAACCTCGAGTTCCCAAAACATCTGGAATGTATGTGATGTGGCTGTTGCCTTCATTGTCCTTCCTCTGGGGCTGAGAGACTAAACAATGTCTTTGAGAAGAGAATGGAATCAGGAGATATTTAACTTACAGATGTGTGTGGTAAAGATGTGCTTTCTTCCAAGACCATATTTTTAGGGCTTTACACTGGGTTTACTTCAGCTGATATGCTTCCTCTAACAGGGAGCAGGGGTGGAAAGGATGTTGTCTTTGGAATCACAAGACCAGAGTTTGAATCTTGACTCTTCCAATTATTTCCCATGGGATCTTTGGGAAGTCCTTTCTCTTCTCCAGGCTTCCACAGCATCTTTAAAATGAGGACTTTGGACTAGATCAGGGGTGGGGAACCTGAGACCATGAGGCCATGTGACCTCAAGGCCACAGGTTCCCCATCCTTCAACTAGATGGTCTCCAAGACCATTCCCATTGTCTACAATCTCACCCAATGTCCTCTGAGGTGTAAGAATAATAGAACTGAAATTTGAAAATCATAATGCTTCTTTTTTTCTTTCATATACATTTAAGTTAAAAGGTGGTTACTTAGTCATAACAATATTATACTTATATAGTGCCTTGCTATTATTCCCATTTTGTAGATGGGGACCTGAGATCTAAAGGCTTGCCAGGATCCACTGAGTCATAGTTGAGCTAATGTCTTCTGACCCTAACCCCACTGCTAGAATCTTTTAAATATAGAGAAATACTAACTTCATCTTTTTATTTCTTCTGATTAGACAGGCAGAAGTAATAACAGAATTGATGTTTTTTAGTCATTTAAAAGGGGCAGCTAGATGGCACAGTAGATAAAGTGCTGGGGCTGAAGTCAGGAAGATTCATCTGTATGAATTCAAATCCAGCCTCAGACACTTACTAGTTGTATGACCCTGGGCAAGTCATTTAACCTTGTTTGTCTCAGTTTCTTCATTTGTAAAATGAGCTGGAGAAAGAAATGGCAAACTACTCCAGTGTCTTTGCAAAGAAAACCCCAAATGGGGTCATGAAGAGTTGAATGTGAGGGAAACCACTCAACAACAACAACAGTAAATGGTAATTGACTGGCTGACTTTTCCAGTAAGACATGGAGAGAAGCAAGAATTCCCACTATCACTATTATTATTTCAGATAGTTCTAGAAATTTAAGCTATAGGAATGGTGATAAAAAGGAAATGAGAAAACAAGGATAGGTAAAAACGAAACACAATTATCATTATTTTGGTGATGTTTTAGTTTAGT
Organism: Gymnobelideus leadbeateri; assembly: GCA_011680675.1. NCBI lineage: Eukaryota > Metazoa > Chordata > Mammalia > Diprotodontia > Petauridae > Gymnobelideus > Gymnobelideus leadbeateri. Next base: position 91,841 of record WOXC01003744.1, read on the forward strand.
ACCCTTGAAAGTCAAGTAGGAAAAAATGGAAATAGCTAATAACTTCAGCAAAATACTATGGCATAAAATAAACCTTCAAGGTCAACAACCTGCTCAGTAGGAAAATATAGGAAGAGAAATTATATTCAAAATAACTATAGAATGTGTGAAAGACTTGAGAGTCCATTTACTGAAGCACATACAGGAATAACACAAATGCTTTTCCTAGAAAAAAAAGCAAGACATAAAGAGTTAGAGAATGTTACCAAAATGGATGTCTAGATTTATGCATATATATCTTTATTATATTATATAATAATACTACCTACTTCACAGGGTTTTGTGAGGATAAAATGACATAATAATTGTAAGCTATTCTTCAAACCTTAAAGTGCTATATAAATAATAAATAATAGAAAGCTTTTATTAGAAGCAACTAGATGGTTCAGTGGATAGAGTCCTGAACCTGAAATCAAGAAGTGTTGTGCTTAAATCTGGCTTCAGAAATGTATTTAGCTGTGTGACCCTGGAAAAGTAACAACTTCTGCTTCAGTTTCTCATCTGAAGGAGGAGGGTAATGGCAATACCTATCTTCTAAGGGGTTCTGAGGATCAAGTGAGAGAAGATTTGTTAAGTATTTGCAAGCCTTAGAGGAAAATGTAAGTGCTAGATATTCTGATCAATGTTCTTATTAATAAGGTATTAGAAGGATTGTCCTTTGGAGAAGACATTCGATTTTCCCTTTTGTGTTCAGACAGAACCGGAATTGATGGTGGAAATTGTAAAGGAGCCAATTTAGGCTTCCCATAAGGAAACACTTTCGACCAAATGGAGTCATCCCAATGGGGAATGTGCTGCCACTTACAGGTCTGTAAGTAGAGGCTGGGTGACCATTTACTAGGTATGTTAGAGGAAGGATTAAATTCTGTGGTTTTGTTATCCTGTGAAATGCCTTTCACAACTTTGGAGAGATGGAGAATACTTGTCCCGAAGGGAATAATGAAAAGAAGGATTCAGAGGAACCTAGGGCATTGGTCTGAATCTAATAAGATCAAATTCAGTACGAATAAATTCAGTCTTAACACTTGAGGACAAATAGCAATTTTTTTGTAAATACAAAATGAAAGATGCATGGTTAGACAGCAGAGATTTTGAAAAGATCTGGGGTTTTAGTGGATTGAAAGCTCAGTATGAGTGCGTAGTGTGATGTGGCAGCCCCCGCCCAATGTAATCATGAGTCACGCTGAAAGGCATAGCTTCCAGGAACAGGAAGGCCAGGGGTCCATAGTACATACTACCTTCATCAAACTTAATCTGACATATTGTATTCAATTCTGTGTCACCAGTTGTAGGTGACACAGTTTAAGGAAAACAAGCTAGAGAATGTCTAGAGATGGGCAACCAAGGTGGGGAAGGACTTTCAGTCCACGTTATATGCAGAGTGTTGAAGAAATTGGGCATGTTTAGTCCAAAGTAGAAATGATTTGGGGCCAACATGACAGCTGTCTTCTCCTCCTCCCTTTTCCTCTTCCTTCTCCTCCTCCTCCTCCCTCTTTTTCCTCCTCCTTCTCCTTCTCCTCCTCTTCTCTTCTTCTTCTTCTTCTTCTTCTTCTTCTTCTTCTTCTTCTTCTTCTTCTTCTTCTTCTTCTTCTTCTTCTTCTTCTTCTTCCTCTTCTTCTTCCCCTCATCCTTATCTTCATCCTCCTCCCTTCTCCTCCTTTTCCTTCTCCCTCTTCTGCTTCATTCTCCTCCTTCTCCTTCCTCTTCCTTCTCTTCTCCTTCTCCTCATTTTCCTCTTCATCCTTCTCCTTCTTCTTCCTTTTGCTCCTTCTCCTTGTCTCCTTCTCCTCCACCTTTTTTTTCCTTCTCTTTTTTTCTTCTTCCTTCTTCTTCTTCCTCTTCTGTATGTACAAACTTCTGAACAATTACAGATCTCAATTAGGAGGCTTCGTACTATTCTGAAGTGTGACATAATCAGTCCAATGCCATATGAAAAGAGAAGCATCCAGAAGTCCTCACCATCTATAAGGAATCCCTCTTCCATTTTGACTCTGCATATAGAATGACTAGTCTGATGACCTTTGGCAAAAATACATTTATTATCTTTGTGCCTTGCTTGGTACTGATGCTCAGAGGATTGTTGATACCTTTTACAAAGGAAACTCCTTGGATCTTGCCATGTGCCTACTGGGGAAGAGTTCTTATGGCTATCTTTTTTTTTCCTTTTTGGAGGGCAGTTGGGGTTAAGTAACTTGCCCAAGGTCACACGGCTAGGTTTTTTTTTTGTGTGTGTGTGTGTGAATTAAGTGTCTGAGGCCAGATCCAAACTCAGGTCCTTCTGACTCCAGGGCTGGCGCTCTACTCACTGCGCCACCTAGCCGCCCCTCTTATGGCTATTTTTTGCTTGTCTAGAATGAACAGGTTCTTGTTTTCTTTGTTCCCTTCTGTTGATTGTTTAACTGGGAAGCTATGGTTTGCAGTAAAGTCATTTGTGAAAGGTGAATTTGTAAATGTGAATTAAATCTTCCTGTTCCCTTCTGATATTTTTACTGAGGGACAGTGTGATGTAGTGGAAAGACTGGCCCTGGAGTTAGGGGAGACCTACATTTGAATCTCACCTCTGGGTCTTATTAGCTGAGTGGCCAGTAGTAAGTCAACTGCAATATCTGGCTCTATAAGACCCTGGGCAAGTCACTGAGATTTTCAGGCCTTTTTTTTAATCTGTAAAATTAAAGGTTAGTACTAGTTGATATGTATAATCCATTCTAGCTTGAGATCTACCATCCTATGATTTTCCCCCTTTTCTCCCTGCAGACATGGGGAGGCATTATAATACCATAGAATCGTAGATCACACAGATGTCGTAGAAAGTGAGACTTGAATCCAGGTACTGTTGAATCCTGAATTACTCTTTACTGGAGTACTCAGTTGCAAGAGGAGAGTCAAGCAGACGACTTTGTTGGACAAGGTGGCTGGAGGCTGGTTCTTCAAGGAAAGCAGCCAGTGAATTTTTGGTATTCCCAGAGCTCTTTATAATGGAAAGCTGAGCATGGTCTCTCATTCTGGTGACTGAGGTTGGAGAGAGACCAATGCTTAGCCTTCATGTCAAGCAAGATGATATCATAGGATCTGATCAATTCAGGACTCAGATGGATTCCAGAGAGAAATGAGATAACACATTTGTTGGTGTGTTCTAATGGGGATTCCTTCCATGTATGGATTAGACTAGATGGTGGCTGAGTTTTTTTTGCAACTCATACATTTTGGGATTTGGGGAACTAATTGTTCTTGAGGCCAACCAGCTCCACTTTGTCTGGCCCCCAAATAAAAGCCTTTTGGGCATTTCATTTTCATTCATGATCCATTTTTTTTCTTTTTCATCATTCTAATGAAATTCTAAGCCACAGATGGGAAGCCAGAAAATGGCATGATCAAATGCCTTAATCTATTTTGAGAATGCAAAAATTAGAGTGAGGGGAACCAATCTCATTCTGATTAAAGTTCCTCTTTAAAATGACAATTATCATCAGAGTTAAATCATGCAATATTACTGAAATTAAAAGGGCAAGTTAAAAATACTACATTATATTTTTATTGATTGGCACAGAGGTGGAGTGTGGGGAGTGGGATGAGAGCCACATACATTGATTAGGCCTTGAAAAACAGCAAGAAATCTCTGGCAGGAAAGGTTGGGGAAAGGGAACCAGCCTCCTGTGGTGGGGGCTATTTCTCTATTTCCATCTGCTTTGCTGTACTCTGCAGACACACCATAATCACCCCAGTGGGCCCAAGGATCGAATGACTCTGCGATGAAGGATTAAGAGCAACTCTATCCACTTGGCTTCAGCTTTGGAATTTTCATTAAAATGACCTTGGGTGTGGTAAGAAAAGAATTCTGGTAACATGGATCTGGAGTTAAACATCTTTACCTGGGAAAACAACAAAGGGGGCCCTGCCGAAGAGCTGCCTCAAAGGGCCTCAAGTAGACCTGTCACACTTGTTTTCTTGAGTATTTTGCACATAGATTAGCCTAAAGAGATGTTAAAAATCAAAGCTTAAAGATCTTAGGCCAGCCTCAAGAATTTCTCAAATGACAGTGTCTGCCCAGATTTCTTATTAATTAATCAATTCATCTATCCATCCATCAACAAACATTTATTAAGCCCCTACTATGGGTCAGGCAATGTACTAGGTGACAAGAATGTAAAATGAAAAACAAAACAGTCTCAGCCTTCAGTGCATTTACATTCCATTGGGGGGAATAACAGGCACACATTTAGGTAAATACAACATGCATACAAAGTAAATACGAGATGATTTTGGAGAGTGGAGCCTGAGAAGCTGGGGTCAGAAAAGGTCCCCTGTAGGAGGTTACACGAGTTGGACTTTGGTGGGACATAGGTATTGGGGTAGCCAGGTGGTGAAATGGATAGAGTGCTGGGTTTAGAGTCAAGACAACTCATTTTCAAGAGTTCAAATCTGGCCTCAGACACTCACTAGCTGTGTGACCCTTGGCAAGTCGTTTTGCCTTGTTTGCTTCAGTTTCCTCTTCTGTAAAATAAGCTGGAGAAGGAAATGGAAAACCATTCCAGTACCAGGAAAACCCCAAATAGAGTCATGTAGAGTTGGACAGGACTGAAACATGACTGAATGACAAAAAGGTATTACAAGAGGCAGAAGTAAAGAGGGAAGGCTTCCCAGAAATGGGGGGAAATCTTTGAAAAGACCCAGTGAAGAGCCATGACGTATTGTGCACAAGAAACAGAAAATAGGCAAATATAGTGTGAATATAGGTTGAAAAGGATAGGATCAAACTGGAATGTGAACGATTTTCAATGCCAGAGGAGTGTAAATTTAATCCTAGAGGCAACTGTGAGCCACTAGACCTTTTGGCATAAGAAAGTGACAGCTGTAATTTAGGAATATCACTTTGACAACTCTTCGGAGGATAGTTGGAGGGCAAAAAATAAAATAAAATAAAATAAAGGTAAGGAATCTAAATAGAAGACTGTATTAGAAGCAGCTAGGTATCTCAGTGGATACAGCACCGGACCTGGAGTCAGGAAGACCTGACTTTACATCCTGCATATTACCAACTTTGTTACTCTGGGCAAGTCATTTCACTTTATTCTGTCTCAGTTTCCCCATCCGTAAAGTGGGGATTAAATATCACTTACCTCATAGGGTTCTTCTGAAAACATTTGGAAGCCTTTAGTACAGTTCCTGGCACACACTAGATGCTTAATAAATTATTATCCCTCCCTCACCACCACTTCCCAGCAAGAGAAGTTTGGAGGCAGAATTGGTGAGATTTGGCTGTTGTTTGCATAGAGTGGAGGAGAAAGAAGAGCCATGGCTGATCCAGAGTATGTAGAAGATGTTGGTGCCTTCAACAGAAATAGGTGTAATCTCTGTCCCAAAGCCCATTGGTATGGGACCCTGCCTACTTAAAATGTGGAATGGTGTTGGTGAGAAGCAAGGGAGTTCCAACCTTCACCAGTCCCCTTTGGGACGCTCATGCTTTGCCTTGGGTTTCTCCAGCTGCTTCTAGATGTGAAAGAGAAGAAGGAAGAGGCCAACCACACTTCAGGGTGTGGAAGGAAGACTCAGGGAAAAACAAAAGAAAAGCAGGTGGTATCTGTGGGAGTACACTGTCAGGACTGGCTCCATTCTATGTCTACGATACAGATTTCACACAGCAGAGACTCCACTGGCACCTGAGTTAAGGGGAGCCTGGAACCAACAGCAAAAGGGGTAGGTAATTGCTGAATGCCTTCCCTCTCATTCTAGGTGCCATCCTGAGGGCTCTGTATGACTCCACAGAAACTGCAGAGTTAAGAGAAATTTCTAAATTTGAATTTCTGGTTTTGCTTCTTATTCACACTTAGCCACCTACTAAAAATTCAAACAACATATAATGAAATATAATGTATTTTATAGTGTATTATTATATACATACACATATCACAACAACCGTGTGAAGCTAAGAGTTTAAAATGAGTTGCCTAAATTCACACAGTTACATATAGTGCTTCAAAAGCCCTAAAGTGCTAAATAAACATAATAACTTCAGTTGTGTCTGACATTTTGTTACCAAGTTTGGGCTTTTTAGAAATATTTTATTTTTTTTCAATTACAAGTAAAAGCAATTTTAATAGTATTTTATTTTTTCTAATTGCATGTAAAGGCAAATTTTAACATTCACGAAAAATTTTGAGTTCCAAATTATCTCCCTCTCTATTTTTTCCCCCTCCCTAAGGCAATAAGCAATTTGATATAGGTTATATATTTACAATCATGCAAAACATTTCCATATTAGTCATGTTGTGAAAGAAGAAACAGACCAAAAGGGAAAATGCATGAAAAAAATAAAGTGAAAATAGTATGCTTTGAATTGCATTGAATTGCACCAGGTCTTTCTCTGGAGATGGCTAACATTTGTCCTCATGAGAACTTCGGAATTATTGTGGGTCATTTTATTGCTGGGGATACCTAAATTGTCCATAGTTGATCATTGCACAATATTTTTGTTACTGTGTATAGTGTTGTCCGGGTTCTGTTCACTTCATTTTGCACGTTTGGGGTTTTCTTGGCAAAGAGACTGGAGTGGTTTGTCATTTCCTTCTCCACCTCATTTTATAGATGAAGAAACGAAGGCAGAAATGGTTAAGTGACTTGCCCAGGGTCACACAGCAAGGAAGTACCTGAGGCTGGGTTTGAACTCATGAAGATGAGTCTCCCTGATTCCAGGCCAGGCACTCTACTCACTGTGCCACCTAGCTGCCCCTTATAATTATTACTATACTCACCTTTGAAGATGAAGACATCTTATGGGAGTCCTGAATGCACATTTTATAATCTCCTTGGATCCACACTAGCTAAGCGAGTTGTTACGTTTAGTTTGAAGGATGTAGTAAAGGTCCCGGGCTGTAGCTGCAAGACCCTCATAGACAATCCTCTTGTCTTCAGAGAACACTCTTTTGGACAGTTATACAAGGGCCTTGCATCATGTAGCAGCAATTGCCTTCAAAGTCATACTTGCTGTCTTGGAAAGATGTCCCTCAGACTCTCCATACAGGAAGACAATATTGGAGGTACTCTGTCCATGCTCCAGACTGCTATGACAGAAGAAAAGCCCCACATCAGGGGGAGCGTGGGTGCTCTTCCATTCAGGATTTTCTATGAGGTAATCCCCAAAGTTGGAAACATGGATTTCTCAGGATTCCTAATCACTGACATGCAAAGAAAAGAGATAGCCAGGAGTTTAGAGAAATAGAGAGAAGAGCTTTCCAAAAGAAAGAAGGGGTTAAAAATGGCAGAGAAATTGTTCCCAGCTCTATATTGTAGAACACAGAGTAGGAAGGTTATTATGATATGTTAAAAAGGTCTCACAATGTATCCTGGATTTCCCTTTCTTCCTTGTCATTAGTCTGTTTGGTGTCATAGGGGTTGGGAAACAAAGAGGTTTAGTGGAAAGAGCCCTGACCTTGGAGTCAGGTGAGTGCTGGGTATGAATTTTGACTTTGATACATCAGTTATATCCCCTTTAATTCTCAGTTTTCTCATCTACAAAGTGGGTAACATGGTTACACTGCCCTGCTCTTTGGGTTGTTAGGAACACCTTGTAAAACTCAAAGTACTTCTTTCCACAGGAGTGACTTCCTGGGCCCGTCCTGTTAACACTCCTATCCCTAAGAGCTTTATATTTATTGTTAATATGTATGTATACCTGTATCTGTGTGTATGTGCATATATGTATATGGAATCTCTCCCAGTAGAATGTAAGCTCCAAGAGGGTAGGAACTATCTTTATTTTTGCTGAGAAATTGATCACCAGATTGTTGCTTTTGACCACAACAATTTTCTTTCTTTTTTTTGTTTCTTCCTTTCCTTTCTTCTTCCTTCTCTCCTTCCCACCTTCATTCCCTCCCTTTCTTTCTCTTTTTTCCTTCCTTCCTTCCTTTTTTCCTTCCTTCCTTCCTTCCTTCCTTCCTTCCTTCCTTCCTTCCTTCCTTCCTTCCTTCCTTCCTTTCCCCCACCCCCTGTCTCTGTCTCTCTATCTTTCTATCTCTGTCTCTGTCTCTCTCTCTGTGTCTCTCTCTCTCCCTCTGTCTCTCTCTTTCTCACTGGATTTGAAAGACCTATATTCAAATTCTATCTCTCTTTAGTAGCTGCGTGATTTTGGCCAAATCACTTAACCTCTTGAGCCTCCATTTCTTCATCTGTAAAATAAGGGATTGGACTAGATGACTTTTGAGCTTCTTTGCATTTTGACCTCAGAGCAGCCAAGTGACACAGTGGAACAGGTTGGGCCTGGAGTCCAGAAGACCTGATTTCAAATTCTGCCTCATACATTTAGCATCTGTTTGATCCTGAACAAGTCACTTGAACTTTGTTGCTTCACCTGTAAAATGGGGACATAATAGCACCTACCCCCCAGGGTTATTTTATGATATTTGTAAAGTGCTTGGCATATAGAAGATACTTAAGTAGTGCTTCTTTCCTTCCTTCCTTATAACACACCTGAGAGGTCAGGATTCTTAATCCCTATTTCATAAATAAACAGCCTTTCTTTTGTCATAGCAGTCTGGAGCATGGACAGAGTACCTCCAATATTATTTCCCTGTATGGAGAGTCTGGGGAACATCCTTCCAAGACAGCAAGTATGACTTTGAACGCAATTGCTGCTAAATAATGCAAGGCCCTTGCATAGCTGTTTCTGGTCAGCTAATCATACATACTGTCAGAAGGAGTCTTATTGTTACAAGTCACTCTTGTACCAGCTTCCTCTGATGGTGTGACTCCTTCACTTGCAGTGCCTTGTAAGACAGTGCTGGAAGACTACGGGCCCTGGGGCCTTTTCACTTTGGAGGCCCTGTGCCTCACTACAGGGACCTCAGGACTAGACCTTAGAGTTTGCTGTTTTCCATTCTAGGTAAAGGGAATAGAGCCTCTAATCTTTTGCGTTTCAAAATGGTGGGAGAAAACACCACAGTAGCCCAGGAATCAGAAAGAATTCAGGCCAGAATTCATGGAGAACCCAGAATCTCTGCCCCAAGGGGCAAGAAGTGACCTTCAGGACCTAGGCCAGCAGAAACTGAGCTAAGACGGCTTAAACAATCAGACCGTATCTGGATGGGAACTTGGTGGGAGCAATGTTATATAAGAACTGAGATGAAGCGTGTCCTGGCTTTGTTTGGAAGGAAATGTTTGTTCTTTTGTTCTTGCCAAAACAAACATTTATATATGAAAAACCAACAGGTGCATGTCTTCAAAGTAAAATAGCTCTTTGTAAAATCTGATTGATATTAAGAGGTTAAATGGATGTTAAGTAGTTAGGTGCTCACAGACACCTTAGAGTGGGGGACAACACAGCTGGGAGGGACTCCAAAATTCCTCAGGGTACCCTGGAGCCCTGAGAGGCAGATGTAGCCACCTTGATCCTGAGGAAGTGGGCTAGAGCATACTGGCCACACTTTTATTTCTCCTCCTTTGGAAGGAAATGACATTTTACTGACTTTTTAAAAAATTAAACAAATGCTTTATTAACTTCTGGTTTACAGCATTCATTTCCACCAGATTTTGAGTTACAATTTTTCCCCCGTTTTTCCCCTACCCACCATCCCAGAATAGCAGTCCCACAAGATATCCCTTCCTCCAATCTGCTCTCTCCTATATCTTCTCCCTTACCCCCTTTGACTTTTCCATTAGAGCAAGGTGAATCTCTGTGCCCCAATGCCTGCACATCTTATCTCCCAATTACATGCAAAAGAGTATTGATAATAGTATTTTTATATATTTGAAACATTTAATTTTAAGACCTCGAATTTCAGATCCATTCCCTTTCTCCCTTGCCACCCATTCCCTCTGGGAAGATAAGTATTTCAGTATGTGTTGTACATGTATAGCTATGCAAAATATTACCATAGTAGATATATTGTACAAGGCTGCTTATAATTCCCTCCCACCCATCCCACCCCAACCTGGTCCATTCCCTACTTGATTCTGTCCCTCTTCTACAGAGGGTACTTCCAAACCCCCCTCCCCCCAAGAATGCCCTCCCATCCATCATCCCTCCTCTCATCTCCCTTCCCCCTATTCTTCTGCAGGTTGAGATATCCCATTTAGTATGTATGTCATTCTCTCCCTTGACCAAATTCAATGAGAATGTGGTTTTGCCTTTTTGCCTTCCTATTCTTCCCCTCCCCTGCAGCCACTTCCCCTTGCTTCTTCTACATGAGATAGTTTACCCTACCCTGTTTCTCCCCATCTCCTCTTGCCACTTTCCTCTCTCACCTCCATTTTACTGACTTTTAAAGAAAGTACTTAATTGGAGAAAACCTTAGTTTCATAAGAAGTTTTGACCATGAATTTTTAGCATGGTTAGAATGGCCCAAATAGTTTCTTTCTACTCCATTACATCCTTCAAACAAATATACAGACAAGAGATAATCAGCTGGGGTCCTTTACCTGCAGTTGGGGGATTTTCAGTGATCTGAAAATCAAAAGCTTAAGAGCCTTTACTAGACCATTCTTTGGGCTGTCCTCATCTTTCTCTTGCACAGCTGTGGCCAGTCTCCTCCAATGTCATTCCTTGCCTCCTTTCTTACCTAGTTATGCTGTAACATTTCCAAGGCTTTGAGAAGGCAGCCTCTCCATTATTTAATGGAGTTCCTGTTACTCCCTTGTATTTCTTAGAATCAGCCTGTTCTTGTGACTGAGTCACTGGTGGGAAGGAAGCTTGGGTTCCCCTGGGCATCATGGAATGCTAATTCAATGAGAAAGAAGTCCTAGTTTCAGTGCAAAATAGGGCCAGGTGAGGCAAAGGTGTGGAGTGTGGAAGAGAAGAAGAATTTCAAAAAAATCTCTCTGGAATTCAGGATAGGAGGGGATTTTTTTTTTTATTGGTATGAATGACCAGTGGAAATTCATAAAATCATTATTTTCATCCTCCTTCCTCTTCCTGTCTCCTTCACCTCAAAAACTGAGTCACAGGGGGGCGGAGCCAAGATGGCGGAGTAGAAACAGCACGTCCAAGCCTCTCTGCCCCCAGATTCCCCACAAACTATGTAAAAAAGGACTCTGAACAACTTCTGGAGCCCCAGCACCCACAGAACGACACAGAGAAGCTAACCTCCCGCTGAGGACAGCCCAGCAGCCCTGCAGGAAGGACCAGCGCAGCAGTCTGGGAGCCGGCAACGCGCAGAGCGCAGAGCGCAGGAGCGGAGCCGAGCTGAGCCCAGGTCTGCATGAGCCGAGGTTTTAGCCCCAGGGCGGCAGGGCCAGCAGCCAGCTGGAGGAACCCCAGAACACCAGGAGCTGTGGCGACTACAGAATTATCAACATAGAGATGCCTAGGACAAAGTAAGAGGTTAGTGTCCTATGGACTTTGGGACCTGTATTTGGGGAATGCGTCAGCTCCCTCCCCTGGGAGCTAGAAGCTGCTGAGGAGACACGCCATTTTGTAGTTTTCATAGGCATTTCCGGCTCCCAGCCTACAAATCGTGGGGAGATCCAGCGATCAGTCTTGGGGGGTAATCGCTCTTGCTTTAACCTCCCTGGATCTGGATTGTGATCTAGGGTGGAAGTTGTGGGTGGGTTTCCATCTTGCCAGAAACGGAAGTTGCCCCCCACACGTTCGGGACGAAAATTCCTCTAGCTGGCCTTAAAACCATAGTGTGGCAATAAGCCCATAAGTCAAGCAATCAAGTGGCAACATGCCAAGGCAAAGGAAACAGAAAAATGCAACCCTAGACTCCTATTTTGGGGGCATAGAGCGGGAAAAGGACTGTGAGGTCAGAAGTCCTGCTCCAAAAGCTCCAGGGGAAACCATGAGCGGGTTGCAGGCCATAGAGGACCTTAAGAAGGACTTTAAAAATCAAATAAGAGAAGTGGAGGAAAAATTAGAAAGAGAAATGAGAAGGATGCAGAAAAGTATGAAATGAGGGTCAACAGCCTGACTGAGGAAAACAACACCTTAAAAAATAGACTAACTCAAATGGCAAAGGAGGCCCAAAAGGGCAATGAGGAGAAGAATGCCTTAAAAAGTCGAATTTGCTAGATGGAAAAAGAATCTCAAAAGTTCACTGAGGAGATTCATTCCTTCAGAGTTAGATTGGAGCAAATGGAAGCTAATGACTTTATGAGAAATCAAGATGCTGTTAAGCAGATCCAAACAAATGAAAGATTAGAAGGCAATGTGAAATATCTCATGGGAAAAACCACTGACCTGGAAAATAGATCCAGGAGAGACAATTTAAAATTATTGGACTACCTGAAAGCCATGATCAAAGAAAGAACCTAGAAATCACCCTTCAAGAAATTTTCAAGGAAAACTGCCCTGATGTTTTAGATCCAGAGGGCAAAATAGAGGTTGAAAGAATCCACTGATCACCTCCTGAAAAAGATCCCAAAAAGAAAACTCCCAGGAATATTATAGCCAGGTTCCAGAATCCCCAGATCAAGGAGAAAATACTACAAGCAGCCAGGAAGAACAATTTCAATATTGTGGAAACACAATCAGAATAGCCCAGGACCTGGCAGCTTCTACACTGAGGGATCGAAGGGCATGGAATATGATATTCCAGAGGGGAAAAGAACTGGGAATGAACCCAAGGGTCACCTACCCAGCAAAACTGAGTATTTTGTTTCAGGGGAAAATATGGTCATTCAGTGGAATAGAGGACTTTCAAGCATTCTTGAGGAAAAACCAGAGTTGAATAGAAAATTTGACATCCAGACACAAGAAGGAAGAGATGCCTGAGAAGGTAATCAGGGAAAAGAACTCAAAAGGAACTTATCACAGTTGAACTATTTACATTCCTATATGGAAAAGCAATAACTGTGACTGATGATATCTTTCTCACTATGAAAATAATGGAAGAAGGGGGTGGGGTCATATAAATACATATGTGAATGTGTGTGTGTATATGGTTACAGTTATATGGATAGAGGGCATAGGTTGAATTTGTTGGGAAGGGAGAACACTCAAGGGATGAAATTATGAGGTGAGAGAGGAAAGTGGCAAGAGGAGATGGGGAGAGACATGGTAGGGTAAACTATCTCATGTAGGGGAAGTGGTTGCAAAGGAGGGGGAGAATAAGGAAGGCTAAAAAGGCAAAACCACATTCACATTGAATTTTGTTCAGGGAGAAAATGACATACATAGTAAATGGGATATCTCAACCTGCAGCAGGATAGGGGGAAGGAGGATGAGAGGAGGGATGATGGATGGGAGGGCATCCTTGGGGTGAGGGGAGGTTGGAAGTACCCACTATAGAAGAGGGACAGGATCATGTAGGGAATGGACCAGGTGGGGGGTGGGATGAGTGGGAGGGAATTATAAGCAGCCTTGTACAATATATCTACTATGATAATGTTTTGCATAGCTAGACATGTACAACATATACTGAATTACTTATCTCCCAAGAAGGAATGGGTGACAAGGGAGGAAGGAAATGGATCTGAAATTCGAGGTCGTAACATTAAATGTTTCAAATATATATATATATATATATATACTAAAAAAAAAAACAAAAAAAACAAAAAAAAAACTGAGTCACAGGTTTACCTTCAATGACTCTGGTGACCTTGAACACATGACTTTGATTCTGTATGTCTCAGTTTTTTTATCAGGAATATCAGGAAAATGGTGGGGGCTAACATCACAGAGGTGTGGCAAAATGGAATATTCAGAAAATTTAAAAAATCTTAAATTGTCCTAGTCACCCTCTGAATTAATAACTTGTGACCCACACAGCACTGCCACCTGTGTGACCTTGGACAAATCACTTCACTTCTTGGGAAGATAAGAATATTCCCTTCTTTACCTCTGAAGTCCCTTCTATCTAAAAATGTCTGTTTGAACCAGTTATCACAGTAGATCATGGAATCCCAAGCTGGAAGGGGCTTTAGCAATCAGACCAACCTCTTTACTTCACAGAGGGGAAATTGAGACCCAGCATTTGGGAGTCACTTGCTCAAGGTCATTCAGTTAGGCAATAGTAGGGTCAGAATTTCCATTCAGTCTCTCTGACTTCGAAATAGGGGTTTCTTCCACTATACCAGGCTGACTGACCCATGAGGTGACTATTCCTTCTCTGTCTCCTTTGTTGACTCTCCCCATCATGCCTCAAACTTTGGGAGCTCCCCAAGACTCTGTCCTGAGCCCTCTTCTTTTTTTCTTTTTCCTTATTAGTATTTCATTTTCCCCAATTACATGTAAAGATAGTATTCAACATTCATTTTTGTTAAATTTAAAGTTTTGATATTTTTTTTCTCCCTTCCTCCTCTCCTTCCTCCAATTTGATGTAGGTTATACATGCACAATTATGTCAAACATATTTCCACTTTGCCCTCTTCTTTTTACATTCTTATCTCTGAAGCCTTATCAGCTCCAGTTGGTTCAATTATCATCTCTGTTCTAATAATTCTGAGATCATTCTATCCAACTTCAGTCTTTCTCCTGACCATCACTCCTTCACTTATAATTTCTAAAATGATGTCCCATAGATATCTCAAAGTCAACCTATCCAAAGTAGAACTCATTAGCTCTTCTTTCTAATCCTCCTCTTACCCCTGTTATTGTCCAGAGTCCCACCATCCTTCCTGGCACCGAGCTTTCTAACTTGGGTTGGATGCTATCTCTAACCCTTCTCTCTTGTTTGCTTACCCCATATATCCAATTAGTTGCCAAATATTGTCATTTTCTCTCCACAATATTTGTCATGTGTCATATAGGTCCTCATCTCTCTACCCACTGCCACTGCCACAAATTTTGGTTCTTATTGCTTTTGGTCTGGGCTATTGCTATGGCTTTCTTTTTAAAATTTGTATGTATTTAAACTTTAATTTATAGAATAAAACAAGCATTTGCATATAATAGAATAATAAGAAAGATGATTGCACATGAAACTGCAAATCTTTTATGTACAACTTGCTATTCCTTTTCAATATCTGTTCCATTATCTAGTGGGGAAGTCAACATGGTGGAATAGATCCTGCTAGATGTGGAGTCGGGAAGATGTGACTTTGAATGCCTCCTCGGATACTCAATAACTATGGGACCCTAGGAAGGTCATTTAATGCCTCTGATCCTCAGTTTCTTTAAGTGAACAGAAGCAGCTATCTCAAAAGAAGATCAAATTAGATACTATATGCAAATTCCTTGGCATACCTTGAAGTGCAGTTATTATGATGATGGAAACGTTTTTTTTTTTCTTAGTAAACATCTGGTTCCTTTAACTATCCTGATGTGACTTTTTATTTGTCAGTGCTCACAGGGTAATAGTAGAAGATCAGAGGCTTAGAAAAAGAATTGTTGTTACTTTTCCATGGGCAAACAAACAAGGCTTGTCAATATTGTGAGGAAAACTTGAAAAAAGCTCCTAACCATGTAGAGGAAGCTTTGAAAAGTGGGAAGGTACCAAACAAGTGGTAGGGCCCCTGCTAGCATGGGCCAGATGTGTGCCACATGGGAGGAAGGATAAAGGTGCTCAGGAGGGCCGTGATGACAGCTCTGCTTCTCCTATCAATTCCTCCAAAAGTGGATGGTGCATCTGTTACATATTTATGTATGTGTTTCTCTTACTCAATGCTAGAGATATTTACCTAGGCCATGATTGCCTACAATTTAAAAATAACAACAGCAAACAGATGTGGAAGAAGGAGAGTGATCTGGCAATGTGGGGACTCTATTCTCATATAATATAGGTTGCCTTTGGGGTCTTTGACCTTAGAGATGATTGAGGAGATTGATAAAGTGGAGGAAAGAAGTGTCTCCATCTAATTCCTGGCCCCTAGAGCCAGGAATAGACAGTAGAAATTTTACCGAATTTGGAGACAAAGATTCTGGGTTTTAATTGTGGCTCTGTACCATGACCAGGGACAAATTGCTTCTAGCCTCAGTTCATAATCTATAATATTAAGGTATTAGGACAAATATCCACTAAGTCTCTGCCAGCTCCAAATGTAGGATCCTGGGAAGAACAGGGTCTTGGATTGAGAGCCAGAGACCTGTGTTTAAATTCTTATTTGGCTGATTCTAACATGTGAGACCCCTCTTTGGGTCTCAGCTTCCTCAATTTTAAGTTGAGGGGCCTGGGCTAGATTTTTCTGTATTCTGTGATTCTAGGTGCTCTTGGGTGTAGCTTGATACATGGCTCATAGCTGTAAACCAGAACACTTACTGTTCATTTCCTTGTCCTAATGCCTGGCACATAGTAGGTACTTGGTAAATGTTAGAGACAGCTAGGTGTGCATTGGATAGAGTGCCAGGACTGGAGTCAGGGAGAATCATTTTCCTGAGTTCTAATCTGGCCTCAGACACTTACTAGTTGGGTGACCCTGGACAAGTCACTTAACCCTGTTTGCCTCAGTTTCCTCATTTGGAAAATATCAGAGAAGCAAATGGCAAACCACTCCAGCATTTTTGCTAAGAAAACCCCAACATGAGGGAAACAACTCGATACCAGCAGCAGTAAATGTTAATTGAATGACTGATTGCTGCTGCTACTCATGTAATCAGTAGATTTCTGGAAGGATAAGAGGTCCAGAGGCTGTGTCAACGTCCTCAGGCCCTGGTTTAAGTCAGCTC
Organism: Gymnobelideus leadbeateri; assembly: GCA_011680675.1. Lineage (NCBI taxonomy): Eukaryota > Metazoa > Chordata > Mammalia > Diprotodontia > Petauridae > Gymnobelideus > Gymnobelideus leadbeateri. Next base: position 108,414 of record WOXC01003744.1, read on the forward strand.
TGCTAATGATCAATTATAGGTGAGGAGGAGTTCAGAGTAATCAATGATCTCCAGGGTGACATTCACCAAGCATTTTTTTCTCGAGGTCTCCTCTCCATCTGGACATGTATTAGATGCTGAAGATATGGAGGTCACAAAAAAGAGCTCTTGTTCTCAGGGAGTATGGAGTAGCTCCATCCTGAGGGTGGGGACAGCTTGACGTTTGCCTTTACATTCTCCGAACATAGCGCGGTGCCATCGTAACAGCGGTAATTGCTCTCACAGTAGCTTAGGCTGGGCACAGGGCTTTACAAACATCATCTCATTTTATCCTTTCAGAAGTCCTGGGCAAGTGCTATTCCTATCCTCATTTTACAGATGAAGAAACTGAGACAGAGAAAAAATGACTTGCCCAGGGTCACACATCTAGTTGGTGTTTGTAGTCAGATTGAACTCAGCTCTAGAAAGGTGAGGAGTCCAGTTTTATTGGAATGTAGAGTTTCTAAGGGGGGGAATGCTACAGAATAAAGCTGGAAAGGTAGATGGAAGAAGATGCCAGACTAAAGAGCTTGCATTTTATCCTGTCATCACTAGAGAACTATTGGAGGTTTTAGGCCTTAAGAGTAATGTGGGGATGGCTAGGTGGTGCAGTGAGTAAGAGCGCTGGCCCTGGAGTTGGGAGGAACAGGGATTGGTTCCAGCCTCAGTTATTTAGCACCCACAAATAAATAACTAGCCATGTAACGTTGAGCAAGTTACTTAACCCCAATTGCTTTAAGAAAAAAAAAGAGTGATGTGGTTCGTGAGATATTTTTTCAGCTTTATGGTTAGATGGGCAAATGGATGAATGAATGAATGAATAAAGCAAAGTGCCTAATATGTATAAAGCAACAGAGATACAAACAGAAAAGTCAGACGGTCTTAGAGTTTAAGGATTCACATTCTAATGGGGGAGACAACCCATAGGGAAAGATTCAACTGCAAGTTAGCTGGAAATGGCCCATGGTTTTTAGCGTGCAGTGGCATCTTCTTGAGCATTATTTCTTCCAATAAAATTATACTATTTTCTGATGTTGAACTATTTGACAGAGTCAAAGATTTTGGTAGCAATATCTTTCTTTTCTGGGTCTTCAATAGATGTGGCCATTGCATCTGCAGGAGCATTTGCTGGGCTGCATCTCCCTGGGGGCTGCTTTCCAGGATGATGGTTTCAGGCACTGGGCTGGAAGCAAAGCTGTTGCCAGTGCTCTTGTGGGGTCCTGAGTTGTCTCCAGCAGGATTTTAGGGGAGATGATGGTCACAGTGGTGGTGCTGGTCATTTGATTTGCCTGGCACATGCTGCCTCTTAACTCTCCCTCAGAGTGCCTTATTGCTTCAGCTAGGTTGGTTTGCTTGTTCAGTGAGTGGTAGTTGGTTGCTTTTTGGTGAGGGTGGTTTGCTTGTGAGATGCTACTACTTCTGCCTATTTGTGACAATTAGTCAGCAGTTATTTCTGGTGTTAATGAGGAAATTGGGTTCCTTCTTCATGAGGATTTCTCCTCTCAGTGATGGGAGTGGGGACTGGACTGGAAACAGACCTACTCATTTGGGGGACAGTTACCTTTAAGGGTGCTGAATTCAGTATTCTGGGATACCTCCATCATTGTCTGAGGGGAGGTGGTCATTGAGATGAAAATGATGGTTTAACTTGCATGATGGATGCTGTCTCTTCTCTCTTCCTCAGAATGAAGGAAGTATTGGGGAAAAAAGAAGGATGACCAATTAGGAGGCTAATAAAATAGTCTAGGAAAATTCGAACTTCAGCTAGGTTTCATCTGAGTTAATACGAAATAGGTGAGAGATATCATAGGTTTTGTTGAGGTGAAACTAACCAAACAACAACTCATTGAATATGGGAGAGTGAGATAATGAGAAAAGTAAAGGGTGACTTTGAAGTCATGAACTGGAGTCACTAGGAGAAATGTGTTCTTAACTGAAATATGGAAGCTTGAGGAGGAAAAATTAAGGGAGGAAGGTAATAGGTTCTGTTTTGAGATATGGAGCTTCAGATGCTAGTCAGAGATCTAGGAGATACTTGGGTGTAGTTACTGTTAAATGATTGGAGTTCAGAAAAGAGATTGCGGCTGGCTGTATAGATTAGGGAGTAATCTGTGTAGAGAGGATTCTTGAATTCATGGGGCCTGATGATATTTCCAAAATAATGCATGTGGGAAGAGAATAGAAGAGAATCTCAGGGACAGAGCCGTGGGCTCAACTCGCTCTAAAGGGGTATGAGAATGGTTATGATTTAGTGAAAGAAACTGACAAAGGGCAGCAAGACAAATTAGAGAAGAGACAATGGAAGACAACTTTATGGGAGCTCAAGGAGGACACTAATGTCTAGGAAGAGGGAGTGATCAATAGTATCAAAAATTACAGAGATGTCAGGGATTCAAAAAAGCTTATAAAATTTAGCACCTATGAGATCACCATGAGGAAGATAGTTTCAGTAGAGTAGTGTAATTTCATTTCCAGATTGTAAAGACGCATTTCATGAATGGTGAGATAGTGGGAGCAGTGGGTTTGGGGAGGACTTTGTTGGGATCTTGTATCATTTAAATCCTCTTAAAAGTGAACCATTGGGAGCCAAGATAAAACTTTCCCAAATTCACTGCAAAATGACTTTTAAATAGTGCCTGTAAATGAATTCTGGAGTGGCAAAACCAACAAAAGGATGCAGTAAAGCAATTTCCAGTTGAAGATGACATAGAAGATTGGCACTTACTGGGTGAGAGTAGAATGCCTTGGTGCTGAATGCAACAATGGCTGCAGTGACTTTTGGATCTCTCAGTCCTCAGATAGTAAAGGGGAGTGGACAACTGCTCTGAAGGACATTACAGGGGCCCCTTTATGGCTCTGGGTACAGGATTCTGTTGCTTTGTCCATACCCAGGTCCAGGTAACAGTCCCAGCGTGAAGAGGAGCACTAGCACACTAGAGCAAGGGCTGTAGGAGAGCAGGGATCTTGGTCCCAATTCCAGGGTAGAAAAGAATGCTTGTCGTTGCTCATAGTCCAAAGCATTATCCAGGAGAGTAGTAACATACCTCTCCTCAGATCATACCACACTGGAAGAACTGAAAACCTACACAACTCCAGAACTAGCTTTGAAAATAGTAGCACTAAAAGCCTAAAACTTGGACTCCTTTTGAGGGGTGGAGCCAAGATGGTGGAGTAGTGGCTCCAACCACTTCCAATACCTGTGAAAAAATGACTGTAAACAAATTTTAAAGCTACATAACCCACAGAGTGGCAGAGAGAAACAAATCTCCCGCTGAAGATAACCCAGCAGGCTGACAGGAAAGGTCTATCGAAGCACACCAAGCAGCCCTGCTTGAGCTGGGAGTTCTTACCCCAGGCTGGCCCCGATCAGCATTCAGGCAGTCCAGAGCAGACTTCAGGAGAGTGAATCACCAGCATCTGTGGTGGTCCCCAGACTTCTCAAACCATAAACATTAAAGATAAAGTAAAAGGAACAGTGGGGGACAGAAGAGTGCAGTCTGGCCCCTGACCCCAGGGTGAGAAGTGGTGGAGGCACAGCAGCTGCATAGCTGCCATGTGGCTGGCTCAGAAGCTCCTGGCCTGCAGATCGTAGGGGGACCAAGCAACCATTCAGAAGGTAATCACTTTTGCTTTAACCTGCTTGGATCTGGATCAAGGTCTTGGATGGTGGTCCTGGGATGTGTGGCCAGGTGTCAGAGCTTGTGGAGGCTGTAGAGATGACACCCTCCTAATAGCTCTGACAGCTAAAAAGTTCCCATTGATTTGGGACAAAGCTCTCTCCATTCTGGAAGCAGAAGTCTACCATGATAAAGAGCTCAAAAGTCAAGTAATTGACTGGTAATATGAGCAAGCAGAGGAAGCACAAACAGACCATACAATCCTTTTTTTTGGGGACAAAAAGGATCAAGACATAGAGTGGCAAAGACAGTGAAGTCAGAACTTCTGCATCAAAAGCCTCCTAGAAAAAATATGAATTGGTTACAGGCCATTGAGGAGCTCAAGAAAGATTTTGGAAACCAAGTAAGAGAAATAGAGGAAAATTTGGGAAGAGAAATGAGAATGATACAAGAAAATCATGAAAAGCAAGTCAACAGGCTGCTAAAGGAGACCCAAAAACACACCGAAGAAAATAACACCTTAAAATATAGACTAACTCAAATGGCAAAAGAAACCCAAAAGGCCAATGAGGAAAAGAATGCCGTAAGAAGCCAAATTTGCCAGATGGAAAAGGAATTTCAAAAACTCACTGAAGAGAATAATTCCTTCAAAATTAGATTGGAGCAATAGGAAGCTAATGACTTTATGAGAAATCAAGATACTATAAAAAAGATCCAAGCAAATGGAAAAATAGAAGACAATGTGAAATATCTCATTAGAAAAACCATTGACCTGGAAAACAGGCCCAGGAGAGATAATTTAAAAATTATTGGAGTACTTAAAAACTATGATCAAAAAAAGAGCCTAGACACCATCTTTCAAGAAATTATCAAGCAAAAACAAAACAAAATATTAAAAAAAAAACTGAATAGGGCAAATGGTGAGTCGGAGGTTTTAGCCCCAGGGCAGCCTGACCAGCAGCTGGCTGGAGGGACTCCAGAACACCAGCAGCTGTGGCATTTCCAGAATTACCAACACATAGATGCCAAGAAAAAAGTGAGAGTTCAGTCAGTATGGACTTTGGGACTCATATTTAGGAGCGTGTCTGCTTCTTCCCCTGTAGGCGAGAAGCGGCTGATTAGCCCCTGTGGGCTGCCATGTTGCAGCTTTGGCTCCTGGACTGAAGACTGTAGGGGGATCTGGTGACCAGTCTCGGGGAGGGGTAATCATTCTTGCTTTAACCTTCTTGGATCTCAATTTCAGTCTGGGTTGGAGGTCTTGGGGTGTGTGACCAGCTTGCCGGGGCGTGTGACAGCTTCAGAGAGAGCATCCAACTAATACCTTTGGCAGCTGAGAAAACCCCAATGTTTTGAACAGAAGCTCCCCTGGCTGGTGTCAGAGTCCTACTTTGGCAACAAGCTGAAAAATCAAGTAATTGAGTGGCAACAAGCCTAGGCAAAGGAAACAAAATAAACAGAAAAATTCAACATTAGACTCCTATTTTAGGGGCAAAGAGGATCAAAGCATGGAACAGGAGGAGGACTGTGAGGTCAGAACTCCTGCACCAAACACCCCAAATGAAAATATAAGCTGCTTATAGGTCATAGAGGACCTTAAGAAGCAGATAAAAGAAGTGGAGGAAAAATTGGGAAGAGAAATGAGAAAGATGCAAGAAAAGTATTAAATGACAGTCAACAGCCTGACTGAGGAAAATAACACCTTAAAAATAGACTAACTCAAATTGCAAAAGAGGTTCAAAAAGGCAATGAGGAGAAGAATGCCTTAAAAAGCCAAATTTGCCAGATGGAAAAAGAATCTCAAAAGCTCACTGAGGAGAGTCATTCCTTCAGAATTAGACTGGAGAAAATGGAAGCTAGTGACTTTATGAGAAATCAAGATGCTGTTAAGCAGATCCAAACAAATGAAAGAATAGAAGGCAATGTGAAATATCTCATGGCAAAAACCACTGACCTGAAAATAGATCCAGGAAAGAGAATTTAAAAATTATTGGACTACCTGAAAGCCATGATCAAAGAAAGAACCTAGAAATCACCATTCAAGAAATTCTCAAGGAAAATTGCCCTGATGTTTTAGACCCAGAGGGCAAAATAGAAGTTGAAAGAATCTACAGATCACCTCCTGAAAAAGATCCCCAAAAGAAAACTCCCAGGAATATTATAGCCAGGTCCCAGAATTCCCAGATACCGATGGATTGAAGGGCATGAAATATGATATTCCAGAGGGCAAAAGAGCTGGGACTGAAGCCAAGGGTCACCTACCCAGCAAAACTGAGTATTTTGTTTCAAGGGAAAATATGGTCATTCAGTGGAATAGAGGACTTTCAAGCATTCTTGAGGAAAAAACCAGAGTTGAATAGAAAATTGGACATCCAGACACAAGAAGCAAGAGATGCCTGAGAAGGTAATCAGGGAAAAGAAAAACAATAACTGTGACTGATGAAACCTTTCTCAGTATGAAAATAATGGAAGAAGGGTATATGGGCATATGAATACATATGTGAATGTGTGTATATATGTTTACAGTTATACATGGATAGAGGACATAGGTTGAATTTGTTGGGAAGGGATGATACTTAAGGGGTAAATTTATGAGGTGAGAGAGGAAAGTGGCAAGAGGCTATGGGGAGAGACAGGGTAAGGTAAACAAAGAAGCAAGGGGAAGTGGGAGCAGGGGAAGGGTAGAACAGGAAGGCAAAAAAGCAAAACCATATTCTCATTGAATTTGGCTCAGGGAGAGAATCACATACATGTTAAATGGGATATCTCACCCTGCAGGAGAGTAGGGCCAAGGGGGATGAAAGGGGGCATGATGGAGGGTAGGGCATTCTATGGGGAGGTTGGAAGTACCCACTTTTGAAGAGGGACAGGATCAAAATAGGGAATGGACCAGGTGAGGGTTGGGATGGGTGGGAGGGAATTATAAGCAGTCTTTTACAATATATCTACTATGGTAATGTTTTGCATAGCTGTACATGTACAACACATGCTAAATTACTTATCTTCCCAGAGGGAATGGGTGACAAGGGGGGAAGGGAATGGATCTGGAATTCCAAGTTTTAAACTTAAATGTTTCAAATATATACATATATATATATCTATTATTAATAATATTTTTCATGTAACTGGGAGATAAGATGTGCAGGCATTGGGGCACAGAGATTCACCTTGCCCTAATGGAAAAGTCAAAGGGGGTATAGTAGAAGAGATGGGAGAGAGCAGATTGGATTAGGGGATATCCTGTGGGACTGCTATTTTGGGGTGGTGGGTAGGGGAAAATGCGGAAAAAAATTGTAACTCAAAATCTGGTGGAAATGAATGATGTAAACCATAAGTTAATAAAGCATTTGGGAAAAAAAAGAAAAAAAAGAAAATCATTACAAATAATGGTTTTAGATAAATATTTTTTTATTATTTTAAAATAAACCTTTTACATTAAAGTATTTTTTAGCTTATTGTAATGCCATACACAAATAGCTTTCCAGAAGAATGTTACTTTGAACAGCTTTTAAGGTTCTGATCACACAATATAGTGATCACTCTATTTATTCCATTACAAATCAAAGCAATACTTTCACAGAAAATCAAGGTACAGGATTCACGATATTACAACTTATCACAGAAAATCACAATATAATATTCACAACAGTCTCAAAGTACAATAGTCAGAGTCTTCCACTCATGGGGCAACTAAGTTAACTCAATCAGTCACTTATCAGTAGTTTCAAAGTATAATAGTCAAAGTCTTCCATTCATGGGGCAACTAAGTTAACTCAGTCACTTATCAGTAACTTATAGTAGTCCCAATATAATATTCACAACATAGTCTCAAAGTAAAATAATCATTCTTAAGTTAACTCTATCTGTCACTTATTCGGCAAAGTCTTCCTCTCTTGGGGCAAAGTCTTGATTAATTCAATCAGTCACTTGTTCATCAATCAATTACTACGTATCATAAACAAAACCCTCCACCCTTTAGGTCACTAGTAAACTACAATTTCATCTTTACTCAGTACCCAGGGAGAGGTCTTTTCAGGGCCTGTTCCCAGATTTGCTGGATCCTCTTCTATGGTCCCAGATTCTACCTGCATTCACCAGACTGTCACCTGGGATCAGAGGCAGACAGCTCCCAGTTCCTTGTCCAGCTCTCTGGGTAGGTCCTGCTCCACCTTGAAGTTCATTGGTGCATGTCAGCTCCTTCACCATTTCTGCTCCAGGGAATTCAAGGCTCAACCAAGCCACAAAGTCTTCCCAGTCATGCCTCCTTAGTCTTCTGGGCTCCTGGCTCCTGGGCTTCCTGCTCAGAAGAAGCTCCACCACCACAAGTTCTCAGGAAATTCTGGCTCAGTTCTTTCTTCTGTAGCTGCTATGCCACCACATCTTGGTCTCAAGAAATTCTGACTGTGCTTCTCTGGGGCTTTTCCTTACATACACACATCCTGTTTCAATCAACCTCTTCCTGTTACATCAGTAACAAGGGACAGGAGTTCATACTTTCTGTTTCCCCAACAGAGGCTTGATCAGTTACTAAGTGCTAAGTACCTGCTACCTTTGCCAACACAAAGGGAGCTTCAAATTCAAAATTACATTACCATTACACTTATTAAAGTTAAGAATTTAAGTGAAACTGTATTGCTAGTCACAGGCCCCTAAAAATGTATAGAATGTATCTACGGGGACTCAAGCTGCTATCAAAAGAGAAAACCACCCCAAAACTCACCAGAGTACTCTGGGGAATGCACTAAAGATGAAGACGATCTCTCTGCCTCTGAGACTGAGGTCCAGAGTAGCCATGTTACAGCGAGTCAATGAGCATTTATCAAGCACTTGCTCTGTGTCTGTCACCTTACTAAACACTGGGGATACAAAGAAAGGCAAAAGACAGTCCTGTCCTCAGGAAGTTCACAATCTTATGGGTGAGACACTGTGAAAACAACTAAGAGTAAAGATAGAGTAAGAGAGTAAAGAGTAAGCATATATAAGAGAAATAGGAAATAATCAGCAGAGGGAAGGCAGTAGAATTATGTATGATTGGGAAAGGCTTCCTGTAAAAGATGGACTTTGACCTGGAGTTTGAAGGATTTTAGGGAATGCAGGAGGTGAAGATGAGAAGAGAGTATTTCAGGTGTGGGGGACAGTGTGTGAGAATGACCAGAACTGAGAGATGAAGTGTCTTGGTCTTGGTACAGCTAGGAGGCCAGTGAAAAATAGTGCATGATGGGGAGTAAGGTAAAAGAAAAGAGTGGAAAGATGGGGAATGGGGCAGTTTATGTATAGCTTTGAATGGTAAATAGAGATGCTCATGGAAATGATAGGTAGGTACTAAAATTTATGAGCAGAGGGATGACATTGTCAGACCTGCACTTTAGGAAGAATAATTTTACAGCTGAAGAGAAGATGAACTGAAGGGAGTAAGGACAGACTTATGGCCAAAAGACCAACCAGCAAGGTTTTGTAATAATCCAAGTGTGAGATGATAAGAGTCTGCCCCAGAATGATGATAGTGTCATAGAAGAGCAGGGCTATACTGGAATGGTTTTATAAAGGTTAAATCAACATGACTTAAGCACTGATTGCATATGGGGGCATGAGATCAAGGAGCTGAAGATGACACCTAGGTAGGGAGTCTGGCTAATGGAAAGGATGAAGTTCCCCTCAACAGTAAGAGGGATGTTTGAGGGAGGTAAAAGGGAAGAAAATTAATTGGGTTTTGGATATGTTGTTTAAGATGTCCAGTTTGAAATGTCTAATAAGCAGTTATTATTAGACATAAGGACATGGAAGTCAGCAGAGGGTTAGAACTGGATAAGTAGATGGGAATTCCTCTGTCTGGAGATGATGGGAAGGCTGAGGGACCGCCATTGGATTCTGAGCTCCCTGAGGGAAGGAACTGTCTTTTGCCTTTTGTATCTCCAGTCCTTAGCACTGTGCCTGACCCATAATAGGAACTTTTTGAATGCTCATTGGTTGACTGACTGACACCCACAGTTGCAAGCATGACTGTTGAAGATTCAGCAAAGGAGACTGAGGAATGAGTGGTCATATAGATAAGAGGAGAACCAAGAGAGAGTAGTATCCATAAAACCTAGACAAAAGAGACTATCAAAGAGAAGAAGATAATTGACAATCATAAGCTGCAGAGAGGTTAAGAAAGATGAGGATTGAGAAAAGGTCTTTGCATCTGACAATTCAGAGATCATGTCACACATATGACAGATTTCATAGCCTTAGTTTTACTAACATATGATTACATAAGGTAGGTTTTGACAATTACTTTTATTTCTTCTGTTGTAATTTCCCCTTGGTTATTTTTGTTTTTGTCATTTGACTTTTCTTCATCTTCCTTTTGATCAAGTAGGTAAAAGATTCATCAACTACAAAAATCTAGCTTCGAGTTTTGTTCCTTATTTGTGTGGTCTTTTAATTTTTATTTTATTTATGCTTGCTCTGATTTTTTAATTTTTCCCTTCTATGCTAATTTTGAATTTATTTTTATTTTTTAAAAAGCATAGTCTTTATTAATCTTCCATTTTTGATTTTTTCAGAGATATATTTTCCCTCTAAGTATTGCTTTAGCTGTATCCCAAAAGTTATATTACCCTGTCAATTATGATTATTGTTTCTAGTATTTGTTCTCTAATACTAATTATACAATAATTCGGTCATTAGTAAGTATCTAGACTCTAGATGACTATGGGGGCTTACCTTTTTACAATTATTATTTTCATTGCATTATTAGCTATAAAGGATGTATTTAATATTTCTGAAATTTTACATTCATTTATAATTTCTCTGTGCAGAGGGTCTGCTTTTAAGAAAGATACCAAGTGATTCTGAAATATATGTATATTCTATAATGTCAAAATATTCTCTAATTCTTGATTTTAATGCAAAAGTGGGTATAGGAAAGGATAGTGAAAAAATATGTTTAATATATGAATCAGGAGTAAGATATAAAAGGGACCAAAGACTTATGTAATATACAGAAATCATATCATGTATATAATATGAAATGAAGCCACATTATGAATACTTTTAAGAATTGATTCATTAAGTAATGGACATAGTAAACAATGAATTATTTTACCAAAAATGTGTTTGATTCTATCTTAAAAGACAGAAAATGACTGTTTATCAAACTTGGATTTCTTTCTTTTTTCAATAAGTGTTATACAATTTGATGGGACAGTAAGGTGGCACAGTGGATAGAGGCCAGGCCTGAAGTCAGGAATACTCTTCTTCCTGAGTTCAACTCTGGCCTCATTCACTTTCTAGCTGTCTTACCCTGGGCAAGTCACCTAGCCCTGTTTGCCTCAGTTCCTCAGCTGTAAAATGAGCTGGAGAAGGAAACGACAAACCAATCTTTGCCAAGAAAACCATAAATGGGCTCACGAAGAGTTGGAAATGACTGAAAACAACAGCAATACAATCAAACCATCAACTTAGTAGAGGTATAATCAACATCATATTAAATCCAAAGAAAAAATAAAAGTGAAAAGATAAGATGAACCATTTGAGAGATCCTATCTGACCTATTTGAACAAGTTGCTGATGCAAAAAATATGCAAAATGGATAAAAGAAATCAAAACAGATTATCAGCATTTCCTCAGGAAGTTTAACTGATGTAAATCTGTTGCCACAATGAGGAGACCAAGAGAAATATCCTTAGCAAGCCAATATTTGATCTTCTTGCCAAGTGGAGAGACATCATGGCCAAGGGCAACACTGCTTTATAATATAAACTCATTTGCAAAACCTTATGGAGGATGATGGTGGAAGATTATGAGCAATATTTCCTCATAAAACAGTGAGAAGCAATGGAAGGAAAAAACAAGTTTACTTGTTTGAGTTGGCATGAGACCTAATTAAGCAAGATCATCCCAAGAGTATTGAAAGATGAAACTGGATTGAGGGCAGCAAACAGATGCAAAATGTAAAAGGTCTGTCAGGATTACTATATATATATATGAAACAAACCGAAGTATTCTCTATCTGAGCAGTAGTGGAGCTAACACATTTGGATGCTAATGGCCCTTGCTGAGAGTTTCCATGAGAAAGTGGAAATGGCATGAAAAAACAAACCAAAACAAAAGCCAAGGACAAGCAGAGAGGTAGATTAGCTCAACTATAAATTCTGGGGGCTCGTGCTGGAGATGACATGATTTTGAAAGAAGTTAAAGATTTATTTTCTTTTTGTAAAAAATTATTTATTTATTTATTTTTTGTTTTCAACATTCATTTCCACAAGATTCTGAGTAATAAATTTTTCTCCCCATCTCTCCCCTATCCTCTACCCCAGAACAGCAAGCCTATTAAATACCCCTCCCCAAATCTGTTCTCTCCTATATTATCACCCCCCCCCAACTTTCTAGTAGGGCAAGATGGATTTCTATACCCTAGTCCCTGTATAGCTAATTTCCCAGTTGCATGTACCATTAATTAACATTTGCTTTTTGAAACTTTGAGTTCCAGAGTCATTCCCTTCTTCCCTCCTCACCCACCCCCACTGGGAAGACAAGCAATTCAACATAGGTTGTACATGTGTAGTTAAGCAAAGCATTTCATAGTAATTATATTGTGAAAGACGAAGTATATTTCCCTTCATCCCATCCCGCTCCCCCACTTTCTTATTTTCTATTTTAACTCTGCCCCTTTTCAAAAGTGTTTGCTTCTAACTACCCTCTCCCCCAATTTGTCCTCCTTTCTATCACTCCCTTCTTATAGCCTTCCCCCTTGCTTTCCTGTAGGGTAAAATACCCAACTGGGTGTGTATGTTATTCCTTCCTTAAGCCAAATTCAATGTGAGAAAGGTTGATCCATTACCTTTCACCTTCCTGCTCTTCCCCTCCACTGTAAGTTTTCTCTTGACTCTTTTATATGAGATGATTTATCTTAATCTATCTCTCTCTTTCTCCTTCTCCCAATATATTCCTCTCTCACCTCTTAGTTTTATTTTTTAGATATCATCCCTTCATATTTAACCCATCCTGTGACCTCCGTCTATGTATACATGTACACACATATGAACACACTCACATATGTATTTATACACACATACATCCTCCTATACACACACACATGCACCACACACACACACACACACACACACACACACACACATATATATATGTATATATATATATATATATATTTGTGTATACATTATATATATTCCCTTCCACTATCCTCATACTGAGAAAAGTCTCATGAGTTACAATTATAATTATTACATAAAGGAATGTAAATAATTCAACTTTAATAAGTTCCTTAAGATTTCTTTTTCCTGTTTATCTTCTCACGCTTCTCTTGCTTCTTGTAACTGAAAATAAAATTTTCGGCTCAGCTCTGGTCTTTACATCAAGAATGATTGAAAGTCCTCTATTTCATTGAATGACACTATTTTCCCCTGAAGCATTATACTCAGTTTTGCTGGGTAGGTGATTCTTGGTTTTCTTTTTTCAAATGCTTTATTAACTTCTGGTTAACATCATTCATTTTTGCCAGATTTTGAGTTACAATTTTCCCCCCATTTTTCTGCTACCCACGTCCCCAAAACAGCAGTCCCACAGGATATCCCATCCTCCAATCTGCTCTCTCCCATATCTTCCCCCAGATTCTTGGTTTTAATCCTAGCTCCTTTGGCCTCTGGAATATCATATTCCAAACCCTGTGATCCCTTAATACAGAAGCTTCCAGATCTTTTGTTGTCCTGATTGTGTTTCCATAATAAGTAAAATTATTCCTTCCTGGCTGCTTGTAGTATTTTCTCCTTGACCTGGGAACTTTGGTATTTGGCTATGATATTCTTAGTTTTCTTTTTGGGATCTTTTTCAAGAGGTGATCAGTGAATTATTTCAATTTCTACTTTGCCCTCTGGTTCTAAAATATCAGGGCAATTTTCCTGGGGAATTTCTTGAAGGACGATTTCTAGGTTCTTTTTTTGATCATGGCTTTCAGGTAGTCCAGTAATTTTAAAATTATCTCTCCTGGATCTATTTTCTAGGTCAGTGGTTTTTCCAATGAGATGAACATTGCTTTCTATTTTTTCATTTCTTTGGATCTGTCTTATAGTATCTTAGTTTCTCATAAAGTCATGAGATTCCAATTGCTCCAATCTAAGTTCGAAGGAATTATTCTCTTCAGTTTTTTGAAATTCCTTTCCATATGGGCAATTTGGCTTTTTAAAGTGCTCTTCTTCTCTTTGGCTTTTTGGACTCTTTTGCCATTTGAGTTACTCTATTTTTTAAGGTGTTATTTTCTTCAGTGTGTTTTTGGGTCTCCTTTCGAGGCTATTGACTCACTTTTCATGGTTTATTTTTGCATCATTCTCAGTTCTCTTCCAATTTTTTCCTCCACTTCTCTTACTTGATTTTCAAAATCCTTCTTGAGCTCCTCCATGGCCTGTGACCAATTCATATTTTTTCTTAGAAAGTTTTGATGCAGGAGTTCTGACTTCATTGTCCTCCTCCAGTTCTATGTTTTGATCCTTTTTGTCCCCCCAAAAAGGATTGTATGGTCTGATTGTGCTTGCCAGTTACTTGACTTTTGAGCTCTTTACCATGGTAGAATTCTGCTTCCAGAATGGAGAGAGCTTTGTCCCAAATCGCTGGAGTTTTTGCAGCTGCTGGAGCTATTAGTTGGGCACCCTCACTATAGCCCCCACAAGCTCTGGCTCACTGGCCACACATACCATCACCACCACCCAAAACTATGATCCAGATCTAGGCAGGTCAAAGCAAGAGTGATTACCCTGTGAATGGTTGCTTGGTCCCCCTACAATCTCTCCCTGGGGGCAAGGACCAGACCACACTGTTCCTTCACCCTTACAACAGAGTTCCTGACTGAGCTTTTATTTTCTCTTTGGTATTTATGGGTTGAAGAGTCTGGGAACTGCCACAGCTGTTTATGATTCATTCTTCTGAAGTCTGCTCTGGCCTGTCTGGGTGCTGGTCAGGGCCACCCTGGGGCCAGAAATGTGGCTCACTGGGATTGTAATTGGCTCCCAGCATGCTGTGATAGACCTTTCCTGTTGACCTGCCAGGATGAATTTTTTTTTTCACTTAGAAGATGTATTTATTTATTTATTCTTTTCTTGAACAAACCAAAGTGCAATTATATTTGGAAAAATCCTTTTAAACAAATAACAATGAAAAAATGAATCCACCAAGAAAACCTAACAAATTTCAAATTCAACCTTTAAGAGAATTTCCCCTCAAGCCAATACCAGACCTTATTATTACCTGAAGAACCCAAACCTCTTAAGTGTTCCAAAAATCAAACTGCTGAAGATCTCCCCTTCCCTTCACCCCTACTGTCTGCCACTGGCAAGGAATTCTGCTGAGGCTCCTTGGACCCAGGAAGACGAGGGTCAAGGGGGTCTGAAGAGACCTGTTACCTCGCCCCCTCACCTGCCGTGGCCTCAGCTCATGATGGAATCCAGATGGCCTGACATCCTGGAACCCTGAGCATGCCCCTCTCTCCCACTATTCACTGCCAAGAGCCAAGGAAGTTCAGATCAGGTCCAAATTTCTTATGGTCAGTTAAGTAACAAACATAAAAACAACCCCAAGCCCTTGTTTTCTCACTTCATTTAAAAAAAAGAAATTGAGCAAACAGTCACTTAGTGAGAAGATTCCTGACATTTGGTCCACAGAGCCACACAGTAGGTGGCAACTGCTTTTTAACTTGTTTGGAAAAGCAATTGGGGACCGTCCTGTTTCTACAGAGTGTGTCTTGGACACGCAGAGCAAGTTGGGCTCCGAAGGTTCGTGCAGGACAGGAGAGAAGGGCCTTCTTTGCTGTGTTACTGGGTTTCCTGAAGTTACCGTCTACTAGCATCATGTGAAATGACCCCAGTAAAAAAATTTTTTTTTCACTTAATCACTATTTTCCAGTCATCCATGGAGATATAATGACAAAAAGATTAAAAAACTTCTTTAAACAAAGGGTAGACCGAAGTAGCAGCTATGGAAGCAAGGGTCAAGCACGATTTATGGAGTGGAATTAGCCTTCTTTGTCAAAGATCTTCAAGACTTCTTCAAACACCTCATCAACGGGCTTAGAGGCGTCCACCTTCCTGACTTTCCCCATTTCCTCATAGAGGTCAATAATAGGCTTAGTGCACTGCAGATAGGCCTGAATTCTCTTTGCTAGGCTTTCCCGGTTGTCGTCACTCCTCCCGCTACTCTTCCCCCTTTCCAGACAGCGCTCAATGCAGATCTCATTATCACAGTCAAAAAACAGAATGAAAGCTACATCTGCTTTCCCATCCATGGTCTTGTTCCAGCCTTGAAGGTTGTCCTGATTTCGTGGAAACCTATCGATCAAGAACTTATTCTTCTGAGCATTGGCCTCCATTGTTTGATCCATTTCCCTTTTTAGCAAGCTGATGGTTATCTCAACTGGCACAATCTCTCCTTCTCTTATGTACTTTTCAATGAGTTCTCCATACTGAGAATCTGGCTTACTCCTCTCATCACGAAGATCTCCCGCAGAAAGGTGTGTATAGCCGTATTTCTGGACCATGAGGGAGCACTGGGTGCCCTTGCCGGCGCCGGGCCCACCCAGCACGAACACGACGAACGGCTTCATGAGGCGAGGCTGGCGGAAGCCGAAGCCGGAGGTCGGGGGGAGCAGGCGGCGGACGCTCGGACCCGGAGCCCGGGGCGGCTGCAGCAGGAAGGGCAGCGGGAGCGCGAGGCCGGGCGCGGAGACGCGGAGTCGGAGGCAGCAGCTCAGCATGCGCCAAAGCTCGACTCCGGGGCACCTGGTCTAGCAGCCGGAGAAGAGGAGGAGCTCGGGGAGGGGCGAAAGGGCGGGAAGCCGGGGGCGGGGCCTCTGCCAGGATGAATTTAATGGGAGAATTGTTTCTCTTTGTCTCTTTGTGGGTTCTGTAGCTTTAAAATTTGTTTAGGGTCATTTTTTTTACAAGTATTAGAGATGGTTGAAACTGGAGCGCACACCAAGTTTTTCCTTTTACTCTGACATCTTGGCTCTGCCACACCCCTTAGTCAAGGATTTATTTTCAAGATATCTGGGTAGTGGAATTGATCAAAGGAGATCCAAAATATACCTGATGAGCTACAAGGTAGCAAGCTTTTGTTTGAGGATTGTATTTTCCTACAAAGTGTATGGTTTTGATTCTTGGTCCTGGGGGGATGAGTTTTACTGATGTTGACTCAGATTCTTGTGGGAAGAAGTCTTGGGGGAGTTTATCCCTTTTTGGTCTATGAAAGGGTGTTGACAGACCTGTTCTCTCTGTCTTTCCATCTGTATGTCCCTTACTCTTTTCTTTCTGGAGACATCCAGAGATTGCAACAGAGACAAGAGAGGAACTATTTGGAGCAGAGAGGAACTGTTTGGAGCAGGAGGTATCATGTAGGAGTTGTCCACCCTCCCCCCCACCTGCCCCAACCACAGACATTAATATTTATTTTTGGCACATGACATATGAGAAGTATATATTCTCAAGCATATGGCAGCCATGGAGAGAGGAATCATAGGGCCAAGTACTTCAGAAATGTCAACTTCTTATCCCAAGAGAGAAAAGCAACTGGGGAAAGTGATGTAGTATGGCAATATATTGGAGATATTCTTCTTGGCTCCAGATGTGGAAAGGCAGTGACATGACGTTCCAGCTTAAGAGATAACAGCTATCGAGAGACACATTTCAAGACCCAAGAAAAGAATTCCATGATAAGTGGTGAATGTGACTCTCAAAGAGAGAGGGACAATGAGGAATCAAAAAATATAAAATGTAGGACTAGAGATCTGGACTTGGCACTCTGTGATTACCCCATGTTTTTTGAATGATGGGAAGGGGGACTGTCTAGCAACTCAATTTATTTCCTGTCTGTGGGAGTCCAAAACGCAGAATAATGCTTTGATATGACTTCTGTGTTCAAGTATTTGAAGGATTGTCATGTGATAGAGGAATTAGTGTTATCCTATTTGCTGACCCCAGTGAAGAAAACCAAGGACATGTTAAAAATAATTAGTCTTTAGTGCAAACAAATCTTCCTAAGTATTAGGACTGTCCTAAAATGGAATGGATTGTTTCGGGAAGTAGTTGATTTCTCTTTCACTGGAAATCTTCAGGTTGAGGTGGGTAGAACACTTTTCTAGTATGATCTTCTGTGTGGCATAGATTGGACTGAAAGGCTATTGATTTCCTTTCCAATTCTAAGTTCTTTGATTTTATGATTCTATGGATTCTAACTCCACAGAGTAGTACCATAAAATTAGAAGACTCTGTGCATATCTAAGGGGAAAGGAGACTCACTCAAATTCTTGGATGTTGATTTCCTATCTAGTCGCTTTGTTCTGAGAGAATAACGAACCATAGGGTGATGCTTTGAGACTGGTAGGCTATACAACTAGATGGATAGTGGGACTCAGAAGAAAGGACATTTCATTGATTGTCAGCTAATGTAAGTCCTCTTGTGTTTTGTAGAATTCTTATGGGCTATTATGAATTTTCTTACATATTTTTTTTTCATCTTTTGTGGGGTGTAATAAAAGCCATCCTGTGTCTGACATATGCATGGAGTACCTTACATTACATATGTGGAAACCTAGGCATGAGCTGGGATATTTCTTTTTTTAGAATAAACTCTGAGCAAAGGAATAAAAAGCCAAAGAAAAAGTGAATTTTGGTGTTTATCTCCAAGACTGGATCTTGTTTAGGGAAGCCCAGACCATAAGGGTGCTGGTCCATAGATTGACCAACTGACTTCAGAGTCAGGAGGATGTGGATTTAAGTTCTGCCACTGAAATATTCTAGCTGTATGATCATAGGCCAGTCATTTAGCCTCTTAGGGACTCAGGCAACTCTTTAAGATTGTAAATTATAGATAACATACTGATCTTGTAAGTGGAGAAATTCTTGACACAAATGAAATTATAGGTATGTATATACATACATGCATACATATATATATATAACATACACATACTATAGATATCTATATGATATATAGATATATAACATCTGTCTATATGTATATTTGTCTAAAAATCTTCCCACCCCCACCTTGGAGCTAATAGAAATCATTTTACTACTTCTCTTTGTTGTAGTAACTCTTAATTGGCTTCTGAATAAGAACTCTGCTGATATACTAAGGACTTAATTTTTATTCATTTAGCCTTCTTGTTTTTCTTCTAGCTTGGAAATAAAAGGATGACTATAATGGGATGGTCAGGTCAACTCCATGCTATGAGCTCATGAACCCAGGTGAGCCTGTGACCATGCCTAATCTGTGTCTTCTTTGTGAACACTTGCAGCATTGTGAGATTTTGAAGGGCAAGTGGCTTCTTCTATTTCTGTATTGTTTAGCATTCCTTTCTCTCTGTGGGAAATATATTATATATAAATATAAATAAATATGTTATATATATATATGTATATATATATACACACACACACACACACACACACAGACTCACTTTTTATTCCATTCTGAATATTAGCAAAGAGGATATCATAAATAGATTTACCCTCTTACCATGCTACATGCAATCACACTTAGTTCTAGACACTAAAGCCTTGTCCTGCATAAGGAAGTAGGACCAAAAAATACTCTGCATTGCTGAAGTTATTTTTATAACACATTTTATTGATGACCCA
Organism: Gymnobelideus leadbeateri; assembly: GCA_011680675.1. NCBI lineage: Eukaryota > Metazoa > Chordata > Mammalia > Diprotodontia > Petauridae > Gymnobelideus > Gymnobelideus leadbeateri. Next base: position 127,672 of record WOXC01003744.1, read on the forward strand.
AATGAATCATCAGGTCAAGAGAAGTGAGAATTTACAATTTCCTACAAATTCATTATAAAAAGAGAAATATTTGCTTACTCTTCTTCTACAATTATCTTTAATGAAGCAATAAGTCACACTATAATGAAAAATTTCGGGGCTGACCTCAGATTGTGCAGAGAAAGATCAATTTAAATGGATAAAAAACTGTCCAGCACACAATGATACAAGCAGTTAATATTAAATTGGGAATTCATATGCGAAACAATAGTCTAAATAAAGTCATGTGACACATGCTCCCTTTCTTTATAGTAAATTTAAGATTTTAATATTTGTATGGGGGAGTGGTGGTTCCCCCAGCCCTCAGATCCAATGGATGAAGTCACAGAATATAATGACAGATGACAAAGTCTAGGGAAAAGCCAAGTCATGGGGGAGTCTAGCTTCTCATCTCTTGAAGTTGAGGAGTATTTTATCTGACTACCCACTACTGGCCATGGCACAGTGCTAGAAACAGAACAGCTCTCCCAGAACGAGACATTCTAATCTAGCAGTCCGTCAGTCCAGGAGAGTCTAGGCTGGAGTCAAAGCTGAGCAGAGATGTGAACTCTCCCGACAGACAGGGACACCAGCAATCAATCACTCAAGGTTAGAAACAGTTTTGAATAGAAGCAGGACCTCTGGAAGCTCAGAAGAGAGCAATTTATTGACTCTACAATAAGAGAGTTTACAGCTAGCCCTAAGTGTTAAGAGTTGGGTCACAGGGAAGATCACTCAAAAAGAAAAAGGATTTTGAGATCCATCAGAACAAGAAGCATGAGTTACCTTTGTCACATGAGTTCTCTATGTGTGTGCCTCGTCACCATCACTCTTGAAGTTTGTTCCGACTGTTTCCATGGACGCTACGTATACTTGTGGAGGAATGCATCCCAGCATTATGGGATGAACTGTTTTACAAATTTTGTTGTTCAGTCATTTTCAGTCATGTCTGACTCTTTGTGACCCCATTTGAGGTTTTCTTTAGAAGAGATGTTGGAGTGGTTTGCCATGTCCTCCAACTCATTTTACAGATGAGGAAACTGAGGCAAATAGGGTTAAGTTACTTGCCCAGGGTCACACAGCTAGTAAGTGTCTGTGGCCAGATTTGAGCTCAGGAAGATGAGTCTTCCTGATTCCAAGCCCAGGGCTCTATCCATTGTGTTACCAGTTGCTCCTGTTTCATGCCTACTGTCCTTATTTTGCTAGTAAATGTCATTGAGTAAACTGTCTACTGGCTAATAATTAATGGGAGCTACATTAATGGAGGCTTGTGAATGACAGTTATAAGAACTCAGACCCTCAGACAACTCCTAAAGCTTGAAAGTAGCAGCCACCCAACCCTAGAATGAGACTGTCAATGGGGGCAAAGGCTCAGAAGTGATATTACTTTTGTTTCTCCAGCTATTTGGTGATGTAAGTAAGAGTTAAAGTAGTCTCCATGTAAAACAGTAGATTTGGGGCCAGGGTGTTTCTGAATCTTGTATATGAGAAGGACCAGGCTAAGGCAATATATACTCAGAAATGTGGTGTCATCTCTCCTGCCCAGATCCTAATCTGGCAAAAATCACTTTCCACTTTGCCTCATTTTTAGATTATTAAATTTAGCCACACATTTTACAGATGATGAGATTAGGTGAAACTCACCAGTGAGGGTGAACCAATAAGGTGAAATGACATACCCAAGGTCATACTTGGTTCAACCCAAGTCTTCTGACTTGAAGTTCAGTTCTCTTTATTTATACCATACTAACTCCTTATGTACAATGCATAAACAGAGCTAGTACAAATGTATGTTTTCCCACAAATTAAAGAGACTAGGCAATATGAAGGTTGAGGGTGGGCAGAAGAAGCCACTTCATAAACACTACTCTTTGAAGGATAATGAATTCTGGGGGATCTGGAGCTAAGGTGCAGGCCAGAGCCAAGAACATAATAGAAGCTGACTGCTTCATGTGTCTTGATTAATGTCTGCATCTCAGCATTTTGGTGGGGAAGGGAGGAAGGTTGTTTTATTTGTGTTTGTTTTTAGCTTCAGGGGATCTGAAACCCAATAAATCTATTCAAATCAACAAGCATTTACTAAATGCTTACTATGTGTGTAAATACTTATACTGTGCTAAGTGCTGGGGTTACAAAGAAAGACTGAAACAGTGCTTACCATTAGGGAGCTTACATTCTTTTTTTTTTTTTTTTTGCTTTTTGGAGGGCAGTTGGGGTTAAGTAACTTGCCCAATGTCACACGGCTAGGTATTATTTGTGTATGCGTTAAGTGTCTGAGGTCGGATCCGAACTCAGGTCCTTCTGACTCCAGGGCCGACGCTCTACTCACTTCGCTACCTAGCCGCCCCCGGGAGCTTACATTCTCATGGAGAAGATAACATGCAGTTAACTCTGTTCCCACAAGATATATATGGGGTAAAATGGAGATACTCTCAGAGGGAAGGGAGGGTTTTAGCTGAATAGCAAGAAGACCAGTGTTGCTGCATTGTAGGGTGTGTGGAGAGGCCAGGATTGGAGCTTGCCTTCTGAATCAGTTCCTGGCTTCTGTTTCTGTCTCCTGATTGGAGGTTGGGGTCTCTGTTGGTCTCTTCCTTTTCATTTACATGATCACTCATTGGAATCTGGTTGCTCTGGCAGGTTCCAATGGGATGTTGGACATAAAAATTGTCCTCAGTCCTGCAGAATCCTCCTGCTATTGGCTCCCAGGTGCTAAGCTGTCACTTTATTTCCTGTGACTCCCAATACTTGAGAGTACAGTTGGTCCATGGCTGCCTGTGAACCATGGAGACTGAAGCTATTTTCCATTCGTCTTCTGACCAACCAGGGACAGGATCTGGCTCCAGACCCTCAAAGATTAGAGCTGGTTCTGGTTTGCCATACCCAGATGCAGAGAGCATTGTCTGACTCAGAGTCTGTGTCAGCTTGTCTTGGCTCTTTTACTCTCCCTGCTTCTGCATTTAGGAAAGTTCCCGAGACTTTCTCTGACTTAAAAACTTTCTCTTTTCTACTGCTTCCTCATGTATCTGCACTTTGATGGAGTCTCCTGTGAGATATCTCTTCCCAATTCTGTGGGTTCCTGGCCATCTTTTGTGCATTTCTGAACTGGAAGGATGTGTTTATTTTTGGTTTTGGGTTTTTTTTTATATCATTGGTTTTTCCACTGTCTCTTTTCAGATACGTTAGTGTTTATTGAGAGAGCTGGGCTTCTCTTTGACCTTCCCATAGCTATTTTAAGGGAATTCATCCTTATTTCCTTTGACACATTCTCATGGGAGTCAGGGAAAGGGTTAAAGTCCTCAGAAATTTCTGCCAGGCCAAATTCTGTAGACAATGAGCTGACTTAAAGTCAATTAGCCACAGCGTATAATTTATATACTGTAATTTACAACTCAAGATGATCCCAGTGTTGTTTTCCCTGACTCTGTATAGACGTATCCAAGATGACAAATCCATGTTCCATTGCTAGTCAGTTTACAAAAACCTTCCTTGTTACATAATATATGATATTTGCCTCTAGAGCATTACAGATATATCCAAAGTATGATCCACATTAAAGAGCTGTGACAACAACCTCTAGGAGAGGTAATAGACTATGTCTGGGAAGGAAAGACATGACAAGACAAGGCATGACAGTTTGGGGGTTACTTTTCCCAGAAAGAAACCAAACTGAAAACAAAAGAACAAGACAATAAAATGTGGGTCTGGGGATTCCAAGGACTGATTTGGTTTTAAGGTACCTGGTGCAGTGAAAGTTTCCTCAAATGTCAACTTTCTGATTTCCTTTTCTTTAGCAGCTCTGGTTTCTCACCAGTACAGTGTGGTAGTTATTATTCCCAGTATTTTTGATGGAGGCAAATCATCTAGGACATCTTTCTGTAGACTCAAGACAGCTGGCCACATCTGGCTGAAAGTATCCTGAGAACTAACTGTTCTTACAAGATGGTTTAGGAGGATATTCAGGTGCAGACAATGGGATCCATGCCAAAGATTGTGTGTGTGTGTGTGTGTGTGTGTGTGTGTGTACATGCTCATGAACAGAGGAAGCTGAACTTTTAAAGAAATCTATACATCACTCACTAGTAGCCATGTGAATTTCTACCCATCAAAGCTCAACTCAAATGCCACCTCATCCATCCTTCCTCCACCCAGAGGCATGGGTCACCCTTTCCTGCACTTATCACATAATATTATGCATTGTATTTACATGTGTTTTCAGTATTCTATTATTATCTTTGTATGTCCCATGTTTCCTTGAACATTACTTTGCACAAAATAGAAGTTTAGCTTATTAATTTACTTTTTTAATTTGAGGGGGAAAAAGTAGTGAGTGAGCAAACCACTAAGTGGTTCATAGAATGGGTGCCTACCAAGAATTTTAATAAAGACAGTAGAAGTGGTAGTAGTAATAGTAGCCTACATTTTGCATGACCTTTTTGGGTTTGCTAAGTGCTTTGCAAACATTTTCTTATTTGAGCCTCTGAGATAGTTCCTACAAGTGTACTCACTATAGAGATGAAGAAATTGAGGCTTGGCAAGTTTAACGGATTTGCCCCCTGGCAATTATAGTAACAGGGCAGCTAGGTAGCACAGTGGACAAAGCACTGGGCTTGGAAGCAGGAAGACTCATTTTCTTGAATTCAAGTCTGACCTCAGACATTTACTAGCTGTGTGACTCCAGGTAAGAATTTTAATTCTGTTTGCCTCAGTTTAAGGACAATATCTCTGCCAAGAAAACCCCCAAGTGCACTCATGAAGAGTCTAGCTAAACACAATAACCATTTATACTAAGCCAAATGCCTTTTAAATTTCTTAGCCAATCTCTAGTCAGTATCTAATGCGAAGAAAGGCCAAACCCTTTTCATCAGTCTTTTTACTACAAACTTCCACTACAGTCCCTTTTAAGGACAACATTGTCAAAAGATGAGATGACATTGGTTTGGCATAAACTATTCTCAATAAAGCTATGCTTTGTTGTTCAAACTTACTCAGGGTGACTCTGCTAGTAAGTGTCTGAGGCCAGATTTGAGATCAGGTCTTTCTGACTCCAGACTCAGGGCTCTACCCACAACGTTACCCTGCTATGCTGACTCTTTTTACATAGTTGATGTGGATTTCAGCAAAGCGTTTGACAAACAATTCATATAGAGCTATGGACTCAATGATAATACAATTGTAATTATTCAGAACTTATTGATATGGATTCACTCCAGTTGCCATTCCCACTTCCTCCCAACTATAAATTTGGATTCCACTCCGGGGACCTCCTAAGATGAGCTTTTACCTTATCTTGCTAGGAACCAAGCTTCATCTCAATGTCTAGGTCACCAGCTCCAAGCCATGCTGCCCCATGCACACATCCCATTCCAGTTGTCTTTTATTTATTGTTTACCTCCATTAAAATAAAGGCAGGGACTGTCTTGCTTGTTTATAGAAGATATATTTTTGTGCGAGTCACCTTGTCACTTTAAGGCAACATAAGTATAGTTAATGACCAAAAGGACAGAAAAAATGATTGTGTGAAAAGAATGAGATTTCTAATCATTGTCAAAGAATGTGAGATATTGTTTCCCTTATGGGTGACCATTTTGAAACCTAAAATGGATAGAAAAATACTTTGTTTTAATGTCAACTGATAAAATTTATATATGAAGAAGTGTAACTTTCAGATACGATTTTGGACAGTTTTTGGAGAAAAATGTGATGCACATCTGAGGACGTGAATCTCCTTGTTTGCACTGTGGATTCAATGGCCTACCTGTGTGATATCTTGGAACTTAGACTTCTTTGTGTGAAGGCAGATAGGAGGAGGAAGCCAAACTTAAGGAGAAGTGGGGATATTTCCCATTCCTAGGTGAGAGTTGTGAAGTCCCACCTCCCATCCAGTTGTTTGTTGACTTCATCCCATCTGTAGCACCATTTATATGGTCATTGTGGAAGTATTGGAGAGGATCACAGATCAGTCAATGCTGATACACTTAAAATTCGTAGCTTTGGGGCGGCTAGGTAGCACAGTGAGTAAGAGCGCAGGCCCTGGAGTCAGGATAATGCAGGATTGTTCCTGGTCTCAGAAAACGAGCACTCACACATAAATAATAAATGGCCATGTAACCTTGTGCAAGTTACTTTACCCCAATTGTTTAAAAAAATTTTTTTTTTAGCTTCACCACTTGGCACAGTGGCTGGCCAATATACCACAGTAAGTTCCAATGGACATATGAGGTAGGCATACAAGGTCACATCATAAAAAAACTACAAGAACAATTTTAAAAATACTTTTCACAGTTATGGACATTGGAAGAGTTCATGAGATAGAGGGACAGAGTCAAGGGATAGAGAAGATCATACAAATTAAAATGAATAATTTTCATTCAATAAAATTTAAATGTCTGTGCAAGCAAAATGGAAATCTCTGCAGCAAGTTTCTCTGATAGAGGTCTGATATTTAACACATATACATATACATATACATATGACATATATATGTATATATATATAATATATATATATAACATGAATGTCCACATGCATTTAATATATTATATATATATATGTATATATATATATATATATATGTATGAATCTTAACTATTTCCCAATAGATAAATGGTGACAGGATAAATAAGGGGCAGCTAGGTGGCACAGTGGATAGGGTGCTGGACCGGAACTCAGGAAGACTCATCTTCCTGAGTTCGAATCTGGCCTCAGGTACATAGAAGCTGTGTGACCTTGGGCAAGTCACTTCTCACTTCTTAGTTTCCTCATCCAAAAAAAGAACTGGAGAAGAAAATGGCAAACTACTCCAGTATCTTTGCCAAGAAAATCCCAAATGGGGTCTCAAAGAGTTGGACATGACTGAACAACAACAGAGGATAAAAATAAGGAGTCCTCAGAGAAAAAAAAATATTCGGCAGAACCAAGATGGTGGAGTAGAAACAGCACTTCCAAGGTGCTCTGTCCCACACCACTTCCAAACAATGTAAAAGGGGAATCTGAACAACTTCTGGAGCCCCAGCACCCACAGAACGACACAGAGAAGCTAACCTCCTGCTAAGGACAGCCCAGCAGCCCTGCAGGGAGTGGCCAGCACAGCACTCTGAAAGCAGGCAGCACAGCGATCTGGGAACCAACAGTGCAGAGCTCTGGGAGCTGAGCCGAGGCCCGAGTGAGCCGAGGCTTTAGCCCCAGGGTGGCTGGGCCAGAAGCCAGCTGGAGGGACCCCAGAACACCAGCATCTGTGGTGATTCCAGAATTATCAGCACAGATATGCCTAGGACAAAGTGAGAGGTTAGTGCTCTATGGACTTTGGGACCAGTATTTGGGGAACGCGTTGGCTTCCTCCTCTGGGGGCGAAAAGCTGCTGAGGAAATGCTGCACAGAGGCCATTTGGCAGCATCAGTGGCAGCTCCAGCTCCTGTTCTGTGAACTGTAGAGAGATCCAGCAATCTGTCTGGGGGTTAATCACCCTTGCTTTATCCTGCTTGGATCTGGCTTGTGGTCTTGGGGGGGAGGTCTGGGGTGGGTATCCAATTTGCCAGAGTGGGTGGAGGCTTTACAGAGGCCACCCAACTAATACCTCTGAAAGTTGTGAAGACCCCACGTTTGGGACGGAAGCTCTCCTGTCTGGTGGCAGAGTCCTACTGTGGCAACAAGCCCCAAAATCAAGTAATTAAATGGCAATATGTCTAGGTAAAGGAAGCAAAACAAACAGAAAAATGCAATTTTAGACTACTATTTTGGGGGCAAAGAGGATCAAAGGATGGAACAGGAGGAGCACTGTGAGGTCAGAACTCCTGCACCAAAAGCCCCAAATGAAAATACGAGCTGGCTACAGGCCATAGAGGACCTTAAGAAGCAGATAAGAGAAATGGGGGAAAATTGGGAAGAGAAATGAGAAAGATGCAAGAAAAGTATGAAATGACAGTCAACAGCCTGACTGAGGAAAATAACACCTTAAAAATAGACTAACTCAAATGGCAAAAGAGGCTCAGAAAGGCAATGAGGAGAAGAATGCCTTAAAAAGTCGAATTTGCCAGATGGAAAAAGAATCTCAAAAGCTCACTGAGGAGATTCATTCCTTCAGAGTTAGACTGGAGCAAATGGAAGCTAGTGACTTTATGAGAAATCAAGATACTATTAAACAGATCCAAACAAATGAAAGAATAGAAGGCAATGTGAAATATCTCATGGGAAAAACCACTGACCTGGAAAATAGATCCAGGAGAGACAATTTAAAAATTATTGGACTACCTGAAAGCCATGATCAAAGAAAGAACCTAGAAATCATCCTTCAAGAAATTCTCAAGGAAAATTGCCCTGATGTTTTAGACCAGGGGAAATAGAGGTTGAAAGAATCCACTGATCGCCTCCTGAAAAGGATCCCCAAAAGAAAACTCCTAGTAATATTATAGCCAGGTTCCAGAACTCCCAGATCAAGGAGAAAATACTGCAAGCAGCCAGGAAGTAACAATTTCAATATTGTGGAAACACAATCAGAATAGTCCAGGACCTGGCAGCTTCTACACTGAGGGATTGAAGGGCATGGAATATGATATTCCACAGGGCAAAAGAGCTGGGATTGAAGCCAAGGGTCACCTACCCAACAAAACTGAGTATCTTGTTTCAGGGGAAAATATGGTCATTCAGTGGAATAGAGGACTTTTAAGCATTCTTGAGGAAAAAAACAGAGTTGAATAGAAAATTTGACATAAAGACACAAGGAGCAAGAGATGCTTGAGAAGGTAATCAAGGAAAAGAAATCAAAAGGAACTTATCAAAGTTGAACTATTTACATTCTTACGTGGAAAAACAATAACTATGTCTGATGAAACCTTTCTTGTTATGAAAATAATTGAAGAAGGGTATATGGGCATATGTTTACAGATATACATGTATAGAGGGCACAGGTTGAATTTGGTGGGAAGGGATGATACTTAAGGGGTGAAGTTCAGAGGTGAGAGAGGAAAGTGACAAGAGGAGATGGGTAGAGACAGGATGGGGTAAACTATCTCATGTAGAAGAGGCAAGGGGAAGTAGTTGCAGGGGAGGGGAAGAACAGGAAGGCAAAAAGTCAAAACCTTATTCTCATTGAATTTGGCTCAGGGAGAGAATGACATACATGCTAAATGGGATATCTCACCCTGCAGGACAGTAGGGGGAAGGGGGATGAGAGGGAGAATGATGGATGGGGAGGGTATTCTGGGGGGAGGGGAGGTTGGAAGTACCCACTTTCGAATAGGGACAGGATCAACGTAGGGAATGGACCAGGTGGGGGGTGGGATGTATGGGAGGGAAATACAAGCAGTCTTTTACAATATATCTACCATGATAATGTTTTTCATAGCTATACATGTACAACACATACTGAATTGCTTATCTTCCCAAAGGGAGTGGTTGACAAGGGAGGAAGGGAATGGATCTGAAATTCCAAGTCTTAAAATTAAATGTTTCAAATGTATATAAATACTATTATTTAAACTATTTTGCATGTAATTGGGAGATAAGATGTTCAGGCATTGGGGCTCAGAGATTCACCTTGCCCTAATGGCAAAGTTGAAGGGGGTATGGGAAAAGATATGGGAGAGAGCAGATTGGATGAGGGGATATCTAGTGGGACTGCTATTCTGGGGTGGTGGGTAGGGAAAAATGGGGAAAAATTGTAACTCAAAATCTGAAGGAAATGAATGATGTAAACCAGAAGTTAATAAAGCTTTAAAAAAATAGAAGTGTTCAATGATCATATGAAATCAAATGTTCCAAGTCACTAATATTTATTTCATTAAATATTGTTTATTGTTGTTGATTTTAATGAATACAATGTATTTAAAAATTAATCAGTTTAATTTTCAATAAGATAAATACTGAGAAATATAACCATATTGACAAAAGTACATTCGGGTCTTTAATGATTTTTTTGGAGTGTAATGGGATCCCCAAACCAAAGAGTCTGAGAACTGCTGATTTAAGGAAATGTAAATTCCAACAACCTTGAGGTTCACCTTCATCTATCAGATTGTTGAAGATAACAAAAAAGAACATTATAATTGTTGGAAGTCTGCTTGAAGGCAGGCACAGACTGGTTTACTGCTGGAAATTTGATTATAAAGCAATTTGGAACTGTGCCCTCCAAACTTGTTAAACTGCACATTCCCTTAGACTGATGATATTTCAATTAGGGCTATAGCCCAATGAGATCAAACAAAGAGGAAAAAAAGAACCATATGTGCAAAAATATTTATGTAGCAAGTTGAAAACCAAGGAAAGTGTGGTTGGGAGGGCATCATAATAAGAGCAGCAGTTAGGTGGTGTAGTGGTTAGAATACTGGACTTGGATTCAGGAAGATTCATTTTTATGAGCTCAAATCTGACCTGAGACATTTACTAGTTGTGTGACCTTGGGAAAGTCACTTCACCTTGTTTGCCTAAGTTTCCCAATCTATCAAATGAGTTGAAAAAGGAAATGGCAAACCACTTCAGTGTCTCTGCCAAGAAAACCTCAAATAGGGTCACAAAGATTTAGACACAACTGAATCAACTCAACAACAACAACAACAAGAACAGAACAAGGAAATGGATTCTATTAAGAGTACAAGAAAGAGGAATATGGAGAAATAGGAAAGTATTTACATGAAGTAACTTTAAGCATATAAACACAACCAGAACAGTAGAATCAGTGAGGACAGGAGTGTAAAAGAAACAGTGGAATGACACATCAAGACAGAAATGAACAAGGAAGTAGAGATTGGGGGAGGAAGGTCCAGATATTGGACATGACTATTCACTTGATATGGACACACTACATAGTGAAATTCATTTTTAACTGCCACTGGTTGTTAAAATGTCTGTTTACTTTTTTAAGTCTAGCATATCATTCAAAAAAAATCTTATAAAAAAAGCTGGTGAAATCTGACCCTATGTGCATTTGTAATTGATTTTCCTTGATATTTGTAGCTAGTTTTGATTAAATGACTGAAGACGCACACCTACACCTTTAGATACATATCTGAAATCAGCCTGAGAAAGCCTAAGCTTGGGTTGAACTCTCACTCTCTCTCTTTCTCTCTCTCTCTCTCTCTCTCTCTCTCTCTCTCTCTCTCTTAGTGTGTCCATATTTGTAGGACTGGTGGTATATGGGTATAGTGGATTCAAGCAAAGGTATATTCAGGGGTTGGAGCTCAAGGAGAGGGGTGGCATTACTTAACCAATCCTGAACTTTTGCCAACATCTCTGGCTGGTTCAGAGTCTGTAAGAATGAGGGTCCTTTTTTATATAGCTTTGAAGGACCAAGTCCTCATGGGCCCTAGTTAAAAAATAACCTCAAAGAATCCTTCCCTCCTCAGCCAACCATTCTTGCAGAGACTCAAGACCTCCAAAGGATTTGTGGTCTCATTAACCTAGATTTTTTTTTTTTTTTTGCTTTTTGGAGGGCAACTAGGGTTAAGTAACTTGCCCAAGGTCACATGGCTAGGTTTTTGTTTGTGTGTGCGTTAAGTGTCTGAGGCCAGATCAGAACTCAGGTCCTTCTGACTCTAGTGCTGAGGCTCTACTCACTGCACCACCCAGCCGCTCCATTAACCTAGATTTTTACTCCAATGATACAACTCTTGCCCCTTGTTCTCACTGTTTGACTTACCCTTTATTTTCTTTGATACCACTTTTTTTTCTGATGACATCTTTTATTCTGCCAATCCTATATAGCTACCTGTCTGTAATCTGTTACCTTCTGTTACAAATCTCTCCATTGCTTAATGGATGATGCTGTTTTCAGTGCTTTAGAGACTAGTTTTTGCTAAAATGTAACCCAGGTGCACTTTACCTTTAAGCCATCTCCATCCACCAGCTTCACTCACTGCATACTACTGCTTCCCTATCACTAGACTTAGACAGTTCAAGTAAGAACCTGAGTTCATAGATTCATGAGATCTACCAATAAGCATTTATTAAGTGTGCTAGGGACTAAGGACTTAACCCTTAAGGACTTATGGGGACTTAACCCTGCTTGCCTCAGTTCCTCATTTACAAAATGATCTGGAGAAGGAAATGGCAAATCACTCCTGTATCTTTGCCAAGAAAATCCCAAACAGGGTCATGAAGAATTGGACATGACTGAAAGGACTGAGCAACAAAAAGGGACTGTCCTAGGTACTATGGATACAAAGACAGAAATGAAACTATCCCTGATCTCAAGAAGCTATCTGGAAAAAAAATACACACACATACACACACACACACACACACATATATATATATACATATATATGTATATATATAATACACACATATATATACATATATATGTATATATATAATACACACATATATACATTTACACACACACATATAATATATATATATATATATATATATATATATATATATACATACATGCTATACATAAAGCAAACATATGCTAACAGGGGGAGGCCCCAATAGGTGTGGGCATTGGAGAAGGCTTCATATAGGAGGTAGTATATGATTGGATCTTTGATGAAGGCTAAAAGTGCTTCAAGGTGGAGGTGAGGATAATAGGCATGGAGGACAGCCTGTGTAAAGGCATGAGGACAGGAAATTGGATGTCATTTGTGAGAAGCAAAAAGGAGACTAGTTCGTTTATTCTATTAAACAGAGAGTTATAAGTGTAATAAGTCTGGAAAGGTAAGCTTAAGTTGAATTGTGAAGGCCTTTAATTACCAACAAGAAAAGATGGTATTTAATCTAAATCAAGGATTCTTATCCTTATTTGCATCATGTATGCCTTTGATCATCTGGTGAAGACTATGGACACTTTACAGAATAATTTCTTTAAATGCACAAAATAAAGCTGGTATGATTACAAAAAAAATTACAATTATGTTGAAGCAGAGTTGTTGAAATATGTTGTTTGTCCTTCATTTTCTAAGAGGACCAAGGGCATCATGGAGTGATGATATTGTGAGATCTTGATTTGCATAGGAATTGGATTTAAGTGAGGCAGAGTTATGCAAAGCTGTCTCCCTCATCCTTTCTTCCAGAGTCATTGGAATTCAATGGCAGGACAAAATGGTGACTGGTGATGGTCTGGGATGCAGTGGATGACCTTGGTCTTGTTCATTATGACCAAGCCCTCAATGCTCCACAGTGCCTGCTTTAGTTGCCTTCATGGCTTTTCACACAAATTGTTCTTATTCACCCATTCCACCATGCTTGGTGTAGACACCCCAGTAAATAACCAATGGGTTTGAGGCCTGTGGGTTAACTTCAACCTAGTTTAAGGCCATCTGCCTAGATGGCTTACTAGGATGGGGCTGCTGTCTATACTACAGCTTCTTGGAACCACAGGTGAGAGTTGGGGAAAAAGTGGGCACCAAAGTTGGGTGAGTAGTCCTGAAAAGGCCTTGGCACATCCTCATCCTAGGGGTGCTAGTCCTCCCTGAACACCCTAAGGTTGTATAAGATACTTTAAAAGGGAGAGGAAAAGTCAAACATATGATTAATGTTCTTGAAAAATAAGGGTATAGTCTAGTGTAAAAGACTGTGTTTTTAATGATAATTATAAAATAACATTATTTAAAATGTTATAATATTTAATAACAGCTGATTATTTTATTGATAAATGCTTTCCTTTCCTGTTATCTCATTTGAGTCTCACCATGTGACATAGGTACTAGCATATTATTATCTCCACATTGTACAGATGAGGAAACTGAGACTGAGAGAGGTGAAATGGCTCACCCAGCGTCACACAGTTAATGCATGTGTGAGGCAATGCTCAAAGCCAGGTCTTCCTCACTCTGCTCTCCACTCCCATTCTACCATCCACTTATGTGCATAATAACTAGAGTCTAATATTAAAGTAAGCTCTAAAACATTAATTCTGCGTAAAGGAACAACCAGAATGACACAAGGCTAAGGAGCTCTTGTTCTACCCTCCCACCCTTTTTATGAATGTCTCGCAGGAAGACAGGAATTCTGGAATGTGATATTTCATTTTTATTATTTTATTTATTTGTTTCCATTCATTTTGGTATCTATTCTTTGATTTATTCCATTTTATATATTTATTTAAGCATTGAGAATAACTTTGTTAGGTTACCTTGTCTGGTTGGCATAGACACTTTCCTACAGTTGTTTTCTTATAGTTTTATAAGAAGGTTAAAGATTAGTCTTTGAATATTTTTCTAAGTGGGCAAAGGTCAAGATGAAAATTCTCATATACTTTATAATATTTGCATTCCTATTGAGTCATCTAAAGGGGTGAAAGGCACATAATCTGTGGAAGGGTCTGGCTAAACAGTCTGCTAAACTGTGGTCTTGGCTGGGTTGAAATTTCTGCTGGGAACATTTGTTGTTTATAGGGGTATACTTCATAGCAGGACCCAATTTAACTTTCTTGGATCATGGCCTTTCTCACCCTTATACATGTACCTCTTTCTGTTTACTGAAGACTCAATGAAGAAATGTTTCACTCCTATCCCTGAACTAGTCCTTGTGTGAAATAAGGCAACATCTTAGAAATGAAGGAAAACCACTCCCCAACTCTTTCCCTCCCCAACTCTTCCACACATAACAGCTAATGGAATCATTGAACTCTTTGCCCTCAAACTATGAATTAAAATTCAGATTCCTGGATGTCACCTCCCACGAGCATTGAGAAGTAAGAAAATAGATTTCTTTGGTGCTATCAGCTTTGGAAAACATGGGCTTTAATCCCATCTGGCAAAGTTTTGAGCCTACTTGACATGACCTGTGGTTTATGCTGTGTTGTATGTGGCCAGACCACCTTTAATGTAAATGACAATGCTTTATGGATCTCACAATCATTTATCATTTCTTCCTCTAAGGTATTAGATGATTAAAAATCACTAAAGCATGTATCAAAAATTACCTTCCAGTCAGTATTTCGAACTAAATCCCATTTTCAGACCTTTGCTTGAGAATGGTTGGGTCTGTGTATTTTCATGGTTTCCAGGAGAACCTTTCAAGTTTTGAATTTTTGAGCAGCACCGTTTTTCTAACACATGTGCTCATATCATGTCTCTGTGTCACATTTTTGTAATTCTCACAGTATTTCAAACTTCTTCATTGTTAATTTTTGTGTTATGGTGATCTGTGATCAGCAATCTTTTATATTATTATTATTATTATTGTAATTGTTTTTTGGATGCCATGAACCTTATCAAAATATGACAGAGAACTTAATTGAAAAATGTTGTCTTTGTTCTGACTGCTCCAGTGATCAGCCTTTCCCCAATCTCTCCCCCTTTCCTAGAGCCTCCCTATTCCCTGAGACACAACAATATTGATGTTAGGCCAATTAATGACCCCACAACAGCCTCTGAGTGTTCAAGTGAAAAGAAAAGTCAATCAATACTTCAAATTTCATTGTTTTCATAGTTCAAGAAATTTCCACAGCCACCCCAGCCTTCAACAACTACCACTCTGAGCAGTCATCAGACTTCAACCTCAAGGCAAGATCCTCCACGAACAAAAAGAATGATTCACTACAGGCTCAGATGATGGTTAGCATTATTTTTTTTAGCATCAAAGTATCTTTTAGTTAATTTTTTAGAGGATCGTATTTTACCCTTGACAGATTGTAGTATAGTGTAAATATAACTCTTATATGCCATGGGAAACTGAAAAAGTCATGTGATTCTATTGCTATATTAGCTGTATTGTGGTGGTCTAGAACCAAACCTGCAATATCTCTGAGGTTTGCCTATATAATTAGGGACATGCAAGATATAGAAAGTACAAATCAAAGATGATCTCAGAGAGGACATGGGCTCGAATCCATCTCTGAATCTTTTGGCAAACCCCTTAACATATGCTAGTTTGTTTCTTCAGTCTATCAATTTGTAAAATGATAGATTCAGACTAGGTAATCTGTGATGGTTCTGCACAACTTCCATGTCCTTGGTATAGGGAAAGTACTTAACAAATGCTGTTCAGTTATCTATCCATTCCTTTGTTCATTCTCTCAGTGATGGATCAAACATCCTTTTGTGATTCTTTTCCAGAATCTTTGTTACAAAGAACTCCTTGAAGTATCTTCCATGAGAATGGAGAAGCATGACCAGTAAACACCTGTAACAAAACATCTGGCATTGCTTTATAAAACCAACAGAACCAGACCTTGAGCTGGAATGCTTCCTTTTATTGAAATGTTCAGGCCAGATATGTTGTGCCAGAATCTCTCAGTCATGAAACATTACCATTGTCTACATTACAATATCATAAGATCTGTGATTGATTCCCATTGCTTACATCCTTGATTCTGGGGATATATTTCTTAGCCTCACTGACTCTTAGTATCTTTATCTGTAAAGGGAATTTGACAGTACCTGTAGTATCAATGTTTTCTGATTGTTGTGAAGCTCCAAATGGCCAGGTGGCACAGTGGATAGAGCACTGAGTCTAAAATCAGGAAGAGCTACATTTAAATCCTGCCTCAAATGCTTACTAGCCATGTGTTCCTGGGCAAGTCACTTAACTTCTGACTGACTCAGCTTCCTGGACTATAAAATGAAGATGACAGTAGTGCCTTCCTCCCAGGGTTGTTGTGAGGATCAAATGAAATACTATTTGTAAAACACTTAGTATATTACTGAAACAAGAAGGCACTTAATAAATGCTTATTTCCTTCTTTCAAGTGAGATAATGCAGGTATTGTATTCTGTAGACTATATATATGAGGGCTATATAAATGATAATCCTCATTTTATTTCATTGGTATTTGTTGTTTGAGGCTTTCTCTCATAATGAATGCACATCCATTTGATTCTTGCCAGTTGGCACACAAAAGCATCTGCCTGAAGGAGAATGGTTGGTGAAATCAGTGGCATCATGCCTGGTAAATGCCCCAGCAGTGGTGGTTAAAGTGCTTACATCCGGAAGACATCACTGATTTAGCCCAGAGTTAAAATGATTTTCTGATGGTCATATACATCCTCTGATGCCAACCCCAGAACATTCCCAGTGCACACCACTGCCTCTTAGGGTTTGCTGATAAAATAGAGAACTTGTGAACAAGATGTGCTCACCTGCATGCACCCGTGTTCACTCACACACACACACACACACACACACACACACACACACACACACACACAACCTCCTGAGGCACTGATCCCATCTAGTGTTCACTCTGTTTTTGTCTCAAGGTCTTTCCTCTTTCTCTGGAGGCTTTTTCAAATTCTTTCCTAACAGGTGCAGGAAAAAAAAAACAAACCAAAAAATAAAACCTCAGCAGAGGGGATTAAGCATCCATGCTTGACAGCCTCGATGGAAACTGACAAACCTTCCTTTCAGTCCCCAAAGCCTAAAGCTGGATTAGAAGAGATTCTGGGCTACACTGGTGCTCACCCGATTACACAAAAGCAAACAGAAAAAAAATAATTCTCTAAGAGTGATGTCATGACCTTGTTTTCTATGGAAAGTCAACCTCCATGTCATCTCTCATTTGTGGACATAGGAGCCTTTTCAAAAGTGCTGGACCAAGGTGGGTTCTTTGACTCTGCTTCTCTTTCATAGCTGAGACTGTGTGAATCCAAGCTTAGTGAGTCTACAGCAATGGTACTTAAATGTTTTCATCCTCTGTCTGTATGTGAGGATATAGAGCTTAATAAATGTATATTATACTGAATTGAATTGATGGGAACTGGAAAAACTATCTAGTTCACAATTTTGTCCCATGACCTGGAAGTCCCATATTGTTTTTATTTTTTTAAATGAGACAAATGAATTTAATGTACAAATTTATACTAGTGTTAATTAAGCATCCATTTCTACTGTTTATGCAAAGTAATTTATAGAATAAGAAATCTGGAAAAAACCTTAAAGATTATCTAACCCAATTTACCCACTTTTACACACGAGATAACTGAGGACCAGAAAAGATCCAAGGTTACATAACTAGTAATGGGATTCAAAACCCAAATCTAGGTCTTCTGATTCAAAACTTAGCCTCCCTAGAAAGAATAAATAGGAAATAATTAACAGAAAGAAGGCACCGGAATTAGGAGGAGTTGAAGAAAGCTTCCTATAGAAGGTGGGATTTTATTTGGAATTTAAAGAAAGCCAGAGAGGCCAGTAGTCAGAACAGAGGAGAGAGAACATTCCAGGTATGGGAGACAGCAAAAGAATATGCCCAGACATGAGAGATAGATGGTCTTGTTCATGGAACAAGTGTCAAGCCAGTGTCATTGGATCAAATAGTATGTGTTAGGGAATAAAGTATAAGGAGACTAGGTAGGTGGGAGTGGAGAAGGTTCTGAAGGGTTTTGAATGCTAAACAGAGAATTTTCTATTTGCTCTTGAGTGGCACCACTGGAGGTTATTGAGTAGGGTGGGGGTGGGAGTAGTATGATCAGATATGTTTTAGGAAAATCACGTTAGTGGATGAATGGAGGATGAATTGGAGTATGGAGAGACTTGAGGCAGGCTGACCCACCCACAAGCTAATACAGTAATTGGGGCCTTCACTAGAATGGTGGTAGTGTCAGAGAAAAGGAGAAAGTATATTTGGGAGATTTTGCAAAGGGACATCAGCAGGCTTTGACAATAGCTTGATTGTTGGAGATGTTGGAGAGGTGGGGAATCCAGGATGCCTCCTAGTTTGAGAGCCTGAGGGACTGGAAGATTAGGGTTGCCCTCTATTCCTCCATACCCTCCTCCCTTGTTTCCAAGAGGAATTATTCTGCTCCAGATCAGTAATAGGTGAATCCACAGGACAAAAATAAGGAAATCCTGACCAGGTAAGACCCTCTTGATTGAACACTGGAGAATACTACTCACTCCTCTCTCTGCCACCAGCCTGGATATTCCTAGCAGCCACAGGCAAACTAATCCATGGGCAGGGCCCTAGAGAACTCCTCCTTCTGAAGAGATTTATCCAGTAAACTCTACACTCTTTCTCCCCACCAGAAAAGCAGTAGATACCAATTCTGTCTAGTCTTTTGATGAGGAAGGGGGAGGGAAGCATGGTGTTTTCTGCCTGAGGCCACTTCTAGGTCAGAGATTCCCAAGACTGCAAAGACTTTGCCCAAAACACATTCCATACCCTCCCCTTATTCTGAGAAAAACGACAGAAACTGATTGGGTTCAGTCACATAAAGAGAGGAGAGCCAAGGCATGAACAAGGGACAGGGGGACAGTGGGTGTGACTACAACAGACCTGAAGGAAAAGATGACTAAAACCCAGATGGATCAACTTCTATTCTCTCAGAAAGTACTCATCCCAGGGGAAGAAACCTGGTGAATCTTAATTGCTCCCTTGTAGTGGGAAGCAGGCTGAAGTAGCTTTGCAGCTGAGCTCTTGGGGAGTTGAACCAAAGGAGGAAATGCTAGAATGTGCTAGAGAAAGGAATATAGGGAAAAATTTATTAACTTCCGACAACCATAAAAGGAAAAAAATCTAAAACAAAACAAAACAAAAACAAACAAAACACAAAAACAAAAACAAACACAAAATCAAATAAGCTACTGCACAGAGAGAATCCTAAAACTAGAAAGACATTAAGTTTAAAATTCTTAAAGAGATGACAAAACGCTCTCGACTAATATTATTAAAAGAGGAAAGTGAACCATTGTTTATTGAAATAAGCATCCTGTGTATTTCCAAGAGAGAAAGGAACAGGAAGAAATTTGGAATGACTGGAAAGAGAAATGAAATACATAAAATGAGAAAAGGAATTTAGAGCTCTCAATAATAAAAGTGTAATTAGAAAAACTGAACAATAGTGGAGAATTCTTTAACGAAGCAAAAGAAAGGATAGCAAATACAGAATATGAAAATACCTAAGTGACAGAAAATCTGACAGAGGAAAAAGAAAAAAGCAGTGTTGTTGAAAGAACACACAAACTCTCTCCAAGTCAGGGCAATTGATCTTAAAGACAGTGAGCCCAGAGACAGCTGACAGGTACAGGTTTCCCAGAAAAGCATGAAAAATTAGAAAAACAGGTGAAAACTCATGTTGAAAATAATATAAGAAAACTGTTCAGACCTTGCAAATAAAAACAAAAAGTATTAACTGGAATAATCCACAGCTCATCTCCAGGAAAAACAAAAGCAAAATCCTAATATTCAAACCCCAAGCAAGACGTAGTGATTAAATAAAACAATTCTATTGACAAAGAACTCAGGCAGAGGAGGGGAGGGGGGCAGAAATATAGAGGAGAGAGAGAGAGAGAGAGAGAGAGAGAGAGAGAGAGAGAGAGAGAGAGACAGAGAGACAGAGACAGAGAGACAGAGAGAGACAGAGACAGAGAGAGAGACAGAGAGACAGAGAGAGACAGAGAGAGAGACAGAGAGAGAGACAGACAGAGAGAGAGACAGACAGAGAGAGACAGAGAGAGAGAGAGAGAGGGGGAGAGAGAGAGAGAGAGAGAGAGAGAGAGAGAGAGAGAGAGAGAGAGAGAGACCTTAAAATATAAGGGAAAGAAAATTTGAATAGTACAAGACAATTCTGCACCTATTAAAAACTATGAAAGGAAATAAAATATATTCTGAAAGCAAGGGAGCTCAGACTCCAATCCCAAATGATATAGTCTGCAAACTTGAGTTTAACCATCAACAACAAATATGGGCATTCAGAAAAAGGAAAGCATTAGAGGCATTTCTGAACATAAAATAAAAACAGATTATTAAACAAATGAGCAGATTATTTGACTTACAAACATTTCCCAAAAGAGAAACACAAGAAAGGTAAATAAGCACAGTTACTAAGGAAAGAATAAGCCAATAATAATACTATTAAAACTTTTAATAATAAATGACATTGTTTGGAGTTATTTAAAAAGAGTGAGAGAAGAAAGACTGTTCTATAGGGTAAAAACCAAACCAAGCTAAAGAAAGAGACATTGATAGTTACATGAGGGGATAAAGAGGAGCCCTGACACACTGTAGACACAAACTCCCTACAGCGAAGACAATGTATTGTGTGGGACTGAATTGCAGAGTTGGAGGAGAGAAGGTGGAAGATAGAAGGGAATGGGTGATAGACTCTTACCAAGTCCATGAATGAACACCAAAGGGATGTCAAAGCCTCTAGGCTCTCAGTAAGAAAGGCAGGAGATATTGCTGGAGAATGGAAGAGGCAGCAGAATTTGTGGAACTGAAAGATGGAGGCTCAACTTAATGTGTGGGAAAAGGTGCTTCTAAAGGCACTTTAGTGGGGCAGAGGAATAGGTAGAGGTCTGTGATGGGAGAAGTATAGGTATACGTATAGGTGTATGCCTATGATGGACCTAATCTGGGGAGAGTTGACCATCTAGTATTAGAAAAACCAGAAAAAAAATCACAATAGCAACTGAGATGAAGATATATTATGTTTAATGGAAAACTGAACAAATAGGAATGTTAAACATATATAAATAAGATGGCACAGTATCTAAATTTATTAAAAATAATTGCAAAAACATATATAATGACATAGTAATAATAGAATACTTTAATTCTTCATTTAGAGATAAAACCTAATTGGAAGATGAAAGGGAAAATATGGAAAGGAATAAGTATTTGGAAAATTGGAAACTAAAAGATTTGTGATATCTGAATGGAAACACTAAAATATGTATATTCCCCAGGACCATTGTGGCCTTTACAGAAATAGATGACATATTTTAGGGCATAGAGAAATTGCAAATAAATGTAAAAAACAATGAATACATATTAAAAACATTCCTTATAACCCACAGAACAATAAAAAAAAATCAATATACAGCCTACATGCAAAAGGCACTCAGCAAATTGAGATAATAATGAAATCCAAAAAAAAGAGTGAATTAAAGAATAAATCACAGAATTAATAACTCTGCAAAAAGCAATGATAATGATGAGACTACATGCCAAAATTGGTACATGTTCAGACCGTCTGAGACAGCATGTCCATATGGAAGCTTTTACAACTCATTATAATGCTCCTGGAAATGCCCATGCAACTAGACCCCCATCACCATAGCAATAGCAACAAGAAAATAAGACAAGTGAAAGAAGCATATAGAAGAAGAAAAAGCAAAATGAAACCTTTTTTTGTTTGTTTGTTTTTGTTTTACTGATGGCATGATGGTTTTAGTTAGAAAATCCTAGGGAATCTGCAAAGTAATTAACGGAGACAATGACTCCAGTAAAGTTATAGGTTACAAAATAATCCCTCCCCCCCAAAAAAAATCAGTAGCTTTTCTATATAGCAGATAAAATAAAAATCCAAGAGGCAATAGTTGAAAGGGAAGCCACATTTAAAATAACCACAAATTACATAAAAACCTGAGTTAATCCAGCAAAGCACATTCAATAACTGTACAGAAACAATTAGAGTATCTGAGGCCGGACCTGAACTCAGGTCCTTCTGACTCCAGGGCTGACACTCTACTCACTGCGACACCTAGCCGAGTCTAGAAAACATTCTTTGAAGACATAAAGATAATCAGAGAAATGTTTAGTTTTCATGGCTAGGCTGTACCAGAATAATAAAATGACAACACTACTGAAATTAATTTGAATATTTATTGTTGTATCAATCAAACTACCAAAAGATTACCCTACAGAATTAGGTCAAATAATAAGAAATTTCATTTAGAGGAACTAGAGATTGAGAGAAATAATGAAAAAAGGGAGAAATAAAGGGGAAATTACATTTCCTGACCTCAAGCTACATTATAAAATAGTAATTAATGCCTGTCTAAAAAACGCCCAGAAAAATAGCTTAATAGAAGAGACTAGAGAAGGGGAAAACTGGCAATCAATGGAATAACATCCAGATTGTTCTCATATCCCAGACTTGACAAGAAAGAAGCAAAAATAGTTGAACTCAATAAATTTTTTTGTTTGACCAATTCAGAGCAATAAATTACCTAGGAAAGAATTGCCTCTACAACAAGAATTGCTGGCAAAGTTGGACACAAATCTAGGAGAAATTAAGGTTAGACTAATAGTTTACACCATATGTCACAATAAATTTTAAATAAACACATGATCTGAATATTAAAGATCAAATCATACAAATTTAAAAGGGAGGCAGATAGAATGCCTTTCACAGGTATGTGTGGGTGCTAAATTCTTAGGCAAGCATTGGACAGAGGAGATAACAGAAGACCAAAGACATAATTTTGATTATGTGAAATTTAAAAGCTCTTGCCTAACCAAATTAATGCAATGAGAATAAGGGAAGACATTGACTAGGAAAATTTTTTTCATTGAATATTTCTTACAAAGGCGTAATATAAAGATATATAGACATATATACATACATATATGCATGTATGTATATATGTGTGTATGTGTACATATGCATATATATATCCAAAAGTCACTCTCTCATAAATAATTGTTCAAACAACATGAAAAACAGTTATCAAAATCAGGATTAACAACTGTATGAGAGAATACTTTGTATCACCCTTAATAAGACAGTTGCAAATCTAAATAACCCTGAAGTTTCTCCTCAAAACCAGCAAACTGACAAAAATCACAAAAGGTGGTAATAGTGAATGTTGGAGGAATTATGACAAGATAATCACACTAATGTATTATTGGTGGAATTGTAAATTGGTCCAACAATTCTGGAAAGCAGTTTGGAGCCATGCAGAAAACCCCAAATAACCAAAATGCTCACACCTTTTGGTCCAGAGGTCAATGATGAAAGAGAAAAAAAGAGAGAAAAAAGAAAGAAAGAAAGGGAGAAAGGAAGGTCTCACACAAATGAAATATTTGTCGTGTTTTTAAAAATGCTCAATAAATATATATATATTTTTTGCATTGACTACTCATATGTATAATTAGAAAAATGACGGCATCTCAGTGGGTGGACCAGCGCAGGTGGCAAAATGTAGCATTTCCCTTATATAAATATTCTATGATGTCAACTAAACTGATTGACAAAAAATACATGAGGCTTTAGTGGCTAAGTGAAGAGGGAAGAGCAGACCCTTTAGATCATCCAAAATATTTTACTAATAAGCACATTGTTATCTAGCCCTTTGTGTCTGGTAGGTAGTTCAGAGTAGGCTGAAAACCTCTGCTCTACACTGAGTATCAGTGGTTTAGATGGTACTTTTAACAAGAACCACCAGTGAAGAAAGGTAGATTAGAACATGAATAGGTGATGAAGAGACTAATAACTGAACACTTCTAGCCTTGCCAAGGAGAATCTAGCCACTGGCCAAGGTGAATCCACTTATCCAAATAGGATGAGATTTTAGCCAGAGGCAAGACAATGGAGCTGCTATCTGAAAGCAAACAGGAAATCTGGTGATATATACCCTAGTGGGTTAAAGGAAATGACGAATATTTAACAAAAAAAATAGTGAACTTGATTGTAGCTCTGTATGACTCAGAGCAGGGGTTCTCACTGTAAAACTCAGTGACTACTGCTACTCTTTAAGTACTCTACATTACTTGCTTTTTAAAATCTCTTGTATATATTATAGAATCTTCCAATGCATCTCCTTCACCTCTTGCATTTACTGTTGCATTTTTTTGATACATCTATCCTATAGTTTTCATTTCCCAGGATCAGCTTTTGCTGAATCACATAGGTGTTCTCTCTCTGCTAGTAGCTCGTTACTAATTTGGATATATTTCTTCAGTGCCTCTGATCATGTCTTCATGTGCATTTTTGTTTTTGCTCTTGGTCTCATTGAAGGTTTTCCACTTTTTGTTCAATCTCCTTTGCTTTTCTTGGCAGCTCCAGGGCATCCTGTGTATCATTCCTTTTTGCTTCTTTTGCATCCCTCTCATGTTTTGGGGATATTCCTTGCTTCTACCCTTGCACTCCTTGGATCTTCGGTTGCATTCTTTGTTGTTTCCTCATCTCTAAAATAGGGATATCATATAAATTATTATACATTATTATTATATCATATAAAGTATTAAACATTAGTTCTTCAATGAATAAAGTCATAAGATTGCCAAAATCTTAAGAAATCAAAGATTAGGGGCGGCTAGGTGGCGCAGTGGATAGAGCGTCGGCCCTGGAATCAGAAGGACCTGAGTTCGGAGCCGGCCTCCGACACTTAATCCGCACAAACAAAAACCTAGCCGTGTAACCTTGGGCAAGTTACTTAACCCCAATTGCCCTAAAGGGGCAGCTAGGTGGCGCTGTGAGTAAGAGTGCCGGCCTCGGAGTTTGGATGACCCGAGATCAGATCCAGCCTCAGAAAATGAGCACCCACGCATAAATCAAATGACTAGCCGTGTAACCTTGAGCAAGTTGCTTAACCCCAATTGCTTTAAAAAAAAAAAAAGAAATCAAAGATTAGTGAAAATAAAGATGTTTTTCTTGTACAAGTTCATAGATACCTTTGAAATCAATCTATGCACTCCTGCTTTATTCAATCACACTATTTTTGCTGAGAAGGAATCTGAGGACTAGGGACATTAAATTATTTGCCCAGATTCATGCATGGTGGCAGGTGACCCTAGTACAAATCTGTCTTAGATGAAAATGAATGAAATCCTCTTAATCAAAGTACCCACAAACCTTTATTTGAATGTTGCCATGTTGTAAGTTGCATACCATTTTATTCCTGATGAATATTTATTTAAATCCTCCCCACAATGAAGAAATCACTGTGAATAATAATTGCTTGAGTTTTTTCCCCTCTATTATGTCCAATACACTTCACAGTTGTTTAGTTTTAACTAGATTAAAGCCACACATTTCTGAGTAGGAGTTTACCTGGAGAAGAGAAAAACTGGTATGAGAATGGGGGTTAGGGACATTGGGGAGTTGGAAGATCTGTTCTATATAACAAGGACTAGACCGGTTTTATTTGGCTCTAGAAGGAAGAACCACAAGCTATGTGTAGAAGATGCAAAAAGATAAAATTAGAGAATAAAATGCTTTATGACAATAGCACCATCTCCAAGTGGAATGGACTACGTTAGAGGAGTGACTGAGTTTGCCCTCACTAGTAGTGCCAAAGCAATGTTTAGATGAACCCTTGTTAGCTATGGTTGGAGTAGGAAACCATGGAAGTGCCTTCCAAATCAAGAGATGCTGTGATCCCAGGATCTTGTGGCCAAATTCCCAAACCCTAGTTGGGTTGAAAATGGAGTTGAAGATTAGTGCCTTGGTCACATTATGCCTTTTTGAAGAATATAAAGCATGTTTACTATTGAACCTCAGGTTTAGCCCCTCACCTCTTCAGAAGAAATCCTTTGAAAGTCATTTCTCTTTCTTACAAAGACTCTCCTATTATCCTGGCCATCATCCTTCTCTTCTTCCCTTTGCATTTGCCCACAACAAGCTTAAAGATCTGATGGCCAAATGGCCTAGCTTAATTTTTTCTATGTATTTGAAGGCTTATGAGGCAGTCAAAATGTTCTCACCTTCTAAGCCAATAAGCCTGTTTCTCCTATCATTGTCATTTAAACATTTGGGAAACCCAATAGCATGGATGACCTTGAAAAAGGGGAAGGAAATTCTCCATGAATTGACAACTTTCTTACTCAGGCATCTATGCATTTCATTTCATTTCAATGCAGTTCAGTTCAGCTCAGTTCAGTTCAATTCAACAAGCATTGATCTAGTGGTTGTTATGTGCTGGGACTGTATGGTGGATTGCAGAAACACCCTGAGAGTTATGAAGACCTCCACTCAAGTCCCACTTCCATCATATAGCCTGACTGTAGGGTCATGCTGGAACTGAGTTGGTTAATTAATCACAAATCAAGACTTCTTTTGCTGTTTGTCTAGAGTTAAGAAAGGGAAGTGAACTTATCTACAATATTCAAAACTTCTCCTTTTGCTATAACCAATGGTTCCACTTATGGTTGGTGTGGTGCTGGCTGGTGGAGTACCTGTGTTTTCTTGGTGTTAATTGTTAGGCCATGATTAGCACATGCAGCAGAGAATCATGGTGATCAGAAGAAGTGATACAAAGACAGTCTCAATGTCTCTCTGAAGAACTGTGAAATTGATTGTGAGTCATATGAGACACACGAGACACTGGCACAGGACGACCCAGCATGGGGTGCTCTCATCAAGGTGCTGTGCTCTACGAGCAAAGAAGAATTGAAGTAATTCAAAAGAAACTTGAGCTGTGAAAATTAAGAGAAACCACTCCAAATGTTTACATGGACTATTTGTGCCCAACCTGTGCTGGAGTATTTCAAGACCATGTTGGTCTGATGGGCCACAGTGGATACACTGTGACTTGACTCCAGCTAGCATCGTAATGTCACTTTGGTCCTCTTTGAGAACAAAGGACACCAACCAGGCTTCAGAAAGTGATGGAATGTTAATAATGCAGATTAAAATGTTTCCTATGTACATTTTTTTTTAGTCTGGGACAGCTAGCTGTTAAATATTTATCAGTATTCTTCTGCCTGGCTGCCACTTAATCTCTCATGGAACAATTGATGACCTGCCTTGGCAGAAGGAGTCTCCTGAAAGTTCCCTACAACAATAAAATCACAGGTAGCACCATGCTGATCCATCCCCACCCCCAACCAAACTATCCCCCCCCAAAACTGGGACAGGCACTAGGAATACAAAGGAAAAAATGAAGCATTCCCCGTCCCCAAGGAATGTACATTCTATTGGAGGACACAACATGTACACACATAAATCTATTAAATATGTAGTATGAAATACATCAAAAAATCAATACTGCACTAAGTAATTTCAAGGTAGGGGAAGAAGCAGAAACAATGGAAGGAATTATCTAAAGCCTCTAGTAAGAGAGGTAATACCTTAACTGATCCTAGAAAGAAGCTCCAGATTCTCAGAGGCAGAGCTAAGGAAAGAGACTATTTCAGGTATAAAGCAGTGCTTTTGAAAGAAAGAAAGAAAGAAAGAAAGAAAGAAAGAAAGAAAGAAAGAAAGGAAAGAAAGAAGGAAGAATGAAGTGACTATTAAGAAAGAAAGAATGAAATGTCTATTAAGCATTTCCTCTGTTTGAAGCTCTGGGCTAAGCCCTAGTGATATAAATAGAAGAGTAAGGCAGTCCCTGCACTCAAAGAGCTCACAATCAAAGAGGGAAGATGACACATAGGAAAGATTTCAGCTGCAAGTCAGATGGAAAGGTCCTATGGTTCTCAGGGGCAGCAGAGAAGCAGATGTCAATGCCTCTTTTATGGCATTTCTACTGGTAAATTCATATAATTTTCTGCTGCTGGACCACTTGATAGCACCATAGAGATACATGGCAAGAGCTTTCCTTTCTGGGTCTTTAGCAGATGTGCTTGGAGTCACTGCAGGACTAGCGGCCAGGCCATCTCTCCCCAGGGGTTATTCACTCCTGCCCTGTCTGGCAAGTGGGGATGATACCCATCTCTGTCTTTGTGAGGAGGACACCTCCAACCCTCCTCCTTTTCAGCCTGGAAGCTCTGCATTTTTTTCTAGCACTGTAGCATTGTTTTAGCAAAGATCGCATCTTGAAAACGTTAAATAGCTACATGATGAGGCAACGTGTTGGGAAAGAAAAATGTAGCTAAAATCACACCAGGTACTTCCTGCCTCGAAGGTTGTTTTTGAAACTGATGTAAGCCAGAACAGAAGTAAAGTTTTAATCACTCACCAAACTATGACCAATGAGTTTTTCTTATAAAATTCTACCCTTAAATCCATAGGAAATGAGGGTATAAGAAGGGAGGAAAGATGAAGGGATGGAGAAAGGGACAGGGAGGGAAGGGAAAAGAATCTACTCTTTTTAAAGTTATTTTTTTAATTATTAAACAAATGCTTTATTAACTTCTGTTTTACATCGTTCATTTTCGCCAGATTTTGAATTACAGTCATTTCCTCCCGTTATTCCCTTACCCAACCTCCCAGAATAGCAGTCCCACAAGATATCGCTTCCTCCAATCTGCTCTCTCCCATACCTTCTCCCATACCCCCTTCGACTTTTCCATTAGAGGAAGGTGAATCTTTGTGTCCCAATGCCTGCACATCTTATCTCCCAATTATAAGCAAAAGAGTATTAATAATAGTATTTATATATATTTGAAACATTTAATGTTAAGACCTCGACTTTCAGATCCATTTCCTTCTTCCCTTGTCACCCATTCCCTCTGGGGAGATAAGTAATTCAGTATATGTTGTACGTGTCTAGCTATGCAAAACATTATCATAGTAGATATATTGTACAAGGCTGCTTACAATTCCCTTCCACTCATCCCACCCCCCACCTGGTCCATTCCCCACATGATCCTGTCCCTCTTCTATAGTGGGTACTTCCAACCACCCCTCCCCCCAAGGATGCCCTCCCATCCATCTTCCCTCCTCTCATCCCCCTTCCCCCTATTCTGCTGCAGGTTGAGATATCCCATTTAGCATGTATGGCATTCTCTCCCTGAACCAAATTCAATGAGAACATGGTTTTGCCTTTTTGCCTTCCTATTCTTCCCCCTCTTACAACCACTTCCCCTTGCTTCTTCTACATGAGATAAGTTTACCCTACCCTGTCTCTCCCCATCTCCTCTTGCCACTTTCCTCTCTCACCTCATAATTTCATCCCTTGAGTATTCTCCCTTCCCAACAAATTCAACCTATGCCCTCTATCCATATATAACTGTAACCATCTACACACACACATTCACATATGTACTCATATGACCACACACCCTTCTTCCATTATTTTCATAGTGAGAAAGATATCATCAGTCACCGTTATTGCTTTTCCATATAAGAATGTAAATAGTTCAACTTTGATAAGTTCCTTTTGATTTCTTTTCCCTGATTACCTTCTCAGGCATCTCTTCCTTCTTGTGTCTGGATATCAAATTTTCTATTCAATTCTGGTTTTTTCCTCAAGAATGCTTGAAAGTCCTCTATTCCACCGAATGACCATATTTTCCCCTGAAACAAAATACTCAGTTTTTCTGGGTAGGTGACCCTTGGGTTCATTCCCAGTTCTTTTGCCCTCTGGAATATCATATTCCATGCCCTTAGATCCCTCAGTGTAGGAGCTGCCGGGTCCTGGGCTATTCTGATTGTGTTTCCACAATATAGAAATTGTTTCTTCCTGGCTGCTTGTAGTATTTTCTCCTTGATCTAGGGATTCTGGAACCTGGCTATAATATTCCTGGGAGTTTTCTTTTTGGGATCTTTTCCAGGAGGTGATCTGTGGATTCTTTCAACCTCTATTTTGACCTCTGGGTCTAAAACATCAGGGCAATTTTCCTTGAGAATTTCTTGAAGGGTGGTTTCTAGGTTCTTTCTTTGATCATGGCTTTCAGGTAGCCCAATAATTTTTAAATTGTCTCCCCTGGATCTATTTTCCAGGTCAGTGGTTTTTCCCATGAGATATTTCACATTGCCTTCTAATCTTTCATTTGTTTGGATCTGCTTAACAGCATCTTGATTTCTCATAAAGTCATTAGCTTCCATTTGCTCCAGTCTAACTCTGAAGGAATGAATCTCCTCAGTGAACTTTTGAGATTCTTTTTCCATCTGGCAAATTCGACTTTTTAAGGCATTCTTCTCCTCATTGCCCTTTTGGGCCTCCTTTGCCATTTGAGTTAGTCTATTTTTTAAGGTGTTGTTTTCCTCAGTCAGGCTGTTGACCCTCATTTCATACTTTTCCTGCATCCTTCTCATTTCTCTTTCCAATTTTTCCTCCACTTCTCTTATTTGATTTTTGAAGTCCTTCTTAAGGTCCTCTATGGCCTGCAACCCGCTCATGTTTTCCCCTGGGGCTTTTGGAGTAGGACTTCTGACCTCACAGTCCTTTTCCTGCTCTATGCCCCCAAAATAGGAGTCTAGGGTTGCATTTTTCTGTTACCTTTGCCTTGGCATGTTGCCACTTAATTGCTTGACTTTTGGGCTTGTTGCCACACTATGGCTTTAAGGCCAGATAGAGGAATTTTCTTCCCGAATTTGTGGGGGGCAACTTCCGTTTCTGGCAAGCTGTAATCCCACCCACGACTTCCACCCTAGATCATAATCCAGATCCAGGGAGGTTAAAGCAAGAGCGATTACCCCCCCAAGACTGATCGCTGGATCTCCCTACGGTTCAGCAGGCCAGGAGCTGGAGCTGCATCTGAAAACTACAAAATGGCTCGTCTCCTCAGCGGCCTCTAGCCCCCAGGGGAGGAAGCTGACACATTCCCCAAATACAGGTCCCAAAGTCCATAGGACACTAACCTCTTACTTTGTCCTAGGCATGTCTATGTTGATAATTCTGGAGTCACCACAGTTACTGGTATTCTGGGGTTCCTCCAGACGGCTGTTGGCCCTGGTGCCCTGGGGCTAAAACCTCGGCTCATGGGGACCTCAGCTCCGGCTCGGCTCGGCTTCCCGCACTCTGCGCGCTGCGCACTGCTGGCTCACAGACCACTGCGCTGGTCCTTCCTGCAGGGCTGCTGGGCTGTCCTCAGTGGGAGGTTAGCTTCTCTGTGTTGTTCTGTGGGTGCTGGGGCTCCAGAAGTTGTTCAGAGTCCCCTTTTACATAGTTTGGCCTTTTTAAAGTTTTAATTCAAGAATTCTTAACCTGGAATTCACAGGCCTCCAGAGTTTGTGGGTCAATTTCAAAGGCACTATAATTTTGGATGGGAAAATGCATCTTGATTTTCACTTACTCTAACTGAAATTTAGCACTTCTTTCAATTGTGAATATAGACAACAAGCATTCTTCTGAGGAGGATTCCACAGATGCTCCCAGATCGTCAAAGGGGTTTATCTCATAAAAAACGTCAAAACTCCCTGCTCAAGTTCCTTATCTGGCTATGTAAACAGTACAATAGACTAAGCACTAGAAGGGGCACCAGAGCACCCTTATTTTGCAAATGAAGAAACTAAGGCAGTGAAATAACTTGTTCAGTGTTGCAGAAGTCAGGAAGTTGTAAGACTGGGATACAGATATGGATATTCTAACCTCAAATTCTAGGTGATTTTCCACATGTGATTGAACAAAAGAAGCTGATTTTTTTTCTTTGAATGTTTTGGATGTGGGGGGGGCAGCTAAAACATTAGTGTAGGGATCTCTTAGCTATCACATGAGGGGAGGAATGGTTAAAGGAACTGGATATGTTTAGCCTAGAGAATATAAAATTGGTGGCAGGAGGATGGATGATACTTGAATTTATTTGAAGGGCTGTTGTATGAAAGAGGACTTAATGTATTCTGTTTAGCCCTTAAGGGCAGAACCAAGAGTCAGGGGTAGAAGTTGTAATGAGAAATTTTAGCCTGATGTAGAGGGGAAGATTTCTTAACAGTTAGAGTTATCCCAAAGTGGAGTAGGTTGACTAAAGACATGACAGATTCTTTCCCTTTGGTGGTCTTCAAAAAGAGGCTGAATGACCACTTGTTAGGTATGTTAAAGTGGCCAATCCTTCATGTAAAGGTAAAAAAACCCACTTCAGGTTTTCTTGGCAAAGATACTGGAATGGTTTGCCATTTCCTTCTCCAGCTTGCTTTTTACTGGTGAGGAACTGAGACAAATAGGGTGGCTTGCCCAAAGGCACATAGCTAGGAAGGGTCTGAGTCCAGATTTGAACTCAGAAAGATGCATCTTTCTGACTCCAGGCCTTGCCCTCTACCCATTAGATGGGCATTAAGGTACTTTTTGACTCCCCAAATCTGTCATTCTGTAAAATGCTCTCCATTGATACAAAACAGTTACTGTTGTAATTTAAAGTCTTAGAGAGAACAGTCTCTGGGATACTGAGAAATTAACTTGACTTGTTGTAAATCACAGATCCTGTGTTGTTCTTTTGTGACAGTGCTTTAGGGCTTACAAAGAACTTTCCTAAATACAATTCTGTGAGATAGGCAGGAAAAAGTAAGATGCTCTCCATTTCACAGATGAGGAAACTGAGGCTCGAGGTATTTAAAAAGACTTCTTCAAATGACTGTCAGAACTGGAATTAAAATTCATATCATCTTATTCCAAGTCCAACAATTTATCAATTCTACCATGTCCTTCTTGGCATTTTATGCACATAATCCAACCAATATTACTTTTTTCACTATTAAAAAGCATAACACTATATGAAAGCATGTATGATTTAATTAAACTTCAATTACAGCCTTGGTATTACAAGTTAAGTCAAAATTTAAGATATAAAGAAATACTAACTACTCATTATAAAGTTGTGCCTCCTTGACTGAATCCCAAAGGTTATTAATCACTAGCTAACCTAGCTTTGATTTTCCTCACCAGGGCTAAGGAGAAACACAACTTTCATCCATCCTGGGCTCAGAAACCATTCAAAGAGTTTAATCTGACTCTGGAGCTCCCTGGAATTTCAGAGCCCTTTGGCTTGGTCCTGGAGCTTGCTGCAGCTTAGATCTTGTGTTCCTTTAAGCTGGTTTTCTCTCTTTCTTTCTTTCTTTCTTTCTTTCTTTCTTTCTTTCTTTCTTCTCTATTTCTCTCTCTCTTTCTTTCTTTCTTTTTCTTCCTTCCTTCCTTCCTTCCTTCCTTCCTTCCTTCCTTCCTTCCTTCCTTCCTTCCTTTCTTCTTAGTTCTGACATGTCTGTGATTCAAGCAAAACTGTCTTGCCTTAGGGTGACTCTCTGTACCCCAAACTCCAAGTCTCTTTCTAATTATGGGTCGCTGTGGCAGCTCTAATAATATTAACAATAGTAAAAAGTCACACACTATTACTGTCAAAACCTTTTATGGTTACAAAGTGCTTGATGCATGTTATTTCCTTTAGCCTTCACAATAAGCCTGACAGCTCATTTGTGAAATGAGGGACTTCACCAGGTATTCTCCACCTTCCCTAGACAAGACATCGGACTTTCTAAGCTCTATTCCCTTATAAAAATAGGAAAAAGTTATAGATGTTTGAATAGTGTTTTATGGTAAAGGTCCATCATGTTGACAAGGTACATCTATTAATATGCTTAGAGGTCTACCCTTTAATCTACAACACAGGTCTGACCATTTAACTCCTTTGCTCTAAAGCTCCAATGGCTCCCCATTGCTTCTAGTATAAAATACAAACCCATGTTTAAATTCCTTCCTGATCTAGTTCCAGGCTACCTCTCCATGTTTATTGCCCATTCTTCATCTTTACATACTTTACATTCCAGCCAAATTGGCTTTCTTCCTGCCTCCTGGCCTTTGTATAGGCGGATGCTATGACTGGAATGTATTTCCTCCTCCCACTTCCTTTTTAGAATCAACTATTTACTTCAAAACCCAGCTCATTCATGGCTTCAGAAAGAAGACCTTTCCTACTTCCACCTGTTGATAGTTCCTCTCTCCACATATTATTTTGAATTTTGTATTTTGTATCTGAATTTTGTTCTCTCTTTGAGAGGCAATGTTGTGTAGTGGTTAGAAAGTTGGCCATGGAGCCAACAAGGTTTGAATTCTAGTGCCATGTCTCATGAATCCTGTACTGGCAGTGTGTCCTTGGACAGATCTCACTCATATGCTTTCAGTGTCCCATACCACTCTCCAAGGCTCTACATTGCAGAGAAGTTGGTTTGAATTTACCAATATCTCAAGGGAATTGCCTCATTTGGGAGTTCCCCATGGCAATGGTATCCCAAAGTCCAGTCTAGCACGATATTTTATTTTATTTATTTTTTATTTTTTTTAATTTAGCATGATGTTTTATAATTACTTTTCTGTGTAAATGTTACATCCAAGACAATGTATGCGTCTTTAGAGAACACTATTTCCTTTTTGGTCTTTTTATCTCCAGTCTTGCAACATAGGCAAGTTAACAAGCATTTGCTTTTTGTTCATATGTTTCAGTTGTGTCTGACTCTTCATGACCCCACTTGGGGTTTTCTTGGCAAAGATCCTGGAGTGATTTGCCATTTCCTTTTCCAGCTCACTTTTTACAAACAGAGTTAAATGCCTTGCCCAGAGACACACAGCTAAGAAGGGTCTGAGGCCAGATTTGAACTCACACAGATGCATCTTTCTGACTCCAGGCCTTGCCCTCTATCCTCCCCCTAGCTGCCCACACATTTATTAGACACCTACAGTGTGGCAGGTGCTGTGTGAAAAGGCAAAAAATCTCCACCCTCATGTATCTCCCAGTCTAAGTCGGGGCAGAAGGAGAGAGACCTTTGCATACAACTGTGAACAAGCCAGATAAATATAGGGTGAAGAGGACATAAGTGCATGGAGAAGGTGCTAGCAAAGGCACTTACAAATGCTTATTGAATGAGTGCATGGATGAATGAGGGTTGAAGCGACTTGGCCAAAGTCACACCTGTAACAAATATCAGGGACTCACCTGGGGTCTTTCTGACTCTAGGCTCAGCACTCTGACTGTTGCACCATGCTGCCTTCTTTCTATACAGCACTTAAGCAAGCACCTTCCTACCTTCACATGGTGGTTGTGAGAGAAGTGCTAGCGAGATTTAGGTTAGGGACAGTATTTATTTTGGTTAATGTCATTGTCATTGTTGTTGTAAGGTAAGCCATATGAAAAGAAAGATTACCCCCATTTTACAAATGTGGAAACCAAAGCTCTTATTCCTAACTCCACTGCTGGCATCTACATGAATAAAGGTTCTTTCCCTGCCAACCTTTGGGGTTTCTCCATTTTATAGCCTGCCAAAGCCCTCTGTCAGATGGCTTTTAAAAGACACACTTAAGAATGTAGTTTGAACCTAGCAAAAGCATTTTTAAACAGAGTTAGGCAGTGGTTTCCTCCTAATTGCCAAAATACAGAAGGACTTTCTGGGAAGGGAGGGGGACATCTAAGAGGCAGGAAGGAACACAGAAATGGGAAGAACATCTGGTTTGGCCCAGAGATCCAAACTGAAAATTGCTCAGGAGCTCAGGACAAATATAATTCATGCAGCTGATATTTTTCCTAAGTCCCCAAAGCTTCTCTCTCGCCCATTCGGCTTTCCTTTCTGGAAATTTTCAGGTTTTGTCTCTCTGTGCCAAAGCCTCCAACCTCTATCTTCCTCCCTTAGGCTCCATTAGAGTTGGAGGTGTTGTGTGTGCTCAGTGGCTAAGGCCAGTTTTGGCTGAAAGAAAATGTGTTCAATTCCTTTTCAGTTTTCAAAAACTGTGTCTTCTTTCTCTCACATTTTATCAACTAGCATTGAAAGGAAGGGTTTTGGAAAAAGCTAGTGTGGATATACTTTTGGGCACATTGCTCACTCCTTTGTAAGTATATCTTTTCCTTCAAGAATATGAATCAATTAAAAGAGCATTAATTGAGCACCTACTGTGTATCCAGATACAGTGCTATGTGCTGAGGCTAGAGGTAGGAACTGTGATTTTATTGGACCAGGGTCTAAAGATACATAGAACAAAAAAAAAAAGTTGTCTCTGACCTCAAAGAGCTTGCATTTTATTTTTATTCGGACAGGGAGAATATGTTAAATGTGTTAATTAAATATAAAGCTATAAAAGTAATTTCTGGGTGGAGAGTGAGAGCAATTGGGAACATTAGATTTTATAGAAAATAGTATTTGAACTGAGTGATCTTTGAAATAAGGTAGGGTTTATATGAGGTGGAAGTGAGGAGGAAAACATTTCAGTGATGAGAGACAGCCTCTGCAAAGAAATGGAGATGGAAGATGGAATTCTGTGTATTGAAAACAGGAAATAGTCAGGTTTGCTTGAATTCTAGAGTGTGAGAAAGGAAGCAATGTAGAATATGGATGTCTGTGAAAGTAGGATAGAGCCATATTGGCTTTAAATGGCAATCTGGAGCTTGTATTTGGCCCTAAAGATCATAGGGAACTAATAGGGTTTATTAAACAGGAAAGGGACATGGTCAGATTTGTGTTTTAGTCATATCACTTTGACATTTCTGTGGAGCTATGATTTAGAGAGCCGAGAAACCACTTAGGAGATTATTACAATTGTCTGAGACGGTGGTGATGTGGTCTTGAGTTTGGGTGGTAGCCATGTGAATGTATGGAAGGGGATGGGTGTGAGAGATTTCATTGAGGCAAAATCAGCAGGACTTGACAAGTAGTTAGACACAGTGGAATGTGAGGGAGAGGGAAAAATCAGGATTGACTTTGAGCAGACTGAATACAGAAGTAGGTGAGTTCAGAAGATTACTTTTTTTTGGGGGGGGGATAATGACTTTTGTTGTGGATATGTTGAATTTGAGATGCTTATGACACAATCTCACTGGTGTTGTCCAATAGGCAGTTGGTGATGTATGACTAATGATTGTACCTGAAGACAGACTTGCATTTTACCTATATCTATATACACCCATTAATATAGATATGGATATCTATACTTATCTTTGCCTACATAGCTTTATATCTCTCTACATAAAATATGCATATTGATAGATATTGAATTAATGGAAACCAATGAGTTAACTGAGAGACAATGTGGAGAAAGAAGAGAAGGTCCAGAGCAGACCCCTGGGGTACACCTATGCATGAGAGTAAAGCAAGAGTGATGCAGTAAAGACACCTGAGAATGAGCATCCAGATAAGGTGGAAGATAACCAGAAGTGTCATGAAAATGTAGGGAAGGGAATCTAGGAGCAGAGGGTGATTAGCTGTGTCAAATGCAGTCAAGAGGTCAAGACAAAGACCGAGAAAAGAATATTTGATTAGGAAATTAAGGGGTGACTGATAACTCAGTAGTGTGATTAGGACAGAGTGAGGAAAAAAGGAATTCTGACCTGGCCTGGGAATGGTATTATCAGCAATTTCCCTTTTCTGAGTAGAGGATCTTTCAGAGTGATGTGCCATGGCTTGATTCCAGGTCAGAAAGAGCAGCATTTAATGTTGGCTACTGACAATAGCTGTTTGACTTTGGTCATTGTCTAATTTGTATGGGCCTCAGTTTTCTCACTTGTGAAATGGGTAAAATAGCAATCACAGTATTTACCTTCAGAGGTGGCATGACAGAGTTGATAGGGAACTGACCTTAGAATAAAAAAGCTCTAGATTCAAGTTTTGCATCTAAACACAGATTGGTTGTGTGACTTTGGGCAAGTCACTTGCCTTCTCAATGGCCCCATATAACACACTAACATTATAAGTTGTAAAGATATATACACTTATATGTACATACTTATATGTGTGTATATATTTATGTATATGTATATATGATAAATCAGAAAAATCATAGAGGGAAGGCACTAAAATGAAGGGAAAAGCTTCTTGTAGAATGGGAGACTTAAACTGAACCTTGAAGGAAGCCAAGGGGAAGAGATGAAGAAAGAAAATTGTAGGCATGGAGAACAACAAGGGAAACTATCTGGAGCTGAGAGGACTGTCAAGTGCAAGGAATAGCAGGGTCACAAAGTACATGGGGGAGAATAAGGTATAAAAAAGACTGGAAAAGTGGGAAGGGACCAGGTTCTGATGGGTTTTGAAATCCAAACAATGGAAGATTTTATTAAATTTTGGAGGTAATAGGAGGATCACTGGAATTAATAGAGGAAACACAATTTAATAGTGGAGTAGAAGATGGTCTAGACCTGAAAAGGTGGGGGTGGGCCCTGTGGCCTCGAGGTTACGTGTGGCTCTCTAGGTCCTCAAATGTGGCCCTTTGACTGAATCCAAACAGAGCATATAAGTATGGATTTAGTCAAAGGGCCACACTTGAGGACCTAGAGGGCCATGTGTGACCTTTAGGCCACAGGTTCCCCACCCCTGCTCTAGAGTATAATAAGAGATTTCTCGCAGGGAGGCTATACAGGAGGCTAGTGTAATAATCCAGGTGGGAGGTGTGAAGGACCTGTACCAGGGTGGTTACAGTGTCATTAGAGAGAAGGGTGCAAATATACAATATATTACAAAGATCTTGTCAGGAATTGACCATTGATTGAATATGAGGTGTGAGAGAGTGAGGAGTCAAAAGATGGAGCCTAGGTTGTGAGCCTGGGCAACTGGGAGGATGGCAGTGGCCTATACAGTTAGAAGGAGGTTAGGACAGGGGCAGGTTTAGTGGAAAGAGAATGAGTTGAGAATTAGACATGTTGAGTTTAAGATGTCTCTAGGACATCCAGTTGGAGATGTCTAAGAGGGGACTCAGTGGATAGAATGCCAGGCCTGAAGTAAAGAAAACTCATCTTCCTTAGTTGAAATCTGGCTTCAGGCACTTATTAGCTGTGTGACTCTGGGCAAATCATTTAGCCCTGTTTACCTCAGGTCCTCATCTGTAAAATGGGCTGGTGAAGGAAATAGCAACACATTCTTTGTCAAGAAAACCCCAAATGAGGTCACAAAGAGTTGGGCATGACTGAAATGACTTAATAACAAAAACAACCTTGAGCTGGAGGATGAAATGGCAAACCACTTAGCCATGAAAACCCCAAATGGGGTCAGGGAGGATTGGACACTACTGAAATGACTTGACCCAACAACAACAACAACAACAACAACAACAACAACAACAACAACAAGCAGCTAGGGAGGTGAGAGTAAAAGGTCAGGGCAGAGGTTATGACTGGGCAAATAGATCTGAGAGTTTTTGTACAGCAATGATAATTGAAACCATGGTAGGTGAGGAGATCACCAAGCAATGAATATGGAGGAGTCTAGAGGAGAATACAGAACAGAACCTTATGGGACCCCCACTGTTAGAGGGCATGATGGGGATGAAGATTCAGCAAAGCAGACAAGGAAGGAGAGGTAAGTGAGGGAGGAGAACCAGGAGAGAGTAGTATCACAAAGACCTCGAGAGAAAAAGGAGCTAGCTATGGTATCAAAGACTACAGTGAGGTCAAGATGAATGAAGACTGAGAAAATGGCATTAGTTTTGGTAATTAAAAATTGCCAAATTTTAAATTTTAGTTTAATTTTAATTTTAACTGGCAACTTTGCCAAGAGAAGTTTTGGTTGAATGATATTGAAAGCCAGTCTCCAAAAGGTATGAGAGGAAAGAAGTGGAGTGAGAAGGGTGGAGCCAAGATGGCAGAGTAGAAACAGGACTTTCATGTGGCTCCAGCTTCCACCTCCTCCAGTACATGTAAAAATGACTCTAAACAAATTTTAGAGCTACAGAACCCACAAAGTGGCAGAGAGAAGCAAATCTCCCGCTGAAGGCAGCCTGACAGGCTGGCAGGAAGGGTCCATTGTAGCGTGCTGGGAGGTGAGGGCAGTTCAGGCTGAGCCTCAGTCTTAGCACAGGGGAAGCCCTGACCAGCAGCAGCTAGAGCAGACTTCATGAGAGTAAATCACCAGCAGCTTTAGCAATTTCCAGACTTCTCAATCCATAAATGCCAAAGACAAAGTAAGAGGTCAGTGTGGAACTTAGTTGG
Organism: Gymnobelideus leadbeateri; assembly: GCA_011680675.1. Taxonomy (NCBI): domain Eukaryota; kingdom Metazoa; phylum Chordata; class Mammalia; order Diprotodontia; family Petauridae; genus Gymnobelideus; species Gymnobelideus leadbeateri. The sequence continues at coordinate 167,777 of WOXC01003744.1, forward strand.
TCCAGGGGAGAATAGTCTAGGAGAAGAGTTCAGTCAGTCTGCTACCCCCGTAGTGAGAAGTGACAGAGGGACAGAGGATGCAGCTGCTGCCATGTGGCTGTTTCTAGAGTTCCTGGCCTGCAGATTGTAGGGGACCAAGCAACCATTCAGGGGGTAATTACTCTTGCTTTGACTTGGCTTGGATACAGATCGCAATCTTGGGGGGTGGTCCTGGGGTGTGTGACCAGTGAGCCAGAGCATGGCTGTAGAGAGGGTGCCCTTCTAATAGCTCTGGCAGCTGCAAAACCCCAGTGATTTGGGACATAGCTCTCTCCATTCTGGAAGCAGAATCCTACCATAGCAGAGAGTTCAAAAGTCAAGTAATTGGCTGCCAATATGAGCGAGCAATGGAAGCACAAACAGATGATAGAATCTTTTTTGGGGGACTAAAAGGATCAAGGCATGGATTGGTGAAAGACATTGAAGTCAGAACCCCTACATCAAAAGCCCCCAAGAAAAATATGAACTAGTTACAGGCCATGGAGGAGCTCAAGAAGGATTTTGAAAATCAAGTAAGAGAAATAGAGGAAAAATTGGGAAGAGAAATGGGAATGACTCACAAAAATCATGAAAAGTGAGTCAACAGCCCGATAAAGGAGACCCAAAAATACACTGAAGAAAATAACAACTTAAAAATAGATTAACTCAGGGGCGGCTAGGTGGCACAGAGAGTAAGAGCACCGGCCTCGGAGTTGGGATGACCCGGGATCGAATCTGGTCTCAGAAAATGAGCACCCACACATAAATAATGACTAGCTGTGTAACCTTGAGCAAGTTACTTAACCCCAATTGCTTTAAAAAATAGATTAACTCAAATGGCAAAAGAGGCCCACAAAGCCAATGAGGAGAAGAATGCTTTAAAAAGCTGAATTTGCCAGATGGAAAAGGAATTTCAAAAAGTCACTGAAGAAAGTAACTCCTCCAAAATTAAATTGGAGCAATTGGAAGTTAATGACTTTATGAGAAATCAAGATACTATAAAACAGATCAAAAAAAAGAAAAAAATAGAAGGCAATATGAAATATCTCATTGGAAAAACCACTGACCTGGAACCAGGAGAGATAATAGAATCAGGAGATATAATCTAAAACTTATTGGACTACCTGAAAGCCATGATCAAAAAAAGAGCCTAGACACCATTTCTCAAAAAATTATCAAGAAAAATTGCCTGATATTCTAGAACCAGAGGGCAAAATAGAAATGGAAAGAATTCACCAATCACCTCTTGAAAAAGATACCAAAAAGAAAACCCCTATAGCCAAATTCCAGAGTTCCCAGGTCGAGGAGAAAATACTGCAAGCAGTCAGGAGGAAACAATTTGAGTATTGTGGAAACACAATCAGGATAACACAAGCAGCTTCTGCATTAAAGGACTGAAGGGCTTGGAATATGATATTCTGGAGGTCAAAGGAACTAGGACTAAAACCAAGAATCACCTACCCAGCTAAACTGAGTATAATGCTACAGGGAAAATGTGGTCATTCAGTGAAATAGAAGACTTTCAAGCATTCTTGATGAAAAAACCAGAGCTGAACAGAACATTTGACTTTCAAATACAAGAAACAAGGGAAGCATGAAAAGGTAAACAGGAAAAATAAATCTTAAGGAACTTATTAAAATTGAACTATTTACATTCCTGCATGGGAAAATGATCATTGTAACTTGTAAGACTTTTCTCAGTATGAAGATAGTTGAAGGGAATATTTATGTGTATATATGTATACATATATTTGTATACATATATGTATAGGAGTATGTATATACAAATATATATGTGAGTGTGGGCATTTGTATGTTCATATATACATAGACAGAGGGCACAGGATGAGTTGAATATGAAGGAATGATATCTAAAATATAAAATTCAGAGTTGAGAGAGGAATTTATAGGGAGAAGAAGAAAGGGAGAGATAGATCAGGGTAAATTATGTCATATAAAAGAGGCAAGAGAAAACTGTTACAATGGAGGGGAAGAGCAGGAAGATGAAAGGGAATGGGGCAACCTGATTTTCATTAAATTTGCCCTAAGGAGGGAATAACATACACACTCAGTAGAGTATCTTACCCTACAGGAAAATAGGAGGGTAGGGGAGAAGATGGGGGAGGATAGAAGGGAGGCAGATTTGGGGAGAGGGTAGTTAGAAGCAAACATTTTTGAAAAGGGATAGGGTCAAAGGAGAAGATAGATTAAGTAGCGGGCAGGATACAATGGAAGGAAATACAGTCTTTCACAATATAATTACTATGGAAATGATGTGGGTAATTACACACATGTAAAATCTATATTGAATTTCTTATCTTCCTGGTGGGGATGGGTGAGGAGGGAAGAAGGGGAAAAAATCTGCAACTCAAAGTTTTAAAAACAAATGTTAATATTTTTTTTTACATGAAACTGGGAAATAAGACATACAGGTACTAGGGTATAAAAACCATCTTGCCCTACTAGAAAGTCAAGGGGGTGAAGGGGGAGGTTATAAGAGAGAACAGATTAGGGAAGGGGTATTCAGTAGGCTTGCTATTTTGGGGTGAGGGTAGGGGAAAGACTGGGAGAAAAATTTGTTAAGTCAAAATCTTGTGGAAATGAATGTTGAAAACTAAAAATAAATAATTAAAAAAAAAAAAGAACTGGAGTGTGCTGTTGTAAGAGCTCTTTTCAAGGAGCATAGCCCCCAAATGTAGGAGCAATATAGGAGTATAGGTAATGGAGATGGGGAGAAATAAGTAAAAATTAAAAAAAAATACATTTAATATTTATTTATTTTTAACATTCTTTTTTTTACCTTTTGAGTTCCAAATTCTCTCCCTTCCTCCATTTCCTTCCTCCACCATTGAGAAGGTAAGCAAAATGATATCAATTATACATATGAAATAATGCAAAAACATATTTCCATATTAAACATATCACAAAAAAGCAAAGAAAAGGGGGGGGGGGAAATTATAGTCATTCCTCAACATTCCTGACATTCCCAGAGGTTTGGGTGCAGGACCACTGTGAAAGTGAAAAACCACAAATAACTCCAGGACCCATCTCAAAACTTTATCATTAACAATTCTGATCATGTTTGTTTAACACATAAAACAAGCAAAACAACACAGTGTACCCATAAAAAGTTGCCGTTTCTATGGAGAAAGATTAGTATCTCTTACACTATTAAGTCTTTGCAGCAACTGGTATAGCTGTAGCAACTGCTTCATAGATTTCTTTCTCAAAAAAAAAATGCACAAAATATAATGATCACTGAGGGAGGAAATCATGTGCCTAAGTCTGGATGATAGAATAAAGAGGAAGCATTCCCAAGAGAGTACATAGCCCACAATTCTTCACCAAGTTGAAACTTTTTAACAAAATTTATCTGTTTATAATAAATTTATGTATGTGTACTTTTGGTAGCAAGTGAAAACATAGATGAATAATATATAGTATTTATGCATATATGACTATTTTTATAATGTTTTCTTTACATATGGGAGTCATCTGTGATTTTTATGCAGTACTTGCAAATCTCAAAAAATTTCCATTTAATTATCAATGGACAATATACAAGTAACCAAAAACCACGAATTTGAAATCTGCAAATGTTGAGGGAGTATTGTACTTCAGTCTGACCTCAGAGTTCATCAGTTTTCTCTCCAACAGTGGATAGCATTTTTTTCATCATACATACTTCGGAATTGTCTTGGATCATTGTATTGATCTGAATAGCAAAGTCTTTCACAGTTAATCATCTTTACATTGTTGTTATTGTTCACAATGAACTCCTGGTTCTTCTTGCTTTACTTTTTATCAATTCGTATAGGTCTTCTCATGGTTTTTTTTTTTTCTTCTAAAATCACCCCCACCATCATTCCTTTCTTTTTCTTTTTTCTTTTTTTTAAAAATAATAGTATTTATATATATTTGAAACATTTAATTTTAAAACTGTGAATTTCAGATTATTTGCCCTGTGGAATATCATATTCCATGCCCTTCAATCCCTCAGTGTAGAAGCTGCCAGGTCCTGTGCTATTCTTTTTTTTTTTTAAATTTTTTTTTTAAAGCAATTGGGGTTAAGTAACTTGCTCAAGGTTACACGGCTAGTCATTATTTATGCGTGGGTGCTCATTTTCTGAGGCCGGATCTGATCTCAGGTCATCCAAACTCCGAGGCCTGCGCTCTTACTCACTGCGCCACCTAGCCGCCCCTTTAGGGCAATTGGGGTTAAGTAACTTGCCCAAGGTTACACGGCTAGGTTTTTTTGTTTGTATGGATTAAGTGTCAGAGGCCGGCTCCGAACTCAGGTCCTTCTGATTCCAGGGCCGGCGCTCTATTCACTGCGCCTCCTAGCCGCCCCCAAGTCCTGTGCTATTCTGATTGTGTTTCCACAATATTGAAATTGTTTCTTCCTGGCTGCTTGCAGTATTTTCTCCTTGATCTGGGAATTCTGGAACCTGGCTATAATATTCCTAGGAGTTTTTTTGGGGGGATCTTTTTCAGGAGGTGATCTCTGGATTCTTTCAACCTCTATTTCTCCCTCTGGGTCTAAAACATCAGGGCAATTTTCCTTGAGAATTTCTTGAAGGGTGATTTCTAGGTTCTTTCTTTGATCATGGCTTTCAGGTAGTCCAATAATGTTTAAATTTTATCTCCTGGATCTATTTTCCAGGTCAGTGGTTTTCCCCATGAGATATTTCACATTGCCTTCTATTCTTTCATTTGTTTGGATCTGTTTAACAGCATCTTGATTTCTCATAAAGTCACTAGCTTCCATTTGCTCCAGTCTAACTCTGAAGGAATGAATTTCCTCAGTGAGCTTTTGAGATTCTTTTTCCATCTGGCAAAATTGGCTTTTTAAGGCATTCTTCTCCTCATTGACCTTTTGAGCCTCCCTTGTCATTTGAGTTAGTCTATTTTTTAAGGTGTTATTTTCTTCAGTCAGGCTGTTGACTCTCATTTCATATTTTTCCTGCATCCTTCTCATTTCTCTTCCCAATTTTTCCTCCACTTCTCTTATTTGGTTTTTAAAAATCCTTCTTAAGGTCCTCTATGGCCTGTAACCCTCTCATATTTTCATTTGGGGCTTTTGGTGCAGGATTTCTGACCTCCCAGTCCTCCTCCTGTTCCATACTTGGATCCTCTTTGCCCCACAAATAGGAGTCTAATGTTGAATTTTTCTGTTTATTTTGTTTCCTTTGCCTAGGAATTTTGCCACTTAATTACTTGACTTTTGGGCTTGTTGCCACAGTAGGACTCTGCCACCATACAGGGGAACTTCTGTTCCTAAACATTGGGGTCTTCTCAACTTCAGGAGGTATTAGTTGGGTGGCCTCTGTGAAGCCTCCACACGCTCTAGCAAGCTGGATACACACCCCAAGATCTCTACCCCAGACCACAATCCAGATCCAGGGAGGTTAAAGCAAGAGTGATTACCTCCCAAGACTGATCTCTGGATTCCCCTACAGTGCACAGGCCAGGAGCTGAAGCTGCAACTGAAGCTGCAAAATGGCAGCTGTACTATGTCTCCTCAGCCACTTCTCGCCCCGGAAGAAGCCTGACGTGTTCCCAAATACTGGTCCCAAAGTCCATAGGGCACTAACCTCTCACTTTGTCCTAGGCATATCTGTGTTGATAATTCTGGAATCGCCACAGCTGCTGGTGTTCTGGGGTCCCTCCAGCTGGCTGCTGGCTTGGCCACCCTGGGGCTAAAACTGAGACTCATGGGGGCCTGGGTTCAGCTCCTAGAGCGCTGTGCTGTCAGCTCCCAGAGCGCTGCACTGGTCGTTCCCTACAGGGCTGCCGGGCTGTCCTCAGAGGGAGGTTAGCTTCTCTGTGTCCTTCTGTGGGTGCTGGAGCTCCAGAAGCTGTTCAGAGTCCCCTTTTACATGGTTTTGAAGTGGTGTGGCCTGGAGCGCTGTGGAAGTGCTGTTTCTACTCTGCCATCTTTGCTCTGCCTCCGCCTTTTTCTTTTTTTCAATGAGTTATTCATGATATATTTATCCACAGAATGGGTAGATATAGATGAACTATAGTACAAATAGGTGGATATGGAATTGAGTAAATTAATAGACCCAAAGTTTGGTGATTAATGGATTGATGTTAATTTTGATAAGGATATTTATGAATGCATGAGTTGATTTATTGATTGATTAAAAACCACAATTTATTCACTTGTCATGCACCAGGTATTGTATTAGACTTGCAAAAAACAAAAGTGAAACAGTCCCTGCCCTTTTAGGCAATCCTGTTATACACTGGGGAAACAAATACAAAAAAGTAATACAGTTTCTGTCTTCAAGGAACACATTCTAATATAAGGAGACACTCCATACACAGGCAATAGTGGTGAAGGAAATAAATTTTGATCTAGGAAGTAACAGGGTTGGTGAGATAATCTGCAGGTCAGTCAACTGATATTTGAAATTTTCCATTTTATTTTTTACCAAGTACACGTGAGAACAAGTTTTAACATTCATTTTTTTAAAAATTGAGTTCCAAATTTTCTCCTTCCCATTGAGAATGCAAGCAATTTGATATATGTGATACATGTGGAGTCATGCAAAACAGATTTCTATATTAGTTATGTTGTGAAAGAAAACATAGACCAGGAAAAAAAGGAAAAAACGGTAAAATTTTTTTCTTTGTTCTGTAGTCAGATTCCATCAGTTCTTTCTTTGGAGATGGATAACATTTGTCATCATAAGTCCTTTGGAAATATCTTGGATCATTTTGAGAATGATCACATCTGAGAATAGCTAAGTCTACCATAATAGATCATTACACAATATAGCTCTTACTACTTAATACTCTTCTTCTGGTTCTGCTCACTTTACTTTGCATCAGTTAATGTAAGTCTTTTCAGTTTTTTCCCCTGAGAGCATCCTGTTCATCATTTCTTATAACACAATGATATTCCATTACACTTATATGCAGCAAATTGTTCAGCCATTCCTGAATTGATGGGAATCCTCCAATTCTTTGACACCACAATAGAGCTGCTATAGATATTTTTGTGTAAACATAATCATGGTATTGCTGAGTCAAAAGGGTATGTGTAGTTTTACATAGCCCTTTGGACATAGTTCTGAATGGTTGGATCAGTTGGATCAGTTCACAACTCCACCAACAATTTACTAGTGTCTCAATTTTCTTATATCCCCTCCAGCATTAGTCATTTCCCCTTTCTGTCTTATTAGCCAATCTAATAAGCATCAGGTGGCACCTCAGAGTTGTTTAAATCTGCTTTTTTTCCTAACCAATAGAGATTTAGAGTTTTTATATGACTATATATAGCTTTGATTTCTTCATCTGAAAACCCAATCCTTTGACCAATTATCAATTGGGGAATGACTTGTATTATTATATTTGTGACTCAATTCTCTGTATATTTGTGAAATAAAACCTTTTATCAGAGAAACTTGTTGTAAAAATTTTTCCACAGTTATGATTACTGTGTTTTTCCCTCCATCCAGTTTTTCCCTGTTTATCTTTCTGTCTCCTTTCACTTTTCACTCCTTAAAACTATTTTGCTTCTGACCACCATCTCCCCCAGTGTGCTTTTCCTTCTCTCTTCTAGCAAAATATAGTTTCTCTGATTATTTCTTTCGATTAGAGATAACTTTTTTTACTTTATCCGGGAACATGATTACTACCCCTGTTTTTTTTTTTTTTGTTTGTTTTTACTTCCCCTAAAGCAGAATAATTCTGCTTCAGTCCTTTATTTTAACTGTGTGTGTGTGCACACGTGTGTCTGTGTCTATGTTGTAAACAATAAATTGTTGGATTCTGGTTTCTTACCCATTCTGCTATTCACTTTGGTTTATGGGTGAACCCATCCCATTCAAATTCACAGTCTTCATGAATAACTATGTATTTCCCTCAATTTCTTCTTCTTCTTCTTCTTCTTCTTCTTCTTCTTCTTCTTCTTCTTCTTCTTCTTCTTCTTCTTCTTCTTCTTCTCCTCCTCCTCCTCCTCCTTCTCTTCTTCTTCTTCTTCTTCTTCTTCTTCTTCTTCTTCTTCTTCTTCTCTCTTCTTCTCTCTCTCTCTCTCTCTCTCTCTCTCTCTCTCTCCCTCCCTCCTCAAGTCTGTTTTACCTCTGTTCACTGCTTCCATTAATTTGTTTTCCCTTTTATTATCCTGCCATATCTCTTATCCCTTTCCCCTACTTTTTATTTACTGAGCCAGATAGATTTGTACACCCAACTGAGAGTGTCTATATATTCTTCCCTCCTTGAACAAATTTTGATGAGAGTGAGGTTCAAGCATTGCTGCCACACCACCCCTCATTTCCCCCTCCACTGTAAAAGGTCTTCCTTGCATGTATGGGGGTTGAAAAATTACAGACCAAATTGTGAAGAGCTTTAAAAGCCAAACTTTATCATCACTCATCCCTTCATATCTGACAACTCAGTACATCTAAAGGTGATCTTACTGAGGACAGGGCAGTATGCTAGGTTAACGTTTATATTGAATCAAATAATGGAAATGAAAGGCAGAAGGGCTATCAGACTATCTAAATGGACTTTTACTTTTATAAGTTAGGGAACCACAACCCATGATTTTCTCAAGGCCACATAAGCAGCTAATGGAGTTTGAACTGATTCTCTGACTCCAATTCCAATGTTCTTTCTGTTGCCACGTGCTACTACTTCTCCTGTGGAAAATATAGACCAGTGGGCAAAAATGTGCCCATAGGTATATTTTTGTGGGTGATAATGAAAGATAATATCTTCAAAAATAGATAGGGACAGCTAGGTGGAACAGTGAATAGAGCACTGGCCCTGGGAGTTCAGAGAACCTGAGTTCAAATCCAGCCTCAGACACTTGACACACTCACTAGCTGTGTGACCTTGGGCAAGTCACTTATCCCAATTTTCCTTTCCTTCCTCCCTTAAAATAAAAATAGATAAGCAAGAGAGGCAATGGTTAGAAAGCTCATGATAGAGAGCATGAGGCAGTGGTTAGAGAACTGACCTTGGTATTTGGAAGAGCTGAAATTGAATCCTGCCTCTGAGAAATGCTAGCTATGCACAGATGGACAAATTGCTTAACCTTTGATGCCTCAAACACCTTCATAAGACTTTTAAGTCATATCTCTACATTGCATATCTGCATGCATACAGTGAAATTCCGTCCCAATAATTCTCTACATGAACAGTGTCAAAAAGAGAACTTTGTGAGTGATGTAAAATAAGTATAGGAGGTCAGAGGAGGGCGGCCGGGACAAGTCAATCCTGCAGCTTTGTGCTCCAGCCTGATTCCCAGACATGAGCTAGCAAGGGGGTCTGTACAGTATGAGCAAGACACAGGAGAGGGTTGACTACATCTCTAAACTGGGAGCTCTACCCTGTTCTCAAAATCTTCAGGACAGTCTCACACTATAAGATTGGGGTTGCTCTTGTCTCTCTTCTGTGTTTCTGGGACTCTTGTCTTTGAAAAAGGATTTGCAAAACTCTTCTTGGCCTTTGGGGCGGCCCTCCAAATTAGTCTTTTCTTCTTGGCCTTTCTGCCCCATCTCGTGGATAGATTATGGTGTGGCACAACAGAGAGCCTTGAATCTATCCATGCTTGGTTCCAGAAGTGGATTCCTTCAGCCTGACCACCACTTGGACTCAGCACCAATTGCGTGAGACAGTTTACAAAACCACATAATAGGAGGGATTAGAAAGGAACAGAACAATTCTTTGCTTATTTATAGAATCATTGTGGTGGGATGAAAAGCTGTAAGACAGCCTCGCCCGGGTGTGGACTTTCAATAATCCACTCCAAACTCTGATTGTTCCCTCTACTTTTCTCTGTAAAAGCTTCTGTGGCTCCTGTGGGTTATTACTGTATGATGCTTGGACAAGCATCAATTAGCATTCATCAGAATGGCTTCATTTGTGTCCCCCTGTGAAGTGAGGAAGCCCCAAAGACATGTTCCCCTCAGAAACAGATCCAGATGAGCTTAAAGTCATCTAGGCAATCTTCATTCCCCATGACACAGTTGTGGGGATGGAGATTTATTGGGACAATTGATCCTTTTCAAAGGCTAGAATGGTTAAAAAAGCAGAGAGCTCCAAAGAAGAGCACATCCTATCAGTTTTCTGGGTTGGAACTTGGGCATTGAAATAAATCAGATTTCAACTGCTTTTAGTACTATTTTTGTTTCCATGATTATAGCTATTGCATATATTGTTCTCCTAGTTCTGCCAAATTCTGCAAAAATTCATGTAAGTCCTCCCATGTTTCTCTCAACTTCTTATATACGTCATTTCATATAGCACAATAATATTCAATTACATTTATGTTTTACAGTTTGTTAGCCATTCCTCAATAAATGAATATCCACTTTACTTCCAGATCTATTCCCCTCCCTCCCTCCCTCCTTTCCATCCTTCCTTCCTTCCTTCCTTCCTCCTCCCTTCCCTTCTTCCTTCTCTCTCTCTCTCTCTCTCTCTCTCTCTCTCTCTCTCTCTCTCTCTCTCTCTCTCTCTCCTCCTCCCTCTCTCTCTCTCTCTCTCTCTCCCCCCAAATAGTATTGCTATAAATATTTTGGCATATATGGCAATTTTCATTCTGTCTTTGACATCCTTGGCCAGTATCGAGATTGTTGAACCAAATAATATTGACAACTTAGTGACTTTTCTCACAATGTTTCATTTTTTATTGTGCCTTTTGGACTCAGAATATGGAGACTTGGGTCCATTCCAAGTTGTGACATTTATTGACTGTGTGGCTCTGATCAATCTAATAGCTTTTCTAAGTCTCTTTCCTCTCCTTGAAAATGAGAATAACACTTATATCCACTTTTTTTCTAACAGACTTGCTGTAAAAAAACAGTATTTTGCAAATCTTGAAATGGTAGAGACAAGATTTGGATTATAGCCTTTCTTGCTTGTTTCAAAGCTCTTCAAAGAGAGTTTTATGCACATCATTCCTTTACTGGCATGAATCATAAGACTATATTTTTATGCAGGCTCTAGGGCTACTTTATGGACTCCCACTGGGGAGTTTTCTGGTTGTTTTCCCTAGAGTTAAGATGCCAATCTCTTCTCAGTGTTCTAAGGTAAACCCTGAAGGGTTAGGGATGTCTAGAACCTTCATTAGATATATTCTTCTCCCAATACCTCCTCAATATTGATTAGATAATTAATATCAATTAACTTTTTTTTAAAAGCAATTGGGGTTAAGTAACTTGCTCAAGGTTACATGGCTAGTCATTATTTATGTATGGGTGCTCATTTTCTGAGGCTGGTTTCGATCTCGGGTCATCCCAACTCCAAGGCTGGCACTCTTACTCACTGTGCCACCTAGCCGCCCCTATCAATTAACTTTTACAAAGGGATATTTACTGAGAATACATAGCAAAGACTGAACTAGTAGCTCACTTTCTCTTTCACACACTTAACTTGATATATGGAGAGAGTGAATTTAAATTTAAAAGAAGCTGCTAATAAAACACTTGCCAATTTAGAGTTCTTTTTTTCCTTGACCACTTTCCCACCAAATTCACTTCTGGGTGTGAAATAGCTAATGTATGAGTCACAACATCTTTTCCTGGACCAGGTATCACAGTTGCAACATTGGTCTCTGGCAAGTAGCTCTTAGATTTGGCTCCTTGCCAAACTCGGTTGCTTTTGTTCCTGTCTCATATTGTTGAGGGAATTGCTGATGACTCTTCTGAATTTTGGAAGCTCACAGGGTCATCATTTGTCTCTGATACTCACTCACCTAAATATAACTAAATATAACCAAGGTAGAAGGACCAAGGCACCATGTATCCATGGCCACTTGGTAACCAGGTGGGGAGATAGACAGCAGGCAGTAGGCAATTGACCATATGCCATTTTCACTTGACACTTTTTCTACTTATTGACTTACAACAATTCTTGCCTCATTCACCCCTAGAGAAGAGAAAGAACATTTATTCATTCAAGTCATTTATACATATATTCAATTCCAGATCAACAACCAGTTAAAGTGTTTGTTTGTTTTTTTATCACCACATAGGTTGGGCAGCCAGATGGCATAATAGATAGAACCCTTTCCCTAGATTCAGAAAGACCTGACTTCAAATTCAGTCTTAGACACTTGCAAACTGTGTGACTTTGGGGAAGTTACTTCACCTTTGTGTGCCTAAGTTTCGTCAACTGTAAGATAGGAATGGCACCTACCTCTTTGGGTTTTTTTGTGAGGATCAAATGAATTATCTGTAAAGTTAATTAGGACAGTGCTGGAACATAGTAGATGCCATGGAAGCATTAGCTATGATGATGACAATGATGATGATGGTGAAGAAAGTCAACAACAAAACCAGTCAGAAAACACTAGGCCCTGCTATAAAATAAGCAGGGAAAGTGCCCCTCTGTCACACCTTTTGGGATAGAGGAAGAAAAGAGTATTGTGCATAAAGACTAAACGCTGGTTGGCCTGCCCCCTCTTTACATGTTTAATGTAAGACCTGACAAATGTTTGCCCTATTCAATGCCCTGAAAACACATCGAGACACCTTGAAATAATGGATAGAAGTTGGTTTTGGAGTCAAGAAAATAGGGCTTACTAGAGAAGTCTGATATTTCATTGGAGGTGTTATCCTGGACAAATTACTCAATCTCCCAATGTCTAGTATAACTCTCTATTACTATAAATTGTAGGTGAGTGGCCAGTGTGCATCTCTGGAGAGTTTCTCACACAGATAAAGTCTGAACAAAACCCAAACAATCAGCCAACAAATGTGTGCCAGGCAGGCACTGTGCTAAGCTCCAGGAAATACAAATTACTCCCTGACTTCAAAGAGCTCACATTCTAACAGGCAAGACAAACAACCAACTAGGTATATGCAAGCTAAATAGAAAGCATAGAGAAAATTATCCAGAAGGGAAGACTCTGGAAGTGCAAGGGATTGTGAAGGCCTGCTGATGTCAGGATCCAGACTGAGTCTTGACAGAATGCAGGGAAATGGAAAGGCATAAGTAAAGAGGGAGAATGATCCAGTTCCAGGGGATAGCCAGTAGAAAAATCTCCAAATGGGACATGTGAGAAACAGCAATGGGTCAGTCCATTGGCTTCATGGAGCATGTAGAAGAGAGTGAAACATAAACCAGTTGGAGTGGTAGGAAGGAGGAAGGGAAGATTGTGAAGAATTATAAATGCCAAATAGCAGATTTTATGTTTGATCCTGGAGCTAATAGGAAGCTGCTGGAGTTGAATAAGTAAGGTTTATTAAGGTGATATAGGTAACATGAGGTTGCATAAGGTGACATGACCAAATGTAAGTTTTAGAAACACTTTGGAAGATGAGAGTGGAAGACAGATAGGATTGGAAAGAGACATGAGACAGCAAGACTAGATAGAAGGTAATAGTTCAGGAGATGGGCAGCTGGGTGGTGCAGTGGATAGAGCACTGTGCCTGGCTAGAGTCAGGAAGACTTCTTTCTTTCTTCCTCAGTTCAAATCTGTCCTCAGACACTTATTGGCTGGGTGATTGTGGGCAAATCACTTAGCCCACTTTGTCTCACTTTCCTCATCTGTAAAATGAGCTGGAGAAGGAAATGACAGAAGCATTCCAGTGTTTTTGCCAAGAAAACACCAAATGGGGTCACAAAGAGTCAGATATGGCTGAAAGTAACTAAACAATAATAATTCAGGAGATAGATGATGAGGACCTGAACTAGAGTTATGGTGGTATGAGTAGAGATGAGGAACATACGTAACATTTATCATAAAGGTGGGAGTGACAAAGTTTGCCAACATTTTGACTATACATGTGCAATCATGGATTACTTTTTTAATATTAGTCATTTTGTGCAAGAAAACTCAAACAGGAAGTGGGAAGGAGAAGGAGGGAGGGATAAAATTTGGAACTAACATTTAAAAGAAAACCTGAAAGTTAAAAAAAGTTGTTTTTACATGTAATTGGAGAAAAAGTGAGGCAAATAGGGTTAAGTGACTTGCCCAGGACCACACAAGTAGTGTCTGAAGACAGATTTGAACTTAAGAAGATGAGACTTTCTTACTCCATATTTCTCACTATTCACTGCACCATCTAGCTTCCCCAATATAACTAAGCTAGAAAGAGCAAAAATACAAAAAGAAAATTATAGACCAACTTCTCTAATGAATATTTCTGCAAAAATAAAGTTTAACTTAATTTAATTATTAATTTGTTAGCATTAATTAATTTAAATCAAAACAAACTAATTAATTTTTTGTCTTCTTTTTTTTTTTGGAGGGGGGAAGGCAGAGCAATTGGGGTTAAGGGATTTATCCAAGGTCACACAGCTAGAAAGTGTTAAGTGTCTGAGGCCATATTTGAACTCAGGTCCTCCTGACTCCAGGACCAGTGCTCTATTCACTGTGCCACCTAGCTGCCCCCTATTAATTTTAAATAAATAAAATTGAAATAACAAAAGTATGCAATAATATTAATGCATTAATTAATTAAATTAAAAGTTGATAAAATAAATAAAATAAAATTTAAATAAAATAGTAAGGTGATTGCAATACTATGTCACCAAGATAAAATAATATGACTAGGTGGGATTTATGCCAGTAATAATTCATGACTGGTTCAATATTAAGAAAGCTATTAGCAAAATTATTTTATTAATAATGAAACAACAAAAATTATATGATTATTTCAATAAGTACAGGAAAATGATTTGAGAAAATATAATATTCAGTCCTATTAAAAATAGTAGAAAGCATAGAAATAACTGGTTTTCTTAAAATCATGGTAACATGCATTATTTGTAATAGAAATTAGATAGAAATCTTCCCAATAAGATCAAGGGTGAAGCAATAATGCCTATTGTTGCCACTATTATAAAATATTATACTAGTAATACTAGCTATAGCAATAAGACAAGAGAAAGAAAATGAAGAAATAAATATTGGATTGAAGAAACAAAACAATGACTTTTTACAGATGTTATAGAGAGCCCTAGAGCATCAACTAGAAAAACAACCAAAACAGTAATTTTAGTTAGCAAAGGTGCAGAATACAAAACAAACCCAAAGAAATCATTAGTATTTCTATATATTACCAGCAAAATCAAGCAGGAAGAGACAGAAAGAGAAATTCCGTTTAAAATAAATGTGAACAATATAAAATACTTGGGAGTCTAGCTGCTAACATACACACAGGAATTACATGCACACAATTACAAAGAACTTTTCACATAAATTTAAATCTAAGTAATTGGAGAAATATTAATTGCTCTGAGTAGGACAAGCCAATAAAATAAAATGACATTGCTGTCTGAATTAATTTGCTTCTTCATTGCATATTAATCAAACTACAAAAGAATTATTTATTGATCTAGAAAAAAATAAAAATAAAATATCTGGAAGAAAAAATAATCACGGGAATCAATGAAAAAAAGTGAAGGAAAAGTACCTGGAAGTATCAAATCTCAAACCATACTATAAAAGCTGTAATCATCAAAACCATTTGGTACTGGATAAGGAATAGTATGGTTGATCAATTAGAACAGATTAGGTACACAGTATACAGAAGCAAATGAGCACAGTAACTTAGTTTTTAATAAATCCAAATATTTCAGCTACTGCAGCAAGAACCCACTAACAAAAACTACTGGAAAGCAGTCTTGAAGGAACTAGGCATAGATCAATCTCTTACACTATATATCAAGAGAAACTCAAAATGGGTACATGCTTTAGACATAAAGGGTGATATCCTAAGCAAATTAGGAGAGTGTGAAAGAAATTACCTGTCAGATCTATGTAAAGGGGAAGGGTTCATGACCAACCGAGAGATAGAGACGTTCATGGGAGATAAAATGGATAATTTTGGTATATAAAATTGAGAAGGTTTTGCACAAACAAAACCAATTCAGCTAAAGTTAGAAGAAAAGCAGGAAATGAAAAAAATTCAGTAAGTTTCACTGATAAAGTTCTGATATCTCAGATTTATAGGAAACTGAGGAAAATATATAAAAATAAGAGCCACTCCTCAATTAACAAATGGTCAAAAGATATGAACAGTTTTCAGAGGAAGAAATGAAAACTTTTAATAGTTAAAAGAAAAATTACCTTAAATAATTGATAATTAGAAAAATGCAAATTAAAACAACTCTGAGGTACCATTTCATATTCATCATTTTGACTTGAAGTCTAGGCTTAGGAATTTTTGTTTTATCCTGGAAACTGTAGGAAGGTAACAAAAATTCTGAAGCAGGGCGAAAACAGGATCAGAATTGAAATTTAGAAAGATAAATTTGGAGAGGGAAGAGGTGCAAGTGAGGGGACAAATTAGGAGGCAAAGTCATAGGGAGAGGTGGTGGATCCTGAACCAGCATGGTGTTCATGCCAGAAGGGGACTGACACATGAGATATTATGGAATTAAAATTGACAAGACTTGGCAACTGACTGGATATGGTAAGAAATGTAAAGGAAAGGAACAAGGATGACCGAGGTTACAAAAACTGGTATTTGAAAGAATGGTGGTCCTTTAGAGTAGTAGTATATATGGAATCCAGCAGCTAGCTGGATCCCTAGGCTTGGAGTCAAGAAAACTTGAGCTCAAATCCTGCCTCAGACACTTAGTAGCTGTATGACCCTTGGAAAGTAACTTTGCTTTCAGATTTGTTTTCCTCATCTGTACAATGGTGATATTAATAGGACAGATATCACATAGTTGTTGTGAGGATCACATGAGGTGAGTCCTTTGCCAGCCTTAAAGCACTACGAAGATGCTAGTGCTTCATCATCATCTTCATTAGCAGCAGCAATAGTAGCAGCAGCTGCAGCATTACATCACTACCTCTGAGTCTTAATTTCCTCATCTGTAAAATGAGGAGTGGGACTCAATGACTTTTAAGGTCTTTTCTCTATGTAAGTTTAGAGGAGAATTTGTTATACTGAGTTCTGTTCTAAACAAGTTGAAATATAGTTGGAACTTCTGCCAGTGTCTTCCTTAAAACAAACAAACAAACAAACAAACAAACAAACAACTCCCTTCCATCTATTCTATTACTTGTATGTATCTATGAATGTTGCACAGGGAGACATGTTACCTATTCCATCTGAACATAAGTCCCTAGAGGTCAAGGGCTCTGATTTTTCTGTATATTCGAAGTAGTTAGCACAAAGTATGTTCTTAATAAATGCTTGATGGTTGATGCATTGATTGACTTCTATAAGCTTTAGAGTTTCCAACTCCCAAGGGAGAGACTTCCTATAAGAGACCTGACCCCACATAAGTAAAGTCATATTTCCATTTTGCCTTTATTTCCCTCCAGATTCCCTTATAGGAGAAGCTGCATAGCCCAGTTTGATGAATATTGGACTTAGAGTCAGAAGTCCTAGGTTTGATTCCTGGCTCTGAAAAAGCCTAACCATGTGATCATGGACAAGTCTTTTCTCAGTTTCTTCATTTGGAGATGAGATAATTCTTTTTTATGTTAATTTGTGGTTTTCTTTACTTTCTTTTCAAATAGTATTTTTCTAATTACACATAAAGATAATTTTTAACATTCATTTTAAAAAAATTTGAGTTCAAATTTTCTCCCATCCTTCCTCACCTTTCCCCTTCCCTAAGACAGTAAGCAACTTGATATAGGTTATATAGGTCCAATCATGTAAAACATATTTCTATATTAGTCATGATATGAAAGAAGAAACAGACCAAAAGGAAACACACACACACACACACAGTGAGGAACATTATGCTTCGATCCTTATTCATACTCCTTTGTTCTTTCTCTGGAGGTAGCAGCATTTTCCAACATGAGTCCTTTGGAATTGTCCTGGATTATTGCAATGCTGAGATGCCTTCATAGTTGATTGTCACACAGTGTTGCTGTTACTGTGTACAGTGCTCAAGATCAGAGATAATTCTCACACCACCACACTCACAGGGCTCTTAGGAAGAAGGCACTTTGAAAAGATTGAAGTACCAGTGCAATATCAGCTGTTATGCTTTGGCTGTGAATTTCCCAGGGGCTATTTAAGAGTCTGGAGTACAATGGAGAGAATACTGGATATGGAGTCAGAAGACCTAGGCTTGGTTCTAACCTTTGTCCCTTGTTAACTGTGTTTCCCAAGGGAAGTCACTTCCCTTTCAGGGTATCAGTTTCTTCCCCTGTAAAATGATATGGTTGAACTTTGTGGCCTCCAAATCCCCTTCCAGCTGCAAATCTGTGATCTTCTGGTCATTGTTGTGGGAATTGTAGGGAGATGAAGAGGAGAGGAGCCTTAATAGCATGGAGAAAGTGTTGGAATAATAAAGAGGAAAGTGGCTTGTCAGAATTAAAGTCATTTGTTCACTCAGTAAAGGTTCTTACAGACATGAATTGAAAGTGAGTTTCAAATGGGTGTGAGTTCTATTTGGTATTACTGTCATCTTTCTTCCAAAGTTTTTTTCTATGTGTTACCTTTCTAAGGTATAATGGAATGAGTGTGGGAGTTTGAAATAAGAATATTTGGGTTCAAATTCTCCCTCTACCCCATACTCACTTTGAGATTTTGTACAAGTTCCTTCACTCTTTTGGACCTTTTTTCCCCCCTCATCTGTGAGTCAAGGGGATTGAACAAAAGATACTGTAAAGTAAGTCAAAGTCCTATGATCTAATGATGGGTATGCTTTCATAAGGTTGAAAGTCAGTTGTTCATTGCTGGACCATAGAACTACTGATTTAAATCTGGAAGGGATCTCAGAGGTTATTTAAACCAATTCCAAAATTTGAAAGATAAGGAAACCGAGGCTCACAAAAGTTAAGATGACCTGCCCAGAGTGCAACAACCACTAAGTATCAAAGGTGGGATTTGAACTCAGGTCTTACTGACTCTGACACACCACCTATTATGCCATACGGTCTTTATATGATAGATATATTTTCATAAGTTTTGTTCAGTTTTTTCAGTTATCTGACTCTTCGTGGTCCCATTTGGGGTTTTCTTGAAAAAGAAATTGGAGTGATTTGCCATTTCCTTCTCCATGATATCTTAAGATGAGGAAATTGAGACAAATAAGGTTAAGTGACTTGCACAAGGTCACATAGCTAGTGCTGAGGCCAAATTTGAACTCATGAAGATAAGCCACATTTTATAAGGCTGTATGCCAATTGTCTTTCCTATTGGGAAAAAGGACCATTGATTTAAGTCTGGTAAGGACCTTCAAGGTCATTTAGTCCAACTCCTTAATTTTGCAAATAAGGAAACTGAGCCTCAGAGACATACCTTCCAATCTTGATCCTTTGTCCTTCAATTCAGTAGTTTTCCTACAGTGCTGTGATGCCTCCCCACTGGGGGGAGGTAGCCATGAATGGGAACAATTTGATGTTTAATTGATTTTGTTCTGAACAGAATAAAAAAAGTTATTCGGTTCCCATGTACTTTTTTTTTTTTTGGTTGCCTATCCCATGACTGTATCACTTTTAGACAACAAATGAAAAGCATGTGTAACAGAGATCAGAAATGCACTCTCATTCCCTGTTACCATGGGAAATGCCCCATGTGAAATATGGGTTTTCGTGAAGTCTGCACACATTACTTTAATTATGACATTCAGTTTGGAAACATGAATGTTTATACAATTAGAACCTTGGACGTGTTACTCAAATTCTTCTGAGTTGGATGGCTACATGCACATTTTCCTCCCGATTTGGTCTATAAATGTAGACTGAAAGATGGAACACTAGGGCAGGCTTCAACTCTTTGGAGCTGGAAAATCATGATATAGAATTGGCCACAGAAGATAGGATTTCTGTTTTGTAGTGAGAGTTCCAAGTTTCACTTCTTGCACTTTTCTGGGCCAGGTTGCACCTGAAAGGTTAGGATTGCTCTTGTAGGGCATGTCACTTTGATTTTGCATGTCCCTGTTTGCTCAAAATGAAGCTGATCTTTTAAAAAATGGTGTAAAATATTGGAACATTGGAACAGCACACTCAAGGTTGTAAATCAATCCTCATTATAATCCCCCCTTAATTAGTTTTCTCCTTTATTTTCCCTCTGGGCTCAAACTTTTCAGTGCAAAGACAGATCTTCCTAAACTTTTCCAAAAATCATTTTGTTTTTGACTTGTGAAAGAGAATAAAACCTACCCTATTCACTTAAAAAACATAAAAACCCCACTTAAAATGACTAAAAATGAGCACATGAATGGTTCATAGAATTAACAAATTGTCTACTGTAATTAGTCTTGGTGAAAAGTGATAGGTTTTCTAAGGACTTTTAAGAAATAAAATTTTCAAAGATTATAGAAGTCTAAAGTAATTAAGGCATGTTATGACTAGAGGGGACCCCAGAGGCTTTTGAGTTGAACTCTTTCATTTTGTTGATGAGGAAACTAAGGTCAAGGAAAGAAAAGTGACTTGTCCTGGCTCAAATTACAGAATTATGCCTAGAAACCAGGCCACTGGGATCTTCTCATTCCCAGTCCTTTGCATTTCCTACTAAGTCTAAGTCGTTCAAGTATTTTTATGTATGTTGTGTATATGTGTATGTGTTTATATGCATATATGTGTGTTATATGTGCATTATACTCATGTATATACACAAATGAGATATATTTATGTATAAATAATGTGTGTATATGTTTGTGTATATGATGTGTGTGATGTCAGTGTAATCATTTTGGAAAGTACTTTGATACTATGCTAATAAAAATTCTAATACATTTTATTCCTCAGGTAAGTCACAATGTATTTGCTATTGAGAAAAAGACCCTGGTTAGGAGTGGAGAATCCTCTGACTATAAACCTCATTCTTACAGTCACCATAAAGAAGGCTACCAGGAAAATTTCTCAAATAGCAAATAGCAGCACGTTTTTTCAGGTGGTAGCCAAGAACTGGACTGAAATAATACATCCACCAACTGGAGAATGACAAAACAAATTGTAGTACACGAGTGCGATAGAATTTTACTGAAACATATGGATATGGCTCCTTGCACATGCTCTCATTGGCCCAGTCCTCCACTTTTGTTGCTTAGTAATTTTTTCAGTTGTGTCTGACTTATCATGAGCTTTTTGGGGGAGGTTTTCTCGGCAAAGATATTGAAATGGTTGGCTGTTTCCTTCTCCAGTTCATTTTACATATGGGAAAACTGAGGCAGCCAGGGTTAAGTGACTTGCTCAGGGCCACACAGGTAGTAAATGTCTGAGACTAGATTTGAATTCAGGTCATCCCAACTCCAGGAAGTTCTAACCATTGTGCCACTTAGTTGTCTTAACCCTCCCCTACTTAAGGAAAATCTTCCTGACTATTGAATTATCTAGAAGTGGAAAGGACTTCTCTAGATAGTTGCTTTTGTCTAATGGGGCAGCTTCAGGCAGAAACTGGCCAACCATTTGCTAGGCTTGATGGCCTCACTGCTCTCATTCCAGCTATGGCATTTGTGTTTTGTAACACCAGGGGGTTACTGCTGACGGTGCACTTGGTTGGCTGGTGCTAGATCTTTCCTGCTCCCTCCCTATTTGACAGGGGCAAAGCTGAATCATTCTGGGGCTTTTCTTACCTCTTCCAAAGCAGGTGTATTAATTGTTTAGAATATCATTGATACTGTTTCAAATGCCAATGATTGGGCATCAGTCCCACTTCATTTTTTTAAGAGGGAGGAATAGGTTAGTCTATGGTACTTACTTTCTAATGTAATAGAAGGAGCAGAAAAATCTAATGGCCTCAGCTTAGTGATGGTAGTGTCCATTTTCCTGGTAGCCTTCTTTATGGTGACTGTAAGAATGAGGTTTATAGTCAGAGGATTCTCCACTCCTAACCAGGGTCTTTTTCTCAATAGCAAAGCATTCTTTGTGATCATGTGTCCTTTAGAGATTTTCTTTCTTTTTTTTAAGTTTTACTGACATGTTTTATTTTTATGTTACATGAATTTACAGGTTACTTCTATTTTGCGAGAGATTTCTTATAGCAAAGAAAAAGTTATTTACAATCAATATTAGTGACCCTATCTAAAAGTTTATAGCACATTTCACATTTATAGCAACTTTTTATCTCTCTATTAAAAAAAACCCAAAAAGAAATGTATTTTCCTCCTTCCCAGGCCCTACTCAATTTGACTAAGAAAATGATAGAAAAACGAATTTCTTTTTAGTAAATGTGCAGAATCAAGCAAAACAAATTCTTTCCACAACTGTATGCATAAACAGATATATCTTATTCTGTCCTCATTCATAATTTCTCTGAAATGAATAGTGTATTTCATTATCGGTCCCCTAGAATCCTGAGTGGCAATGGTTTCTTTATAGTTTTGACAACTTTCAAAATTATTTTGTTCTTAGTGTTTACAGTCTCTCCCCTCTACCCCCAAGGTCCTATTATAGTTCAAATTGTTCTCCTGGCTCTGCTGGTCATTTCATTCTTCATTGACTTATAAAAGTCCTTAATTTGTTCATTTTTTCCTTTTTTTTTTCATTTTGGAGGGCAGGGCAATTGGGGTAAGTGACTTGCCCAAGGTCATATGGCTATTAAGTGTTAAGTGTCTGAGGCTGGATTTGAACTCAGGTCCACCTGATTCCAGGGCCAGTGCTCTATTTACTGAGCCCCCTAGCTGCCCCCAAATTGTTCATTTTTATAATACTGATGTAATAGTTGGAATTTTTCCTCTAGCTGTGCTTACTTAACATTGTGTCAGTTCATATAAGTCTTTCCAGGTCTTTTTGGAATCATCTCTTTTCTTGTTTCTTACAGCACAATATTACTCCATCACATTCATATGCTACATCTTATTCTCTAGAGGTTTTCTTAGTTCAATCTCAAATGAAGGAGTATCTTTTGGCAGACCAGCTAACTAGAGCTGGTGCCAACGTTCATACCAAGTCACATTTGAGGGGTTTGGTTGGAGCCATTTTTTGCTTTTTCTATTTTTGTCCAAGCCAACAAACATTGGCTATGCGATATATATATATATATATATGTATGTATATATATATGTATGTATATATATATGTATGTATATATATATGTATGTATATATATGTATGTATATATATGTGTGTGTATATATATATATATATATATATATATATATATATATATATACACAAATTCAGAGTCAGGAAAAACTGTGTGACCCTGAGTTGGTCATTTTACTCCATGGTGACTCAGATAATTCTCAAAGACAATAGGTTGCAGAAAAGATTCAGGTTTATTCTATCTGAGGGAGTTTCATCATCATGAATTTCCAAAATCAGTTAGATCACAAAAAAAGTGCTATCTGGGGATACAAACATGAAGCAGGAGTCCCTGTCCTCAGGGATCTTATATTCTACTAGGGAAACATAGCATGGGCACAGGACAGTGATTTGAGGAGAGAGAGACCACAAATGACTCAAGGGTTCAGGAAAAGGTTTTCTTTAGAAGACAGTGGAGGTAAGAAAGCTCACCAGGTATAACGGTCATCATGTGCAAAAGTCAGGAGGTGGAAGCTGGGCTGCAGTATTTGGGAAATGGCAAATCGATCATTTTGATTAAAATACAGTGTGTATGAAAGGGAGTAATGTGAAATGACTATGGAAAAGGGGAGACAGATTGTGAAAGATTTTAAGTACTAAACAAAGGCATTTGCATTTTATCATAGAGGCAGTAGGTGCCTTCTGGAGTTTCTTTGTGCATGACAGTCTCATAGATAGCCATGTGCTTTAAGAATTTCAATTAGGTTGCTGTCCGAAGGACAGATAGGAGAGTGAGAGAAGCTGGATGCAGGATGACCAAGTGTGTGTGTGTGTGTGTGTGTGTGTGTGTGTGTGTGTGTGTGTGTGTGTGTGTGGTGGACATAAAAGCATTTCTTTTGTGGTAGGATTTCTGGCAATAGCCAAAAATTCTGCCTTTTCTTTCCAATATCACTAGTTCCACCTTGAAGCTCCTCTAAAGAATGGCTTAATCCTAATCAGGAAACTAGGATTGAATGCTGGGTCTGGAGTCAAAGACCTGTGCTCAAATTGGATTTCAGACACTTACTAGCTGTGTGACTCTGGGAAAGTTACTTCACCCTGTGTGCCTCAGTTTCCTCATCTATAAAATGAGCTGGAGAAGGAAATGGCAAATCACTTCTTTGATTGCCAGGAAAACCCCAAATAGGGTCATTAAGAGTCAGATACAACTGAAAGAAATGAAAGAACAATGACAAATCAATGGAGGATGAGGGAGTCGTAGGATATAGGAAGATGTAGTCCGTGCAAATATTTTTTTCTTCCCCAGATTCAGACTGAGTGGTATGGGAAGGGGTGCTGACCATCTTGTTGCCTGTAGCCTGAGATAGGAGACACTTGAATGTATTTCATTTGTCCCACCTAGCCTATGAATGAAGGATGAGGTAAATGCATCAGAAAGTTATTAGATCTTCAGAGATGCCTAATGATTTTTTTTTTTTGCATTGACTGGGTCTGACTGGGGCTTAACTAATAAAAGTGTTTTAGATGTGTTGACTAGCCCTGAGACATGTTGACCCCATCTCACTCAAAGTTAAATTCTACAGTAATGGGGAGAAGTAGCAGCAGCAATGGAATTGGATAATCGACTCTATTGGTTGCAGATAGAGACAGTAGGTGCTAGGCAGAATCCCATTTTTAGTGGCAAGGTAATGAGGAGTTCTGTAGTCACATGAAGAAATTTCTGGGCTAAACCAAAGATCTGCTTTGAGTCTGGAGCTGCAGAAGATAGAAGGAAAGAACAAGGTACAGCATCATAATGAGGAAGAGAAAACAAAGGTCTTTCTTTTACTTACACTATGATCCTATGACATAAGAGTCAATATTCTTTATCTTATTGAAGGTATTGGCAACCCCAGGGCAAAAGCATAAATCTGAAAAGATGGTATAGTTCTTGCCTGCCTAAAATGAGAATCAGAAGAGGAGAGGGTTGCTTGGTTCTTCAGAAAATCTGACTTTTCCCTCTCATTAGATATGAGGGACTATCTGACTTCACATCTTAGTTCTAGAGGTCTATGTTAAAGGTCCTATGCCAGGGAAAGGAGAGACTCATCAGAAAGGGGAAGGGATGTTTTTTTTTTATCATCTATAAGCTTAAGAAGGAGTCTTTCCTATATTTGTTGTGGTATACAATAAACTCATTTTGTGTTCTGTTTTTGTAAACATGGTGCTTGTAAAGGAAATGAAGACACCTTAGGTTGAAATGAGAGACAGAAACACACCAAATCCAGATGTTCCAAAGGCCAGGCTTCTCTGCCTTGGATTATAAGGCATATATAAGTGGCGTTATTGATTTGATAAATATCCAAGATGTAAGCCTTAGTCTGTCCTCAGCTGACACATTGGTTACATTTGTTCTCAAGTCCTGTTTATCATCTTTATTTTCTCATTTTGAGAGATGATGTGGCTAAAGTATGTTCAGGCAGTTGCTGCAGAGAAGATTGGGGGATGGGAGAAATTTAGTTGAAAGTCTGCTGACTGAAGAAACTCTCATTATAAACTAGTTTGTGTAGCATTATGCCTCAAAACTTTCCCCACTCTATTCTATCCTACACATAGCTGCCAAAGTGATTTTCCTTTAGACTATGTCTAACCGTGTCACTCCTCTACCTAGTAAACTCCAGTGGTTCCCAATTGCCTCTAGGGTCAAATAAAAATTCCTATTTGGCATTTGAAGCTCTTAACAACCTGGTCCAAACCTACCTTTCCAGACTCATATGTTACTCCCCCCCCCACCCCAGTACTCTGTGATCCAGCCAAACTGGCTTTCTCCCTGTTTTTCACACATGGTGCAGCATCTCCCATCCCTGGGGCTTTGCCCTGACTGTCCCCTATTTCTGAATGCACTCTGTCCTCAATCCAACTCCCAGAATTCCTCTCTTCCTTCAAAACACAGTTCAAGCACCATCTTGAAGTCTTTTTTGATTTCCCCCAACTTCTAGGACCTTTTCCACCAAACTATATTGCTATTTAACTAATTTGTATTTATTCTTTTTCTTTGTTTTGTGTAGATTTATATATGTACTTTTTGTATCCCCCATTAAAATGGTGTCTTGAAAATAAAGATGGCAAACAGGACTTAAGAACAAATGTAACCAAAATAGTTGAGGACAGACTAAGGGTTCCATCTTGGATATTCACCAAATCAATAATATCACCTGTACATACCTTATGCTCCCAGCTAGAGAGTCCTGGCCTTGGGAACACCTGGATTTGGTGTGTTTCTGGCTCTCATTTCAACCTGAGGTATCTTCTGTTCCCTTATAAGCACCATGTTTGCAAAGACAGACAGAACACACGATGGAGTTGTTTCATTCTTCCTACTTATGGTCCCAGAACTGAATAGAGTGCCTGATGTGTAGTAAATGATTGTGAATTAATTGAATAAATGATTGAGCGATGAAAGGAAAGAGACTTGGTAGTCGGAAGTCAGAAATTCTCCAAGGTGGTAAGGAGAATAGGGGAAAGGAGGTGGGGTCTGGATTGGGGATCATGAATTCTTTTGATGTTAAGCTTCATTTGTTTCTTCTACAGTACTAAGTGTTCTCTACCTGTGATCAGTGTGAGTAGAGGGAAGTTGCTCTTTATCCAGACCCTTCAGACTTTTTATATATTCAGACTTTTCCCTGAGATTAATCTCAATTCTTTTAGTCTTTCACCACGATGCCTCCCATTTTCGAGTTTTGCTTCAGACTCCCTCCCAAGTTCTGCATATCCCCATTCAGACAGGAGGCCCCAAAAGGATAAACTGCTTGAGTGGTGTCCTGACCAATGCTCAGCATGATGGAAGAATGACTAATAGCATCCTTGAGACATTTCTCCATGGACATAGCCAAGTTTCTGCACTGTGTTAATGTGTTTACTGTATGGTCTGATTCAGTTGCTGGTCTTGTGGAGTTGGTCCAAATAAAGGAAACTCATCTGTCTTTATTGATTTCTCCCACTTTAGAAAGGAAAACACTGGGAAACATCAGCAGTGCTCTGTGTTTGTCTCCTCTGCATTTTCCCTGCCCTACCCATGTGGTGCTTTTGCTCATTTTCAGAGAAAAGTCTTCTATGGTCTTCTGCAATAAGCATTTGTCCAAAGAATTACAGCTCAAAATCAGATGGCAGTTTCCTTCCAGAAAACTTGGGATATAGGTCATGCGGTTTTAATTCCCCATTTCACAGATAAGGAAACACACTAAGCATGGTACAATTACCTTACCAAAATGACATTATTTTTGAGTGGCAGAGTTTCAACTCAAATCTGGGTCTCTGCTTCTAAGACCAAGATTCTTCCACCACAGAGTGGTTGCTTTATAAAGCAACCTGAGCTAACAACAATAGCAAAACCACCACCAACACAAACACTGACACAATGCTCTAAAATTTGCAAAGTCTTTTAAAATATTATATTATCTTTACAACAACACTGGGAGGTAAATATTGATATTATTATCATCATAAGTTAATTGAGGCAAGCAGAAATTTAGTGACTTGCTTAGTCACAAAGCTAGTAAGCATCTGAAGTCTGATTTGAATTTGAATCTTTCTGAATTTTGGTCCGGTACTGTATGCACTGTGCAACTAAGCTCACATGCCTTACAAGCTTCCTAACCCCCCACCTCCACATACATTCTTTCTTCTCTCCTTTAGGAAGAGAAAGTCATCACTCTCTTGGTGACTCCCTAAGCAACAACTCCAGTTGTGACTCCTCACCCAAACTACATCCCCTTTATTCCAGACTCAGTGAACATCTGATTCAAGCAAAGTTTTGAAGTGAATCAAGTTTATCTTTGTTACATTCCTCCTTCTCTTTATGAATGTATTTTACTCCACCTTTCTATGACCCCTGACAACTACCCTGGTTCTGCTCCCTTTTGCTCCTCATACAGGTAAAAGCAATCTGGTAAACTGAAGCATTATCCAATCGGGCATAAGAAGGCAGAACTAGGAGCAATGTGTGGGACTTGTAGAGAGGACAGGTTGAGGGTCAGCAAATTGGAAAACCTGCTAACCATAAAAAATATCCATTGGAGGAGCTGGTTTCTTTATTTCTTCCTCACTAGAGGAAGCAAAAGTTGAACACTTACTTCATTAGGGAAATTACAAAAAGTAACAAATGTATGTGGGGGAAGGAATTCAGTCAAACTAACCAAACAAGTCTGAAGGAATATGACATAATCTAGACCCAAAGTTTAGATTAGAGTTGTGTTTGTTTTAAGAGCTATAGCAGATAAAGAGGAGGCTTGAAGTCAGGAAGAACTGGTTTCACATCTCTCAAGACTCCCACATTCAATAGTTTTGTGATCCCAGGTGATTCTTTCTCTCTCTCTCTTTTTTCCAAATGCTTTATTAACTTCTGGTTTACATCATTCATTTCCGTCAGATTTTGAGTTACAATTTTTTAAAGCTATTGGGGTTAAGTAACTTGCTCAAGGTTACATGGCTAGTCAATATTTATGTGTGGGTGCTCATTTTCTGAGGCCAGATTCGATCCTGGGTCATCCCAACTGTGAGGCCAGCGCTCTTACTGACTGCGACACCTAGCCGCCCCAGAGTTATAATTTTTCCCCCATTTTTCCCCTATCCACCACCCGAGAATAGCAGTCCCACAAGATATCCCCTCATCCAATCTGCTCTCTCCCATATCTTCTCCCATATCCCCTTCCACTTTACCATTAGGGCAAGGTGAATCTCTGTGCCCCAATGCCTGCACATCTTATCTCCCAATTACATGCAAAAGAGTATTAATAATAGTATTTATATATATTTGAAACATTTAATGTTAAAACTTAAAATTTCAGATCCATTCCCATCCTTGCTTGTCACCCACTCCCTCTGGGAAGATAAGCAATTCAGTATGTGTTGTACATACATAGCTATGCAAAACATAACCATACTAGATTTATTGTAAAAGAGCTCTTATATTCCCTCCCACCCATCCCACCCCCCAGCTGGACCATTCCCTACTTTGATTCTGTCGATCTTCTATAGTGGGTACTTTCAACCTCTCCTCCCCTCAGAATGCCCTCCCGTCCACCATCACCCCTCTCATCCCCCTTCCCCCTACTCTACTGCAGGGTGAGATATCCCATTTAGTATGTATGTCATTCTCTCCCTGAGCCAAATTCAATGTGAATATGGTTTTGCCTTTTTGCCTTCCTATTCTTCCCCTCCCCTACAACCACTTCCCCTTGCCTCTTCTACATGAGGTAGTTTACCCTACCCCATCTCTCCCCATCTCCTCTTGCCACTTTCCTCTCTCACCTCTCAACTTCACCCCTTAAGTATCGTCCCTTCCTACCAAATTCAGCCTGTGCCCTCTATCCATGTATACCTGTAAACATTTATACACACATTCGCATATGTATTCATAAGCCCATATACCCTTCTTCAATTATTTTCATACTGAGACAGATTTAATCAGTCACAGTTATTGTTTTTCCATGTAGTAATGTAAATAATTCAAATTTGATAAGTTCCTTTTGATTTCTTTTCTTTGATTATCTTCTCAAGCATCTCTTGCTTCTTGTGTCTGAATGTCAACTTTTCTATTCAACTCTGGTTTTTTCCTAAAGAATGCTTGAAAGTCCTCTATTCCACTGAATGACCATATTTTCCCCTGAAACAAGATACTCAGTTTTGCTGGGTATGTGATTCTTGGTTTTAATCCCAGGTCCATTGCCCTGAAGAATATCATATTCCATGCCCTTCAGTCCCTCAGTGTAGAAGCTGCCAGGTCCTGTGTTATCCTGATTGTGTTTCCACAATATTGAAATTGTTTCTTCCTGGCTGCTTGCAATATTCTCTCCTTGATCTGGGAATTCTGGAACCTGGCTACAATATTCCTAGGAGTTTACTTTTTGGGGTCTTTTTCAGGAGGCAATCTGTGGATTCTTTCAACCTCTATTTTGCCCTCTGGGTCTAAAACATCACAGGCAATTTTCCTTGAGAATTTCTTAAAGGATGATTTCTAGGTTCTTTCTTTGATCATGGCTTTCAGGTAATCCAATAATTTTTTTAATTATCTCTCCTGGATCTATTTTCCAGGTCAGTGGTTTTTCCCATGAGATATTTCACATTGCCTTCAATTCTTTCATTTGTTTGGATCTGTTTAATAGCATCTTGATTTCTCATAAAGTCACTAGCTTCCATTTGCTCCAGTCTAATTCTGAAGGAATGATTCTCCTCAGTGAGCTTTTGAGATTCTTTTGCCTAGGCATGTTGCCACTCAATTACTTGACTTTTGGGCTTGTTGTCACAGTAGGTCTTTGCCACCAGGCAGGGGAACTTCCATCCCAAATGTTGTGGTTTTCTCAAGTTCCAGAGTTCTTAGTTGGGTGGCCTCTGTGAAGCCTCCACACACTCTGGCAAGCTGGTCACACACCCCAAGACCTCCACCCCACACTGCAGTCCAGATCCAAGAAGAGTAAAGCAAGAACGCCTATCCCCCACAGTTATCACCATATCCCCCTACAGTTCACAGGCCAAGAGCCGAAGCTGCAACATGGCAACGTGGCTCAGGCTGTGCCGGCTCCTCTGCAGCTTCTGGCCCCCAGGGGAAGATGCTGAAGCATTCTCCCAACGAGTTTCAAAGTCCATAGGGAACTAACCTCTCACTTTGTCCTAGGCATCTATGTGTTGATAATTCTGGAAACTCCACAGCTGCTGGTGTTCTGGGGTCCCTCCAGCAGGCTGCTGGTCTGGCCACCCTCAGGCTAAAACCATCACTCATGTGGGCCTGGGCTTAGCTCCCAGAGCTCTGTGCTGGCTGTTCCTTGCTGGGCTGCAGGACTGTCCTCAGCCGGAGGTTAGCTTCCCTCTGTTATTTTGTGGTTTCTGGAGCTCCAGAGGTTGTTCATAGTCCCCCTTTTACATAATTTTGAAGTGGTGTGGGCTGGAGCTCCTTGGAAGTGCAGTTTCTACTCTGCCATCTTGACTCTGCACCCTCCGGTAAGATCCCCAGGCAATTCTCTTAACCTCTTAGCTTAAGTCAGGGGTGGGAACCTGTGGCCTCGAGGTGACATGTGGCCCTCTAGGTCCTCAAGTGTGGCCCTTTGACTGAATCCAGACTTCACAGAACAATTCCCTTAATAAAAGGATTTGTTCTGTAAAACTTGGACTCAGTCAAAAGGCTGCACCCAAGGACCTAGAGGGTCACATTGTGTCCTGGAATCTGTAGGTTCCCAACTCCTGGACTAAGTTGTAAATAAAGTGCCAGTTTGTAATAGTAAGGATAGTCCTTTACTCTGAGTGTTTTACATTAAAATCATAGATCTGGCATACACACACACACACACAGACATATCCATACACAATTCCAGAATTATCAACACAGACACACCTAGGACAAAGTGAGAGGTTAGTGCCCTATGGACTTTGGGACCAGTATTTGGGGAATGCGTTGGCTTTTTCCCCTGGGGGCTAGAAGCCGCTGAGGAGACATGCCATTTTATAGTGTTCAGTGGCAGCTCCAGCTCCAGGCCTGCGAACTGTAGGGAGATGCAGCGATCAGTCTTGGGGGGTAATCGCTCTTGCTTTAACCTCCCTGGATCTGGATTGTGGTCTGGGGTGGAGGTCGTGGGGTGGGTATCCAGCTTGCCAGAAAGAGACGTTGTCCACCCACATGTTTGGGACAGAAGCTCCCCTGTCTGGTGGCAGAGTCCTACTGTGGCAACAAGCCCAAAAGTCAAGTAATTAAGTGGCAACATGCCAAGTCAAAGGAAACAAAATAAACAGAAAAATGCAACATTAGACTCCTATTTTGGGGGCAAAGAGGATCGAAACATAGAACAGGAGGAGGACTATGAGGTCAGAAATCCTTCTCCAAAAGCCCCAAAGGCAAATATGAGCGGGTTACAGGCCACAGAGGACCTTAAGAAGGATGTTAGGGGTGGCTAGGTGGCGCAGTGAGTAGAGTGCTGGCCCTGGAGTCAGAAGGACCTGAGTTTGGATCTGGCCTCAGACACTTAACACACACAAACAAAAACCTAGTCTTGTGACCTTGGGCAAGTTACTTAACCCCAACTGCCCTCCAAAAACCAAAAAAAAAAAAAGAAGAAGGACTTTAAAAATCAAATAAGAGAAGTGGAGGAAAAATTGGGAAGAGAAATGAGAAGGATGCAGGAAAAGTATGAAATGAGGTTTCAACAGCCTGACTGAGGAAAACAGCACCTTAAAAATAGACTAACTAAAATGGCAAAGGAGGCACAAAAGGGCAATGAAAAGAAGAATGGCTTAAAAAGCCGAATTTGCCAGATGGAAAAAGAATATCAAAAGCTCTCTGAGGAGATTCTTTCCTTCAGAGTTAGACTGGAGCAAATGGAAGCTAATGACTTTATGAGAAATCAAGATGCTGTTAAGCAGACCCAAACAAATGAAAGAATAGAAGGCAATGTGAAATATCTCATGGGGAAAACCACTGACCTGGAAAATAGATCCAGGAGAGAAAATTTAAACATTATTGGACTACCTGAAAGCCATGATCAAAGAAAGAACCTAGAAATCACCCTTCAAGAAATTCTCAAGGAAAATTGCCCAATGTTTTAGACCCAAAGGGCAAAATAGAAGTTGAAAGAATCTACAGATCACCTCCTGAAAAAGATCTCCAAAAGAAAACTCCCAGGAATATTATAGCCAGGTTCCAGAATCCCCAGATCAAGGAGAAAATACTGCAAGCAGCCAGGAAGAAACAATTTCAATATTGTGGAAACACAATCAGAACAGCACAGGACCTGGCAGCTTCTACACTGAGGGATTGAAGGGCATGGAATATGATATTCCAGAGGGCAAAAGAGCTGGGACTGAACCCAAGGGTCACCTACCCAGCAAAACTGAGTATTTTTTTTCAGGGGAAAATATGGTCATTCAGTGGAATAGAGGACTTTCAAGCATTCTTGAGGACAAAACCAGAGTTGAATAGAAAAGTTGACATTCAGACACAAGAGGCAAGAGATGCCTGAGAAGGTAATCAGGGAAAAAAAATCAAAAGGAACTTATCACAGTTGAACTATTTACATTCCTACATGGAAAAACAATAACTGTGACTGATGAAACCTCTCTCAGTATGAAAATAATGGAAGAAGGGTGTATAGTCATATGAATACATATGTGAATGTATATATATATATATATATGTTTACAGTTATACATGGATAGAGGTCATATGTTGAATTTGTTGGGAAGGAATGATGCTTAAGTGGTGAAATTATGAGGTGAGAGAGGAAAGTGGCAAGAGGAGATGGGGAGAGACAGGGTAGGGTAAACTATCTCATGTAGAAGAAGTAAGGGGAAGTGGCTGCAGGGGAGGGGAAGAATAGGAAGGCAAAAAGTTAAAACCACATTCTCATTAAATTTGGTTCTGGGAGCGAATGACATACATACTAAATGGGATATCTCAACCTGCAGCAGAATAGGGGGAAGGAGGATAAGAGGAGGGATGATGGATGGGAGGGCATTCTTGGGGGGAGGGGAGGTTGGAAGTACCCACTATAGAAGAGGGACAGGATCAAGTAGGGAATGGACCAGGTGGTGGGTGGGATGGATGGGAGGGAATTATAAGCAGCCTTTTACAATATATCTACTATGGTAATGTTTTGCATAGCTAGACATGTACAACATATACTGAATTACTTATCTCCCCAGAGGGAATGGATGACACGGGAGGAAGGGAATGGATCTGAAATTCGGGTCTTAAAATTAAATGTTTCAAATATATATAAATACTATTATTAATACTCTTTTGCATGTAATTGGGAGATAAGATGTGCAGGCATTGGGGCACAGAGATTCACCTTGCTCTAATGGAAAAGTTGAAGGGGGTATGGGAGAAGGTATGGGAGAGAGCAGATTGGAGGAAGTAATATCCTGTGAGACTGCTATTCTGGGATGGTGGGTAGGGGAAAAACGGGGGAAAATTCTATCTCAAAATCTGGCGGCAATGAATGATGTAGAACAGAAGTTACTAAAGCATTTGTTTAAAATTTAAAAAAAGAAGATAGTCCTTGGAAAGTGATCTTAAGAGATGGTATTGGTTACAAAAGCATATGTATTAATGGACAGGGAAGGTTTTCTTGTAGGCAGTCTGAAAGGCATGCTAATGCCTGAAAAAGGCATCTCACTTGTCTGGTGCCATGTTAAGATTTCCTACACCAGAGGAAAAGTATAAGGCCCCCAATTTGATCAGTTATACAACTGAATGACCACAGCACTGGCAGACATTTGGATCATTTAAAATTGTTGAAATGCCTTAAGGAATTGGATTTTGAATTATCCAGAGCCTGAAGCGAACAGCCTGGAATCACAAGGCTAGAATACTTCCAAAGACTAGGAAGGCATTTAGGTGGATGTAGGATACACCATAGCCACATTTATCCAGACTAGTATTTTATTTAATGAAGAGAAGGGTTCTGGTTCTATAATTAACGTGGATGTTCAACAACAGAGACTGATAGAGAGAAGAAGAAAACCTAAATTAGTGTATAAGGTTAAAGTAGATTAAGTGTGTAGGGACATGATACATATAAAAGAAGTAAAATTACTCCTAATCAGTCTTGGACTTGAACAGAATCCATGGGATTTTGGCCAGCTATAGGCACAATAAGTGGCAAAGAAGAGAACTGTGAAAGTGAAAACGTGATTTTGAAAGTTGTCCTTCAGTCCTGACCCATTTGGGGTTTTCTTGGCAAAGGAGTGGTATGCTGTTTCCTTCTCCAGCTCATTTTACAGATGGAGAAATTGAGGCAGATATGGTTAAGTGACTTAGTGCCCAGGGTCACACAGTGTCTGAGGTGAGATTTAAACTGAAGAAAAGGAGTCTTCCTGATTCCAACCCCTGTGCTCTATTCCACCTAGCTGCTGAACCCTTGGAAGACCCAACTTCAACCAACTCCCAAACATTTCATGTATAGGACATAGAAGCAAAGCAAGAGAGTTTTGCTGATAGTATGAACTCTCTGTAACAGTACAAACTCAGTGCCAAGGGTAGATTATCTGATGGGTAAGAGAAACTCAACAAAAGTCATTTAAGACAATGGAACCAGAAGCCACAACAGTACAACAAAAGAATATCTCTTGTAGGATACAATAAGAAAGACAGAACTATGTTTTATTCTATGTGTGAACTGGATAGCTAAGCGTATGAATGATGAGCTTGAGAGGAGACTTATGACTTGGTTTTCTCCACAATCCAGCAAACATGGGCAATTTGGTCTCTAGTTCCTCAGGCTTTTCAAAAGCCAGCCTGCTCTTCTGGCAATTCTCAGCTCACAGATTGCTGAAGCCTAGCTTGCAGAATCTTAAGTTTAACATTATGGGAATAATAAATGAGCAGAGTTGTTCAGTAAGTTGAATACCCTTTGGCACTGTCTTTCTTTAGAACTGAGGCATAAAGTGATCTTTTCCAATCCAGTGGCCACTGTTGAGTTTTCCAATTTTGCTGGCATATTGAGTGCAGCACTTTTTAACATCATCTTTTAAGATTTTAAATTTATCTGAACTTCTGTCATCTCCATTAGCCTTATTGTTAGCTATGCTTCCTGAGGTCCACTTGACTTCATTCTCTAGGATGTCTAGCTCTATATCAGTAACCACACCGTTGTAGTTATTAGTGATGTGGTTATCAGTGATCTTTCTTGTGTAGTTCTTTGTATTCTTGTCACTTCTTAAAAATGTCTTCTACTTCTGTTAAGTCTCTACCATTTTTGTCTTTTATCATATTCATTTTTTTCATGAAATATTCTGTTGAACCTGTCTGAAGAGCAACTTCACCCCACTGATTCCTGATCAGAAACACTCTAGGAAGATTTTTACCTGAGAAGAATGACCTTAGAAATTTTCATCTAAAAGATGGTATGGTGGTCAAAGGTACCACCCCTTTGGTGACATCCCTACAAAGGAATGGGAAGTTATAAATGTCTGCAGAGTAGCAGAGACCACTTGCCTGTTGTATTGAGACTGCCTAAACCAGATAACAGAAAGGGATGTTTTCTTAGAGAAATGAATCTAATAAAACAACTTTTAACTGTGTTCAGATGGGGAAGTGAGGGTGACTGAAATCAGAGGCAATGCCTTTCCTGCCAAGAATATCACCTGTTGAAACTAAAGAAGTTGAGTCCTAAGTAAGGTCAAATTTGGGAATACAGGCCCATAGATGATGATGATGGTGGTGGTGGTGGTGGTCCTCAATGCATATCACCATCAGCCTAGATATAGGTGCAGAAAGGTCAGCATCTCACAAAATAGTTAGAATGAACTAATTTGTGACCAGACGCATCTATGAGGCAACTGGACTGAGTGTTGAATTTGGAGTCCGAAAGACTCGGGCTAAATTTGACCTCAGACACTAGCTGTGTGGTCTTGGGTAAGCCACTCAATGTCTGCCTTCCTCAGTTTCCTTATCAGGAAAATGGGGATAATAACAGTACCTCTCTCCAAAGATTGTTATGAGGATAAAATCAGATAATATTTGAAAAAAATTCTGCAAACTTTATAGTGATATATAAATGCTAGTTATTATTATTAATTATTATTATTATCAGTAGTAGTAATAATAATATTTCAGGGGAAGCTAAGTATTACAGTGGATAGAATAATGGACTTGAAGTCAAGAAGACTTATCTTTGTGAGTTCAAATTTTGCCTCAGACATGTCCTATGTGACCCTGGGCAAGTCACTTGACGGTGTTTGTCTCAGTTAGTTTCCTTATCTGTAAAATGAACTGGAGAAGGAAATGGCAAACTGTTCCAGTATCTTTGCTAAGAAAACCCCAGATGGCGTCAACAAAAAATTGGACATGATTGAACAGCAGCATTATTATTTTGCAGAAGAAATATGAGAAGTAGTTCTATATATAACCATATGACAATACAAATGCTTACCTGTGTAATGTATGTGCCTTGCACACAATTGCATATGGTGGTATTTGCTGATGCACATGTATACTGATCACTGCATATTTGAGTTATGTTTATGTTTTTCAATCTTGCCATTTATTCTTATTTGCTTATGAATAATCATTATCACGTCAACATGATACTGGCAGCTACATCTGTCTCTATCTAGGCTTTATTTTGCTGTTCTTTATC
This sequence comes from Gymnobelideus leadbeateri, assembly GCA_011680675.1. Taxonomy (NCBI): domain Eukaryota; kingdom Metazoa; phylum Chordata; class Mammalia; order Diprotodontia; family Petauridae; genus Gymnobelideus; species Gymnobelideus leadbeateri. The sequence goes on from WOXC01003744.1 coordinate 204,746, forward strand.
TGCATATACATTAATTATTGTACATGTTTAGGTATTCTATTGATATTGTTCCTGATAGATTTTTGCATTGTTTTTCTTGCTGTATATGACCTTTTGCTTGTATAATATTTGCTTGTACATCATTGGCATACATTTGTATTATATGACCTGTGCATGTAATTATGAATTGCATACAATTTGAACATATAGTCATTAAAAATGACTAGCTATTATTATATATCTTGACCAGCTACAGAAGTCATAGAGATCAAGGTCTTCTTGGTTCTAGGATATCAATAGATATTGGGGGTTGGGTATGTCAGCTCCAAAAGAGTTTCAGATCAAACGTTTAAGATCAGGGATCCAGAGTTCCAGAAATGCATCAGGTATTCAAGTGTTGACGTTTGAATTTCAGGAATATAGAGCCTTACTTTTTAATGTAGCTTTTTTGGACCATTTTTTTATATCTGCAGATATTAGCCCAATGCCTGACAAACAGTAAGTGCTAGTTTATTAATTCAGAACGATGTCTTTTCCTCTAAGCCCATCCTTATCTTTTATTATTCCTCTCCTCACACAATAGCAGTTTTTCCTAAGCTCCCGTTCCTCCCTTTCCCACCCTTCTATCACGAGTACAGAGGAATGGTGGAGAGGCTGAGGAGTCATGACCTCGGTAAAACACCTGTGTAAGGAAAATGGTGACTCCAGAAACCGTGACTCAGTTTGAGTGTGACTCTTCAGCTGGTATGTGCATTTAGGCACACCGAGGCTTACTGATTTTTTTTTTTTAAGCAATTGGGGTTAAGTAACTTGCTCAAGGTTACATGGCTAGTCATTATTTATGTGTGGGTGCTCATTTTCTGAGGCCGGATTTGATCTCGGGTCATCCCAACTCCAAGGCCGGTGCTCTTACTCACTGCGCCACCCAGCCGCCCCGCTTACTGCTTTTTAATCACTCATGTCTGCTAAAAGTGAGTGAGTGAAAATAAATGTAGACCTAAATGACAATCTGAGTTACTCAGTGTCCTGTTTTTGTGCTTTCCTATTAAAAATTATTCTCTTGCTTCCCCTCCCATTCCATCTTTTCTTTTCCCATATCACTTTCTTTGTGGTGGATGCCATCTACAAAACTCAGCAATAAGGAATGCTTGACAGCCATAGAATGGAATGGTGATAGCACCCCAGTCAGAGGGTGTGAAATGCAGCAGGGGTGGGGAGGGAGGAAGAAAGTTGGAAGGGGGAAAGGAGAGAGAGAGAGAGGGAGGCAGGGAGGGAGGGAGAGAGAGAGAGAGAGAGAGAGAGAGAGAGAGAGAGAGAGAGAGAGAGAAGAGACAGAGAGACAGAGAGTTTATGTAGAGAGGCAGAAGAAGGAGACAGAAAAGAGGCACACAGAGACATAGACAGACACTGAGAAAAATAGGTTCACACAGGGAGATAACTTTTTTGGTCTCAAAAAGGTGGGAGATAATATGGAGAGATACAGAAACACAGAAAGAAGAGAGACACAGAGAGATAGACAGAGACAGATTAAAAAGAAGAAAGGGAAGGAGAAAGAAGAACAAAATGAGAGAGAGGACAATGGTGCCTGTCCAATCATTCCCAACTCTGAACAGCTTCCAAATCTCCTACATTCACAGGCAGCTTCTAGCCAAGGCCCACAGCTGTCATGCATTTTCAACAGATTCCACAGCGCCTAGATGAGGTTGGAAGACATTCCTTTGCTCTTACACATTAGCTAAAAGGAATTACCGTAACATCTGATATTGTGGAAGTGGGAAATTTGCCATCCTGACCTTGCCCAAAGCATTCCGGAACTAGGAGTCCAAGGATTTATGAGCTCAGACGGCCTCTAAGGGTCACCAGGGCCCCTTCCTTGGCATTTCAGCAAAGCTCCAGCAGACCAATGTGCTCTTAATTTGGAGGAGCTGTGATGCAGTATGGTCCAGATAAAGTGACTGGACATATGCTCCTGCAGCCCTTTGGAGGTCCATCATCGGAAAGGCATGTTCCGCTGGCGGCTTTCCCAGCTGTCAGTAATGTGCTGATACACCACAGCCAATCACTGGAGACCAGGCCAAGTAAACAGGATGTTCACAATGTGTGCCATGGCTCGAGTGGCTAACAAACCTTCGGCATATTTCACAGTCTCCTAATGGGATTGACATGCATTGCTTCATCTACATCTGTCTGTTTAGATGAGAAACACAAACACCATGGAAACAATGCATTAGAAAGGGCCTTCCTTTTGGACTATGTTGGTGGCTGAGATGATGGGAAAAAATCTGGGATCCACTGGGGACCAGTCCCACTTTGATACTGTGAGCTGACTTGCTGGGAAGGACCTGTAAGTCACCCCCAACATGGCGGAAGGAGCCTATGCATGCAATCCATGGCAAAAAAAGGGGTTGACTCTAGAGAAATAATTCTACATGCCAGAGAGCTAATCACATACTTGCTTTTTCATAAAACTCTCCATACTGGAGACATTTATATACAATATGAGGAACTGGTCAAAGCTATGCCAAGGCTCTTTCTATTCAGTGATGTCACACAGGCTATTTTCTCCTTATTGCTTCTTATTTTCAATATCACATCATCATGCCTTTGTGCAGATTTCCCTCTTGTGACTGGAATGTATTCCTTCTTCACCTCTGCATGTGAGAATCCTTAACTTCTTTCAATACTTAATTCAAGTGCCATTTTCTTCATGTTCTGAGGCATATCTTGAGCACTTGACCCACCCTATTATGAATGATCTCCCATCTTATTTATAGTATTGTATATCTTTTGTTTCCATTTCTTGGCGCACACATTGTAAGAAGAGATTATTTTGTTTTGGGATTTGTATCCTGAGAGCCTCGAATGGTATCTTGGACATACCTATTAGGCAATAAATGCTTCTTGAATGAATGAATGAATGCCATAATAATGTTCATGCCCTCAGCATTTCTCATCTGGACCACTGCAATAGTCTGCTGACTGGTATCCTTGCTTTCAGTCTCTCCCTGTTCCTATGTATCTTCAATTTACAAGCATAGAAAACCTTCACTGTGCTCCATCACTGAGGATAATACATGATATTGTGAGCCTGGTATTTAAAACCCTCCATCATATGATTCCCATTTACCAGGATCAGAGAACTTAGTGTAACTTAAGTAACTTGCCCGAAGGTTGCCCAAGTAGATCGGTACAGAACTGAGGTCCACCTCTGAGGGCTGTGCTCTTACAACTTCACTTCATGCTGTCTTCTAGTCTTGTTTCCTATTACACCCTTTCAGATACCCTTTGTTTTAGTTTAGATGCTTAATATTCCCTGTGACATGTCATCTCTTGCTTTCATGACTTTGTACAACTGGTGCCTCTTATCTCTCCTGATTCTTACTTCCCTTTTTTGTGCTTTCTCCTTTTTTGAATTATTCTGTATCACTCATCTGTGTGCATGTTGAATTCCCTCTCCTCCTTGAATGTAAAGTCTTGGAGGGTCAGTACTTACTATGTTCTCTAAGGCATTGTGCTGGGCTCTAAAACAAACAAAAAAATATTTAGCTCAGAGTTGCCACTTATTGATTTTCTGGCCATGGACAAGTCCCTTCCCTTCTCTGGGATTTAGTTTCCTCCTGTAATAGGAAGAGTGTGGAATAAATAGACTTTTCTAGCTCTAAATCTGCTCTATTCACTTAGACCCTATTTAGACCTCAGTTTCACGATCCAAAAATGAGAGGTGGGGACTAAATGGTTTCTGAGAACCCTGAAAGCTCTCTGAACCTGTAACATGTGGACATCTTCAAAATTTGATTGGAAAACATAAACTTTTATCTTCCAGCAGATTGGATGGACCCCAATTTCTCCCTCAGACCTTCCATAGCATTTCTGTTCTCATGCACTGTTCTTGTACTGTTCTTGTCTTGTAATTGTGGGCCATAGAATTATTTTTTTTGGTGCCTTACCCACATGCTGGACTGCCCTCCATGGAGGTAGTAACCGAGACTTCTCTAATGGTATATCTCCTCTGGTACCTAGCACAATATTCTGTATAAAATAAGCACTCAATAAAGGTTCAAGTAGTGAATTCAATAGTGACTAGGCTTTGTAGACTCTTAGTAGACTGTCTCTGACACCTATTGACTGTGTAGTCACTATGTAGACCCTATGTAGGGTTGTCACTTAACCTTCCAATGCTATAGGCAACTCCAAGAATATGAATTAGGTAGAAGGTTTTGATCTACACTGGTAGAGCTAGATCCCTGAGAATTCATTCCCTATAGCAATTAAATCACAGATCCAGCTCTTATCCCTATTCTCCTTTTTACCCCTAACCTTTAAAATGAATTTAATTTCATTATTTTTTTCTTATGATCAATTTCATCTTTACTGTAAATATATTCTGGCATAATAATGTTCCACTAAATTCATTGGCTCCTATGAGAGTAAAAAATCTCTGAGAATATATAACTTAGAATTGGGAGGAACCTTAAAGGTGGGCTTAATCAACTTCCTTATCTTATAAAAGAGGGAGCATAGTGTATTAGAATTGATTTGGGATCAGAAAACCTGGGTTTATATATAGCTTGTGACACTTGCTAGTCAAGTGGCCAAGGATAAGTCAATCAATTTCTCTGAACAGCGATTTCCTCTACTGTAAGACTGAGGATAATATCTACTTGGTAAGAATATTGTAAAGATCCAATGAAGTTTTATGTATAAGTTTATATATATTATATATACACATGATATATATAATTTATTTAATTTATTATATTATATTAATTATATTATATATAATTAATTTAATTTATATATATTATATATATAAAACTTCATTGGATATATATATGTATATATATATATATATATAATTATTTTCAAACATTAAAGTGCTATATGATTGATAGTTAATACTATTGTTACAAGGAAAATGACCAAGAGAGCTAAAGATGAATAGTTTTTCTGAAACTCTAGGAAATTTATAGCACTCATTCATTCATTTTACAGGCATTCATTTATTCTACAAGCACATACCAAGTCCTTACTGTTTGCAGGCATGATGTGGTATGACTTGTAACCATTGCAAATGTTCGCAGAGAAAATAAATATATTCTGTATTTGGCATTTAAAATATGGATAAACTTGCAGCTTTATTTTCCCAATTTGAACCTCAAGGAATGAAGGTCCCCCCATGCAATGCTCAGCACTTTGAATTCCAGATAAAAGGCAGTTAAAATGCAGAGGTCTGCTTTTAATGGTGATGAATGGGCCCTTGGACAGATGCACATCTGTCCTCCTGAAGCAATCTAAGAGTTCAGGGAAAGAATTTTGTAGCATGTTTTTCGGTTGTCTATCGATGCTACATGTGATTTTATTTTTTAAAGAATTGAGATGGAAATTGTTGGATTTCTTTTTTTTTTCTTTTTGGAGGGCTATTGGGGTTAAGTAACTTGCCAAATGTCACACGGCTAGGTTTTTGTTTGTGTGTGTTAAGTGTCTGAGGCCAGATCCGAACTCAGGTCCTTCTGACTCCAGGGCCGGTGCTCTACTCACTGAGCCACCTAGCCGCCCCCGAATTGTTGGATTTCTAAGAACAAAGCAAGATCAAATTCTTTTTTATTTTCAAGTTAACTCTTTATCGCTCAGGATAATGATGATGAAAGTCTCAGCACAGTATAGCCAAAGCAACTGTAGATAAGCTTGTATGTATTTATTTTAGTGTTGAGATGGTGATTGTTATCACTTCATTCTCTTCGTATTTTTCAACAGGATTCAGGTAGAAACTTTCTTGAGATAAATCACTATCCTACTCTTTTTTATGTACAGTATTTGATGAATTATTGCACAAGTGGATAGAATCACTGCTTTTTGTAGTTAAGTAAACATATTAGAGTCTAGACTCATCAAAAGAGTTCTCAGCAGCAGGCAGGACAATGGGAAAGATATCTTTTGATGAGTTCTGTTCCCACATGATTTAGGTCTTCTCTGCTCAATCTCTATATTTTGAAAGACTTTGTTCCATGGAGCATGGAGATAGGGTATTTGACATCTATTAAGAATGTTGTTTTTGAGTTTTTTATTAATCAATGTTATGTCTGGGCCATTGTGGGCAATTGTTCAGTCTGAGATAATGGTCCAGTTCCAGTACAGTTTATTCATTGAGTTCTCCAGCATATTTTGAGGGAATTTGTTGTCTCTCAGTCTATGAGAGACAGGGAGTTTCTTTGACAGGTAGGTGGTATGATGGAGGAAGGACTGAGCTTTGAGTCCAAATGCTGTCTCAGGTATTTAGAAGATGTAGCTGGGCAAGGGAAGCTAGGTGGCACATAGGAGAGAGTGTTGGCTCTGGAATCAAGAGGACCTGAGTTCAAATCCAGCCTTAGACACTTACTAAGCTATGTGACCCTAGGCAAGTCACTTAACCCTGTTTGCCTCAGTTTCTTCACCTAGAAAAAGAAATGACAAACTATTCCAGTATCTCTGTCAAGAAAACCCCAAATGGGGTAAAAAAAGAGTCAGACTCAACCGAAATGACTGAACGACAACAAATTCTGGGCAAGGCACATAATCCCTCTAAACCTCAGTTTCCTTATTTGTAAAATGAAGATGATATTTGCACTTATTTCCCATTATTGTTGTGAGGATCAAATGAGATAACATGTAAAATGTTTCATAAGCCATAAAGCACTATATAAATGCTAGGTATTATTATGTATGATTGTAGCTACCAGGTCATATTTTATTAGGTATTATTAGGAAGGTACTAAATGTATATGTGTCACATTTTCTCCTCTTGTTATATAATCTGCACTGATCAAAACAATCCAGGCTCCTTAAGAATCATCACCCTTATGTAATTTCTGGTGACGGTGACCTGATCCTGAATTCCCATCATAGGCTCTTTGCTTTCCACAAATTTAAGATGCATGCCAGTCACTTGTATTCAATGCTTCATTGTCAATGTAGTGTGTAGAACTGAACAGTTCAGTTCGGGCAGATATTGCCCATGGAGGGTTTTTTTTGATTCCGCTTTTTCATTTTATATACTTCATAAAAAGGTAAATTGCTTTTAATGACAATATACATATCCAATGATGTGTATTTGTTATGAGTCTTTACTGATACTCATCACAGTGATATCTGCTTATTCCAAAAATACTTCTATAGATTCTTAGCATCATGTACTGTAAGAATACCCAGAAATCCTCCTTATCCTTTCTGATGAGGAAGCATCAGTCTTTCTATATATAGTTGTCTTAGGTTTATGGTTTTTCAGGAACATTATACTTGTTTTTCTTAGTGTACTTTCCAGATCTGTCATGATCTTTGTCACAGATTTAAAGCTTTACCTTTATATTAGTATGCCACAGCTATTAATTGCTTTAAATGTCTTATTCCTATTCAGATTTCATGTCAGGATGCTAGTAAGCATCAATATATTTAGCCTTAGGCTTCTCAATATTTTTATGCTCAATATTTTCTGCATGGATGGAACCAACACATTTGTAAGTATTTCCTTTATCTCTTAGTTCAATGTGATCTCTCAATTCAAACTCAAAGCCCTTAGTCACTACCTTTATTGTGTGTATATATTGAGAATTTTATGCTTATGGAGTCTACATGATATTGTGGAATCTTTGGAGAAAGATCCCAGGAGATGAAGTAGTGGTTTAACGTATTTGTTTTTTGGTGAAGTGATATAGCTTAATGCTATTCATATCCATTAATTAATTAAAAAGATGTTTGGTTCAACTATCTCTTTACCTTGGAAGCCATACTTATTTTATCTATTTGAAGCTTAGGGATGTATTTATCTATTTGAATCTAAGTGATTTAAAAAAAAATTTCTACTTTGGTGGGTAGTATATCGTTACATGACTTAGAGACATAGACCAAAAGAAGCATGAAACTCTTGCTAATGGTTCTTGAGAGCAGTTTCCAGGTTTGTTATGATATAGTCCTGGTAAATAATACAAGTATTCATGTCTTCAGTCCATTTCATGTGGTAGACTCCATGACCTGACCATTTCCATGGCCAATGTCATTTGCACTGAAGCATTTCAAACAGGTGAGGTATTCGTATTTATTATTTGTTCTGGTGTGTCTTCCCTTCCATGGTAGTAGAACACTGAGAAGTGCCAATGTTCTCTGCTTTCCTATTTGTCAAACCCATGACCATATCAGTGTTAAGTAGAGGCAGCCTGGCCCTCATTGCCACCCTTTTCTATTTCTGAATCACTTAGGAATAGTTATATCACACTGAACAGGCTAATAAGCCAGCCTGTGGGATCAGCATTTCCTGGCTTCTGCCGTGTCTTCCTGGCTATTATAACATTCTCTGGGCATACGAGGTTCCTATGTACATCTTCTCCTATTTGGCATTGATCCCTTCCCCTCACAACATGGATGGTGGTGTTTACTTTAACAAGGGGTATTTATTATTATTATTATTTATCTTTTAAAAATAAATAAACATCCCCTGAAAATGAGAGTTGCTGAGCTTAGCTTCTTAGCAGACTTCTGTCTTCCTCTAAAAAGTGAGTTTAACCTGATGATTGTAATTGGTGCTAATATGGAAGTATATTGCCTAGGAATGGTAATATACTTATTCATTAATGCCCCATTAGCATATTAATATAATTCAGTTGAGCAGAGCAGTTATCTCTACTCATAGAAATGCAACATGGGCTAGGCTCATTTTGATAAGAAGTGGAAGGAAGAGGAAGTCAGTATTGTAATATGAACCTAGAACTTCTGGAGATACCAGTCCTCAGAGAGCTTTGGTGCTCCGGGAATACAACGATTTCCTGGAGAGCTGAGTTCACTGGGTAGGCTGACAGTAACTCCACCCTAGGATAATAAAATTTTAGAAGTATCTCTTTTGTCTAACAACCTAGAGAAAACAAAGCATGACACCTATATAGTAAGGAGAATTAGTTAAAATAGAATGCGGGGTGACATTCTCCCTCTTTCCAGATGGACATGGTGGTGATCTCTCTAGCATTGGCTTGGAAGTGCCACCAAGTCAATGGAAGACAAAGAACTTTGTCTTACCTCATCTTTGCTTCTCTCCCAGTACCTAATCTAGTGCTCACTCCCAAGAAGATGCTTAATAAGTCTTTGTTATTTTTGTATTATGTCATCAGTCATTCAACAAGTATTTATTAAACACCTACTATTTTCTAGGCATGGTATTAAGTGATGGAAATAGAAAAGTCAAAAAAGAAAAGTAAAAAATGAATGAATGAATAAAAACAGTCCCTGACCTCAAAAAGCTTAAGCCCCTCTAGTCCAGCCCTGCTTTCTCTGAGACTCATCTACTAATTTAGCTTCTTACTTCAAGTCTCTTCCCTCTCTAAATTGAGCTTCCTAAAGTTCAGTTCTGAACATGTCATTTCCTTGCTCAAGAATCTTTGGTGCTTTGCTACACCCTTCAGAATAAAAACTGAACTCCTCAGCTTGGCACTTCAAGCCTTCGTGGTCTTTCTATAACCTCTTGTCCTTCCAGATCTGTGGATGTCTAATCTCTTCTAAACCTTACCTTAGTCCTTACCTAGATCTCCTACTCCTCCACCTCTGCCAGCCTTCCCAGGCCATCACCCCAACACTGGTCTCACTTTTCTCTCTTTGAAATCTTGATCCTTTGATTAGCAAATTCAATTTGATACTGCTTGTCATTCTCAAGTCCCTTCCCATCATGGTAATGTCATTCATTGCTTTCTAAACCCAGTGGTGGATTCCCACTAGCATGGCCATCACTCACTGCATAAATGCTTATTTCTTCTTTTCATCCTTCCTCCTTCCTCCCTCTCCCTGTTTTCCTCCCTCCTTCCCTGTCTCCTTCTTTCTGTTTTTCTTTTTTCTTCCCTCCTTCCTTCCCTCTTTCTTCATCCCTCTCTTTCCTTTTTTTTTCTCTTTTCCTTTCTTTTCTCATTTGGGAATGGGATAGTGAAAGGAATGGATTAATAACAGAAAGAAAAGTTGAAAGTTTCTTTACCTAAAGCTGAGGAATTAAAATATGACAGGTAAATATGTGGTCCAGCTGCATGCCATAGAGGGCTTTGCAATACTATTTGATTGCATTCTTTATAAATCATAAAATGATCCCCTGGCAACAACTCTGTGGAGTTGGGGTGGGGGCTGAACATGTCTATATAGTCTTATTTGACAAAAGAGGAAGTAGAAACTCTGAGAAATGGTTAAGTGACTTCCTGCTATGATTATGAACATGTTTAGTGTTGTGGTCTTCACTGGTCAGCCTCTAAAGCTCCATCCCCATATTCTGCTCCTATGCAAGGAATTCTCATAGGACAGAGGCATCTGAATAATTCCAATTACATACTTTCATGAAAACAGGGAGGACCCAGTAAGCCCAGGGCTAGGATTGTGAATTCTACTTGGCTTCCTCTGCTCTTTGTGACTCTCCCCTACATAGCTTCATACTCATGATTGCCCTTAGACTGGTCAGGGGGACACTAACTAATCATCCTATTTTTCCCCTTTACTCTGTCACATTTGTTTTCAAACTGAAAACAGTTGACTCTGACTTCCATGGCCACTTCCAGCTGAGTAATGCCTGACTTGTGCTATCTTAGAACAAATATAACATGCTAGCAGTGTGATACAGCATTTACTAGTCAATCATTATGAAATCTGGGTCCCTGATAGGAAAGAGAAGAGGTAAGCCCATTAGATACCTGTGAGCAGATGTCCTTGGTCTTAGGATATTGGTGCCTTGTCCTGTAACAAATAGCTTTCCTGGAATGCTTTTGAAGACTTTTGCCACCCATAAGCAGTGAGAAGCACTCCTAGGTTACATTATAAATGTTCTCATTCATTTCAATAGTCCAAAAACTGGACTGTTTTTATGATTGCATGAGGTTAGCTTGTTCCCAGACACTGATACTTTTGCAGGTGATAATGACGGGTTCATCATTTGATGAAATACTATTTCAATGTTCCCTACTCCTTTAGAGTGCATCTGGGAATGAGGCCATATAGCCATGGGGAGCACATGGACCCATAAAGGCATAACAGAGTGCACTTGAGGAAAGAGTTCGATTTGTCCTCCCACCGCCTCTTCATTCACCTTGGGCCCTGAACAAAACACACCTGGGTACACCTAAAGTTTCAAAGAGAAATTGAGAAGATGAGGCAAGTTCTGACTCTGCTTTTCTGAGTCAGAAAGACTTCATGAGGGCCTGCCTCCTTTTCCCAGACACAAACACTTGTTTATTCTCTTGAAAATTTGGCCTATCCATTTCATGAAAGAGTTCTACCCCACCCCATCCCACCTGCACATCTTATCCTTTACATACCAATGAATTTGAAAAGAGCTTATGGCTTCTTGATACAAAGGAACAGAAGTAATCTATGAAGCTGGAAAAAATTTCAGTTACCCAAGAGAGCTTTTGGTGGGTGTGGTATAAATGAATAAAATGAAGGGCTCTTATAAATGAGGTAGTACTGTACCTTTATTTAAAGCCATAGATTTGCTACATATAAAAATACTCAGGATGGAAGAATTCTGTGATAATGAGTAAAAATTCTGAGATAATGGTTCAATGGATTAGCAAGGGTGTTTAGGTGCCTAATGTACACCCTGTGATGTGCTGGGTGTTGGCATTACAAAGATAAATATTCAACAGTGTTTGCCCTCAAAGTACTTAGCTCTGTTGGAGGCAAACTCTTGTGAATATAGCACCTTCCCCTGACCTTACTGGCCTCACCCCTCCCCCATACCATTTCCATGGAAGTTTGAAGACCCACCATGGCGGGAGAATATTTCTCCCCCCCAAGGTTCCAAGGATAATCATAGGTCCCCACTCAGTATATGTCACACGCCTTCCCCAATATCAACTAACTAGCTGAAATCAATTAACTTTTGCAATATGATACTGTGAAGAACTGTGAACAACTTAGTAGTTCTCAGCAATGTAATGATCCAAGACAATCTCAAAGGACTAATGACGAAGCATGCTATCTGCTTCCAGAGAAAGAAATGATATTGATTGAATGCAGACTGGAGCCGGCTATTTCTCACTTAATTTCATTTTTTTCTTTTGAGTCTTTGTGCATAAAATGACTAATACGGAAATGTTTCGTATGATTCACATGTCTAACCTATATATCATTGGTTACTCTCTCAGGGAGTGGGGAGGGTCGGGAGGGAGGGAATAGAATTTGGAACTCAAAACTTTAAGCAACTGTTTAAAATTGTTTTAACATGTAATTGGGGAAAAGTAAAAATTTCATATATATGTGTGTGTATGTATATGTGCATATGCATGTGCATATATATGTGTGTATACACACATATTTCTATCTTTCTATCTATCCATCTGTCTATCTATCTACCTATCTATCTATCTATCTATCTATCTATCTATCTATCTAGAGAGGGAGAGAGAGAGAATTTGCTGAGGTGTTGTTTGTACTTAGTTTTCTAAGAGAACCAATGACATCAGGAGGGTTATATGTTGACTCATGCATGAATTGGATTTAAGTGAGACAGAGTTCCACAAAGTCATCAGCCTCATTGTCTCTTAGAGAGTCATCATTGTCTCTTAGAGAGTCATCGAAGTCCAGTGGCAGGACAAAAGTCAGGATGACTGGTAATGGTCCAGGATGCAGAGGATGACCTTGGCATCCTCAATGTCTGACCAAGCTCTAAGGGATCCATGGTGCCTGCATTAGTCACCTTTATGACTTTGGGAACAAACTGTGCTTAACCCATTCCTCTGGGGGAAGTCTTGGGGTAGACACTCCCCCATCCCAACTCACCCACAGCTTTGTGGTCCATTGGTTCCTTTAAATGTGGTTTAGTTTAGACTGAGAAGGTACAGCAAGGGCAGAAATACAAAAGCACTCTCCCAAACCACTAGGTATAATCTCCTCTCTGCAGTGACTCAGTCCCTGCTCTGAATGAGCTCAAATTTAAAGTACCTACTAAAAAATATCTTCCCTTTTCCCTATCCCTCACCAAGTCTGGACTGCTACCTTACTGTACTATTTATAGACTGCTGATGGATCTACCTGCTTCTTCCCACTCCAATCCATTCTTCATTCCGTCACTAAAATGATGGTGTTTGGAGGGGGGAAGGCAAGACAATTGGGGTTAAGTGACTTGCCCAAAGTCACACAGCTAGTAAGTGTCAAGTGTCTGAAGTCAGATTTGAACTCAGGTCCTCTTTAGTCTAGGGTTAATGTTCTATTCACTAGCTGCCCCTGAAGTTATTTTCTTAAAATACAGTTCTGATTATGTCATTCCCCTCCCCACCCACACTCCAGGGGCTCCCTATTGCCTCCAGGATCAAACACAAAATGTTTGTCATTCAAAGCCCTTCATGTTCTGTCCCTTCCTACCTTTATGATCTTCTTACACCTTATTCCCTAGCACATACCATTGGATTCAGGGTCACTGACCCCTTGACCATTCCACAGGCAGGACACTCGATCTCTTGGCCCCAGACATTTTCTCTGGCTTGCCCCCATACCTGGAATGGTCTCCTTCCTCTCTTCCTACAACTGACATTCCTGGATTTCTTTAAGTCCCAACTAAAATCCCACTTTCTACAGGTAGCCTTCCCCAGACCCTCTTAATTCTAGTGCCTTTGCTCTGTTAATTATTTCCTATTTATTCTTGCTTTGTATATATTTGGTTTGCACATCATCTCCCCCATTAGATTTTAAGCTCTTCGAGGGCAGGGACTCTTTCTGTCTTCAGAGCTTAGCAAAGTGCCTGGCAAACAGTAGGTGTTTAATTAAAGTTTATTGATTAATTGATTAGGAATGGATATAGAGATATGAGAATCACATGCATAGAGGTAAGTATTAAACTCATGGGAGTTAATGAAGTCTTCCAGAGAGAATGCAGAGAGAAGAGAGTTCAAGGCAGAGGTTTGGAAGGCAATCCCTTGCTATAGGAACAGCCAAACAAGTAGGAGGAGAAACAAGAGAGATCAGTGTCAAAAAACCCACAGAGGGTCCCCAGGGTGGTTAACAGCTTCAAAGACTATAGAGGGTCAAGGGAAAAGGTTGTTAGATTTGGCAATTAGGAGATCACTGGTAGCTTTGGAGAGAGGGGTGTCACTTTGAATGGTGAGGTTGGAAGCTATGCTGTATGCAAATTTATCTTAAAAATGGAAAATATAGTCAAAATGTTTGCTAAGAAACTACATGTTTTTTAGATCTTTAAATATTTGGAATCAAAGTTTTATAGAATTAAAAATAGTCAGCTTATGGAAATACAATACAAGGTCAGGGATTCTTTTTCAGATTTGTTTCTCTGGAGCCTAATACAGTGCCTTGAACAAAGTAGGCACTCAGCAAATGCTAATCAAATGGAATTGACTTGAAAAATGCTGATTTCTCTAAGACCAAAAATATCTTCCAGAAATAAAAGGACTTTAGAGAGAGTCTTATAAGATCTCTGATATAATCTCTGATTTTACAGAATAGGAAACTGAGGCTCAGAAAGGGGAAATGCCTTGCCTAAGGTCACTTTGGTAGTGATTGGTAGAATTAAGATTCAAATGATCTCTTTAGACCCTAATTCCAGGGCACATCACACTAACACTATGCCCTTCCCTTCGTTGAAGACACTGTGCAGGAAGAATGAAATGAATGCTGTGGTGGTGGTGGCGGCGGCAGATATGGTGTGTGTGTGTGTGTGTGTGTGTGTGTGTTTATGTGTGTTTGTGTGTTTATCCAGTAAATTCATGTTTCAACTTCCCTCTCCAATTTGGCTCAAGTAGTTGTCAATCGGCAGCTAGGTGCCATAGTGGTTAGAGTACTGGGCCTGAGGTCAGAAAGAGATCTTCCTCAGTTCAAATCAAGCCTCAGACATTTACTAGTTGTGTGACCTTGGTCAAGTCACTTAATCTTGTTTACCTCAGTTTCCTCATCTGTAAAATGAGCTGGCAAAGGAAATAGCAAACCACTGCTAAGGAAACCCCAAGTGGGATCATACAGAGTCAGGCATGGCTAAAATGACTCTAAAATATTTGGCAATCTTATTCAGTCTAGGCACAACTGTCTGTTTATCTTTTAAATTTAAACACACATACACACCAAACATACACACACATAGGCACACTCACACCGCCACACACATCACATATGCACACAGGCACACATCCACACCACACACACACACACACACACACACACACACACACACACACACACACACGCACCCCTACCTGGTTATAAATGACCAGAATAACTTAGGTCTCAGTACCTAACATAATTTTGAAAGAAAATGAAATAAGATCCTCCAATCTGAATTTAGCCTTGAGTTAGCAGCTTGAGGCAGCTTTCCTAAGGATTTGTGAATGGCCACAGGGTGACCACAAGGGCTGATGACATCCTTTCTCTGAAAATTATTTTGTTGGTTGATAATGTCTTCATTTTTCTCTGTGGCTATCACTCTCCTCTGTGTTACCTCTGCTACAGCATGAGAGATTCTAAGACCCCCTTCTCTCCTTCCTTCCACCTGTCACATACTCTGCTCCTAAGATAAGAAAGGTTTGTATAACACCAATACTTAATTCAAGAAAGACATGCATTATGTGGTTGTAATCAAAACTCATGTCTTCATGTGACCTACTTACATCTCCAATGTGGAAAAGATTAAGAACAACAACAAAATCGAAACTTCTGCTTAATCCAGTTGAATTTTAAATGTGAGAATGGAATTCCAAGCATTTAACACATTCTTCCTCATGACAGAAACTAAATTTATGGATATGGTGTCTTTTAAAATAAAAGAAAACCTTAAGTAATAAAAAAAGAATGAAGCTTAATGAGTCATAGGCTAGGTCAAAGGAGAGGCAATTAAAAAAAGGGAGAAGAAAGGGGGGAAAGCATCTTTTGGAAAGTTAGAATTTAGGATCATGGAGATGGAAAGGATCTTAGAGGGCATCAGACTCACTCCCTCATTTTGCAGATGGGGAAACTGAGGCTTACAGAGAAATGACTTATCTATGGTCATACTGGCAATTCAGGCAGTGAGCAGCAAGGCCAGGAAACATATGCAGTTGTACACACACACACACACACACACACACACACACACACACACACACACACACACACATTTTGACTCCAGAAGATAAGTGTTAATGAATAAACAAACAGGAGTCCATCAAGGGCCTACCATGAAATTCAGGCTGTTTTGATTTAGTCTTTGAGAAGAAGCAGAGGAAATGGGCAACTCCTAATTTCTCAGATATTTTTCTTTGGGTAATGTAAAAACGCACACATATGTGCAGCAGGATTCAAATTATGCATATAGGCAAGAACTTACAATGTGGATATCCTTGAATGTGTTAAAAAGGGGGGGCTATTTTTTTTGAAATGTTTTAGATGCCAGCATTTAGGAGCTGGGAAAGATGTTGGAGAACATCTATCTGGGTCATCCCCCTCATTTCCCTCACTTTAGGAGTTTCAAGCTTGTACAAATACATCTGGGGCCACTAATTGTTTCCACAAAAATACCCGAACTGGGTTATAAATGAAAGAAAGTTTAAGGAGAGGTAAAGAAAAGAGGAGAGAGAAGGAGAAGGGAGGAGAGGGGGGGAAGAGAAGACAAGGAAAGAGAGAGGAGAAGTAAACAGGGAAGGATGGGGAGGAGACAAGAGGAAAAGAGAGAAGGGAGGAGAGAGGAGGGGAGAAGAGGAAAAGACAGGAGAGGAGAGGGGAGGGGAGGGGAAAGGAGGGAAGGAGAGAAGAGAAGAGGAGAGGGGAGGAGAGGAGAGGAGATGACAGGGAAAGAGGGAGGAGGAGTAAACAGGGAAGGATAAGGGAGGAGAAAAGAGGAAAAGAGAGAAGAAGGGAAGAAAGGAGAGAGGAGGGGAGAAGAGGAGAAAACAGGAGAGGAGAGGAGAGGGGAGAAAAGGAGACTGGAGGAGAGGTGAAGTGAGGGGAGGGAAGGAGAGGAGAGGAGAGGGGAGGAGGGAAGGAGGGGAATTCCTAGCCCAATAGAATGTTTTTCTGCCTTCTTTCCTACCATTCTGACACTATCACAATTGAAATGCATGGGACCTTGTGGGACTAGGAGGTACGCTATAGTTTTCTTTGAATCAAGGTTGCCTTGTTCTAACGGGTCTGAGTTCAAATTTGACTCTTTGACTTGTTACCAGTGTTACCTCGGCCAAGAAGCCTCTCTTGGCCTCAGTTTCCTCCTTTGTAAAACAAAGGGTTGCCATTGTTGACGTTTTGGTCCCTTCAATCTCTAAATCTATAAACATGTATATGCACGCACACACATACACACATGTGTGTGTATTTATACACATACATGCACATATCCATCTATCCATACATACATACATTTCCCAGAAGGGAAGCTAGTGGTAATTTTTCAAGCATTAGAAAGCTTCAAAACTAAGGAAACAATGTCTTATCACCCTGAGATAACTGAGCAGTGCACAGAAGGGGAGGACTCTCGGCTGCTCTCCCTTTCTAATGAGGCCGGGGGGCACCTTGGCCCAAACACTAGCTCCCTCAGAAGATTTCTCAGAGGCTGAAACAATGAAGCTGGGCCTCCTCCAATCGTGTTATGCTGTCAGGTTGCCAATTATTTTTATTTGCCTTCATTAGCCTTGAGATTGAAAACAATTTGTTCTCTGGAGGGGAAAAAATAAAAACCATCACCAAACCATTCCCAAGTCCTTTGCTGACCCTTGGCATTGGTTCTTCATGCAAGCAGACTCAGGCCTGCTCTGAAAGCTGCTAACCTGAAGGAGGTCTGCTATGGAGAAGATGTGGGCCCTTGCTCTTTATTGCTGACCTTTCCTCAAATGAGATGGTCAGAGAGAGGCCTTCCCCAACCATAGACTGCAGCTCTACTTTGAATGTTCTGGAAATGCCCGATCTAGGCCTTTGGCTGGGACTAGGTTTGTAAGAGGCAAAGGTCACTAGTTCTGAAAACAGAGGAAACAGCTCAGAAAATTTGTGTTTATTTTTTGCCTCTTAAATTGAATGAGGCCTCCAAACACATAAAGGCCCAATTTCTGACTTGCTAGGGGTAGATGCAGGGGCCTGGAGAAGCTTTTGTCTCCTTAGTTACAATACTATGCAACAAAACCAGATGTAATGGGGGAAAGTTCAGGTTTTCTCTCCCTCTACTGGTTTTTTACCAGAGCTTTTATTACACTTTGTTTCAATAAATAGATGCATTCCCTTGCGCCATCTGTGATGTTACCACAATACAAGACTTGGTAAGATGAAGAGGCTGAGGAATGTCTCCTTGAACAACATCCTAATATTGATATCCCCCCATGGCCTCTGTGCAGGGCTCAGTTCAGGTAATAATAATTGCTATTATTATAACAACATCATCAATAACAAAAACAACAATGGAATAGTAATAATGGCTAGCATTGACAAGGCACTTACTATAGACCAAGAACTGTGTTAATCACTTTACAAATATTACCTTATTTGATTTTCACAATAATTCTGAAAGGGAAACGCTATTATGATCTTCATTTTATAGATGAGGAAACTGAAGCAAACGGAGGCAGCATCCTCCACAAGGCCTCCTGGGGTTCAAAGAATTCAAATCTGGGGGGGTGGAGCCAAGATGGCGGAAAGGAAGCAGTAACCTCGCTGAGCTCCTTGGTCACTAAGTCTCAAAGGGTGAATCTGAGCAGATTCCGGAGTGACGGAGCCCACCGGAAGACAGAGTGTGGCAGAGTCCAGCCCAGGAGGTTGCCCAGTGTGTCCGCACAGGTCAAGCGCAGAGCACGTGGGGTCTGCACAGCTCAGACTGAAGAGCAGACAAGCAGACTACACCAGAGAGAGAAAAAGCCCCAACCTGCAGACTTACCAAGGATGAATCATAGTCATCTAGAGGAGGGAAAGGATCATTGGAGCCAGGTAGGAGAGTAGGGCCCCCAGTGGAGAGAGTGGCTTCTCCGGGTTCATTCGGCCCCCAACATGGAAGTTTAGAAACTGCCTGCCTGTATAATACAGGGGCTGGAATGGCAAAGTAAATTCTAGCTGCTCAGATCCTCCCATCCCTCCTTCATGAAGAAGAAAACCCAAAGATAAGTCTCCCACCCAGATTGAAATCCCAAGTTAATGGAAATAGCCTCAGGCTTGAGAGTCTCCAAGAAGGGGTGTAACTGAGACAGCCAGGAGTCTGAAGAGAAGAGAGGGTGGGGTCCCAACAAGCCCCACCTCACCTCACCAACAAAAGCCTACTTATAGCCCAGGGCTATGGAGGCAGAAATCTGAAGAGGTCAGACTCACCCATACCTACTCATCTACATCCTTCATTGACTTCCCTGACTTCGCCATAAACTAACCACCCAGAGGTATTCAAAGTCAAGGATCAGGCCCTAAACTCATAGCCTGAGAAACTGAGAAACAGGAAGTCACAATGAGAAGGAAGGAAGCTGAAAAGGAGAAGGGGAAGGCCAGAAAGTCTATTCGAGCCTAGTATGTAGGGGAAGAACAACTAAATACACAGGACAATATAGACTCTCTACCCACACCTGAGACCACAGAAGGAAACATGATCTGGTCTCAAGCCCAAATAGTAATCCTGGAGGAGCTTAAGAAAAATTTTAAAGACCAAATCAGGGAAGCAGTGACCAACTTGGAAAAAAGTCTCAGGGAAGAAAACTAATCCTTAAAAAATAAAATTAGTGAAGTAATTGGAGAAAATACCTCCCTAAAAAAGGAACTTCCAAGACCATAATTCACTAAAAATTAGATACAATCAAACTGAAACTCAGAACTCTATGATGCAGCAGGAGTCAATAAAAAAAAAAAGATCGAAAAATTGGAAGAAAATGTAAAATATCTCACTGGAAAAATAACTGTCCTAGAGAACAGGTCTAGGAGAGACAACTTAAGGATTATTGGTCTACCAGAAAGCCACAATGAAAAAAGCAGTCTAGACAACATCCTCCAAGAGATTGTCAAAGAAAACTGTCCTGAGGTCCTGGAATCAGAAGATAAAATAGCTACCGAGAGAATTCACCGGACTCCTCCTAAAAGAGATCCCAAACTGAAAAGTCCAAGAAATATAGTAGCCAAATTCCAGAACTACAAGATTAAAGAAAAAATTCTACAAGCAGCCAAAAAGAAACAATTCAAATATCGAGGAACTACAGTTAGGATCACACAGGACCTAGCAGCTTCTACATTAAAAGAGCGGAGGGACTGGAATTTCATATTTCATAGGGCAAGAGAGCTAGGACTACAACCAAGGATTAACTACCCGGCAAAACTGAGCATAATCTTTCAGGCAAGGAGATGGACGTTTAATGAAATAAGAGACTTCCAGACTTTCCTGATGAAAAAGCCAGAGCTCAATGGAAAATTTGATCTCCAATTACAAGACTCCAGAAAGATATAAAAAGGTAAACAAGGGAAACACAGACTCACACATGCATAAGTGCACACACCCACACCCACAAACACATGCTCATTACTTGGGATGCAACAAGAGCAAAATGTTCACATCCCTATATGTGGAGGTGATAACTGTCAATATTCGAAATCTTTATGATTATCATGACCTTCTAAAGGGTTATACTTAGATAGAGGGTGTGGTATGAATGCACTAACATGAAGTCTGAAAAAAAAAAGACTATTAAGGGGATCAAAGAGACAGTAGTGGGAAAAAGGAAAGGATGAGCTAGGAAAAGGTAAAATATGCCATCTGAAGAGGCATCAAAACACACTATAGAAGAAGGGAAAGAAAGAGGGAGAAGAACATCATTTAAACACTATTCTAACTTGTTCTGGTCCAAAGAGGGATCAAATTAATCAGTGAAGTTTAAGATTCTAACGTGAATAGACACATAAATTCATTAAATAGAGGAAAATGAGGGAGGGAGAGGAGCACTGTTTGAAATTTACTTTCATTGGTTTGGAATCAAACAGGGAGTAATTTACTCTGATAAGTATAAAAATTTATTGTGTCCTATAGATAGTGGAAGGGTAAGGGGGGTGAAAAGGAGGAAACTAAAGGGGGGATTAGAAGGGAGGGAAATAGTAGTAAGGGGAGAGGGTAGGTCAAGAAGGGGGGTCATTGGGTGGGAACAATGAGGGAGGGGGCTGTCAAAAGGGAAAACTTCAAGGAGAGGAAGGGAGAAGGAAGAAACAAAAACATAAACAGGGGAGGGAATAGGAAAGAGACAGATAGTCATCATTACTGTGAATATGAATGGGATGAACTCTCCCATAAAACAGAGGCTGATAGCAGAATGGATTAAAAACCATTATCCTACAATATGCTGTCTACAAGAAACACATTTGAAAGAAAGGGATACCCACAGGGTAAAGGTAAAAGGTTGGAGTAAAATTTATTATGCCTCAGCTAAAGTAAAAAAAGTAGGGGTAGCAATACTTATCTCAGATAAAGCAAAAGCAAAAATAGATCTAATTAAAAGAGATAAGGAAGGAAACTATATCCTACTAAAAGGCACCATCAAGAATGAAGCAATATCACTACTTAATATATATGCACCAAGTGGTATAGCATCCAAATTCCTAGAGGAGAAGTTAAAGGAATTAGAGGAAGAAATAGATAGCAAAACTATACTAGTGGGGGACCTTAATCTCCCCCTCTATGAACTCCATAAATCTAACCTCAAAATAAACAAGAAAGAAGGTAAGGAGGTGAATAGAATCTTAGAGAGACTAGATATGATGTATCTCTGGAGAAAACTGAATGGAGATAAAAAGGAATTTACTTTCTTCTCAGCAGTGCATGGTACATACTCAAAAATAGACCATGTACTAGGGCATAAAAACCTCACAATCCAGTGCAAAAAGGCAGAAATATTAAATGCATCATTCTTAGATCATGATGCAATAAAAATTATATGCAATAAAGGGCCAATGAAAGATAGACTAAAAACTAATTGGAAATTAAACAATTGAACCCTAAAGAATGGATGGGTCAAAGAAGGAATTATAGAAACAATCAATAATTTCATTCAAGAGAATGATAATAATGAGACAACATACCCAAAATTTGTGGGATGCACTAAAGGCAGTTCTCAGGGGAAGTTTTATATCCCTGAGTGCATACATGAATAAATTAGAGAAAAGGGAGGTCAATGAGTTGGACATGCAATTGAAAAATCTAGAAAAAGAACAAATTGAAAATCCCCAATTTAGTACTGAATTAGAAATATTGAAAACCAAAGGAAAGATTAATAAAATTTAAATTAAGAAAACTACTGAATTAATAAATAACACTAAGAGCTGGTTTTATGAAAAAATCAACAAAATAGATAGTCCCTTAGTCAATATGATAAAAAAAGAAAGAAGAAAACCAACTTACGAGTATCAAAAATAAAAAGGGTGAATCTACCTCTAATGAATAGGAAATTAAAAAAATAATGAGGAATCATTTTTCCCAGTTGTATGCATATAAATATGACAATCTAAGTGAAATGGATGAATATTTACAAAATCACAATTTGCCCAGATTAACTGAAGAGAAGTGAATTACCTAAGTAATCCCATCTCAGAAAAAGAAATCAAACAAGCCATCAATGAACTCCCTAGGAAAAAATCTCCAGGGCCAGATGGGTTCACTAGTGAATTCTATCAAACATTTAAAGAACAATTGATTCCAATACTCTACAAACTATTTGGGAAAATTAGTGAAGAAGTAGTCCTACCAAATTCTTTCTATGACACAAATATGGTACTGATTCCTAAATCAGGAAGAGATAAGACAGAGAAAGAAAATTATAGACCAATTTCCCTCATGAATTTAGACACAAAAATTCTAAATAAAATATTAGCCAAAAGACTCCAAAAACTTATCACAAAAATAATACACTTTGATCAGGTAGGATTCATTCCAGGAATGCAAGGATGGTTTAATATTAGGAAAACCATCAGTATAATTGAGCATATCAACAATAAAACTAGCAGAAACCACATGATTATCTCAATAGATGCAGAAAAGGCTTTTGACAAAGTACAACATCCATTCCTATTAAAAACACTAGAAAGTATAGGAATAAATGGAGCCTTCCTGAAAATAGTTGATAGCATCTATTTAAAACCATCAGCAAGTATTATATGCAATGGGGATAAACTAGAAGCCTTTCCAATAAGATCAGGAGTGAAACAAGGTTATCCACTATCATACCTCTTATTCAATCTGGCACTAGAAACAGTAGCAGTAGCTATTAGAAAAGAAAAAGAAATCAAAGGAATCAAATTAGGCAAAGAAATGACCAAGCTATCACTCTTTGCAGATGATATGATGATATACTTAGAGAATCCTAGAGAATCAAGTAAAAAACTACTAGAGAAAATAAATAAATTTGGCAAAGTTGCAGGATATAAAATAAACCCACATAAATCCTCAGCATTCCTGTACATCTCTAATGAAACTCAACAACAAGAGATAGAAAGAGAAATCCCATTTAAAGTCACTGTAGACATTATAAAATATTTGGGAATCTACTTGCCAAAACAAACCCAGAATCTATATAATCACAACTACAAAACACTTCTCACACAAATAAAATCAGATCTAAATAGTTGGAAAAATATCAATTGCTCATGGCTGGGTTGAGCTAATATAATAAAAATGACAATTTTACCCAAAACTATATATTTAGTGCCATACCAATCAATTTACCAAAAAGCTACTTTTTAGAGCTAGACAAAATAATAACAAAATTTATTTGGAAAAACAAACATTCTAGAATATCAAGGGAATTAATGAAAAGAAATGCTAGGGAAGGTGGACTAGCTATGCCAGATCTTAATCTGTATTATACAGCAGCAGTCATCAAAACTGCTTGGTACTGGCAGAGGTAGTGGATCAATGGAATAGATTAGGTGCAGGAGATCCAGCAGTTAATGAATATAGTAATCTATTGTTCGATAAATCCAAAGACCCCAGTTTTGGGGATAAGAATGCACTGTTTGACAAAAACTGCTGGGAAAACTGGAATACAGTATGGCAGAAAGTGGGCATAGATGACTATCTAACACCATATACTAAAATCAAGTCTAAATGGGTGCATGATCTAGGTGTAAAGGATGATACTGTAAGCAATTTGGGAAAGCAAGGAATAGCTTACCTGACAGATTTGTGGAGAGAGGAAGACTTTAGGACCAAACAAGAATGAGAGAGCATTATAAAATGCAAAATGGATAATTTTGATTACATTAAATTGAAAATCTTCTGTACAAACAAAGCCAATGTAACTGAGATCAAGATGGAGGTGGGAAATTGGGAAAGAATTTTTACAACTTGTATCTCTGATAAAGGACTCATTTCTAAAATTTATAGAGAATGGAGCCAAATCTATATGAATACAAGTCACTCCCCAATTGATAAATGGTCAAAGGATATGAATGGGCAGTTTTCAGAGAAAGAAATTAAAGATATCTATAAGCACATGAAGAAATGCTCTAAATCACTATTAATTAGAGAAATGCAAATCAAAACAACTCTGAGATACGACATCCCTCCAGTCAGATTGGCTAAGATGACAAAACAGGAAAGTGACAAATGCTGGAGAGGATGTGGACAAATTGGAACACTAATACATTGCTGGTGGAGTTGTGAACTTATCCAACCATTCTGGAGAACAATCTGTAATTATGCCCAAATTATTATAAATAATTTCATACCCTTTGACCCAGCCATATCACTTCTTGTGTTATATCCCAAAGAGATCATAGAAGTGGGAGGAAGACCCATATGTACAAAAATATTTTTAGCAGCCCTTTTTGTGTTTGCAAAGAATTGGAAACTGAAGTGGTGCCCATCAATTGGGTAATGGCTAAACAAGTTGTGGTATATGAATGTAATGGAATATTATTGTGCTATAAGAAACGAGGTGATGGATTTCACAATTACCTGGAGAGACTTATACAAACTGATGCTGAGTGAGACAAGTAGAATCAGAAGAAATTTGTATACAATCACAGACATACCATATCTGTGATGACCAACTATGACAGACTGGACTCTTTTCAGCAATGCAGTGATATAAGTCAATCCCGAAAGACTCAAGAAAGTGAGAAAAGCGCCATCCAGAGATATAACTAGAAAGAACTGAGCCTGAATCCTGATGGAAGCAAACTAAATGATCTTGTTCTTTTCGTTGTTTGGTTTTATTTCTTCCTTGCCATCTTTCATCCCACCTAGTACAATATGCCTTTGTAATTGGAATAATGTCTAATATGAATGCATTTGCAGATCTTATACTGGACTATATGCTGTCGTGGGGGGAGGGGGGAGGGAAGTAAAGGAAATTTGAAAATCAAGGAACTATGGAATTGAATCTTGTTAACTGAAACTAAACTAATAAATTAATTAAAAAAAAGAAATCAAATCTGTTTAATTCAACAAATGAGCTCATTAAAATAAAATGGGGTCCCTTTGCCAAACTATTGGTTAAGATACTTGTATCTTTTGCTCTTGGAAAAAATTCAGTGACCCCCAATATTTTTTGAATGTGCATCTATGGGTCACTTCATTTATGTTGCTACTTAGTCAACAAATGTTCATTAAGTATGTACTATATGTCACTATTAAGCACTGAGGATACAAAAAAAAAAAACACCCACTATGTTCCAGGTGCTGTGTCAAACACTGAGGATATTAAAAAAAACCCCTGCAATGTGCCCATTGCCCTGAGGATACAAAACACCTACTATCTGCCAGGCACTGAAGATACAAAAAGCACCTACTATGTCCCAGGTACTATACTAGGCACTGAGGATATAAAGGCACAAGAAACAGTCTCTGATCTCAAGGAGCTCACAATTTAATGGGGGAGACAACATGAAAACGGCAATATACAAAAAAGTTTATCTCCATAAATTGGAGATAATCAGCTAAATTTAAAATGTCAAACCCCCTACCTGCACAGGAGGAACCGGGAATATTAGTAAGGCAACTTATTTTATTTGACCCACATTGTGTTTGTATCCCCAGTCCTTTAGTACAGTGTCTATACAAAGTAAGCATGTTATAAATGCTAATTGACTGACTGAGCACATGACTGTTGACAATGAATTTGTAAACCCATTAGGCAGGAACCCTATTACATTATTTCAAATAAAGATGTAGCATTGTGTAGTTGAACTTTACATATGAAATCAGGACATTTGAGCTCAAATCTTGGTCCTGATATTTACTACCTGTGTGACCTAGGACACTTAACTTCTTAACTTGGACCTTAAGTGACTTAACCTATCTGAAGAAACCTCAGTTTCTTTGCCTATAAATGTACAGAGACTAGACTCAGATCACTTCTGGCCTCAGCAACTCAGTTCCCAGAAGCACTGGAAGACTGATCTGAGGAGAACAGTTGACAGCTTCTACCATCAGGGTTCTATCACTAGTTGTCCTTCCAAAAATGTTGGGGCCAAAGTACAATGTGGTTGATCAGACGAGTATGAGATAAAACATCTTCACCATAGGTAGGCACAAATCTTCCTCCACCCTTGGGGTTCTATCAACAGGTAACCATGAAGGGCCACTGGCTTCTTATATAAAATTAGCTAGGTCTTCTACAAATAGCTTTGGGTATGCAAGATACACATGTAGCATGGGTGACTACTTGTACCAAATATAATGGGCAAGGTTGCCTTGTGTAGCATTCCCTTTGGGCTTACTATTATAAGACCCATAAGCACGAAGAGGCCAAGTGCCTGAGTGCTTCTGTCCTCCAGTTTTGGATACACCCTATCTCTCATTTTATGATCTTGTGATGTATTTCACCTGGTTAATTATCAATTAAAAAAAAACATTGAGTTTTTCATGCCTCAACTTTATTCTATATTTTAAATCCTATTCTTATATCTTCTCTCATTAGAATGTAAACTCCTTGAGTATAAGGATTATTTTTGTCTTTATATTTTTTTATTCCCAGTGCTTAGCACATAGAATGCATATAAGTTCTTGTTCTCTTGTTTCTCTCTCTCTCTCTCCCTCTCCCTCCCCCTTTCCTCTCTCTCTCTCTCTCTCTCTCTCTCTCTCTCTCTCTCTCTCTCTCTCTCTCTCTCTCTCTCTCCTCTCTCTCCCCCCACCCCAACCCCGTGTTTGTCCCTCTGGCTCTGAGAACACTCTCTTCCTTGTCTTTCTCTCATCTCTTTGTATTTCTGTCTTTGTCTATGTCCTTTTATCTCTGTCGCTGTCCTTCTATCTCTGTCTCTCTCTGCAGTGTAGAGGTGGCCCTGGACTTTTTACAACTCTGCCTATATAGCCTAAACATTGACGTGGTCTACCAGAACTTATTGATACTGGAAAGATCTTGGTAATGGATTGTATCGGCTTTCTGATGAAAGACATCATTAAGTAGAGAAAAACTTATATCCAATGGACTGATCATCTGGTGATGAGTTAGTTTCTGGCCATAGCAACTCATAAAGAAAAATATATGTAAAATGATTTTCAATTTTGCAGAGTTATGGTAAGGTGGAAAGGGAGCACTAAGGTTGTCTATAAACTCCAACTTTATTGAAAATGTTCTAAGTGTTAAGTTCCTTGTTAAATGACTGAGTGGAATTGCCATTGGAGCAATTAAATCCCATGAATCTTGATATTCTCCTTAAAATCTAATCAAGAAATAAGGGGGGGAGTTTCAGATAAATGGAAGAATAAGTTACAGATTTTCCTTGGAGAATCAAATACAGCGTTTGTAGAGTTGGTTTTATTGTGTACCCAAAGTCAGTGAAAAACTATATTATATGGGAAATTTGGTCCTTTTGTAAAGCAGTGCACATGAGAAATACAAATAAAAAGATGACCTTTTAAAAGCTTATACATCAACATTCATTGCCAAGGTTAAAGGGTAGAGAAATTTGAAGTACAACTCAATAAGATCCTAGGTAAAAATCAACACATACCTTAATATTAAGTGATTTTAATACAAAGATGGGGAGAGACAAAGAAGGCAAAAATATATTGCATCATGTGGATCAGAAATAAGGAAAGAGAGAATCCAAACTCCTATAGAATAGATAGAAGCCTTGTGCCACCATATTGTGAGTGCAGGGCTCCATTGACTATTTCACCCACTTTAAAGTGGTTAAACATTTTGCATTAGTTCTTTTTTTTTGACAGATACTTTATTAACTTCTAGTTTACATCATTCATTTCCTTCAGATTTTGAGTAACAATTTTTTCCCCATTTTTCCCCTACCCCCCACCCCAGAATAGCAGTCTGACAAGATATCCCCTCATCCAATCTGCTCTCTCCCATATCTTCTCCCATACACTCTTCCACTTTTCCATTAGGGCAAGGTGAATCTCTGTGCCCCAATGCCTGCACATCTTATCTCCCAATTACATGCATAATAGTATTAATAATAGTATTTATATATATTTGAAATATTTAATTTTAAAACTTCAAATTCCAGATCCATTCCCTTCCTCCCTTGTCACCCACTCCTGGGAAAACAAGCAATTTAGCATATGTTGTACATGTATAGCTATGCAAAACATTACCATAGTAGATATATTGTAAAAGACTGACTATTATTTCCCTCCCACCCATCCCACCCCACACCTGGTCCATTCCCTACTTTGATCCTGTCCCTCTTCAAAAGTGGGTACCTCCAACCCCCCCTCCCACCAGCATGCCCTCCCCTGCATCATACCCCCTCTCATCCGCAGGGTGAGATAGCCCATTTAGTATGTATGTCATTCTCTCCCTGAGCCAAATTCAATGAGAATATGGTTTTGCCTTTTTGCCTTCCTGTTCTTCCCCTCCCCTGCAACTACTTCCCCTTGCCTCTTCTACATGAGATAGTTTACCCCACCCTGTCTCTCCCCATTTCCTCTTGCCACATTCCTCTCTCACATCTTAACTTCACCCCTTGAGTATCATCTCTTCCCACCAAATTCGACCTGTGCCCTCTATTCATGTATACCTGTAAACATATATGCACACATTCACATATGTATTCATATGCCCATATGCCCTTCTTCAACTATTTTCATACTGAGAAAGGTTTCATCAGTTACAGTTATTGTTTTTCCATGGAGGAATGTAAATAGTTCAACTTTGATAAGTTCCTTTTGATTTCTTTTCCCTGTTTACCTTCTCAAGTATCTCTTGCTTCTTGTATCTGAATGTCAAATTTTCTATTCAACTCTGTTTTTTTTCTCAAGAATGTTTCAAAGTCGGGGGGCGGAGCCAAGATGGCGGAGTAGAAACAGCTCATCCAAGCCACTCTGCCCCCAGATTCCCCCCAAACTATGTAAAAAGGGACTCTGAACAACTTCTGGAGCCCCAGCACCCACAGAACGACACAGAGAAGCTAACCTCCCGCTGAGGACAGCCCAGCAGCCCTGCAGGAAGGACCAGTGCAGATGTCTGGGACCTGGCAGCATGCAGCATGCAGAGCGCAGGAGCCGAGCTGAGCCCACATCCGCATGAGCCGAGGTTTTAGCCCCAGGGCGGCAGGCTCAGCCACTGGCTGGAGGAACCCCAGAACACCGGGAGCTGTGACAACTCCAGAATTATCAACATAGACTTGCCTAGGACAAAGTAAGAGGTTAGTGGCCTATGGTTAGGGAATGCGTTGGCTCCCTCCCTTGGGGGCTAGAAGCCACTGAGGAGACAAGCCATTTTGTAGTTTTCAGAGGCAGCTCCAGCTCCCAGCCTGCAAATTTGTAGGGAGATCCAGCGATCAGTCTTGGGGGGTAATCGCTCTTGCTTTAACCTCCCTGGATCTGGATTGTGATCTAGGGTGGAAGTCGTGGGTGGGTTTACAGCTTGCCAGAAACGGAAGTTGCCCCCCACACGTTCGGGACGAAAATTCCTCTATCTGGCCTTAAAGCCATAGTGTGGCAACAAGCCCAAAAGTCAAGCAATTAAGTGGCAACATGCCAAGGCAAAGGAAACAGAAAAATGCAACCCTAGACTCCTATTTTGGGGGCATAGAGCGGGAAAAGGACTGTGAGGTCAGAAGTCCTGCTCCAAAAGCCCCAGGGGAAAACATGAGCGGGTTGCAGGCCATAGAGGACCTTAAGAAGGACTTTAAAAATCAAATAAGAGAAGTGGAGGAAAAATTGGAAAGAGAAATGAGAAGGATGCAGGAAAAGTATGAAATGAGGGTCAACAGCCTGACTGAGGAAAACAACACCTTAAAAAATAGACTAACTCAAATGGCAAAGGAGGCCCAAAAGGGCAATGAGGAGAAGAATGCCTTAAAAAGTCGAATTTGCCAGATGGAAAAAGAATCTCAAAAGTTCACTGAGGAGATTCATTCCTTCAGAGTTAGACTGGAGCAAATGGAAGCTAATGACTTTATGAGAAATCAAGATGCTGTTAAGCAGATCCAAACAAATGAAAGATTAGAAGGCAATGTGAAATATCTCATGGGAAAAACCACTGACCTGGAAAATAGATCCAGGAGAGACAATTTAAAAATTATTGGGCTACCTGAAAGCCATGATCAAGGAAAGAACCTAGAAATCACCCTTCAAGAAATTCTCAAGGAAAACTGCCCTGATGTTTTAGATCCAGAGGGCAAAATAGAGGTTGAAAGAATCCACCGATCACCACCTGAAAAAAATCCCAAACAGAAAACTCCCAGGAACATTATAGCCAGGTTCCAGAATCCCCAGATCAAGGAGAAAATACTCCAAGCGGCCAGGAAGAAACAATTTCAATATTGTGGAAACACAATCAGAATAGCCCAGGACCTGGCAGCTTCTACACTGAGGGATTGAAGGGCATGGAATATGATATTCCAGAGGGCAAAAGAACTGGGAATGAACCCAAGGATCACCTAACCAGCAAAACTGAGTATTTTGTTTCAGGGGAAAATATGGTCATTCAGTGGAGTAGAGGACTTTCCAGCATTCTTGAGGAAAAAACCAGAATGGAGTAGAAAATTTGACATCCAGACACAAGAAGGAAGAGATGCCTGAGAAGGTAATCAAGGAAAAGAAATCAAAAGGAACTTATCAAAGTTGAACTATTTACATTCCTATATGGAAAAGCAATAACTGTGACTGATGATATCTTTCTCACTATGAAAATAATGGAAGAAGGGGGTGTGGTCATATGAATACATATGTGAATGTGTGTGTATATGGTTACAGTTATATATGGATAGAGGGCATAGGTTGAATTTGTTGGGAAGGGAGAATACTCAAGGGATGAAATTATGAGTTGAGAGAGGAAAGTGGCAAGAGGAGATGGGGAGAGACAGGGTAGGGCAAACTATCCCATGTAGAAGAAGCAAGGGGAAGTGGTTGCAAAAGAGGGGTCAATCAGGAAGGCTAAAAAGGCAAAACCACATTCAAATTTAATTTGGTTCAGGGAGAAAATGACATACATACTAAATGGGATATCTCAACCTGCAGCAGGATAGGGGGAAGGGGGATGGGAGGAGGGATGATGGATGGGAGGGCATCCTTGGGGTGAGGGGAGGTTGGAAGTACCCACTATAGAAGAGGGACAGGATCATGTAGGGAATGGACCAGGTGGGGGGTGGGATGAGTGGGAGGGAAGTATAAGCAGCCTTGTACAATATATCTACTATGATAATGTTTTGCATAGCTAGACATGTACAACATATACTGAATTACTTATCTCCTCAGAGGGAATGGGTGACAAGGGAGGAAGGAAATGGATCTGAAATTCGAGGTCGTAACATTAAATGTTTCAAATATTTATAAATACTATTATTAATACTCTTTTGCTTGTAATAGGGAGATAAGATGTGCAGGCATTGGGACACAAAGACTCACCTTCCTCTAATGGAAAAGTCGATGGGGGTATGGGAGAAAGTATGGGAGAGAGCAGATTGGAGGAAGCAGTATCTTGTGGGACTGCTATTCTAGGAGGTTGGGTAGGGGAATAATGGGGGAAAATGATTGTAACTCAAAATCTGGCGAAGATGAATGATGTAAAACAGAAGTTAATTAAGCATTTGTTAAAAAAAAAAGAATGTTTCAAAGTCCTCTATTCCACTGAATGACCATATTTTTCCCTGAAAAAAGATACTCAGTTTTTCTGGGTATGTGATGCTTGGTTTTAATCCCCGGTCCTTTGCCCTCGGGAATATCATATTCCATGACCTTCAATCTCTCAGTGTAGAAGCTGCCAGGTCCTGTGCTATTCTGATTGTGTTTCCACAATATTGGAATTGTTTCTTCCTGGCTGCTTGCAGAATTTTCTCCTTGATCTGGGAATTCTGGAACCTGGATATAATATTCCTGGGAGTTTTCTTTTGGGGGTCTTTTTCAGGAGGTGATCTATGCATTCTTTCAACCTCTATTTTGCCCTCTGGGTCTAAAGCATTAGGGCAATTTTCCTTGAGAATTTCTTAAAGGATGATTTCTAGGTTCTTTCTTTGATCATGGCTTTCAGGTAGTCCAATGATTTTTAAATTATCTGTCCTGGATCTATTTTCCAGGTCAGTGGTTTTTCCCATGAGATATTTCACATTGCCTTCTATTCTTTCAATTGCTTTGCTCTGTTTAACAGCATCTTGATTTCTCATGGTCACTAACTTCCATTTGCTCCAGTCTAATTCTGAAGGAATGAATCTCCTCAGTGAGCTTTTGAGATTCTTTTTCCATCTGGCAAATTCGGCTTTTAAAGGCATTCCTCTCCTCATTGCCCTTTTGAGCCTCTTTCGCCATTTGAGTTAGTCTATTTTTTAAGGTGTTATTTTCCTCAGTCAGGCTGTTGACTCTCATTTCATACTTTCCCTGCATCCTTCTCATTTTGCTTCCATTTTTTCCTCCACTTTTCTTATTTGGTTTTGAAAATCCTTCTTAAGGTCCTCTATGGCCTGTAACCCACTCATATTTTCATTTGGGGCTTTTGGTGCAGGATTTCTGACCTCATAGTCCTTCTTCTGTTCCATGCTTTGATCCTCTTTACCCCCAAAATAGGAGTCTAATGTTGAAGTTTTCTGTTGATTTTGTTGCCTTTGCCTAGGCATGTTGCCTCTTAATCACTTGACTTTTGGGCTTGTTGCCACAGTAGGACTCTGCCACAAGCCAGGGGAGTGTCAGTCCCAAACATTGGTGTCTTCTCAACTGCCGAAGGTATTAGTTGGCTGGCCTCCCTGAAGCCCCCACACACTCTGGCAAGCTGGACATACACCCCAAGACCTCCACCCCAGACCACAATCCTGATGCGGGGAGGTTAAAGCAAGAGTGATCCCCCTACAGGCCAGGAGCTGAAGCTAGGGCTCCTCAGCAGTTTTTCACCCCCAGAGGAAGATGCTGACACATTCCCAAATGCTTTTCCCAACGTCCATAGGGCACCAACCTCTTACTTTGTCCTAGGCACATATGTGTTGATAATTCTGGAAAAGACACAGCTGCTGGTGTTCTGTGGTCCCTCCAGCCAGCTGCTGGTCTGGCTGCCCTGGGGCTAAAACCTCTGCCTCACATGGTCCTGAGCTCAACTCCCAGAATGCTATGCTGGCTGCTCCCTGATGGGCTGCCAGACTGTCCTCAGAGGGAGGTTAGCTTCTCTGTCTTGTTCTGTGTGTTCTGGAGCTCCAGAGGTTCTTCAGAGTCCCCTTTTAGATAATTTTGAAGTGGTATGGCCTGGAATGCTGTAGAAGTGCTGTTTCTACTCTGCCATCTTGGCTCCGCCCCTCCATTAATTTTTTTTTTTAATTAGTTTAGTTTCAGTTAACAAGATTCAATTCCATAGTTCCTTGATTTTCAAATTTCCTTTACTTCCCTCCCCCCACCCCCAGGACAGCATATAGGCCAGTATAGGATCTGCAAATACATTCATGTTAGACATTAGTCCAATTACAAAGGTGTATTGTACTAGGTGGGATGAAAAAATGGTAAAGAAGAAATAGAACCAAACAATGAAAAGGAAAAAGATCAATTAGTTTCCTTCCATCAGGATTCAAGCTCAGCTCTTTCTACTTATATCTCTGGATGTCAAGTTTCTCTCCTTCATGAGTCTTTTGGGATTGACTTATATCACTGCATTGCTGAAAAGAGTCCAGTCTCTCTTAGTTGGTCATCACATTTATGATGTGTCTGTGATTGTATACAAATTTCTTCTGATTCTACTCTTCTCACTCAGTATCAGTTTGTATAAGCCTCTCCAGGTAAATAAGAAAATGTCTCTTCCTTGTTTCTTATAGCAGAATAATATTCCATTGCATTCATATACCACAACTCGTTTAGCCATTCCCCAATTGATGGGCACCCCTTTAATTTCCACTTCTTTGCAACCACGAAAAGAGCTGCTATAAATATTTTTGTACATGTGGGTCCCTCCATTAATTCTTGCATCTTCTTGGCTTGTCCTTCACAATGTTTCTTGACTGCAGTCATATCCATGGCAGGTAAATGTAAAATTAGGTCATCATTCTTTGTAAAAATATTTGTGGCTTTGCTTTTTTTTCTGTGAATGTTTTAATTTTTATTTTTGATTTATGGAATAAAACAAATATTTCCATAACACAGTACAGTAAAAAAGATCATTTCAAATCTCCTATGCACAACTTGAAATTTCTTTTAAATATACAACAAACATCATGTAAATTTCTTTTTTTTCTTCCCTCCCCAGCTTTACTTTTACAAGCTGAAGGATTAAGAAAGATGGTTGACTTTTTCATTTGTGCAGTGGAAGGAATGAGTTTTTTCCAAATTCTCGGGCATCTTAATGAGTTACTGTTTTTAGTGGGTTATCACAGTGTTTCTCATTGAACCAGTAGCCTCCCCATGTCAGCAGGTAGGCACCAACTGTCGTTTCTCTCCCTGCCCCCCGATTTTTCCCCCACAGTGGTTCTGAAAGATTTTGACAAGTTGACTAATCTTCATCAATTTTAAAGGGGTGGGATAATCAATGGAGCCCCACCCTTATAATGTTATGGATACTTTCTTTCAAATAAGAAAGGAAAGAAAGAAAAAAGAAAGAAAAAGAAAGAATGAGTTTGGACTAGGCATGGTGAGTAGTGAGTAATGTCATCGCTATATATGCATATAGATATAGCCCTGTGTGTGTGTGTGTGTATATATATATATATATATATATATATATATATATATATATATATATAAAATCTCATTATACACACATTAAAACAGAAAGTGAAAAATGCATTACTGATATGGGTCATCATTCCTGAATCAACCATCTATGTACATTAGCATCTTACTTGTTAAGGGAAAAAATAACGTTAACCAAAAAACAAAACAAAACAAAACAAAACTAGAAATAAGAATAAAAAATGAGAAAAAGTACAGCGTTTTTTCATCTAGGTCATTACAACTGAGTTTCTGAGATATGGCCAATCCTCACTTCTACAGCATGACTGGACTGGTAGCTCGATGTGGGAGAGCCAAGGCGGATTTACCTCAGTGCCCTTGAGAGGTCCCTGGACCCGTGACGGCACTGCCTCCGGGCTTAGGTGATGATGGCAAGGCCTCTCGCCCCCCTAACCGTCTAGGTGCTTGAGGGACTGTTAGGCCCCCAGCTGACTCCACCTTGTTCTAAGGAGCGACTCACATCTGGGTCCACAAGGAATATCCTTGCTCTGGGTAGAAATCACGAGATAGAGTCCTGGGGGTTAAGGTGTGCTTGAAATTACCTTAAAAGGCAAAAGGTGTTGTAATTGGACAAGAGCCAAAATGGAAAGTGCTTGTGTAGGATAGGCTGTATATGTAGAAGAGCAGGAAATAAAGTCGGAGTCTCCCCCCACCCCCAGTTGCTGTGTATGTGTTCTTTGTTCTGTTTGGTGCTCCCCGCCATGTGGTGTCCGGAAGGCCCCGTGAGAGGATTTGACAACAGCTCGACAGGGAGGAGATGCCTTCTAGTCTTTCCCTTGTATTTGTAGAACAGCTAGGTGAAGGAGCTAGATGCAGAAGTGGGGAACCTATGGCCAAGAGGCCATATGTGGCCCTCTAGGTCCTCAAGTAGGGCCCTTCGACTGAATCCAAACTTCATAGAATAAATCCTGTGGCTGAAAGGCTGCAGGTTCCTCACCCCCGGAACATAGAGCATTGGGCTTGGAATTAGGAAGACCTAAATTCAAATCCAGCCTTAGATGTTGTGACTGGGAAAAAATTTAACCTCCCTGTGCCTCAGTTTCCTCCTCTATGAGATGGGTTCAGTAATAGCAAGTATTTCTCAGGGTTGTTCGGAGGATAAGATGAGATAACATTTGTAAAGCTTTGCTTTCTGTATGGTTCAATGATAGAGTGTTAACAAGGGTGATTGAAGGTGATCAGCTTGGAAAACTGTCCTTTTTGAATTACTATCTGCTGAAACTGGCAGCATTAAAACACATAAATAAATAAATAAATAAATAAAAACACATCACCACCTTGTTAATATCAATCAATCATTCATTCAATCAGCCAGTGAGCATTAATTCAGTGCCTATTATGTTCTAGGCATTGGGAATTCAGGTACAAAGAATGAAACAATCCCTCCTTACAAGGAATGTATATTCTAAAACAAAAGAGGAAGCTAATTTCCTTGTTTTGTATACCTGGAAGAGGACAGGGCCAATCAACCATAAAGCATTTAGGAAGCACATTTTCTTTTCCAGGTCCAGTCCTGCTGGGGATTCAAATACAATAAATGAAGCAATTCCTGTTTGCAAAGAACTTAAATTCTAACAGGGTGATGAGCACACTTAAGCATAATGCACAGAGAGGGCATAAATGTCAGGACAAAAAGGTTGTCCTTAGACAATAGTGATATTCCTTTAACTAGTATAACCTACGTCAGATTGCTTGCTATTTTGGGAAGGGAGGAGGCAGGGAAGAAAAATTTGAAACTCAAAATCTTTCCAAAAATGAATGTTGAAAATCATCTTTACATATAATTGGAAAAAAATAAAATACTATTAAAATTTAAAAATTAAAAAAAATTAATGTGTGCTCATATAATTAGAAAATATTGTTTAGAAAACAGAAGTAACCAAGTAAGAGATGTCCAAAACTACCAAGGAGAGCTTTTTATAAATAGTGAAAACACAAAGAAAATTCTGAAATGCCCATTAAAATAACTTGCTAAGACCAACTGAGACTTCTTTATACTTCTATTAAAAATAATAGAGTTTCATGAGTTTTTTTAACTGATTCCTAAATGTTTCTTGAATTTCTCTGACTGAATGTAGGAAAGGGAGGTGATCGATCTGCCCAGCAACAAGGTATAAACAAAGAACATCACTGCTGCTCTGGGGTGTGGCATTTCCAGTACAACAAACTTACTCCAAGTTCATAGGGAAATCCAGGTCACAGATGTCTCTAGCACATAAAATGAAGGCATAATTAGCTCTTGACCTTGGATCCTAAGGGTTGCTGAAGCATGGCAGTGAGCATTTTTCCTTGCCACTTGGGAGACTATGAAAGACATTCATTTTCAAACTGGGCAGAGGTAATTATATTAGAGGTTAACAGCGCGATTTCCTCTCAGTACCTGCCTTTATGGAACGTTAGGCTCCACTGCCTTTATTAAATCCAGGTAATGAAGGGAATCACAGTGTTATTAACCTCTAACACTGATGAAAAATTAGACTAAAGGAAAAGTGGGGTAAAAACAGGGTTATTGGGTTACCCTTCTCGCTGACTACCACTCAAAACCCACAAGGGCTTTTCATGGCCCTTTGCCCATGTTAATTGTTAAAAAAAAATTGTAAGGAAGGTGAAACATGGGAGGGGAAAAGGTCTCAGGAGTCTTAGGGACTAATCTGATCTTTTCTAGCTGTCATCAACATATAGTGTAGTTATCCTTGGCATGGTGGATATAAATATTGACACAAATAATAGCATTTACTCTTGCTAGTGTAGCAAAAGGAACATTACTGTGCAAAGTCTACAAAATTCTTATGACAACTTCTGGGCACACATGTGCCTCTGCATTGAAGGACGTGTTTTTGAGATGAAGAAGCAAGCGGAATTGGTCCCCGAGCAGGATGAGCCAACGACCCAGTGACCTTTAAAAAGGGAATGACAACACTCTCTGGTGCTTGTTTCTTTTGGTTCCCCCTCAAGTGGCAAATGGCTTTCCCTTCTTGGATTTCCCATGGGGGGTGTGCAAGGGACTGACTTTCTTCTATCTCTATAGAAATAGCAAACCACAAGCACATTTAGCCAAAGCTTGTGTTGGATTAGGTGAGCCTAAGTTTGGACCTTGGACCTGTCTCTCTCTTTGGTTTATTTCCTGCACATAATAAGAAATGATCCTAAGACAGACATTTCCAGCCTTGAAGGCAGCTTGATGAGTTTGAGAGGTCAGTTGATCCTGGGCCTCAGCCAGTGCTGACTGCCCTTTGGGAGGGACCCCCAGAAAATCTCACAGCCCTTCTTGGAGAAAATGACCATTAAGTGGAAGAAAGTCTCAATCTCCTACGAAGCTTGACAGAAGACATGGTCCTTGAGTGAATCACTTAGTGCAGAGCCAGAGGTGAAATGTGAAATGGTTAATTAAGTGGCCCAGAAAATCTTCGTATCTTTATGATTTAATGATCAACTTCCTAGGTGAATATAACAATAGTTATAAGTTGTTATTTCTGCTGTTTGTCTTTTGCCAATGCACAGTTGTGAGTCTTTTATTATGAGGATTTCTTTAGTATGGAGGAAATATACATGTATTTCACACATGATTTGAATTATACACTGAGTATCATTTTTCTTATCTTTTTGGGGAATCCCTATACATGAGCCAAATCCAAGTTTTAATAATTTTCCTCCCAGATTCTAAGATGGGAGTGAAAAGTATAGAGAGAATGAGACAAAAAAGCAGACCCTCCTCTCTTCAGGGGTCAGATTCCCTTCAGACTAAATCTGGTCTAGAGCTGAGAGGGGGCCCTTAGCACAAAGGAAGATGGTAAGTGACCCAGTCCCATTGGTCCCCTCAGTGGTTGTTATTATTACACTGGGAATGGAATTCATTTTGATAAATTGAGCTCTGTGCAAAGAAGACATTAGATGTATTTAGTAAATGATAACAGTTGAGCCCAGCAGAAGTCCCAAAGGAGGACGACCCAAAACATTTCTTTGGAGTGAGAAAATTTTTAAGCAAAATTCTTCCCATCCTTGCCCATTCTCATTCCTTTCTGCCCCCTCCCCATCGTTTTGTTTTGTTTTCTGTCATTTGGCATTGTAGGGCTGGGGTGCAATGTTAGGAATCATGAATAGGGCTAGAGAATGTCCTTATTTGACCTTATAATAGGAAGGAAGAGACCCAAATGAAATGAGAAGTTTAAGAGAAATCAAAATGTGAACTTCGAAAAAATGGTTGTATGTATTAAAAATATGCTTTACAGAAGAGTTTCATTGAAGAAATCCTTTAAAAAAAAAGGGATGTCCCTTGTATATCAAATAGGTTTTGATGTGTACAAATAAGATTATATATATGTATATATGTATTTACATATATATATGTAAATACATATATGTGAAACACATATATTGTAGACTGTCTTGGTATTTATTTTGAGCATCTAGGTGGTATAGTGGATAGAGTGTGGGACCTGAAGACAAGAAGACTTCTCTTCCTGAGTTAAAATCTGGTCTCAGAAATTTACTAATTCTGTGACCCTGGGTAAGTCACTTAACCCTACTTGCCTCTGTTTTCTCATCTGTAAAATGAGTTGGAGAAGGAAATGGTAAACCACTCCAGGATCTCTGCTAAGAAAACCCCAAATGGGGTCATGGAGAGTCAGCCATGACAGAAACAACTGAACAGCAGCAAACTTTAGGTTCAGAAGGGACCTTATAGAAACTCTTGTCAATTCAAACCCATTGCACAGATGAACAAACAGAGGCTCAGACTGGAAGTGACTGCTTGAGTCATCACTCAGTGGCAGTGGTGCTCAAAGCCAGCTCTCCAAACTCATGTCTTCTCTTCTGCCTCCTTTGTAGCATTTTACCAGTTTTCAATATTTTCCACAATTTAAAAAGAACTTTTCCACAGTAAACAACAAGCCTTTGAGACAAAGCTTTCCTGAACCAAATCTTCTGAAGCAGTGGGAAGAAGGAAGAGCCTTGGACTTGAAATGAGAGGAACTTGTCCTTGAGATGTGACTGAGTCATCTTGGATACCTCCCCACTCCCTCTCTGAGCCTCAGTTTCCTTATTTGCTCAATGGAGATAATAATGCTAGCCCATCCTCCCTACATTAGAGCTGCAGGGTGGGCACAGTAGAGAGTGGTAATCCTGGAGTTGGGAAGACCTATGTTCAAATCCCACTTTTCATATATTCTGGGTGCATGATCCTCAGGAAGTCATTTATTTCCTAGTCAACATTCTAGGTCTGTAGGTTAGAGAGCAGTTGCTAATATGGATTGGTGGAGGGAGTGTCCATATTGGGCGTCCCTCATATTGATGAAATAAATCATAGGTATAAATCTCCAGCCTTCACCTTGCCACCCACCTGCCTCTTTGGGCTAGAGTTGGAGAAGTATAAGATGTAACCTTTCAGGTTTAGATAATACTTTTTGTCTTAAAAGCCTGTAATATCCAGTATAGAATTTGGGCCTTTTTAGAAATGAGGAAAGTGAAACACAGAGATTAAGTGGTTTGCTCAGAATCATAAATAATAAACATTCAGGCCACCCCTGAAGTCCAAGGTCTTTGTCATCACAGCAGATTAAGTCCATTATTATTTTTATAAATTTATATTCATTTGTACTCAAAATTAATATGAAATACAACTGTTTTTCTTTTACACACTATGACATAAAAGCTTGTTCTTTCTTCATATCACAAAATGGACTAAAGAAGAGTTTTTAAAGCCTGGGGCCTGTGAATGTTTTGTGTGTGTGTGTGTGTGTGTGTGTGTGTGTGTGTGTGTGTGTGTATACACAATGGTAGTTCAACATAATTGATATCCTTTGTATTTCATTTTATGCACTTAAAATCATGATTTTAAGGGGGTCCATAGAAAGGGATCCATGATACAAACAATAATGGTTAAGAACCTCTGGACTAGCAAATCCAAGATTCTATTGGTTCTTGTCTTTTTGTTTGTTTTGTTTTGTTAATTTTCCAAAATGCATTTGACTTAGTGGAATAAAGCACAACCTTGAATGTTCTTCTCCAGCAAGACTTTCCAAATGAATACGTTTAGATATTGCAAAATTCCTTATAAGACATATCATGGGGGAACTGGTCAATGAGGCCCAGCCTTGGGAACACGTACACATATAGACTCTGTCTGCTGGGGACCCCCATGGATAGCTGGACAACCCACTTCTGAGAGTTCTTGTTGACCAGAAGCAAGGGTCCGAACTCTCCACTTCAGAGCATAGACAGGTATTTTCTTACTGATGTGTTTACTACTAGTGAAGAAAACCTTTTGATTGGTTGCTGAACAAGATCTCAGTATGTATATGAAAAGGCACTTAATGATCCAAATTGATCATTTTTTTCTTGCTTGCTCTGAAGTGTAAACATAAAAAGCTTGGAAGGATGGGAATGGGGCATCTTCCCTTCCCATAGTGTCACCTTCTCACTCACAGAATCCTAGGCAAAGCCTGTGTTTGGGGTGGGGCTACTGCTTGTTTATATCTTCTTTCAATATGAGATCTTGACAGGTTGATTGAGCCACCAGACACCCAGCAGAGGGGACTGGGGAAGAGCTGCCTCCAAGGAGCATTCTGCTTGACTTGGTCCATCGTGGATTAATTCAGCAGTTGAGGTGCCATGTCCTACAAGCAGTAGAGTGACTTAGACATTACTTAGATTGCACATATAAGTGAAAGTGGTGGGAAGAATGCTTCTCACTTCCACTTTAAGCTTTCTTTCCCCAAGAACCAAGGTGGAAGAAGGATCCTACTTCCTTCCTTCCTTCCTCCATCCCTTCCTTCCTCCCTCCATCCCTCTCTTCCTTCCTTCCTTCCTTCCTTCCTTCCTTCCTTCCTTCCTTCCTTCCTTCCTCCCTCCCTTCTTTCATCCCTTCCTCCCTCCCTTCTTCCCTCCCTCCCTTCCTTCCTTCCTCCCTTCCTTTCATTCTTTCTCTTTTTGTGTATGTTCTTGTACTCTAGTTATTGATAAATATATATATATTTCAAATAAATTTCCCATTGTAAAAGATAAGTGATATCAATGAATTTGTTGATAATGAAGAGAAATTGAGTAGATTGATTGTTGACTATGGATTTTTATTGATGATGCTGAGAGAATTTTAACTGGAAATGGAAATATGTATTAGGGTAACAAAAGACATCGGAATGGGGCTTGAGCTGATAGTATTGGAAAGACTCCACTGCTGAGGGGAAGATTGAGCTAACTAGTCCTTCCTGAATGGTTCAAGTAGGAGAAGTTGGGATGAGGATCAGTGCATATATTGCTACAGATGTGTAAAAGGATGGGGATAGGGAATATTGTCAGGTTCTGAGATAAATGAAGTCCTAAAAGTTGTACTTGGAGACTCCCCTCTTGACTTATTTGATTGCTATTTCTGTCTCTGGCCATAGTGATGGTCTAGTAGGTATATTTTAGGATACACAAGTTCACCAAAAACATTGCAATTCTCTCTCTTATACACACACACACACACACACACACACACACACACACACACACCACAGACTGAGCAGCCAGCATCAAAACTAACATCTCTTTAAGACATATTTTGCATTTTTTCTTATTATGCATTAAATTATTAAAAACATATACCAACTCAGTGCCCATTCTTCTTACTTGAATGCATGTGGAGATATTAGAAAAATAAGGAATGAGTTCAGGAAAGGAGGAGATCTAAATAATTGAAGTTTTGCAGACCCAATTTGGATCTTTTCATTGTAAACTGGATAATGACAAGCCGTATGTTAACAGAGATGTGTGTGTGTGTGTGTGTGTGTGTGTGTGTGTGTGTGTGTGTGAAAGGAAGAGAGAAAGAAAGAAAGAAAGAAAGAAAGAAAGAAAGAAAGAAAGAGAAAAAAGATGGAAGGAAGGAAAAAAGATAGGGAGGAAGGAAAGAGGAAGGGAGATAAAGAAAGATAGATGGGGAGGGAGAGAGAGAGAGAGAGAGAGAGAGAGAGAGAGAGAGAGAGAGAGAGAGAGGGAGAGAGAGAGAATTACTGGCAGTCACTCCTAAATGAGCTGGGAGGCACAGAGGTACTTAAATGAGTATTAAGGCAATCCTATTTTTCTTTTCCCCTCAAAGGCAGCATATGTGGAAGACTTGAGAGGAAACTCATGCCCTAGAAAGACAATGCATTGCTACAGATGCTTCATTCCATGAAGAGAGTGGGCATAACTTCCCCAATCATGAGCCGTTGAACCCCAGCCTTAGTATTGATAGCTCTCCCTGTTTACTTCACTAGCAACATTAGATGGTTATATGTATATGCATATATGTATATGTATGCACACACACATACATACCTATATACATACATTTACCTACATACATATATGTGTGTGAATATACAAAAGGTGACAGCTAATTTGAGGATTGGTGGGATCAGCAAAGGTTTCATGAAGGTGGTACTGGAGCTAAACCTTGAAAGAGACTCAGGATTCTAAGGGGCAGAGGTATAGAGAGAGTGAGTGGATTCCAGGTCTTAGGAACAGCCAGCACAAAGGCAAGAAGGTAAGAAATGGAAGGCTATGTTTGAGGAACAGCAGACCATCCAGACTGACTTGACCAGAGGGTGTGTGAATGAGAGTAATTGCCATAAAGCTGAAAAGGAGGATGAGGGCCATGTTGACTTTTGTAGCGGCAAACACCCCAATATCCCCAGGGTGACTGCCAACACAGGTTCTTAGATCTGCTTTTCAAAAGGAAAGCAACTCAAAATGGGTTAACAAGCTTACTTTAATCAAACAAACACACATTACCTAGTTCAGGGGAAAAAGGTCAGCACCCCAAACTTCAGAGTTACAGAACTTACAGATCAAACAGACAGGCTTCCAAACTGTCCTACCATTATATCAATACCAAATCACAGTTACCAGAGAGGGAAGCATCAACATCTGGGTTTTCAAAGCCGGGGGGCTCTAAACAACGGCTTCCCAGAGTCTATCACACAACACTTCTCAAAGTGAGCCCCAAAACAAAGCCTCTCCTCAGGGCTTATATAGCCTTCTCCTGGCTCAAAGATTGTAACAACCTCCTTGACCCACTGCCCAATCACAAAGTATCAAGGTGTGGGCTTTCCTGAAAAACAAGCCTCCCACCACAAGCTCCAGGTGCACTTAAGCTAGGGGCAGGGAAGATCTTTAAATCTGCATTTCCATTACAACTTTCAGAAACAAACATGAGGATTTATATTGATCTCAGCAAAAATAGGGGCTATTGGAGTTTGTTGAGTAAGGAGAGTGACATGATAAGACATGAACTGTAGGAAAATATTTTTTTTTGGCAGCTTGAGTGGAGGCTGACTTGGAGTGGGGGAGACTAAAGGCAGGGAGCCCATTAAGGAGTTTACTGCAGTAGTTCTGACTAACTAGGGTTGTGGCTGTGTGTGTGTCAAAGGAAGGGGAAGATGTGATATTTGATGTTTTTGGAGGTAGGAATGGCAAGATTTGGCAAGTATTAGGATATATGAGGAGAGAGTCAGCAATGATATATAAGTCAGCAACCATGTGGAAGTTGAGAAACTGGGTGACTAGAAAGATGGTGACAGCATCAGCAGGAACAGGAAAGTTTGGTAGAGGGGTGAGTGTTTTGGGGAAAGATAATGAGTTTAGCTTTGGACATGTTGAGTTTGATATGTCTAAGTAGTATGTAAGTTGAAGTTATATGCAAAACAAGATAATTACACTCATGACATGACAATGAAATTCTCACCTCATCAGTACCCTCTGCCCCTCTCATTGGAGGGTAGAGCCATAAACCCCTCTATTTGGATATGGAAATAGAACTGACATCTCCCATATGTTTCTTCACTTCCTACCTGGCTGTGCTCATTTTGGACTTCTTCGATTTATTCACCTCCCCTGTTTCCTGATATATACTATAAGCTCCATGGGGGCAAGAACTTTATTTCTTTCATTTTTCTTTCTTTCTTTCTTTCTTTCTTTCTTTCTTTCTTTCTTTCTTTCTTTCTTTCTTTCTTTCTTTCTTTCTTTCTTTCTTTCTTGTCCCTTTCCTCTTGTA
This sequence comes from Gymnobelideus leadbeateri, assembly GCA_011680675.1. Classification (NCBI taxonomy): domain Eukaryota; kingdom Metazoa; phylum Chordata; class Mammalia; order Diprotodontia; family Petauridae; genus Gymnobelideus; species Gymnobelideus leadbeateri. Next base: position 249,733 of record WOXC01003744.1, read on the forward strand.
TTTGAATCCCCACCAATTAGCACAGTGCCTGCCACATAGTAGTTGCTTAATAATTATTTAGTTATAATACTACTGAGTCCCATATCAAGCAGGAGCACAGAGTTCACCGCTTTTTACCATCACATGTTTTATTTCTATATGACATATGGTGGCAGCCCTCCCTCTACATATGCAGGCTCTCACATGTTTTATATATATATATATATATATATATATATATATATGTATATACATATATATATGTATATACATATACATATATATGTATATATAGGTTTAATTTGAACTCAGGAATTTTTGTCCTAGTGTCTCAAAGGGCTTTTATAACCAGGATTCCAGCAATCAGCCACATTACTTTCACAAGCTACAAATTAAGAATTGTCAACCCTTGATAATAGAGAATCATTAGCAATAAGATTGAGTATAACTGAAGAATGACAACATCCATTTTGGATGAAAGAGTCTCAGGATGATTCCCAGTACGGCTGAATGTAATGATAGAGGCTGGAAGGGATCTTAGGAGTGTAGTTAAGGGCGGTTAAGTCCCTCAGTTTCTGCCAGGATCATACATGCACCAGGTTAAGCATGTGGGAATTTTCTAAAAAGTTCCCCAGAGAAGGAGACTTCGGGTCAGCAAAGTCTTCTTTATGTGAGGTAGTTAAGCACTCTTTCATAGCACAGAATGCTGGGCTTTCTTATTTTTTTAAACAAATGCTTTATTAACTTCTGTTTTACATCATTCATTTCCACCAGATTTTGAGTTACAATCATTTTCCCCCCGTTATTCCCCTACCCAACCTCCCAAAATAGCAGTTCCACAAGATATCGCTTCCTCCAATCTGCTCTCTCCCATACCTTCTCTCATACCCCCTTCGACTTTTCCATTAGAAGAAGGTGAATCTTTGTGTCCCAATGCCTGCACATCTTATCTCCCAATTATAAGCAGAAGAGTATTAATAATAGTATTTATATATATTTGAAACATTGAATGTTAAGACCTCGAATTTCAGATCCATTTCCTTCCTCCCTTGTCACCCATTCCTTCTTGGGAGATAAGTAATTCAGTATATGTTGTACATGTCTAGCTATGCAAAACATTATCATAGTAGATATATTGTACAAGGTTGCTTATAATTCCCTCCCACTCATCCCACCCCCCACCTGGTCCATTCCCTACATGATCCTGTCCCTCTTCTATAGTGGGTACTTCCAACCTCCCCTCACCCCAAGGATGCCCTCCCATCCATCATCCCTCCTCCCATCCCCCTTCCCCCTATCCTGCTGCAGTTGAGATATCCCATTTAGTATGTATGTCATTCTCTCCCTGAACCAAATTAGATGAGAATGTGGTTTTGCCTTTTTTGCCTTCCTAATCTCCCCCTCCCTTGCAACCACTTCCCCTTGCTTCTTCTACATGGGATAGTTTACCCTACCCTGTCTCTCCCCATCTCCTCTTGCCACTTTCCTCTCTCACCTCATAATTTCATCCCTTGAGTATTCTCCCTTCCCAGCGAATTCAACCTATGCCTTCTATCCATATATGACTTTAACCATATACACACACATTCCCATATGTATTAGTATGGCCACACACCCTTCTTCCATTATTTTCATAGTGAGAAAGATATCATCAGTCACAGTTATTGCTTTTCCATAAAAGAATGTAAATAGTTCAACTTTGATAAGTTCCTTTTGATTTCTTTTCCCTGATTACCTTCTCAGGAATCTCTTGCTTCTTGTGTCTGGATGTCAAATTTTCTCTTCAATTCTGGCTTTTTCCTCAAGAATGCTTGAAAGTCCTCTACTCCACTGAATGACCATATTTCCCCTGAAACAAAATACTCAGTTTTGCTGGGTAGGTGACCCTTGGGTTCAGTCCCAGTTCTTTTGCCTTCTGGAATATCATATTCCATGCCCTTCAATCCCTCAGTGTAGAAGCCACCAGGTCCTGGGCTATTCTGACTGTGTTTCCACAATATTGAAATTGTTTCTTCCTGGCTGCTTGTAGTATTTTCTCCTTGATCTGGGGATTCTGGAACATGGCTTTAATATTCCTGGGAGTTTTCTTTTTAGGGTCTTTTTCAGGAGGTGATCGGTGGATTCTTACAACCTCTATTTTGCCCTCTGGATCTAAAACATCAGGGCAATTTCCCTTGAGAATTTCTTGAAGGGTGATTTCTAGGTTCTTTCTTTGATCATGGCTTTTGGGTAGTCCAATAATTTTTAAATTGTATCTCCTGGATCTATTTTCCAGGTCAGTGGTTTTTCCCATGAGATATTTCACATTGCCTTCTAATCTTTCGTTTGTTTGGATCTGCTTTACAGCATCTTGATTTCTCATAAAGTCATTAGCTTCCATTTGCTCCAGTCTAACTCTGAAGGCATGAATCTCCTCAGCGAACTTTTGAGATTCTTTTTCCATCTGGCAAATACGACTTTTTAAGGCATTCTTCTCCTCATTGCCCTTTTGGGTCTCCTTTGCCATTTGAGTTAGTCTATTTTTTAAGGTGTTGTTTTCCTCAGTCAGGCTGTTGACCCTCATTTCATACTTTTCCTGCATCCTTCTCATTTCTCTTTCCAATTTTTCCTCCACTTCTCTTATTTGATTTTTAAAGTCCTTCTTAAGGTCCTCTATGGCCTGCAACCCGCTCATGTTTTCCCCTGGGGCTTTTGGAGCAGGACTTCTGACCTCACAGTCCTTTTCCTGCTCTATGCCCCCAAAATAGGAGTCTAGGGTTGCATTTTTCTGTTTCCTTTGCCTTGGCATGTTGCCACTTAATTGCTTGACTTTTGGGCTTGTTGCCACACTATGGCTTTAAGGCCAGATAGAGGAATTTTCGTCCCGAACCTGTGGGGGGCAACTTCCGTTTCTGGCAAGCTGGAAACCCACCCATGACTTCTACCCTAGATCACAATCCAGATCCAGGGAGCTTAAAGCAAGAGTGATTACCCCCCCAAGACTGATCGCTGGATCTCCCTACAATTAATTCGCAGGCCAGGATCTGGAGCTGCCTCTGAAAACTACAAAATGGTGTGTCTCCTCAGTGGCTTGCAGCCCCCAGGGGAGGGAGCTGACACATTCCCCAAATACTGGTCCCAAAGTCCATAGGGCACTAACCTCTTACTTTGTCCTAGGCATGTCTATGTTGATAATTCTGGAGTTGCCACAGCTGCTGGTGTTCTGGGGTCTCTCCAGCCGGCTGCTGGCCCTGCTGCCCTGGGGCTAAAACCTCGGCTCACGTGGACCTGGGCTCAGCTCAGCTTGGCTCCCCGTGCTGCCCGCTGTTGGCTCCCAGACCGCTGCACTGGTCCTTCCTGCAGGATTGCTGGGCTGTCCTCAGTGGGAGGTTAGCTTCTCTGTGTCGTCCTGTGGGTGCTGGGGCTCCAGAGGTTGTTCAGAGTCCCCTTTTACATAGTTTGGGGGGAATCTGGGGGCAGAATGGCTTGGATGAGCTGTTCCTACTCCGCCATCTTGGCTCCGCCCCCCATGCTGGGCTTTCTTAAGGGGCAGATGAATTTCTTCTGTATTTTCTATAGTGAAGATGAAACATACCTGGGAAAAGAATCTTTCCTGGTTTGAAAAACCATTATAAATTATTTCCTGAACTACCTTTCCTAGACAAATAATTTCTGTTTCTTTAACCTGCAGGTATCGGTATACATGATCTATCTCTTGATCCTTTATATGATACTTATGGAGTGGGGGGCTATAAATTTTTCCCTACCAAAGATCCCAAAGTGCCACTAAAGGGAGTTCATCGCACCTTTCTTCCCCTTCTACTGCGTGTTTCAGTTAGTAGCTCTGAGGAATTTGAATTACTCTATCCAATTACCCAGAGGTTAGTCACTGTAATGGTGGGGCAGCTAGGTGGCACAATGGGTAGAGTGCCAGACCTCGAGTCAGAAACACCTGAGTTCAAATCTGGCCTCAGGTACTTATTAGCTGTGTGACCCTGGGCAAGTCACTTAACCTTGTTTGCCTCTGTATCCTCATCTCTAAAGTTACTTGAAGAAGAAAATGGCAGACCAATCCAGTATACTTGCCAAGAAAAACCCAAAGGGGTCACAAAGAGTTGAACATGATTGAAACGACTCAAAAATCAGTGTCAGGAGAACCCGTTGAAGATAGATTATTTAGGTGACAGATCTATAACTCAATAAGCCCAGATAGGAATTTAGTCTAATTCTCCTTTTTCACATGAGAAAGCTGAAGTTGAGCTCAGGGAAGTTAGGGGACTTTCTCATCAGCAGAGGTAGGATTTTAAAACAGGTCTTTTGATTTCTCAACCAGAATGACTGAACAACAACTTTTCATTTTATATAATGAGTGGAGTAGTGTGTGCTGCTGAAGAGTCCTTAGATTTGTGCCCATAGAAGAGGATAGGAGTGATTGGCTGAGGCCAGGGAGGATTAGAAGGGCCTGGAGGTCACATCGATGAACTGCAAGACCAGGGTGCTAGAGGGGCCCTCAGTGTGACCTCTCTCTCTCCTAGGAGCAGCCCAAATATTCCCTCCATGGTTCATCTCTTGTCCATGGCTCTTAAAGCAGCTACCACCTTTGGCAGGAGCAGGGGCAGGCACCCTCAGCATACTGGGTGCCTTCCTCTAGGTCTCTTAACACAGCATGCATACCAGTAGACCACATTGGGAGGTGATATGGAACAATGGAAATAGAAGTGGCTCAGGCATTTAGGGTTTAAATTCCCCTTCTGATGTTTATTACACTTATGTGACCTTGGGGGAAATAAATCACTTAATCTTTCTTGGTCTGTTTCCTCATCTGAGAAATGAAAGTGTTGGATAAGATCTGTGAGTTGGATAAGTCTGTGATTCCTTCTAGGACTATTCTCTTATGTCTCTAGGTTATTTATTTTTTTTTACTCTTATCACACTACTAATTCACTGAACTTTTTGGTCATATATTTTAGTGATGATGTCCTTTATGTTATTTCTCTTCCACCATCGTTTATTGATCATATGTCAGAAGCTCCTCACAACTATGTTTGTTGTTGCCACTTGGATTCTTTGGAAAGTGTGGGATTTCATGACTGGCAGCCAATCAGCATCCCACAGAAATTCTTCCATTGTGAAATTCGATATGTAGTCAGTAGCTAAAATGGCCCAAAGATGTTTCTCTCTTTCAAGTTCTCTTTCTCATCTAGTGAGTCAAAATCAAGTGGTTTCTTAACATGCTGCCAGATTTCCTACCCCACAATATAAGTGGCCTTTACTTTGGGGACACTTGGCTATAAAGGAATGCTGAGCATAGTAAAACCTTTCCTTAGGTAAGCACTTTGGGCTTTCTCTTAAGGAGGGATAGAGGAGTCTAGGAATAGCAATGAAAGGGATCAGGAGATTTCTGAGAAAATGAAATATCCATTTGCTTGGAGGTCTGGAAAAGTTGTTTCCTCCTAAGTTATTAAAGAGCTTTTGGAGAAATCATCGTGCTTTTCTATAATTCCTTATTCCTGGTAGTTGCTGGTGAATCCATTCCATCCTGGTAATGAATATAAGCCCCTACACATTAATGAAGCAGACATACTGTCATGAGTAAAGGTATGCTGCCCTAATGAGCTGGGAATTTATCTGACACTGGGAGAAAATGACTGAACCTGAGCAGACAACAGTTGTGGTGATGTTTAGTTTATCCATCTTTCCCTAAGAGTGTTGCTCAAAAATGATCAGTTTGCCAAAGCAAGAACAAAGAAAGCCCATGATGATATGGACTCTATTGAAAATTTTCCTCCTCTTTTCTGCTTTTGAAGTCCAGTGGTGCTAGCACTAATTGGGCCAGGAGTGGGGAACCTGTGGCCTCGAGGCCACGTGTGGCCTCAAGGCTAGAACATCTGCTGGAAAAGGAGGAACACTAGATTCTATACTCCTGACCCTGAGAGCTCAACAATTGGGAAACCACCACTAAATCAGGGAATGAAGTGGTAATGGGCAAGTTAAAGACAGGCTAGTGTGATGCTAATAACTTTAAGAAAAAATTTTTAGAAAACTTTTTTATCATTTTCATAATGGTGTAGTGGATATAATGCTGCACTTAGATTCAAGATCTAGGTTCAAATTCTGCCTCAGACATTCTATAGCTGGGCAACTTGGGGCCACATACTTAATGTCTGTCACCATAAGAATGCTCATCTACCAAACAGGAATAATCACACATACAATGCTTTTTTTCAAAACAAGGTTCTAAAACTCAGATGACATATTGTATATAAACGACTTTACAGACCCCCAGACCCTACATGGTAGTTTTTCTCACTAATCTTTTCTTTATTCCAAACAAACCTCTTCCCCCTATTTTTGCTTTATTCTTTTCATCAGTGACAGTGCACAAATATCAATTGATGGTCCAGTGTGTGAGAGCAAGGAAGCAGTGGAGCAAGTCTGAGTTTTATTGCAGGCTTTAAGCTCGTTTAAAAGTTGGAGACATTTGAGGAAATAGAGAAACAAAGAAGTGGTAAAAACCCTGAAAAATGTCTCACCCTTGTTGGGAAAGTCTTCCTGATTTTCCCCTAGTTTCTCTTGAGGCCCCCAAATACAACAGACAGGTGTCTTATGTCCAACAGCTGGCAGGCAGCTTAGAAACATTCATCAGCAAAGAAACACATTGCATGATTATGATCCTGCGAATGTAGAGAGAACAGCTTCTACTGTCACTGGCCTCAATAATTAATTTATTCAAAGAAATTATTAAATCTGTTCTAATAAAGCACCCAAGAATTGCTTTTGCTCCTCAAAATAGACAAATAAATGAAAAGTAATCAGGGTTAGACCTGACTTAGGCTGGTTCACTTTTTCACTTTCAGGATTGGAACAAAATGAGGCAATAGGAGAATATATATCCTTAAACAAAAAGAAGTTTACTCAATAATAGCATAGAAAACCTACTCAGCAAATATACAGTTATGGTTCGGTTAAGTGCAGCTATTCTGATTAATGCTTTTGTCATAATGATGTAGCTGGTCAGTGGGCTCATACAGAAATGGGAAGTTCATCACACCTTCAGAGCCATGCTTATTCAAGTATCATCATCACCATCATCACCATCACCATCACCACCATCACCATCACCACCATCACCATCATCATCATCATTATTCCTGACTTTTGGTATATTAGAAGCTATAATGCCAAGCAAATGCAACTTCCAAGGTTCCAAATACCAGCATAGCAGCTCTCCATTTTATTCAGTGACAAATTAAGAACAGAGAAAATCAAAATATAGATAATTCAAAATACAATATTCACCAAGTATAATTCAATAACTTCCAAGTACTACTCTACCCCTGGGCAGTACATTAATTTAATCAATCACAAAGCCCCTCTTCTCAAATGGATATTAGTTTCCAATCATAAAATACATTCATATGGTCAGTCACAGAGCACAAAAAGTCAAAAGTTTCCCACCCCTGGATCACAGCTGAATTACAATTATAAGTTAACACCAGGCACCTTTTCAAAAGGGGCAGTAGAGAGCCCAAAGGCCTTCTACCACTGAGTTACAAGTTTAAGATATCATCAAAACACTTAATACCCAAAGAGAGGTCTTTTTATTCATCTTGACCCAAGGCAAGTTCTCAGCAATCTCTGTTCCTGGGGAGACAAAGCTACAAGATACATTGCCAGTGTTCTCATTATTCATTCTCTGTCTGCAGAACAGTCCTAGGAACCCTGAAAACATTAGCAAGACCCTCTTCCAGGATTTCTGTAAACATACAACAAGAAAATTCTTCTTCAGGGCTTCTGAACCAACAACAAGGTTCCAGGACCTCTTCAACAAAAGCACTGTCTTACACCAGTGGAAGCAATTCACTCTCTGTCTGCACAGCAGTCTCCAGACCCCTGAACCAATAGCAAGGGCCCAGGCCTTCTGCAACAATAGCACTGTCCTTCACCAGCAGCCAAATCTGGCAAAACAACATCAAAACAAAGTACCAGCATCACAGCCATGTGTCCTCAGTCTTTGGCAGCTCTGAATGGCAGCTCTCAAAAGTCCTGGGCCCTTAGCAATCCTCTCTCTTTCTCTGACTCCATGATGCTGCTTCCAAAAATTCTTCTGCCTCTCTTCCTCTGCTTGTGCCTCTCTAAATCCACGGCACCAGCTCCTTCCAGTTCAGCCCTCTCTTTTCAAGTCAACAAGTCCATCCCACAAGTGGGATTCACAAGCTCTGGGTTTTAACACTCAACCCCAAACCAAGCCAATACAGGGGGATCTTTAAATTCCATTACTATTACAGAATCCTGGCATAGGGAGTACTGGAGAAGAAAGCACCAAAAAAGACAGAGAAGATCTTCAAAAGGATGAAGAAAGGAAATCCTAGGTTTTGCCTCCTGATTTTGGAAGAATGGACCTTGTATAAAAGCCATTGATCCTCTTTGGATACATCTGCCTCGAAGCAAGATCCTAGAAATGTCTAAAATGGATAGTCTTATTTCTCCCCATAGTGATTCCAATTCATGAAGGAAATAGTTTCTCAGAGATGGGACATCCAATCTCAACAATCAAGAATGAAGTTAAAGCTGTTGTTTCAAGAACTTCAATCAATGCAATGACAGATCACCATTCCAGAGGACTGAAGATGACATAGGCTACATTCCTCCTGCTGAGAGGTGATTGATTTAATATGCAAAATAAGACATCCATTTGCGTGTGTGTATACAAACACACACATACATATACACATATATGTAGCATGCTTTTCCCTTTATTATGAACAGAGTAATTTAGTTATGAAAATGGCAGAAAGATTTTATGCAAGAGAAGGAATTTATATTAGTTATCAAAGTATGCAAGATATTGACACCACCGTTTTGAGACTCAAGTGAGATAATGCCTGTAAAGTACTTGAAGACTTTGAAAAATCCTAGAAATTCCAATTGTCATTATTATTATTAAAACCTTCTTCAACTCCTCCTATTAAGGCCTAAATTCCCTGCTTGCCTAACTTTTGCATTTTCTCTTTTAGGCCTGATCTAGAGGAAGTTGATATTACATTCTGGAACTCAATCAATTAATCAACCAGCATTTATTGAGCCACCATGGTGTGCCAGGAACTATGTTAGGCATTGGGGATATAAGTACAAAGAGTGAAACAATCCCTTCTCTGAGGTACTTGCATTCTAATGGGTGAGACAAGTCCAAATATCAATTATATGTCTAGCAGAAGTACAAAGTGTATAAATACCAAGCAGTTAAATTCAAGAGAGTTTGGATGGAGGGAAACTAACAGTTGGGGTAAATTAGGAAAGACAAGGCAAAAATGGTGTTTGAACTGCATCTATGAAGCAGAGGTGGGGAGGGAGGGCAGTCTAGGCATAGGACACAGCCAATACTAATGCATGGAGATCAGAGATGGGGTGTTATGTGTGAGGAACAGAGAGAAGACCGATCTGAATGGATTGCAGAATTCAGGAGGCTGTTTCTTCTTACTTACATGGGTTCCTACCTTTCGGTCCTCGTGCTGTCTCTAATGGGTGGATAAAGGGAACACATGCAGACAAAATAGCTATAATACAGCAGCAACCGGTTAAAAGAAGATATCAAAACTCTGACTGAAATTAGGCTTTTGGATTAGTTGCCAATTTTATTTTTCCTGTCCTGCAGATAATCAGAAGTTTGTTCCTTATTTATATTCTTTCTTGTGACCTTGTGAAAAGATGAGATGCATGTGCCATATGTACTCATATTGTCTTTTGTTTTTTCCTGTCACATACATATACACAAACATATATGGTATATATATGTATATATATATATATACACCATATATATGTATATATCTCCATATCTATCTAGGCAGATAGATATAAACATATATCTATAACTACATAGAGACATATCTATGTATAGATATATAGGGATATATCTATAAATACCTAAAGTAAACTTTAATGAGCACCTTGTAAGATCATATGTTTATAGGATATTTCTTGATCTGGGCATTGACTAGGCTTGAGCATGGTGTAGTGAGAAAGATCCAAAGATTTGGAAGACAGAGGACCTGGGTTTGAATCCTGCCCCTATTTCCAGCGGGATTTTAATAATAACCTGCATGTATAAGATACTTCAAGATGTTACAAGTGCTTTAAAATCTCATTTTATTTTCACAACAACTCTAGGAAGTCAATGATATTATTTATGCCCATTTTACAGATAAGGACACAAGCAGAGGTGAGGTGATTTGCCCAGGATGAATGTCTGAATCTGGATTTGAACTCAGGTCTTCCTGACTCTGACTCCTATGCTTCGTCTGCTGTACTACTTAGCTAAGTAGATGTTTTGTGTCTGGGGAAAATGGGAGGGGAAGGGCAAAGCCTGCAACAGTGGAGACCCTGGGGAGGCTAATTGGACAGATAAAGAACATAGAGGACTCAGGAAAGAGCACACGTGAAATTGAAAAGGGAAGGGTGATAAGGAGGGGGGGGGGAGGGTAAGTGGTTCTGCCAGGGACCCACCCTGGCATACAGTCTGGAAGGAATTCACCAGGCTCAAGGAAACTTTGAAGCTAAAATTGTAAAGTTTATTGTTACTCTGTGCAAGGACAGCGGGCTAGATTCTTATGGAACCTCAAACTTCCAGGGGTCACAGGCATAGTTTTATGGAGTCAAGACAGAAGATCAGGTGCCAATTATGCTAACTAGGTGAGTAAGGGTGGGATCAGGGAGGAGTTAAGGAGTGGTCAGTGCTTAAAGGACCATGCACTTTTAATATCAACTGCGCAGGCGTATTGCACATGATTCACTGGGAAATAGCCCAAGGCAGGGGGGTGGGGGGGGCTACCTGGAGGTGTGGTTTTAGGCCTGACACGTCACTAAAGTCAATCCTCGGTCATGGCTACTAAGGAGTGTCCAGTCTGCCACCCATCAATGTCAAGCTTGACAAGATAGATGTTGGGAACCAAGGCCATCAGAGACACAGTGTGGGTATAATTGGCTAAGGAGTTACCGTATAGATAGGGTACTGAAGAATTCATGGTGCACCTGGCCACTCTAACTAAGGGAGATAACATTTGCCTAAGCTAAAAATGTTTATAGATAGTTTTGTGAAGGATTCATAAGTAGCTTATTGTTTCAAGCAGAGATAAACATTTCATGAGTTGTTGCTGGGCAGAGTGCTGGAAGGAGGAAGGGGCAGAGTTAATGCTTTGAGACTGGGGGGGGGCAGAGTGTGATTTTACAGACTGCTTTTACAAATTGATTTTACAGACATAGATCCCAAAGCACCCCATTTACAAATTGATGTTACAGATTGATATTACAAACTGATGTTACAAACATATATATATATATATATCCCAAGGACCCCATCAAAATGTATCATGTAAATGTAGCCTCTTATTTTAATTAATAAGACTCAGAAGGTATGAAGCACAATTGTTTCTATGATGCCAAAAGACTGTAAATGCTGTCAGCACCCTTTAAATTTTGGTGCCCTGGGGTAAAGCCCTCATCACCTTGACCTAGTTATTGCTTTGAGGAAGTTACTTTTGTTCTGTAAAGCCATCTCAGAAACAACACTCAAAGTCTAAAGTCAACAAACATCCATAATATAATTCATCATTCATTCATTCCCAGATTCTGTCTGTAATTTAAGGACCAACCTTACAAAATACGAGAAACTCATTGCTGGAAAACTGGTTACTAGCTGATAAACTTTTTGGTTGTCTTCACTGAAGGCTTGTCACATGGCTTAACAGTTGTTTTCTTGATACCACAAAAATTGAAAATCTGCAAATTGCTTCAACCCCAGAACAGAAGATTTAAGATTTTTCCAACCTGTAGTCTTAAAAAAAGAAGTCTTACCCACTGAAATCTTACGTAGCTTGCAATTTTGAACAGCCGTTAACAGACTCCTCCCTCCCCACCTCCTTCCTTGTGTGACTTCTTTTTCCATTTCCTAGCATCTATTCAAGTATATGCAAGGTCCTACACATACACATACAAATATACATACATAACATAAACATGCATATGTATACACACACACATACACACATTATATGTATGCTTCAGGATTATCAACACACCCCTGTACTTCATGACTTACACTAATTTAAACACATGGGGTTCTTTAAGGTATAGAAAACACTTTCATCACAAAAGTCTCATGAGATGGAGGTTGGAAATTTTATTATCCCCATTATATATTGATTAAGAAACTGAGAAGATGGCGGAGTAGAAACAGCTCATCCAAGCCACTCTGCCCCCAGATACCCCCCAAACGATGTAAAAGGGGACTCTGAACAACTTCTGGAGCCCCAGAACCCACAGAACGACACAGAGAAGCTAAACTCCCGCTGAGGACAGCCCAGCAGCCCTGCAGGAAGGACCAGTGCAGTGGGCTGGGACCTGGCAGCGTGCGGTGCGCAGAGTGCAGGAGCCAAGCCAAGCCCAGGTCCGCATGAGCCGAGGTTTTAGCCCCAGGGCGGCAGGGCCAGCAGACAGCTCAAAGAACCCCAGAACACCAGGAGCTGTGGCGACCCCAGAATTATCAACATAGACTTGCCTAGGACAAAGTAAGAGGTTAGTGTCCTATGGACTTTGGGACTGGTATTAGGGAAGGCGTCGGCTCCCTCCCCTGGGGGCTAGAAGCCACTGAGGACAAACGCCATTTTGTAGTTTTCAGAGGCAGCTCCCGCTCCCAGCCTGCAAATTTGTAGGGAGATCCAGCGATCAGTCTTGGGGGGTAATCACTCTTGCTTTAAGCTCCCTGGATCTGGATTGTGATCTAGGGTGGAAGTTGTGGGTGGGTTTCCAGCTTGCCAGAAACGGAAGTTGCCCCCCACACGTTCGGGACGAAAATTCCTCTATCTGGCCTTAAAGCCATAGTGTGGCAACAAGCCCAAAAGTGAAGCAATTAAGTGGCAACATGCCAAGGCAAAGGAAACAGAAAAATGCAACCCTAGACTCCTATTTTGGGGGCATAGAGCGGGAAAAGGACTGTGAGGTCAGAAGTCCTGCTCCAAAAGCCCCAGGGGAAAACATGAGCAGGTTGCAGGCTATAGAGGACCTTAAGAAGGACTTTAAAAATCAAATAAGAGAAGTGGAGGAAAAATTGGAAAGAGAAATGAGAAGGATGCAGGAAAAGTATGAAATGAGGGTCAACAGCCTGACTGAGGAAAACAACACCTTAAAAAATAGACTAACTCAAATGGCAAAGGAGACCCAAAAGGGCAATGAGGAGAAGAATGCCTTAAAAAGTCGAATTTGCCAGATGGAAAAAGAATCTCAAAAGTTCACTGAGGAGATTCATTCCTTCAGAGTTAGACTGGAGCAAATGGAAGCTAATGACTTTATGAGAAATCAAGATGCTGTTAAGCAGATCCAAACAAATGAAAGATTAGAAGGCAATGTGAAATATCTCATGGGAAAAACCACTGACCTGGAAAATAGATCCAGGAGAGACAATTTAAAAATTATTGGACTACCTGAAAGCCATGATCAAAGAAAGAACCTAGAAATCACCCTTCAAGAAATTCTCAAGGAAAACTGCCCTGATGTTTTAGATCCAGAGGGCAAAATAGAGGTTGAAAGAATCCACAGATCACCTCCTGAAAAAGATCCCAAAAAGAAAACTCCCAGGAATATTATAGCCAGGTTCCAGAATCCCCAGATCAAGGAGAAAATACTACAAGCAGCCAGGAAGAAACAATTTCAATATTGTGGAAACACAATCAGAATAGCCCAGGACCTGGCAGCTTCTACACTGAGGATTGAAGGGCATGGAATATGATATTCCAGAGGACAAAAGAACTGGGAATGAACCCAAGGGTCACCTACCCAGCAAAACTGAGTATTTTGTTTCAGGGGAAAATATGGTCATTCAGTGGAATAGAGGACTTTCAAGCATTCTTGAGGAAAAAACCAGAATTGAATAGAAAATTTGACATCCAGACGCAAGAAGGAAGAGATGCCTGAGAAGGTAATCAGGGAAAAGAAATCAAAAGGAACTTATCAAAGTTGAACTATTTACATTCCTATATGGAAAAGCAATAACTGCGACTGATGATATCTTTCTCACTATGAAAATAATGGAAGAAGGGTGTGTGGTCATATGAATACATATGTGAATGTGTGTGTATATGGTTACAGTTATATATGGATAGAGGGCATAGGTTGAATTTGTTGGGAAGGGAGAATATTCAAGGGATGAAATTATGAGGTGAGAGAGGAAAGTGGCAAGAGGAGATGGGGAGAGACAGGGTAGTGTAAACTATCCCATGCAGAAGAAGCAAGGGGAAGTGGTTGCAAAAGAGGGGGAGAATAAGGAAGTCTAAAAAGGCAAAACCACATTCACATTGAATTTGGTTCAGGGAGAAAATGACATACATAGTAAATGGGATATCTCAACCTGCAGCAGGATAGGGGGAAGGGGGATGGGAGGAGGGATGATGGATGGGAGGGCATCCTTGGGGTGAGGGGAGGTTGGAAGTACCCACTATAAAAGAGGGACAGGATCATGTAGGGAATGGACCAGGTGGGGGGTGGGATGAGTGGGAGGGAATTATAAGCAGCCTTGTACAATATATCTACTATGATAATGTTTTGTATAGCTAGACATGTACAACATATACTGAATTACTTATCTCCCCAGAGGGAATGGGTGACAAGGGAGGAAGGAAATGGATCTGAAATTCGAGGTCTTAACATTAAATGTTTCAAATATATATAAATACTATTATTAATACTCTTTTGCTTGTAATAGGGAGATAAGATGTGCAGGCATTGGGACACAAAGACTCACCTTCCTCTAATGGAAAAGTCGATGGGGGTATGGGAGAAGGTATGGGAGAGAGCAGATTGGAGGAAGCGATATCTTGTGGGATTACTATTCTGGGAGGTTGGGTAGGGGAATAATGGGGGGAATATGATTGTAACTCAAAATCTGGCGGAAATGAATGATGTAAAACAGAAGTTAATAAAGCATTTGTTTAAAAAAAAAGAAACTGAGGCTTAGAGAGTTGAATTGGTTTTTGCAGGATTCAAAGATTCTGCAGCTTACAATGCCTATCATATGCCATTTCCTAAATTATTGTCTAGACCACAATATGTTGGGTAGTAATTAATCTTAGAAGTGATCTGGTCCAAACTTTTTATTTTACAGATGAGGATACTGAGGCCAAGAAAGAGCCAGTGACTAGCCCAAGGTTACATAGTAAATATATAGTACAGTTAGGTTTGGAACCCAACTCCTGATTTAATCCAGAGATTTTCCCCTTATATATACCAAGCTGCCTCAAGGAAAGGTTTTATGGTTGCTTGTGATGAGATCATTCCCAAAGCCACTGACCAGTAGGATAGCTTATGTCGACTGGCTTTTTGTGGTTAAGTGCCTGACATGAAAATAAAACCCAAAATAGGAATGGGCAGTCTTGTTATGCCTATAATTAGCAGGGTAAACATATTAATAGGCATAGAAGATACCAACAGATGTTCTGATTGCATGTCTGGGAGAAGATATTGTTTGCTAATTCTCTGACCACTTGGCCCCTGAGACCTCAGGAAGTTTCTTTCCCTGTGAGAGATTTACTGCTTTGAGTGCAATGGATATTTCGGAAACAAGCAGGGTTTTCAAAAGGTTAAATACACTCTTAAAAAGGTTGACTCTTATTCATGTTGGAAGGAAAGATGTACATTGTTTTCAACAGAACAGAGATGGCGCATTGAATGAATTTCTAGGTAAGCAGCAGGATAGATGAGATGAACTGGGGTTTAATGTGGCCAAATAATGGAGAATATGGAAATGAAGAGTTTGTGGAAGAGATATTTCCATGAACTTGGTGCAAGGATATACTGAAGTTGAGCTGATTGTTAAATTTTCAGTGTGACCATTTTTACTTTGGAAATTGGCAAATGCTACAAATCAGGGTTTGATTTGTTGTTTTGTTGATTGTCCAGACAAAAATGTGATAGGGAAAATGTTACTATTGTAGATTAAACTTAAAAGTATGCCTTGAGTAATTTTTTTTTTCTGAAGAGCCTGTTCTTAAACATTTGCCAGTTCTTCCTAGATCGGGACAAAGATAAATTAAGCTTACAGTAGATATGGCAACAGGCTTAGAGTCAGGAACACCCAAGTTCGAATTCTGTTTCATATACTTACTAGTTGCATGACTCTCAGCAAGTCATTTAACCCTGTCTACCTCAGTTTCCTAATCTGTAAAATAGGCTGGAGAAGGAAAAAGAAAGTCATTCCAGCTTTTCTGCCAAAAAACTGCCAATGGGGTCATGGAGAGTTGAACAGGACTGAAACAAGTGAAGAACAACAACCAAGGGCCAAAACCTTGCATAAATTCCTGGTAGAATGATTGCTAGGAGTAGTTGAATCAAAACCATGTATTGTATGGCATGCTATGGATAAGAATCTTATCCATTATTCAAATTTAGAATACCTCATCATGACTCTAAAGTGCTCCCAAAATCATCACTTGCCAAAGAAATTCCTAAAAGGGTAATTTGTTACCCATTTCCTCAGTTGAAATACAGTCTTCCCTAATAGAAGTGAATTAGTAAAGCCGCTGCTGAAATCTCTGGCTTTGTCAAATCTTGATTCTGTTATTTACTGTCTGGGAGACTTTAAGTGAATCACCAAATGTCTCTCAGACTCAGTTTCCTTTTGTATAAGATAAGGGAGTTGGATTAGATGACTTCTGAAAGTTACCTTCCATCTCTAAATGCATTTATTAGCTACTAATAAAGGTTAGCCTTTATATAGTGCTTTATGGTTTGCAAAATTATATATATATTTATTTATATGGATTTATTTTATATATGAAATTTTATCCTCACAATGGGGCTAATTTAATTATGTACATATTGTTTTCTTCTAGTAGAATATAAGCTTCTAGAGGGTACAGACTTTCTTTTTTATTTTTTTCATCCTTGGCACCTAAGACAGTACCTGACAGTTAGTAGTTTTTTTTCCATTAAGTGCTTATTAAATGGAACTGTGGGACCATCTCAGTCATACTGACCTATATCTTGCCACTGGATCCAGATGACTCCAGAGGAGAAAGTGAGGCTGGTGACTTTGAACAGCCCTCCCTCATTCAAATCCAGTTCATTTTCAAGTCATGGCATCACCTCCCCAATGTCATAGTCCTCTTCTAGAATGAAAGACAAACACCAAACAATAACAACAACTACATGCAAGTGAACTAAAGTAGAGATGCTGAGAAACCATTACCCATCTTCCTCTATTAAGAATGTGCCAATGAGTCAGCTAGGTATGTAAGTACTGTTGGACTGGGAGGCAGGAAGACCTGAATGCAAATTAGGTCTCAGATATTTAATGACTGTGTGACCATGAGCAATTGATTCACTTAGTTTGTTTGTCTGAGTTTCCTCATCTGAAGTATAGGGGTAATATCACCTACCTCTCAGGGTTGTGAGGATAAAAATGAAATAATTGTAAAAGTGCTTTGTTCACCTTAAAGCACTACATAAAAGCAGCTACTACTACTACTACTACTACTACTACTACTACTACTACTACGAAAACTGCAGTATGACCAATGGACTGAACTCCATTAAATAAACAATTTTGTTTGAGAGATATTTAATAGAGACCCAAAAGTACACAAATTACTGAAGGAAACTCTTACTTCAGTACACACAGGTAGTTCTGTTAAAAACAACTTCTATGGATCCAAAGTAGAACTCCGGACAACAATCTTTAAAAGGAAACATGCTTAGTCTTAATTTGGGTGAAAAGGTTTCCAGAGTCAATACTTGTCTGGGGGCTCACCAAGGTTTTCCAATAAAGGATGCTCCTTGGTTATTAGAAAGAAGAGGAAAGGAACTTGTGTCCTCTTACCTGAATGGAAGGAAGAGACAAACAACCAAGTTTACTTCTCACAAGATGAAAGAAGGAGGTGAGAGAAAGAGAGACAGAGACAGAGACAGAAATCTTTCTGACCAACAGGGAGAAATGAATATTTGAATATTTGTCTCTTTCTATTCTGAAATCCTACTATTGTTTGTCTTACTGGACCACATTCTGTGCTCTCAAACAATCTTGCTTCCCTTCCCCAGTCAAGAATGATTATACTTAAATAAGGCACCTCATTTTGATAGTGGATTTCTAATCTTAGGAGATTCTGAAAGACACAGTAAGTCTCCATCTGGGTCTAAAGAAAATGGAATAAAAAACAATAGATAAGCACTCTATGAGTTGCCCATTTCCTTTATTAGCCACGAATAGGCAGAAGGATCCTTGGTTAGACACAACTTTTCTAATGGATCTGTCTCCTCGTAGATGTGAGCAATCTCTGGCAATGCAGATTCACTTCATCCATGCCTGGACATCCTATTTGATTTTTCTATTTGTCTTTATACAAGATTATAACCAGGGGTCCATACAAAATGCTGGGACATCTTCCTCCTTTCTCTTGACAACACAAATATACCAAGGAAAATGCATTGTCTTTCATTCTTGTTATATAATAAGCTCATATTTTAACTCATGCAGGTTTAAAATCTTTTAATAAGTTTATATTGCTGTCTTTTTTAACATCACCATAATTTACCTTCTATTAGACCTCCCAGAGAACCTTCCCATGTAACAAATTTCTTGAGACAAAACAAGAAAGAAAATTAAGAGGAAAAAATCAGCATAACTCACCAACAAATAAAAAAAAATCTGAAAATATTTGCTATACACAACATTTGTAGATTTCTCAGCTCTGCAAAGGAGTTTAATAGAATATCTTCTTATATCTCTTCTTTTGAAACTTACTTGTTCTTTTAAAGTTCTTAAAATTTATTTTAAAATTTTTTCTGGTTGATTTTTTTACATTTTTGTAATAATGCATATCATTCTGTCTTTACTCGACTCTGCATAAATTGAAGTCTTTTCATGCTTCTTTGTATCAATCACATGTATTATTTCTTTTTTCCCCAAATGCTTTATTAAATTGTGATTTACATCATTCATTTCTGCCAGATATTTAGTTACAACTTTTTTCCCCATTATTTCCCTACCCCCCACCCCAGAATAGCAGAACCACAGGATATACCCTCATCGAATCGGATCTCTCCTATATCTTCTCTCATATCCCCCTCAACTCTCCCAGTAGGGCAAGCTGAAGCTCCATGCCCCAATGCCTGTACATCTTATTTCCCAATTATATGGAAAATAGTATTAATAATAGCATTTACACATTTTTACACATTTCATTTTAAAACTTTGAATTCCATATTCATTCCCTTCCTCCCTTGTCACCCACCCTTACTGGGAAGATAAGCAATTCAGTATAAGTTGTGCATGCGTAGCTATGCAAAACATTATCATAGTAGATATATTGTAAAAGACTGACTATATTTCCCTCTCTCCTATCCCATCTCCCACTTGGTCTATTCCCTACTTTGATCCTGTCCCTTTCCACATGTGGGGACTTCCAACTTCCCTCCCCCCTTCCTTCCTGCTCTCCTTTCCATCATCCCCCCTCTCATCTCCTTCCCCCCTACTCTACTGTAGGGTGAGATATACTATTTAGTATGTATGTCATTCTCTCCCTGATCCAAATTCAATGAGAATAAGGTTTTGCCTTTTTGCCTTCCTGTTCTTCCCCTCCTTTGTAACCATTTCCCTTGCTTTTTCTCTATGAGAGAGTTACCCCATTCTGGCTCTCTCCATCTCCTCTCATTATATTCCTATCTCACCTCTTAATTTCACCTTTTAAGTATCATCCCTTCCTATTAAATTCGACCTGTGTCCTCTATCTATGTATACCTGTAAACGTATATACACACATTCACATACATATTCATATGCCCATATGCCCTTCTTCAATTATTTTCATAACGAGAAAGGTTTCATCAGACACAGTTATTGTTTTTCCATGTAGGAATGTAAATAGTTCAACTTTGAGAAGTTCCTTTTGATTTCTTTTCCCTGATTACCTTCTCAAGCATCTCTTGCTTCTTGTGTCTGAATGTCAAATTTTCTATTCAACTCTGGTTTTTCCCTCAAGAATGCTTGAAAGTCCTCTATTCCACTGAATGACCATATTTTCCCCTGAAATAAGATATTCAGTTTTGCTGGGTACATGACCATTGGCTTCAATCCCAGCTCTTTTGCCCTCTGGAGTATCATACTCCATGCCCTTCAATCCCTCAGTGTAGAAGCTGCCAGGTCCTGTGCTATTCTGATTGTGTTTCCACAATATTGGAATTGTTTCTTTCTGGCTGCTTGTAGTGTTTTCTCCTTGATCTGGGAGTTCTGGAACCTGGCTATAATATTCCTAGGAGTTTTCTTTTTGGATTCCTTTTTAGGAGGCGATTGGTAGATTCTTTCAACCCCTATTTTCTGCTCTAGGTCTAAATCATCAGGGCAATTTTCCTTGAGGATTTCTTGAAGGATGATTTCTAGGTTCTTTCTTTGATCATGGTTTTCAGGTAGTCCAATGATTTTTAAATTATCTATCCTGGATTTATTTTCCAGGTCAGTGGTTTTCCCCATGAGATATTTCACATTGTCTTCTATTCTTTCATTTGTTTGGATCTGTTTAACAGCATCTTGATTTCTCATAAAGTCACTAGCTTTCATTTGCTCCAGTCTGATTCTGAAGGAATGATTCTCCTCAGTGAGCTCTTGAGATTCTTTTTCCATCTGGCAAATTCGGCTTTTTAAGACTTTCTTCTCCTCATTGCCTTTCTGAGCCTCTTTTGCCATTTAAGTTAGTCTTTTTTTTTAAGGTGTTATTTTCCTCAGTCAGGCTGTTGACTGTCATTTCATACTTTTCTTGCATCTTTCTCATTTCTTCCCAATTCCCCCCCCACTTCTCTTTTCTGCTTCTTAAGGTCCTCTATTGCCTGTAGCCAGCTTGTATTTTCATTTGTAGCTTTTGATGCAGGAGTTCTGACCTCACAGTCTTCCTCCTGTTCCATCCTTTGATCCTCTTTGCCCCCAAAATAGGAGTCTAAAGTTGCATTTTTCTGTTTATTTTGTTTCCTTTGCCTAGGCACGTTGCCACTTAATTACTCGATTTTGGGGCTTGTTGCCACAGTAGGACTCTGCCAGCAGACAGGAGAGCTTCTGTCCCAAATGTGGGGTCTTCACAACTTTCAGAGGTATTAGTTGGGTGGCCTCTGTAAAGCCTCCACCTGCTCTGGGAAATTGGATACCCACCCCAGACCTCCCCCCAAGACCACAATCCAGATCCAAGCAGGTTAAAGCAAGAGCGATTAACCCCCAGACTGATTGCTGGATCTCTCTACAGTTTGCAGACCAGGAGCTAGAGCTGGCACTGACATTGCAAAATAGCCTCTGTGTCACTTTTCCTCAGCAGCTTTTCGCCCCCAGGGGAGGAAGCTGACACATTTCCCAAATACTGGTCCCAAAGTCCATAGGGTACTAACCTCTCACTTTGTCTTAGGCATATCTGTGCTGATAATTCTGGAGTTGCCACAGCTGCTGATGTTCTGGGGTCCCTCCAGCTGGCTGCTGACCCAGCTGCCCTGGGGCTAAAACCTCGGCTCACAGGTGCCTGGGCTCAGCTCCCAGAGCCTTGCGCTGTCGGTTCTCAGCATGCTGTGTTGCCCACTCTCAGAGTGCTGGGCTGGCCACTCCCTGCAGGGCTGCTGGGCTGTCCTCAGCAGGAGGTTAGCTTCTCTGTGTTGTACTGTAGGTGCTGGGGCTCCAGAAGTTGTTCATATTCCCCTTTCACATTGTTTGGAGGTGGAGTGGGGCAGAGCACCTTGGAAGTGCTGTTTCTAATCTGCCATCTTGGCTCCACCCCCTCTGGCATTATCATTAATATTAATGTCATATGTCCATTTCAAATGTATTGTCTGAACTTAATTTCTGCTAGTGTGCTTTCCACCTTTACCAAGTTTTCTTTTTTTGTTAAATCATATAGGAGGTTCTTTCCTAAGTAATTTATATTTCCTGGTTTACTGAATATTGAGTAACATTAATTTCCAATGTTTCTGATCATCCCTGGTCTATTATATCACATTGAACTACCACTCTATTTTTTAACCAATATCAATTAATTTTGATGATAACTGCTTTATAATGTAGTTTGAGATCTGGAAGATAGATTAACATTTTATCCCTGTCTCTTTTCAATAGTTTCTTTGATATTCTAATTCTTTTGTTTTTCCAAAACAATTTTATTATTACTTTATTTAATTCAGATAAATATTCATTTAATAGTTTGATTGATGTCTCATTAAAACTGTAAATTAACTTTGGCATTATGGTCATTTAAAAATTATTTTGATATGGCCCAGCATGACCACTGAATATTCCTCTTTAGTTCTTTAAGGAGCACTTTGTAATTAAACCTGTCCCAATATTTTGTGAGCTTTGATAGATTCACAGGAATTTTATGCATTTTGTAGTTATTTGGAATGAGATATCCTTTTCTATAATTGCCTCTTGAATTCTGTTATTATATAGACACATTGTTAAATTTTTAAAGTTATTTTGTAGCCTTCAACTTTTCTGAAGCTATAAATTAGTATGTTTGCTAATTGCTTTGGATTTTCTAAGTAAACATCATGTCATAAGCAAATAGGGATCATTTTATCTTTACTTTACCTATTTTCATACTTTTCATTTATTTCCCTTTGTTAGCATTTCTAGAACAATATTAAATGATAAAATGGAGCCTGAGGGACTATGCTTTATGAGTCTCTTTAGAGAAAAAGTGTTAATGCTTCCCCATTGCACATGATGCTGGCTTTTGGTCTTAGATACTAATATATAATATTAAAAAGGATATTTCTATGTATATAATTTATAGGGTTTTAGTAAAAATAAATCTGATTATCTATCAAAGGCCTTTTCTGATTATATTTACTGATATTATTACATGTACTGATATATATCTACTGATATAATCATATTCTTTTGTATATTTTTGTTTTAATATGATTTATTATTCTGATTATTTTATTAATGTTGAACCAACCCTGTATCCCTGGCATAAATACAAGTTGATGATAGCATATGTTATTTTTATATTTTGTGGGATTTTTTTTTGGGGGGGGAGGGTGTGAATTACTTTCATCTGTTTGACAGGATTTTATTTTAAAATTTTTAATCAATATACATTAAGGTCATTAGGTCCATAGGTTTTCTATTATGTTTTAGCTTTCTCTATTTTATGTATTAGAATTACATTTATCTAATAAAAGCTGTCTGCTACTCACTTTCTTCTGTAATTCTTGAGAATAATTTGTGTATTGTTGGTACTAATTGTTTTTAAATTCTCCTGTGATTCCACCAGGACCAAGAGTTCTTCTCCCTTCCCCCCATTGTTACATAAGGTAGTTCCATTACAGTTATTGTTTTGCATTTTTGCCTAAGTTTGGACTATTCAAAATCTCTATTTTGTCTTCATTTTCTGTATTTTCTGTTTTTGAAAGTATAGAAATACCTTCTTCTTTGTTCTCAGTTTTGTTATCATGTAACTGTGCATAAGTTTTTATATTTTTAAAGTTTCTTTTGGTTTTGATGTGATTTTATGGTGTTTCTTTGCTATTTTCTTGTTTGATATTCTGCTCTTATTAATTAGGTTGCCTGAAGACTTATAAATATTAGTCTTTTAAAAGAAAACAACTTTTAGGGATTTTTTTTTTTGTCTCCAAGTTACCTATTTTGCCCTTAATTTTTAAAATTTCTTTTTTTGTGATTTTTTTTAGGTTTGTTTATTTCTATTTTTTTTTAAATGAACATTCAGGTCATTCAGCTTTTCTTTTGTTCTATCTGTTTGTATCATTTTTCTTCTGTGAAATACTTTAGCTGAATCCCAGAATTTTTGGCATGTTGTTTCATCATTATAATTTTCTTTCACACAAGTGTTATTTCTATGATTTGTTATTTGACCACTCATTATTGAGGATTTTATTATTAAAACTTATTTATTAAATTTATTATTAAAACTCCCCTTGGGTGGGGTGGAAAGCCAAGATAGTAGAATAGAAGTAGGAGATTTTGTGAGCTCCACCCACAACCACCTCCAATACCTGTAAAATATGACTCTAAACAAATTTTTAGAGCTATGAAACCCATAAAGTGACAGAGAGAAACAAATCTCCCACTGAAGGCAGCCTGGCAGGCCAACTGAAAGGGTCTAATGCACAGAACTGGGAGCCAAGTATAGCCCCATCTGAGCCATATGGTTCTGGCCCCAAGGTGGCCCCGACCAGTGGCCCAGACTGGCCAGAGCAGACTTCAGGAGAGTGAATCATAAGCAGCTGTGGTGGTTTCCAGACTTCTCAATCCATAAATGCCAAAGAAAATATAAAAGGTCAGTGGGAAACTCTGTTGGACAGAAGAGAGTGGTTCAGTCCCTGTGCCTGCAGGGTGAGAAGTGGCAGAGGTGTGGTGGCTGAAACTGCTGCTGCATGGCTGCCTCCAGAGCTCCTGGACTGCAGACTGTAGGGGGACCAAGTGACCATTCAGAGGGTAATCACTCTTGCTTTATTCTGTGCCCTCTATCTATGTATGCCTGAAAACATATATACACACATTCACATATTCATATGTGGGTGACAAGGGAGGAAGGGAATGGATCTGAAATTCGAAGTCTTAAAATTAAATGTTTAAAATGTATATAAATACTATTATTAATATTATGTTGCATGTAATTGGGAGATAAGATGTTCAGGCAGGGGGTATGAAAATAGGTAAAGTAAAGATAAAATGATCCCTATTTGCTTATGACATGATGTTTCCTTAGAAAATCCAAAGCAATTAGCAAACATACTAATTTATAGTTTCAGAAAAGTTGAAGGCTACAAAATAACTTTAAAAATTTAAGTTGAAGGCTACAAAATAACTTTAAAAATTTAACAATGTGTCTATATAATAACAGAATTCAAGAGGCAATTATAGAAAAGGATATCTTATTCCAAATAACTACAAAATGCATAAAATTCCTGTGAATCTATCAAAGCTCACAAAATATTGGGAAGTTATTCTGATTGGATCTGAGTTGCTCTCTTGGGCAGTAGTCCTGTGGCGAGAAATGCCAGTGTGCCAGTGTGGTGTCTGTAGAGAGGGTGCCATCCTCAGAACTCTAATAACATTTGTGAAAACCCCAGTGATTTGGGACAAAGATCTTCACTCTGGAAGTAAAGTTCTACTGTGGCAAAGAGCTGAAAAGTCAAGTAATGGGTTGGCAAGATGAGTAAGCAGAGGAAGTGCTATCAGACCATAGAATCCTCTTTTGGGGACAAAAAGTATCAAAATATGGAATGGGAGGAAGACAACAAAGTCAGAACTCCTGCATAAAAAGCTTCCAAGAAAAATATGAGCTGGTTACGGGCCATGGAAGAGCTCAATACGGGTTTTGAAAATCAAGTAAGTGAAGTAGAGGAAAAATTGGAAGAGAAATGAGAATGATGCAAGAAAATCTTGAAAAGTGAGTCAACAGCTTGCTAAAGGAGACCCAAAAAGTATTGAAAAAAATAACACCTTAAAAATAGACTAACTCAAATGGCAAAAGATGCCCAAAAAGCCAATGAGGAGAAGAGTGCCTTAAAAAGCCAAATTTTCCAGATGGAAAAGGAAATTCAAAAACTCACTGAAGAGAATAATTTCTTCAAAATTAGATTAGAGCAAATGAAAGCTAATGACTTTATGAGAAATCAATTTACTATAAAACAGATCCAAAGAAATAAAAAAAATAGAAGGCAATGTGAAATATCTCATTGGGAAAATCACTGACCTAGAAAATAGATTCAGGAGAGATAATTTAAAACTTATTGGACTAACTGAAAGTCATAATCAAAAAAATAATCTAGAAATAATCTCTCAAGTTATTCTTCAGGAAAATTGCCCTGATATTCTAGAATCAGAGGGCAAAATAAAAACTGAAAGAATTTACCAATCGCCCTCTTGAAAAAGATCCCCAAAAGAAAAGTCCGAGGAATATTATAACCAAATTCCAGAGTTCCCAGGTCAAGAAGAAAATACTGCAAACAGTCAGGAAGAAACAAATTGAGTATTGTGGAAATACAATCAGGATAACACAAGCCCTAGCAGCTTCTGCATTAAAGGATTGAAGGGCTTGGAATATGATATTCCAGAGGTCAAAGGAGCTAGGACTAAAACCAAGAATCAGCTACCTAGACAAACTGAGTATAATGTTTCAATGGTAAATATGGTCATTCAATGAAATAGAGGATTTTCAAGCATTCTTGAAGAAAAAACCAGAGCTGAACAGAAAATTTGACTTTCAAATACAAGAGGCAAGAGAAGCATGAGAAGGTAAACAGAAAAATAAGAAATCATAAGGAACTAATTAAAGTTGAACTATTTACATTCTTACATGGAAAATTGATAATTGTAACTCATGAGACTTTTCTCAGTATGAGGATAGTTGAATGAAATATATATGCTTACATATGTATACATACATATATGTTTACACATGTGAGTGTATTTGTGCATAAATACATAGACAGAGGTCACAGGATCAGTTGAATAAGAAGGGATGATATCTAGAAAATAAAATTAAGATGTGAGAGAGGAATATCATAAGAGCAGGAGGTAGGGAGAGATAGAATAGGGTAAATTATCTCATATAAATGAGGCAAGAGAAAACTGTTACAATGGAGGGGAAGAGCAGGAAGGTAATTGGAATGGGTCAATCTTGCTCTCATTGATTTTGGCTTAAAGAGGGAATAACATACACACTTATTTGGGTATCTTACCCTACAGGAAAGTAGGGTGGGAAGGGATAAAAGGGGGGATGATAGAAAGAAGGGCTGATTGGGGGGGAGGGTAGTTAGAAGGACACACTTTGCAAATGGGGAGGGTCCAAGTAGAAAATAGAATAATTGGGGAGCAGGATAGGATGGAGGGAAATATAGTCTTTTACAATATATCTACTGTGGAAATATTTTGAATAACTATACATGTACAACTTATATTGAATCGCTTATTTTCTCAATAGGGTTTTGTGATGAGGGAAGAAAGGAGAAAATCTGGAAATCAACGTTTTAAAAATAAATGTTAAATTTTTTTTTCATTCAACTGGGAAATAAGATATACAGGCACAAGGGCATAGAACTCATCTTTCTCTACTAGAAAGTCAGAGGGGAAATGGGGGAAGGTATGAGAGAGAGGAGACTGGGAGAATGGTTATTCAGTAGGATCACTATTTTGGGAATGAGGGTAGGGGAAAGATGGGGAGAAAATCTGTAACTCAAAATCTTGTGGAAATAAATGTTGAAAACTAATAACAAGAGAGTAGAAAGAGCACTTTCATGGTGCTCCAGTCCACACCACTTCAAAATTGTGTAAAAGGGGACTCTGAACAACCTCTGAAGCTCCAGCACCCACAGAACAATAAAGAAAAGCTAACCTCTTTCTGAGGACAGCCCAGCAGCCCCCCAGGGAACAGTCAGTGCAGTGCTCTGGGAGCTGAGCCAAGGACCTCTTGAGTCCGAGGTTTTAGCCCCAGGGCAGCCAGACCACCAGCTGGCTGGAGGGACCCCAGAATACCAGCATCTGTGGCTTTTCCAGAATTACCAACACATAGATGCCTAGGACAAAGTGAGAGGTTAGTGCCCTATGGATTTTGGGACCATATTTAGCATTAGTATTAGTATTAGTATTAGTATTTGGGAGCAAGTCAGCTTCTTCCCCTGGGGCCAAGAAGCCACTGAGGAGCCGAGGCAGTGACGCCATTTTGCAGCTTCAGTTGAAGCTTCAGCTCCTGGCCTATGGACTGTAGGGGGATCTGGGTAATCAGTCTGGGGGGTAATTGCTCTTGCTTTAACCTCCCTAGATCTGGATTGTGGTCTGGGGAGGAGGTCTTGGGGTGTGTGTACAGCTTGCCAGAGTGTGTGGGAGCTTCAGGGAGGGCACCCAACTAATTCCGCTGGCAGTTGAGAAGAGCCCAACGTTTGGGATGGAAGCTCCCCTGTCAGGTGGCAGAGTCCTACTGTGGCAACAAGTACAAAAGCCAATTAATTAAGTGGCAACATGCCTAGGCAAAGGAAACAAAATAAACATTAAAATGCAACCATAGAGTCCTATTTTGGGGGCAAAGAGGATCAAAGCATGGAACAGGAGGAGGTCTGTGAGGTCAGAAATCCTGCACAAAAAGCCCCAAATGAAAACATGAGTGTGTTACAGGTAATAGAGGACCTTAAGTATTTTCGAAACCAAATAAGGAGAAGTGTAGCAAAAATTTGGAAGAGAAATGAGAAGGATGCAGGAAAAGTAGGAAATGAGAATCAATAGCCTGAGGAAAATAACACATTAAAAAGCAGACTGATTCAAATGGCAAAAGAAGCTCAGGAGGGCAATGAGGAGAAGAATACCTTAAAAAGCCAAATTTGCCAGATGGAAAAAGAATCTCAAAAGCTCACTGAGGAGATTCATTCCTTCAGAATTAGACTGGAGCAAATGGAATCTAGTGACTTTATGAGAAATCAAGATGCTGATAAACAGATCCAAGCAATTGAAAGAATATAAAGCAATGTGAAAAATCTCATTGGAAAAACTGCTGACCTGGAAAATAGATCCAGGAGACATAATTAAAAATTATTGGACTACCTGAAAGCCATGATCAAAGAAAGAACCTAGAAATATTCCTTCAAGAAATTCTCAAAGAAATTTGCCTAGATATTTTAGACCCAGAGGGTAAAATAGATGTTGAAAGAATACACAGATCACCTCCTGAAAAAGATCCCCAAAAGAAAACTCCTAGGAATATTATAGCCAGGTTCCAGAATCCCCAGATCAAGGAGAAAATACTGCAAGCAGCCAGCAAGAAACAATTTCAATATTATGGAAACACAATCAGAATAGCACGGGACCTGGCAGCTTCTGCACTGGGGGATGGAAGGGCATGGAATATGATATTCCACAGGTCAAAGGACCCGGGATTAAAACCAAGAATCACCTACCCAGCAAAACTGAGTATCTTGTTTCAGGGGAAAATATGGTCATTCAGTGGAATAGAGGACTTTCAAGCATTCTTGAGGAAAAAAACGGATTTGAATAGAAAATTTGACATTCAGACACAAGAAGCAAGAGATGCTTGAGAAGGTAAACAGGGAAAAGAAATCAAAAGGCAATTATCAAAGTTGAACTATTTACATTCCTAAATGGAAAATAAATAATTGTGACTGATGAAACCTTTCTCAGTATGAAAATAATTGAAGAAGGGTATATGGGAACATGAATACATATGTGAATGTGTGTATATGTGTTTACAGGTATACATGGATAGAAGGCACAGGTCGAATTTGGTGGGAAGGGATGACACTCAAGGGGTGAAGTTAACAGGTGAGAGAAGAATGTGGCAAGAGAAGATGGGGAGAGACAGGGTGGGATAAACTATCTCGTGTAGAAGAGGCAAGGGGAAGTAGTTGCAGGGGAGGGGTAGAACAGGAAGGCAAAAGACAACATTGTATTCTCATTGAATTTGGCTCAGGGAAAGAATGACATACATACTAAATGGGATATCTCATCCTGCAGGAGAGTAGCGGGAAGAGGGATGAGAGGGGGGATGATGGAGAGGAGGGCATACTGGTGGGATGGGAGGTTGGAGGCACCCACTTTTGAAGAGGGACAGGATCAAAGTAGGGAATGGACCAGGTGGGGGGTGGGATGGGTGGGAGAGAAATATATTCAGTCTTTTAAAATATATCTACTATGGTAATATTTTGCATAGCTATACATTCAGAACATATACTGAATTGCTTATCTTCCCAGTGGGAGTGGGTGACAAGGGACGAAGGGAATGGTTTTGGAATTCAAAGTTTTAAAATTAAATGTTTCAAATATATATGAATACTATTATTAATACTATTTTGCATGTAATTGGGAGATGAGATATGCAGTGTTGTCAGATCCTTTCCTGGGGCCTTCCGGACACCACTTGGCAGGGAGCGCCAAGCAGAACAAAGCATACTTACACAGCAACTCAGGGGGCAACTCCAACTTTATTTCCTGCTCTTCTACATATATAGCCTATCCTACGCAAGCACTTTCCATTTTGGCTCTTGGCCAATTACAACACCTTTTGCCTTTTAAGGTCAAGCACACCTTAACCCTGGGACTCTTATCTCGCGATTTCTACCTGGAGCAAGGATATTCCTTGTGGGCCCGGATGTGCATCGCTCCTTAGAACAAGGCGGGGTCAGCTGGGGGCCTAGCAATCCCTCAAGTGCCTAGAGGGTTAATGGGGGCGAGAGGCTTTGCCATCATCGCCTAAGCCCGGAGGCAGTGCCGTCACAGGTCCAGGGACCTCTCAAGGGCACTGAGGTAAATCCACGTTGGCTCTCCCACATATCCCCCTTCCTTTTTAATAGAAGCGGAAAGGGCCTTTATGGCCAACAAGGTGTCTTGGCAGGTATGCACAAGCTTACGGCTTAGGGCCCTAAATGCCCAAGAGTCCTAGGGTGAGGTGAGGGAGGGAAAACCATGAAGTGAACTCATGGAAGATATCACTAAAAAAGGAACTGGAGAGAACAGGGGCATAGCGTGTTTCATTAAGGTGCACGATAGCAAAGGTAAAATTGGCCAATTCTTCACTTAGCCGGGCATCCCAGGGCCTGGAGATCCATTCACTGAGTTGCTTAATGGCAAGCGAAACATTTGTCTAAGCTAAAAATGTTTATAGATAGTTTTGTGAAGGATTCATAAATACCTTATTGTTTCAAGCAGAGATAAACAGTTCATGAGTTGTTGCTGGGCAGAGTGCTGGCAGGGGAAAGGGGCAGAGTCAATGCCCTGAGGTTGGGGGGTGGTGGAAATGTGATTGTACAGACTGGTTTTACAAATTGATTTTACAGACATAGATCCTAAAGTACCCCGTTTACAAACTGATGTTACAGATTGATACTACAGACATATACATCCCAAGGACCCCATCATTCCCCCCTTAAACAGATGGCACCCAAAATCATTTGGGGACAAGGGGCGATGGTCTCATCTTCCCGAACTGCTTCTTGCTGGGAAGGGGCATAGAGCTGTCCCTGCCTCACAGGGTTCCATCATTCAAGGGGTGGGGTCCATGGCCAATGTCCAGAATCTGGCCGATGCTAGATCCAAGGGGTGATGAGTAGCAGCATTGGGCAACCGTTGGTACTCAGTCTGAGCAGTCATCTGCAGATGGAAAGCACTGAGCCTAGAAGAGATAAACCTAGCAAGGAGGTTAAGCAGGCAAGAGCCAAAAATAAGTAAGAGAAATTTGACCAGAAGTGGGGTGAGGATGGACTAGCATAAGCCATTACTCAGACTATTTCACTTCCCTTCATATTTCTACATACTACATAGACAAGATAGCTCGTAAATCTTTATTCTTTTACTAACATAACTATACTGCCTTTAACAACAGAGGCTTCTGACTTGAACCTCACAGCTAAATGGTACACATACATCCTTGTTTCACAAAGCTTGTTTATCCTCTGATTATATTCACTCTGGGAGAAAGAGAC
The DNA here is from genome assembly GCA_011680675.1 of Gymnobelideus leadbeateri. Classification (NCBI taxonomy): domain Eukaryota; kingdom Metazoa; phylum Chordata; class Mammalia; order Diprotodontia; family Petauridae; genus Gymnobelideus; species Gymnobelideus leadbeateri. The sequence goes on from WOXC01003744.1 coordinate 281,155, forward strand.
ACTTCAGAAAGTGAATCTTGTACATGTACATTCATTACAAATGTTAACTTTTGCTTAGATAATCGAATAACTGCAAATTCAGATCAAAACAGCAAGATCTCTTCTGATTCACAACTCATTACATTAGTTTAGCAATAAATTTATCTTGCAAATGAAAGTTTTAATAGGCCTCTTAAAATTACGCTAGGGATTTGAAAATTTCTTCTGAAAGTATTTTCCCTTCTTTTAAAACAGTTTCAAGATTTATAATTGATCACTAAACTTTTATGAAGAAAGTTAGTTGAAAACTTTTAAAATGATCTTAAGCAATTTGCATACTTTCTGCACATGTTCCAATTCCAAATGAAAAATAATATTAGATTTTCCAGTAAGCTTACACGAAAGAACCTATATCTGTTACTGACTACTTGCTCTGATCATAGAAACTTGCTATAGAAGGAGAAAGCAGGGACATGTGACATTCCAAATATGACAGGATAAAACATCCTTGACTCAGTTTAAATTCAGGTAAGTCACAGATATCCAACCATGCAGTATCTGTTTCATCTTATAGCTAGACTCAGGAATAGGTGGGAAACAATCCTTTTCAAAGGAATCCCATGGGTAAACTGAGCCAGGAGGGATCCCATCCCAGACAGAGGCTAAGATTGTCCCTTCAGCCTTTACCTAATGTAGACTTCCACCTATCAGCAGTACAAGATCACATTCCCTCTGAGTAGCTTGTGGCATTTTCTCTGAGATACTGATTTAATGCAACTATACCCAAATTCAAACTCAAAATAAAATTTAGTTCTGGTCCCAAGTGCCTTTTACCTTAAACAACAAGCTTCACCGATCACAGCTTAGAGCTAGTTATTTTTATTTGCATGGAGCTGCACTAAGCAATGAAGATTTATCAGGTCTCACAAATGTAAAGAATTCCATTTACCATCTTTCCTTCTGAAATCTAAATGCCAATTGATAGAAATCCTTCTAATCTTTGCAACTCCTTATCAAGTTAGGTTCATTTAAAACTACACTTAAATAAGTTCCTTTCACAGGCTGAAAGACCTTGCCTAATAGAGATAGTTTTTTTGGGAATTTGGCAGTTTTACAACATAAGGAAAATTTATATGAATTCTAAGGAGGAGAGACTGGGGGAAGGGCTAATAATGATGCCCCTGCTTAGCCAATTCTCATACAAGCAGGAGGACTGTTCAGAATGGGCAGAACTAGTCAGAATAAAGTTTTCATCCAATCTCCTCCTTTCCACATACAGTAATCAATTGACAATTTTAGATTTTAACATTAAAACAGTAGCCAAAATAACTTAGTTAACAGTCTTACAAGTTTTAAACAGTCTTAACTGAAACTTCCTTTTAAACAAAGACAGACTTGGAAGCTTATGATTTCCCACATTACAATACTCCAAGACTAAGAAAACTGCTTCTTATACAGCATAGATAATACAACTTTTTACCAGTAACAATATAATAAACAATTATCATGTTCTTAAATTTGAACTTTGAAATAAAACAAATGAATTACCAATCTGGTGACTTTAAAAATCAAGTTTTTGAAGTTACACAGAACTAAAATTTTCTTGATGCCACATACCCAATCAACTTATCACTAGAAATCAATTACATTCTGGAATCTCACATAGATGCTGAATGTGATGATCCATAAACCTTCAAATTAACATAAATACATCCTTAGATGAAGCAAGCTTGAAAACCACATCCCTATATTTTTCTTTCCTTTTTTTCCCAAGTTTCTCATTTGCTCAATAAGACTTCTACAAAATGCCTTTCCAATTCCCTGTGTACATTCACTTCATCATTAGTAATGTGGAAACTATAACTTTAAGTCACTGCATATTTCCAGAATAGCCAAAAAGTTAAATGAACAACCAGCTATCACAATAAATATCAGCAGTATTATTACTACCTGTTTGTCTAATACACAGATTTTTCTTCTTTTAGGTGAGGCAGGAAATACATTTTCGTCTGCCTGCCTCTTTGATTTGAGGGGAGAAGATTCCCTCGTTATTTCTTATCGCCTTCTCCTCACTCCACTTGGCCAGAGTGAAATGAAGAGGAGATTTTCAAACTTTTAAAGATCTTAAAACTTCTGTTCACACTTCTCAATACCAAATACCATCTCTATCTTAACTTCCTACCCATGCTTCTTTCTTTGCTACATGCTTAAACTTTCTTGCTTGTCCTATAGTCTTAGACTTGCATTTATCATAAACCTTACATGATGTTAGATTACACACTCACTCATTCACACAGACACACACAAAAAAACAGAACAGAGAGAAACTGACAGGAACGTTCCAAAAGCTCACAGAGGATTGTTAGAAATCCCCAGGCACAAATCATGTTTGCTTGGCTTCCAGATAGATGCTAATGGAGGCCAGGTACAAATCATGTTTGCTTGGCTTCCAGATAGATGCTAATGGAGGCCGGGTAAGACTTGCTTTAAGATAATCTAGGCTCAGATCCCCAAATGTAGGGGGAAACACTGGCCCATCCTTCCTTCTTGGGGTCGTGAAGACCGAGTTGTTTGTTTTGTTTTGTTTTGTTTTCAACTGCTCAAGAGACATGGGGGTGGGGGTGGGGGGAGTCTCACGGTATGGAGAGAGAATGTCAGGCTTGACAAAATAGATGTTGGGAACCAAGGCCATCAGAGACACAGTGTGGGTATAATTGGCTAAGGAGTTACCTTATAGATAGGGTACTGGAGAGAAAGGGGGCAAAAGTGGGGGAAGGCGATATACGACCAGCTAATGAGGGGGGGCTCCAACAGCGACCAGCGCTGTGCAGAGTCCCGGGTTTTGGCATCATTTGTCGTCGGATCCTTTCCTGGGGCCTTCCGGACGCCACGTGGCGGGGAGCGCCGAGCAGAACAAAGCACACTTACACAGCAACTCAGGGGGCAACTCCAACTTTATTTCCTGCTCTTCTACATATATAGCCTATCCTACGCAAGCACTTTCCATTTTGGCTCTTGGCCAATTACAACACCTTTTGCCTTTTAAAGTCAAGCACACCTTAACCCTGGGACTCTTATCTCGCGATTTCTACCTGGAGCAAGGATATTCCTTGTGGGCCCTGATGTGCATCGCTCCTTAGAACAAGGCGGGGTCAGCTGGGGGCCTAGCAGTCCCTCAAGTGCCTAGAGGGTTAATGGGGGCGAGAGGCCTTGCCATCATCGCCTAAGCCTGGAGGCAGTGCCGTCACAGGTCCAGGGACCTCTCAAGGGCACTGAGGTAAATCCACCTTGGCTCTCCCACAATGCAGGCATTTGGGCACAGAAATTCACCTTGCCCTAATGGCAATGTTGAAGGGGGTATGGGAGAAGATATGGGAGAAAGTAGATTGGATGAGGGGATATCTTGTGGGACTGCTATTCTGTCGTGGTGGGTAGGGGGAAAATGGGCAAAAAATTGTAATTCACACTCTGGCAGAAATGAAAGGTGTAAACCAGAAGTTAATGAAGCATTTAGAAAAAAAGAAGGAATCTTAGAAATTCTCTATTATCTATTATGAAGAAACTGAGACCCAGAAAAGTGAAGGGACTTGCCCAAGTTCATGCCACAAATATTTAGCAGAGCCAGCGCCTGAAACTGAAGTCCAGTGCTCTTTTCATTACAATGTTGGTTCTCTAGAAGTTCTTTAAAAGAAAGAAGCTGTCATATATTAAAAACCGTATATTAAAAGCAAGAAGCATGATATATATATATATATATATATATATATATATATATATATATATAAAGAAAACTAAAAATAAACAAATTAAAGAAAAAACTCACTTTGGGTCTATGTCTATTGTTTATGCTCCTTAAACTGATTATTACTTTTATTGTCATATTTTATTTTTAGCTTTTGATACTCAATACCTCAGTTCCCTCAGTTACCCTTGCCCTTTGATTAGAAGGCTAGAGGTCTGAGCAATAAACTTTTCCTATAGTCATACTTCCTGTTGGCTCATAACTTTTCAGGTAATTCTCCCCTTTCTAAGCTCCACAAGGCCATGGACTTTCTTTTTCTTATTTGTATTCCTAGTGCTTAATATAGTGCCTGCCAAATCGCAGACACTTAATTAATGTTTATTGAACAATTGAAAATAATTATTTTATGGTAAGTGATATACTTATTGTTTCTGCCTTTTTTACATGATCAATTTTCATAAAAGTTCTGTAAAAATAGTGCTAATAATCAATTAACTATCCCTAACCAGTGCTCTCCCTCTCCACTGACCAAGATTCCCCCACTTAATAAATCACAAATCGGATCTTTCTGTGACACTGTAGGAAATAGCTTTACATCCTATTCATTCATCCATCCACCTGCTCTACACTGAATTATTTAAAAATAGCCATTTCAGTCAGAAGGATTCACTATGCTCTTTTTCTTCCATTGTGATTCAATTACTCTGGAATTGGATTAAGTATTTGAGAAGAAAAAATGTCATGAAACACAATATTATCAGTACAGGGCACATATAATTCATTTCTTCAGTAACTTTTCAAGACACTAGTTTGGAAACAGATTCAAAGATGGAAGGAAACTTTAGAAGTTATTTAGTTCATTTTATATATGAGCAAATGAAAGCCTAGAAAGGAGTGACTTCGTTAAAATTAAACAAATACTGAAGAGATGATCTAAGGCTCAAACTCAGGTTCTCTGATGCTGCATCCAGGGATTCACTGCCCCATCCTGCCTTCCTAAACTGCCTATGTATTAACTTGATGCTGATTTATTAGATGCTACATGCAAGGCAATAACTTTTAAATCCAGCATGGAGCCTCTCATCCTGGCCATAATTCTTCCAATTCCTGGAGAGGTTTTTGAGTGAATAGTGCATGAAGTTGTTAGGATATTTCCTTTCTATGGCCCTAACCTCTAAACTCTAATTTGTCAGTATTTCATGAAACTACTGAAAAAATGTGTCACTCTAGAAGTTTGGGACAGTCTGTGGAAATTGAAAATGTAGAGAGAGAAAATGGCGGAAGTCTAATTTCAACTCATTTGGTCCCAAAGTGAAGTTAGTATTAAAAAAAATGAACTTACATAACTTACCCAATAAGGAAAGGCTTGAGGAGGCTTGGTCTTGGAAAGCATAAGTCTCAATTTAAACGAAGTTGTCCAGAAGTATCAATTCAAAGTAAGAGAGACTTGCCTTGGTCACACTCTGATACTTGTTAAGATCCCTTACCTCACTACCCAGCATTCCTATTCTACCCTAGGAACATAGTGCTGCTCTCCTGATAGCAATATCATCTGCTTTGATGGCCTGAGATTCTAGGTACTACAGTAGGTATTGGAAGGTGTTTGCTAATAGTGGAAGTGATAATTCAAGGTTATCTAGGCCCCAGAATCACTAAGACTTCAGGGGATTTTCCTCAGAGTTTATAATGGATTTATTTTATTTTATTTATTCATTCATTTGTTCATTTTTCAATATGTGAGTTTTCTTTTTTACTTTGCTATGCTTATTTATTTCAAAAGAGGTGTCAGGGGCACTGATAATGATACAAAAAAAGGAGAAAAGAAAGTAAATATCATCAATGATATGTGTACAAAATACACAGAAGAGGGGCAAAGAAAGCTTAGAAGGGGGTATAGACTACCATATTAAATTTAATATATGCTTTTAAAGAAATTATACAAAACAAGTTTTATAGGCAATTCTCTATTCTTTGCTTGTTGAAATGTTTGTGTTTGTGGATGTTTAAGATCATAACAACTTTTTTTTTAAAAAGTAGAAGATGACTTGTATGTTTTCCAGTTGTTAGCACAATATACTTCAGACAAACAAAGCTTCCACCAGCACCAACTGAGAAAAATAAAAGAAGCTGTTGAAGTTCCTCATGGAGAGTGCCTTTTATTTTTTACAGTTAGATTTCTCTTGGAGGTCCCTTCTTAGGATAGGTATTATGGCAAAAGCCAAAACCAAAACAAAACAAAAACCCCTTCCATTGTATATATTATATAAAATCCTTTGGGGAGGGGAGATTCAATCCTGGGTTTTCATCTAAGAAGGGAGTTTGCCAGAAAGGAAAGGAGCTCTAGGGCAATGAATTTATTTTAAAACCACAAAACAAAGTAAACAATTGTCACTATTGTACTGAAAAGCTTAAAGAAAATGACAATACTTTTAAAAAGGGGAAACAAGTTTGATATTTTATGATTTTGTTTGTAAATTATTTAAAATTATTTTAACATTTTATTTCTTAATTATTGCCATGAGTATCAGTGTGAGAGCACCATGACAAAAATGTAATATGAACCCCAGTGGAAAAGAGAATCCTGTGAACTCCCAAGTGGTCATAGAACAATAACAAGATTCAGGAATGATTCAAAAGAGGAGTAAAACTCTGGAATTTTTAAAAGATGATATTAATAATGAAAGTAGTTCAGAAATCAGAACTTTTGATGTAGGATTAAAATAGACATACATACATACATACATACACACCCCATATGCAAGAGAAGAACTATATCATGGCATCACATCCAGAGCTGACCTTAGCAGTAACAAGAGCTATGTCTGGGTGCCATCTCTGACACATTCTGGCTCTGAGACCCTACCCAAGTCACCTAGTTTCTTAGTGCCTCAGCTAACTCAGCTAACACAAATTGCAAGGAGTTGCTGCTGATGAAATCACAGATCTGGTGACTTTCTGCCACCCTCTCCCCTTGAGAAATTCACCCCCCACAAGCATACAAACAACAATTGATTTGGACTTGCACCTGAAAACTTCTGTATGTGTTGTTTCTCCATCAGCTTGTGAGCTCCTTGGGAGTTCTCCATTGCTTAGCACAGTGTTTTGCACATAATAAATAATAATAAAAATGTATGAAACAATAAATGCTTCATTTAAGAGAGGGAGGAAGGGATGAGAGAGAGGAAGAGAGAAAGAGGGAGGGAGAGGAGAGAGAGGAGGAGAGGAGGAGAGAGAGAGAGAGAGAGAGAGAGAGAGAGAGAGAGAGAGAGAGAGAGAGAGAGAGAGAGAAAGTGTTTGGGATCACAGTTTTGAAATCACCAGCATCTCCATCAACATCAATCCTTCATCCCCCATTTGCAGATACATAGTCATATCAATTCGATCACTGCTCTAGGAAAGCATGTGTTAATCTTCTCCCCTATGTCTACAGTCACTATATGTCAATACCATCTCTATAACTTTTCAAACAAAAATATCCATCCTATGATTTCTCCCCCTATTAGAATACTGCTAGAGGGGAGGCAAAGTCAAGATGGAGGAATAGAAACAGCACTTCTGCTGAGCTCCAGCCCACACCACTTCAAAATTATGTAAAAGGGGGACTATGAACAGCCTCTGGAGCTCCAGAACCCACAAAATGACACAGAGAAGCTAACTTCCCACTGAGGACAGACCTGCAGCCCGGCAAGGAACAGCCAGTGCAGAGCTATGCAAGCTGAGCCGAGGTCCACGTGAGTCATGGTTTTAACCTGAAGGTGGCCAGACCAGCAGCCTTCTGGAGGGACCCCAGAACACCAGCAGCTGTGGAATCTCCAGAATTATCAACACATAGATGCCTAGGGCAGAGTGAGAGGTCAGTGCCCTATGGATTTTGGGACTGGTTTGGAGAATGCTTCAGCTTCTTCCCCTGGGAGCGAGAAGGTGCTGAGGAGGCTGTTCAGCTTGCACCACATTGCCACATTGCAGCTTCAGCCCTTGGCTTGCAAAGTGTAGGGGGATCTGGCAATCAGGGTGGGGGTTAAATACTCTTGCTTTACCCTTCTTGGATCTGGATTACGGTCTGGGATGGAGGTCTTGGGGTTTGTGACCAGCTTGCCAGAGTGTGTGGAGGCTTCACAGAGGCCACCCAACTAATACCTCTGGAAGTTGAGAAGATCCCAACGTTTGGGACAGAAGTTCCCTTGGCTGGTGGCAAAGTCCTTCTGTGGCAACAAGCCCAAAAGTCAAGTAATTGAGTGGCAACATGCCTAGGCAAAGGAAACAAAATAACCAGAAAAATGCAACATTAGACTCCTATTTGGGGGGCAAAGAGGATCAAAGCATGGAACAGGAGGAGCACTGTGAGGTCAGAACTCCTGCACCAAAAGTCCCAAGTGAAAACACGAGCTGGTGATAGGCCATAGAGGACCTTAAGAAGCAGATAAGAGAAGTGGGGGGAAAACTTGGGAAGAGAAATGAGAAAGATGAAAGAAAAGTATGAAATGATAGTCAACAGCCTGATTAAGGAAAACAACACCTTAAAAAAATAGACTAACTCAAATTGCAAAAGAGGCTCAAAAAGGCAATGAGAAGAAGAATGCCTTAAAAAGTTGAATTTTCCAGCTGGAAAAAGAATCTCAAAAGCTCACTGAAGAGAATCATTCCTTCAGAATAAGACTGAAGCAAATGTAAGCTAGTGACTTTATGAGAAATCAAGATGCTGTTAAACAAATCCAAGCAATTGAAAGAATAGAAGGCAATGTAAAATATCTCATGGGAAAAACCACTGACCTAGAAAATAGATTCAGGAAAGATAATTTAAAAATTATTGGACTACTTGAAAACCATGATCAAAGAAAGAATCCTTCAAGAAATTCTCAAGGAAAATTGCATGGATGTTTTAGAAACAGAGGGCAAAATAAAGGTTGAAAGAATCCAAAGATCACCTCCTGAAAAAGATCCCAAAAAGAAAACTCCTAGGAATATTGTAGCTAGGTTCCAGAATTCCCAGATCAAGGAGAGAATATTACAAGCAGCCAGGAAGATAAAATTTCAATATTGTGGAAACATAATCAGGACAACACAAGATCTGGCAGCTTCTACACTGAGGGATTGAAGGGCATGGAATATGATATTCTTCAGGGCAATGGACCCGGGATTAAAACTAAAAATCACCTGCTCAGCAAAACTGAGTACCATGTTTCAGGGGAAAATTTGGTCATTCAGTGGAATAGAGGACTTTCAAGCATTCTTTTTTTTTTTACTTTTAAACAAATGCTTTATTAACTTATGGTTTACATCATTCATTTCTGCCAGATTTCGAGTTACATTTTTTCCCCATTTTCCCCCTACCCACCACCCCAGAATAGCAGTCCCACAAGATATCCCCTCATCCAATCTGCTCTCTCCCATATCTTCTCCCATAGCCCCTTCTACTTTTCCATTAGAGCAAGGTGAGTCTCTGTGCCCCAATGCCTGCACATCTTATCTCCCAGTTACATGCAAAATAGTATTAATAATTATATTTATATATATTTGAAACATTTAATTTTAAACCCTTGAATTTCAGATCCATTCCCTCCCTCCCTTGTCACCCATTTCCTCTGGGAAGATAAGTAATTTAGTATGTGTTTTACATACTAGGAAAATTGCATGCACCCATCCCACCCCACCTGGTCTATTCCCTACTTTGATCCTGTCCCTCTTCAAAAGTGGGTACTCCCGGGGCGGCTAGGTGGCGCAGTGAATAGAGCGCCGGCCCTGGAATCAGAGGGACCTGAGTTCGGAGCCGGCCTCCGACACTTAATCCACACAAACAAAAACCTAGCCGTGTAACCTTGGGCAAGTTACTTAACCCCAATTGCCCTAAAGGGGCGGCTAGGTGGCGCAGTGAGTAAGAGCGCCGGCCTCGGAGTTGGGATGACCCGAGATCAAATCTGGCCTCAGAAAATGAGCACCCACGCATAAATCAAATGACTAGCCGTGTAACCTTGAGCAAATTACTTAACCCCAATTGCTTTAAAAAAAAAAGTGGTACTCCCAACCTACCCTCCCCCCAGAATGCCCTTCCTTCCATCATCCTCCCTCTCATCTCCCTTCCCCCTACTCTGCTGCAGGGTGAGATATCCCATTTAGTATGTATGTCATCCTCTCCCTGAGCCAAATTCAATGAGAATATGGTTTTGCATTTTTTGCCTTCCTGTTCTACCCTTCCCCTGCAACCACTACCCCTTGCTTCTTAGTTTACCTTACCCTGTCTCTCCCCATCTCCTCTTGCCACTTTCCTCTCTCACATCATAATTTCACCCCTTAAATATCCTTTTCCAACAAATTCAACCTATGCCCTCTATCCATGTATAACTGTAAACACATATACACACATTCACATATGTATTCATATGCCCATATACCCTTCTTCCATTATTTTCATCCTGAGAAAGGTTTCATCAGTCACAGTTATTGTTTTTCTTTTCCCTGATTATCTTCTCAGTCATCTCTTGCTTCTTGTGTCTGGATGTCAAATTTTCTGTTCAACTCTGGTTTTTTCCTCAAGAATGCTTGAAAGTCCTCTATTCCACTGAATGACCATATTTTCCCCTGAAACAAAATACTCAGTTTTGCTGGGTAGGTGACCCTTGGGTTCATTCCCAGTTCTTTTGCCCTCTGGAATATCATATTCCATGCCCTTCAATCCCTCAGTGTAGAAGCTTCCAGGTCCTGTGCTATTCTGATTGTGTTTCCACAATATTGAAATTGTTTCTTCCTGGCTGCTTGGAGTATTTTCTCCTTGATCTGGGGATTCTGGAACCTGGCTATAATATTCCTGGGAGTTTTTTTGGATCTTTTTCAGGAGGTGATCGGTGGATTCTTTCAACCCTATTTTGCCCTCTGGTTCTAAAACATCAGGGCAATTTTTCTTGAGAATTTCTTTTTTTTTTTTTTTTTTTTTTTTAAGCAATTGGGGTTAAGTAACTTGCTCAAGGTTACACGGCTAGTCATTATTTATGCGTGGGTGCTCATTTTCTGAGGCCGGATCTGATCTCGGGATCCAAACTCCGAGGCCGGCGCTCTTACTCACTGCGCCACCTAGCCGCCCCTTTTTAGGGCAATTGGGGTTAAGTAACTTGCCCAAGGTTACACGGCTAGGTTTTTGTTTGTGTGGATTAAGTGTCGGAGGCCAGCTCCGAACTCAGGTCCTTCTAATTCCAGGGCCGGCGCTCTACTCACTGCGCCACCTAGCCGCCCCTTGAGAATTTCTTGAAGGGTGATTTCTAGGTTCTTTCTTTGATCATGGCTTTCAGGTAGTCCAATAATTTTTAAATTATCTCTCCTGTAACTGATGAAATTTTTCTCAGTACAAAAATAATTGAAGAAGTGTATATGGGCATATGAATATGTGAATGTGTGTATATATGTTTTCAGGCATACATAGATAGAGCGCACAGCTCAAATTTTATAGGAAGCCATGATACTTAAAAGGTGAGGTTAAGAGGTGAGAGAGTAATGTGGGGAGGGGGAATGGGGAGAGACAATGGGGTGAAGTGTCTCCAGTAGAGGAGGCAGGGGAAGGTGGTTGCAGGGGAGAGTAGGAACAAAAAGGCAAAACCTTTACTCATTGAATTTGGACCAGGGAGAGAATGACATGCATACTAAATAGCGTGTTTCACCTTACAGGAGTGTGGTGGGGAGGGAGATGGGGGAAGGTGATGGAGGGGAAGGCATTCTGTGGGGGAGGGAAGTTGGAAGCACCCACTTTTGAAAACGGACAGGATCAAGATGGGGAGTGGGCCAGGTGGAAGGTGGGATGAGAGGGAGGCAAATATAGTCAGTCTTTTACAATATATCTACTATGGTAATGTTTTGCATAGCTACACATGTACAGCATATTTTTTTCACAATTTTTTTTTATTTTTAACTTCTGGTTTACATCATTCATTTCCACCAGATTTTGAATTACAATTTTTCCCCATTTTTCCCTACCCACCACCCCAGAATAGCAGTCCCACTAGATATCCCCTCATCCAATCTGCTCTCTCCCATAGCTTCTCCCATACACCCTTAGACTTTGCCATTAGGGCAAGGTGAATCTCTGAGCCCCACTGCCTGAACAATTACATGCAACATAATATTAATAATAGTATTTATATACATTTTAAACATTTAATTTTAAGACTTCGAAATTCAGATCCATTCCCTTCCTCCCTTGTCACCCACTCTCTCTGGGAAGATAAGCAATTCAGTATGTGTTGTACATGTATAGCTATCCAAAACATTACCATAGTAGATATATTGTAAAAGACTGCTTATATTTCCCTCCCACCATCCCACCCCCCACCTGGTCCATTCCCTACTTTGATCCTGTCCCTCTTTGAAAGTGGGTACTGCCAACCTCCCCTCCTCCTAGAATGCCCTCCGTTCCATCATCCCCCCTCTCATCCCCCTTCCCCCTACTCTCCTTCAGGGTGAGATATTCCATTTAGTGTGTATGTGTTAAAGTCAATTTTAAAAAATATATAAACACTATGATTAATAGTATTTTTCATATAATTGGGAGATAAGATGTGCAGGCAATGGGGCATGGGTATTCACCTCACCCTACTGGAAAAGTGGAAGGGGGTATGGGAGAAAATATGGGAAAGAGCAGATTGGTTGAGGGGATATCCTGTATGACTGTTATTCTGGGGTGGTGGGTAGGGAAAAATGGGGAAAAATTGTAACTCAAAATCTGGTGGAAATGAATGATGTAAACCAGAAGTTAATAAAGCATTTGCGGGGAAAAAAAAGACTAATGCTAGAGGATAGGAGCTATCTTTGGTTTTGTGTTTGTATCTCCAGCCCTTAGTGAAGTGCCTACCATATTATAACTACTTAATTATCAGTTCCTTCCTTCCTTTTCTCTTCCCTAATCAACAGGTTTTTCCTTCCATCTCTCCTTCTTTCCTTCCTTCCCTCCCTTCTTCCCTCCTTTCCTTTCTTCTCTCCCTCCCTCCCTCCTTCCTTCCTTCCTTCCTTCCTTCCTTCCTTCCTTCCTTCCTTTCTTCCTTCCTTCCTTCCTTCCTTCTTTCCTTCCTTCCTTCCTTTCCTTCCTTTCCTTCCTTCCTTTCCTTCCTTTCCTTTCCTTTCCTTCCTTTCCTTTCCTTCCTTTCCTTCTTCCTTCCTTCCTTCCTTCCTTCCTTCCTTCCTTCCTTCCTTCCTTCCTTCCTTCCTTCCTTCCTTCTTTCCTTCCGTCCGTTTTCCTCATATGCTATTGCTCACTGATAGATAATTGGGGGGGGGATTTATATTCTTTAGTTTTGAAACACTAACTTTATAATATTTTGGAAAACGTTTGGTTCAAAATGGATAAAGACAAGAAGATTTTGACTTTTAAAAAGGGAAAGCCTTCACTCTTCAAAACTCTAGACAATTCCTTCCTGAATGAATCCAGAGACTTGAACTCTGCTTTTATTAAATTTTCTATTATATATTGACATAATGAGAAGTGTCTCTTTCCTTGCCCTTTTTTGTTTTTATCTATGATTTATTATTTCATATGTCACTTATTCCCTAACCATTACCTAGTACATCATTGTGCATTCATTTTAGAACTTGTTATCAGATACCTCAGGCTTCTGGGGGCAGGCAAAAGGAAACTTGATTTCCCATCACTGACAATTGTAGAATCTCTAATTTTATAATAAACCATCATATTTATAAGATAGCCATTCATTCCCCTTTGCTACTAGCCTAGCAGAGCTATCCCAGTGCTCCAAGAGCCTAGTAAGACCAAGAACTCTATTATTGCATAAGCCAATTTTGAATGTTTATCTCAGCTTTCCTTTTTTCCAATGGCAATATAGAATTTGTAGTTCAAAAGTCTGAACAGAGTATAAGGGCATTTCAGCTCAAATGCTCAAATTGTATAGCTGTTGAAAGGTACAGAAATAATACGAACCTTCATTACTCCTTTCTTCCAAACATAGTGATAAGGGCAGAGGTCATGTATGTAAATTAAATAAAAATGGAAACCAGATGTGAGGAAACTCTCCAAAGGAATGAACAAGAGGCAATTATCATTGCTTAAACCTTCTTCCAAAACACAGGAAGGAAAAGGTGATTCTTAGGAAGAGCTATATCCCTTTTTGTTGGTGTTTATTATTAACTTGATAACACATTTGAATACGTCATGGGATAATTTAATGGAAACATTTTTGAACCACGATGAGTTTTTAGTATCTCATAGAATGATAGACGTTTAAAGGTGAAAGAGACCTTAGAGATTCTCTGATCTGCATGTTTTAGAGATGAAGAAAAGGAAGTCCCAAGGAATTCACTTTCCAAAAGCTAGAAATATAGAACATTGTTATTTAGGGAGTCATCAAATGTTTTAAATAAAGGAAAAACAAAACATTTATTCACAATGTAAAGGCAATGGAATGATTGCTGAATTTGGAATAAGAAAAATTTGGTTTGAATTTCAACCGTGCCATTTAGCATTTTCTCGATTAGAAGTAGTTATTGAATATCTGTGGCTTTTGTTTTCTTTATCTGAAAAATGAAAGGGTGGAGGAGATGATTCATAAAGGCCATTTTAGCTCTAACTCTATGGTCCTATGGAGTTTTGTTATCTACTTTCACTATAAATTCTCCTTGCATTCTATTACAATATTAAGTCTTATCCCTTTAGTAGAAAATACTTATTTACCAAATTAAAAATAAATGCTCAGCGAGAAATAAATTTTAGATTGTAACAATTCCATCATAAAAATAACTATTAGATATACTGTTGAACTATTTATATTTTAAAGAGAATTATTTAGAATCCTATATCTTTAGAGCTAATATAGGCCATAGTGATTGTTGTATCCACGCCCTTTGTTTTACACAAAAGGAAACTGAAGCCCAGATAGTTGAAGATATATGCTAAGATGCACACCTATGTTCATTTTTAGAAATTTCTGTCTTAATTTATTCAATTGAAATAATTTAACAAGTGAATATTCATTAGACGTCTACTAAATGCAAAACAAAGGCTATATTTAAAAAAACATGTGATGTATATATGCATATACACACATGCACATACATATATATACAATAAACACAATATATACATAGATAAATATGCATACACATATGCTATTGTGTGTGTATATATATACACACACATATATGCATATATATACATACACACAATTATGCATGCACTATTGTATATATAATATTTTTAGAGCCCTATGAGTCAACATTGCATGAGGAATAGACTAGTACAATTGAATTTAGAAAAGACTGGCATTTAAATGCAGCCCCTGGCACTTACTAGCATTGTAAGGAGAGTCAGTCTTACAAACTTCCCTCTTTCTGTCAGTTTCTACCATTCTTCTAGTTTTTTAGCTTTGTAACCTTGGCATTATTTTGAATATTGTTTGTGTCTTACCAAACATATCCATTTGAGTGCCATTTTCCTCATTTTGATCTCATTGACAATACCTGCCACATCTCAAATCCTCTCTGTTTATGGAACTGCCTCTGCTGTTCAGTCCTTATAAATTTTAGCCCAGATTATTGCAACAGCCTTCTAATTGGGTCTTTTGCCTCAAGTCTCTTCCCACTCTAGGGCATTCTGTAAACTCCCCAACTCAATCAACTTCCTATTGCCTCTAGGATGAAAAACAAGCAAACAGAAGAGCCCTCTTAGTTTTACAAAATCCTTCCCAACCTTACCCTAACTTTTCTTTCCAATCTCCTTGCACAATATGGTCTTCCCATACTCTGAGATCCACCCAAGTTGGCCTCTTCTCCATTCCTTATCCATGACACTCTATCTCCCATATTCATGCCCTTGTACTTGTCATTTCTCATTCCTGGAACACACTCCCTCCTCTCCTCTAATGTGCAAAATATCATATTTTCCAGACACAGCTCAAGCCCCACCACATACATCACATCAAGTCCATCACTTCTTGAGGAAAGGGTATATTAACCTTTCCCCTATGGCTCCACTCACCATCCCTGTATACCATCCCTGTAACTCTCTGAGACAAAATATCCATCCCTTACTATCTCTCTCTATTGGAATGTAAGCTACACGAGGACATTTTTGTATTGGTATCTACCTACTCCATGAAGTTTTTTGTGAGTCTTCTAATCACTAGTGGGCTCATTGCTCTAACTTCCTTGTATTTCTTCGTATTTTTGCTCTTCATATTTATTCTGTCAATACTTATTTTCTCCCTCATTAGAATATTATCTACTTCAAAGTCAGAATTGTTTCATTTTTTTTTTTTTGCTTTTTTGCCTAACACAATGTAGGAAGCATGGATACAATGTATGAGGGTGCTAAGTCCTTCATAAACATTTGTTTATTTTTATTTTCTACTAACATAGATAGGTTCCTGTGTTTTCCATTACATTTCTCATCAACTTCACCTGTTTCTACTTTATCATTGACACCAATGAGTATCAAATTCTGTGTTGATTTACTTTGGAGAGTCTTACTGAATTCCTTGTAGAATTTTTCAATTCCATCTTCTATAACCAATGTGAGTACATAAACCATAATAATTTTCTTTTTTTTCTTTCTGGAGGGGGAAGGGCAGGGCAATTTGGGGGTAAGTGACTTGCCCAAGGTCATGTGGCTAGTATGTGTAAAGTGTCTGAGGTCGGATTTGAACTCTGGTCCTCCTGACTCCAGGGCTGGTGCTCTATTCACTGCACCACCTAGGCGCCCCTGCCATAAAAATTTTCAAGACAATTATTTGTGAATACTTCTCCAGAACATTTCAACACAAGATGGCCCTAAATCTCATGAAATAATGTCTTTGCCTTTAGGCATATAAAATGAATTCTGGGGGCAGCTAGGTGGCACAGTGAACAGAGTGCTGTGGCTGGAGTCAAGAAGACTCATCTTCCTGATGACCTCAGACACTTATTAGCTGTGTGATCCTGGACAAGTCACTTAACCCTATTTGCCTCAGTTTCCTCATCTGTAAAATGAGCTGGAGAAGGAAATGGCAGATTACTCCATTATCCAAATGGGGTCACATAGAATCAGACATGACTGAAATGACTGAACAACAAAATGAACTCTGCTAGCTCCTTCCTGTGATTCTCCTAGGAGAATATATTGTTCATCTTTCTATTTAGCTATAACTTTCTTCTTTCTCTTAATTTTGTTTATGGAAAGAATATGGAGGTCAGCATGATTCAGCTCCTTTAGCAGCAAAACTACTCAGAAATGTAGAATGTGAAAATTGGAAGCGACCTAAGTTTCCATCTTCTTCATGCAAAAGGGAAGGGAAGGGAACACACATTTATATAGTACCAGGCACATTGGTAAGCACTTTAAAAAATATTTTATTTGATCATCCACAATCCTATGAGATAGGTACTATTATTATCCCCATTTTACGGTTGAAGAAACTGAGGTAAACATAAGTAAATGGTGTAAAGTCATACATCTCATAAGTGTCTGAGTCCAGGTCTGCAATGCCCAGAGTTCCATTAACTGTGCCACCAGTTGCCTCAGGAATCTTTGATAAAATACACCCACCAAGCAGCATTGCTAGCTTCTCTCTCATTCATTTCAATGTGCTAAATGCCTTTTTGTTAGATGTAGTGCTTTGTTTTTATCCCATCTTATTCATAATACCAAATCTTAACCCAAAATCTCATGTGATTGTTTCTATTAAAGTTAAATCATTTCTAGCCTGGGAAACTTTACTACTGACATTAGACAAAAACAAAGAATGACCCAATAAAACCATTGTTGGGAATATAGCCTGAAAGCATTATCAAAAAAAGAAAACAAGAGCTATCTGTTAAAAGATTTTTATGGCATGATTCTTTGTAATTGCAAAAATCTGGAAACAACCTAAATTTCCAAATACGCAACAATAGAGTAATAGCTAAATGAATTGTGGTACATTTATGCAGTGGGATATTATAATGCAATCAAGCTCGGCAAGAATGAAAAAATATAAAGAAAGCTGTAAGGACTTTTATGAAATAATGCAAAAGTTAAAAAAAAAAAAGCAAAATCAGGGCAGAGTACACAATAACCTTGACTATTAAGGGGTAAACAAAGAAAAATGATAGACATTTGGGGAGTGGCCAAAAAGTGGTCATGACATTATTCTTTTTTGCATTGAATTCATTCAATTCTAAATAGTTGCAAAACAAATTTGATTGGTTGTATTCAGGATAGAGTTTCTAACGAATCGTTTTAAAAAGATAATGAAGCACCTAGTTGCATCTGTATTGTATCTCTGGGAATATAAATTGAAACTTCTAGCAACATTACTATGAGGGCTTCCACTTCCATCTCCCCTCCCCCTTTTCCCTTCTATTCCCTTCCTTTTTACTTCCCTCCCCCTTCCTACCCTACCCCTTCCCCTTCCCTTCTCCTTCTCCCTTCCCTTTCTTTCCTCTCTCTTTCTTTCCTTCCTCCTTCATTAGCCTGGGTTCTGCTCTGGGACTCTCTCTCTAAAGTTTTAGCTCTCCACCTCAAAGAGTATATAAGTATATACTTAGCTTAGTATCAGACAATCCAGTAGCAGCCTGGAGTTTGGGTCCACGGCCCTAATCTAGCACTCACAAACTGTGGTACCATGGACCACTTAATCTCTCGAGGTCTCTGTTTTCTCATCATTAAAATGGTGGTAATGATATTTGTTTATCCTGCTATAAAGGATGGGCATAAAGGAAGCATTTTCTAAACTTTTAAAAGGACATCTGGAGGAGGTACTGTGTTATTATTTTTGTCAGGATAAAACACTGGTTCAAATTACCTAGCTGAGGTGGCAGGGAGGTTCAGTGGATAGAGCCATGGATGAGACATCAGAGATACCTGAGTTCAAAACCTATCTCTGACACTTCATAGCTGTGCAACCCTGGGCAAGTCACTTAGCCTCTGTTTACCTCAGTTTTCCCATCTGTAAAATAGGGGATAACAATCATACTTACCTCCCAGGGCTGTGAAGGTTAAATGAGATCATATTTGTAAACTGCTTTGTGAGCCTTAAGGTGCTATGTAAATGCTAGCTCTTGCTGCTGCTGCTACTGTTGCTACTGCTACTGCTACTACTACAATTGTTGTTATAATCATCATCATTATTATTACCAATTATTATCTGTCTCAAAGACAGGAGTTCTTCCCCAGGGTCCATGGTTCCTCAAGGGTTCCATGGATAGATTTAAGGGGTCTATGAATTACAGCTTTATTTTCACTAATATCTAATTGAAATTTTAGAATTTTCTTTAATCACTTAAAGTTCAAAGGATTCACCAAATAGATTAATTGCACAAAACATGTTAAGAATTCCTTATCTAAATTTTCTTTCAGATTAGGCTAAAACAAATAACCTGGCATTTCCTCTTCCTCTTTTTTTTAATATCTCCTGGGACAATGCCTCTACTGACATCTTTCTCCCTGAGTTATGGAGGGGTGACCCTTGAAGATTCTCCTGGGAAGCCCAAGTTCTGGGACATCTTATCAAGAAGGAGAGTGTGGGGCCATGGATGGACTGTATGTTAGTAAAGGAAGTATGAAATGAAGTTTGGAGCTGCTCCTTGACAGGTGGTTCACAAAAGAAATTAATTTACTGACAAAGGCAACTCTCAAATACCATCAGCTAAGTTAGAGCTCAAGTCCTTCATCAATGGAGAGAGAGGGAACATCTGCACCAGCACCATCAGATCCTTTGAGTATTTGATAAATGGACACCATGCACATTCCTTTGTTCCTTAGTGTTTTCCTGACATCCTGATGGGGTTGGCCTTTCTGGAAAGCCCATGAAGATACAATTCCTGACATTGTGGAAGTCTAACTATGAAAACTCTGTTGGAGGCAAGGTTGTATGTTGAATGCTTATGTCTTTCCTATAGCTCTGGTTCTTCATCTGGTTATTCTTTTGAAGAAAGTATAACTTTCAAAATCCATGCTTTGGTTCATCTGAACTTGGTGGCTATTACTTAGGGCCTTCAGTACTCATCCCAATGTGCCATGAGTGCAATATATTACTGCATAGGTGTCCCTTGAATTCTCCCTTTAGATTTTCTTTTTGTTGGTTCACTTTCTTATGCAAAATTTTTAGGCTCTTTTTGTAGAGGGGAAGGCAAGGCGAGTGGGGTTAAGTGACTTGCCAAACTTTCACACCGCTTGTAAGTGTATCAAATGTCTGAGGTTGGATTTGAACTCAGGTCTTTCTGACACCAGGGCTGGTGATCTATTCACTGCATCACCTAGATTTGATAAAACAGGTTAGGGGAGAAAGAATAATGCTGATGTTTCATGTGCTTTTATTGTCTGTCCTTCCTTTGAGCTCTCATTTATAAAATTCTCTTTTAATTTCTCTTTTGTCCTTATCCCCTTTTTGAAGCTCTATTTAAGTCATATTCAATCTGCCCCAGAAAACAGATGCACAGATTCACAGGATGTCACAGCTGGGTGGGATCTCAGAGGTCATGTAGCCCAACAAGAATCCTCATCCACTGCATCTCAGGCAAGTCAAGTGAACATCCAATCTCTGTTAGTTCCAATGGGAGACATTTCACCACTACCTGAGGTTTAAAAAATCATAGATCTGGCACTGGAAAGGATGTTAGAAGCCATCTAATCAACTTCATTTTGCAAATGAGGAAACTGAAGCCCAGGGAGGTTCAATAACATTCCCAAGGTCACATAAGGACTGCATGTTAGAGGAGAGATTTGATACAGGTCATCTGGTTCCAGTGGCAATGCTCCTTTGTTTGCACCATGTGGCAACTAATTCTACTTTCATATAGTAATCTTCACTATTTTGTGCTTTCTTCTTGGTGTTCCCAAGCCTTTACTGATTCCCTTTAATTCTTGTGTCTTCCTCATGTGATACTCTACATTTTATTTGTATAATGGGTCTTCACTCAAGCACATATCACCTACAGAGGAACTCATGTGGTAGACAGCAGGAGCCTGCTTGTGAAGGAAGAAATTCTCCATTCCCTTAGTAAGTGGGCAGAAGCAGCTAGCTGGCTGTGTAACCCAAATGGGCTACATCTTTGAAATTACCAGGCTGGGACAGTCTTTCTCTATTTCCCAGATAAGCTCATGATGGGAGGGGCTACATTTCACCTTTCCCTTTAGTCATTAAAGACCTGAGAAATGGACTTGGGGTTTCATTTTTGCTGTCTTCTTTCAATTTGAGGTGAGGTCAATGGAGTCCTTAGATACAAGAGTTCAAGTAATGGTGAAGAGAGTATTCCAGACTAGGAGTGGTCACCAGCCTAGTAGGGAAGTTCTGAGATGCCAGGGTGCCAGGGTGAGGGCCCATGAAGACTTTCGACTTGGAACTTGACTGGACTGATGCTATATAGATACTGAGCTAAACTATGAATCTAGTCCTCCTCTGCTCCTGAGACAAGAAATTGAGGTGATGTCGGAAGACTAGGGCATCTTCTTATAGATGTTAGCATAGGGGAATGTATATATATATATATATATATGTGTGTGTGTGTGTGTGTGTGTGTGTGTGTGTGTGTGTTTGTGTGTGTATGTGTGTGTGTGTAGATATGTGTGTGTTCTTATTGTATCTTTGAAGTAAATATTCCTTTGTAAAAGCTGATATTGCTGTTTAGTGGTTAAGTGGAACTGGTGTCTGAGGACCTGCAAAATTGGTGGAACAAAATTGGTGGGAGCTTGAGACAACAGTTAATACCCAACACCCCCATGCAAAACCAAAAAACTCACAGACTATTTATACAAAACAGACTAATTAACCCTTATTAGGGATACAATGAGGGAAAAAGAGAGAGGAGCAGAAGGATTTAAAAAGTAGAGTCCAAGATGCAATAGTCTTTCTTAATCCAAACAAACTTTGAAGGGTTTATCATAAAGAAGAAATATGAGTTAAAAGGATAAAAAGTGAAAAGATTGGAGGTTAGGCCAAATGGGATAGGGCAAAGGAGTGGATGAGATCACTTCAATCATCGTTTATTAGTCTTAATGACATTCCTTCTCTTTCACCAACTTCTTTGTAAGGAGAGGGTCAGGAGCAAAGGATGGAAAAAAATAAGACATTATGGTGAAGGGAAATACATAATTAACAATTACAACCATGGGTGAGAGTGGGATGAACTCACTCATAAAATGTAGGAAGGTAACAGAATAGATTTGAAACAGAATCTAAAAATACATTGTTTACAAGAAACATACTTCAGGTATAAAGATTCACCGAGAATTAAAATGAATTCTGGAACAAACTTTAATATACCTTTAGTAAATTTAAAAAATGCATGCATAGGTAGCAATCATAATCTCAGACAAGGAAATACTAAAAGTACACATGTTTAAAAGAGATAAGTAGGAAAATGACATTAGGCCTAAAGAAACCATAGATAATAAGATAATATAGATATTTAATATATCTGTACTTAATGGTAATAAGGTGGCATAGTGGAAGGGGAAGGAGAAGGAAACACACATTTATTTATTCTTTGGAATTTTCTTTCTTTTTAAAATTTATTTCTTTACTTTTAGTTAACAACATTCAGTTCCACAATCCCTTGAGTTTCAAATTTTATCCTCATCCCTCTCCTCCCCTGTCCTCTCCCATGATACCATGGAATCAAATATAGTATCTACAAATACCTTCATATTAAACATTTGTCAGGTGTAAAGAAGAATTATAACCAATGGAGTGAACAATGAGAAAGAGGAAACAAAACCAAGAGAGAGAGAGAGAGAAAGAGAGAGAGAGAGAGAGAGAGAGAGAGAGAGAGAGAGAGAGAGAGAGAGAGCAAGTCATTTGCTTCAGTCTGCATTCAGACTCTGTAGTTCTTTCTCTGGGTGTGGATATCTCTTTCCATTATGAGTCTTATAACCTTGCATTGCTGAGAGGAGCCCAGTCTATCAAAGTTAGTCATCATACATACATTGTGTCTATAACTGTGTACAAATTTTTAAGTCTCTTCAGGTTATTATGAAGTCTGCCTGGTCCTCATTTCTTATAGCACAGTAGTATTCCATTATATTAATATAGCCCAATTTGTTTAGCAATTCCCCAGTTGATGGGCATCTCCTTGATTTCCAGTTTTTTGCCACCACAAAAAGAGCTGCTACAAATATTTTTGTACATGTAGGTCCTTTTCCCACTTCTATGATCTCTTTGGGGTACAACCCTAGAAGTGGTATTGCTGGGTCAAATGGTATGTATTTATTTATAGCCCTTTGGGCATAGTTCCAGATTGCTCTCCAGAATGGTTTGATCAGTTCACAACTCCACCAATAATGCATTAGTGTTCCAATTTTCCCACATCCACTAGAGCATTAATCATTTTCCTGTTTTGTCATCTTAGCCAATCTGACCAATGAGACATGATACCTCTGAATTGTTTTGATTTGCATTTCTCTTATCAATAGTGATTTAGAGCATTTTTTCATATGCTTATAGATATCTTCAATTTTTTCTCTGAAAACTGCTCATATCCTTTGACCATTTATCAATTGGGGAATGACTTGTATTCTTATACATTTGACTCAAGACTCTGTATATTTTAGAAATGAGGGCTTTATCAGAGACACTGGTTGTAAAAAAAATCCCAATTTCCCACTTCCCTCTTAATCTTGGTCATATTAGCTTTGTATAGAAACTTTTCAATTTATTAATCAAAATTATCCATTTTGCATTACATAACACTCTCTAACACTTGTTTGGTTATAAAATCTTCCTTTCTTTATAAATTTGACAGGTAAACTATTCCTTACTCTCCCAGATTGCTTACAGTATCAGCCTTTATACCTAGATCATGCACTCATTTCGATTTGATTTTTGGTATATGGTGTAAGATAATGGTCTATGCCCAGTTTCTACCATACTATATTCCAGTTTCCGAAACAGTTTTTGTTAAATAGTGAATTCTTATCCCCAAAACTGGGGTCTTTAGGTTTATCAAACAGTAGATTACTATAGTCATTGACTGCTGTGTCTCGTGTACTTACTCTATTCCATTGATCCACCACTCTGTTCCTCAGCCAGTACTAAGTAGTTTTTTTTTTTTTGGATAAACATTTACATGTATATATTCGCATACTTGTAAATACATATGTACATTAAGAGCAAGTGGTATTTAATGGTATGTACTTTCAATTCTGTGTCATTTATCCATTATAAAAATAATTGATTTTTACGCAGCACCTTCAAGTTTAGAAAGTGTTTTACATATATTATCTCAGAATTTTGCAACAGTTCTGTAAGGTAGATGCTGTTATTTCTATTCCTCTATTTGAAGATGCATATATCAAGGTTTGAAGAATGTAAGTGACTTGCCCATGGTCACAATTAACTTATAATACTAAAAAGTGGGATTTGAACTAAGGATTTTTTTACTTTAGGCATAGCACACTATCCAGCTACTTTGTCTCCCATAGCATACATTGTAGGTGGTTAACATCTAGACCATCTTTGCAATGCATGATCATGTAGTAGTTTTGACATTTTACAAATGATGAAAATTAACTACATCACTTGGTTTTTTTCCTATTTAGTGTGTATGCCATTCCTTTCCTAAGCCAAATTCATTGAGTTTCACATTAGACATTAGTAAAGTTATAAAGAAGGATTGTATCAGATGGAATGTACAACAGAAAAGAGGAAACAAACCAAACAAGATAAAGAAAAAGAGCAGGTAGTTTTCTTCAATCTGGGTTCAAACTCTGTTCTTTGTAGTTTTTTTTTTTCTCTGAATGTAAACCTCTCCATCATGAGCCTTTTGGAGTTGACTTATAGCCCTGCATTGGTGAGAAGAGTCCAATCTATCAAAATTACAGTCACATATATGTTGTGTATGTAACTGTGTACAAATTTCTCCTGATTCCGCTCTTCTTGCTCAGCATCAGTATGTATAAGCCTCTCCAGGTAAATATGAAATCCATCTGCTCCTCATTTCTTTCTATATCTCTCTTGTGTCTTGTAATTGGAGGTTGAATTTTCCACTGGGCTCTGGATTTTTCATCAGGAAGGTCTGAAATTCATTATATCATTGAATGACTATCTCCTTGCCTGGATGAATATGTTGAATTTCTTTGGATAGGGGATCCTTGGTTGTAACCCGAGTTCTTTTGCCTTGCAAAAAATCATATTCCAGTTCCTCCAGTCTTTCAGTGCAGAAGTTGCCAGATCCTGTGCAGTCCTCACTGTGGTTCCATGATATTTTAATTGTTTCCTTCTGGCTGCTTGTAGTATTTTATCCTTTACCTGATAGTTCTGGAGTTTGGCCCCAGCAATTTGCAGACTTCAATTTGGGATCTCTTTCAGGAGGTGACCAGTGGATTCTTTCTATTTCTATTTTAACCTCTGCTTCTAATATCTCAGGGCAGTTTTCCTTGATGAGCTTGTGGAAGATGTTGTCCAAGCTCATTTTTTTTATCATGATTTTCTGGTAGGCCTACGATTCTCAGATTATCTCTCCTGGATCTGTTTTTTAGGTCAGTTATTTTTCCATTGAGATATTTTACCTCTTTTTCTAATTTTTCATTCTTGATATTTCATTTGACTGATTTTTGGTTCCTCGTAGAGTTATTCACTTCAGTTTGGTTGGTTCTAGTTTTTAGCAAATTATTTTCCTCAGTTGGTTTTTGAAGCTCTTTTTCCATATCACACATTTTCCATTTTAAGGAGCTGTTTTCTTCATTGTAATGTTTTTCTAATTTTGTGATTTTGATTTTAAAAGAATTATTGATTTTATCTTTTATCTCCCTAATTTGGTTTTCAAAGTTCTTTTTGAGCTCATCTAAGAATGCTTTCTGTGCTTGAGACAAGTTCCCTGTTGAGGCTTAAGCTGTGGGTGTGGAGTCAACACTGTCTCCCTTTGAATTTGGTTACTCCCACTCATAATAGCAGGACTTCCCAAGCCTTTACTGTTTAAAGTTTTGCTCTGGGGCAATAATTACTGTGTTTTCAGGGTCAGAGTGGGGTATTGGAGCAGCCAGGGTTCACTCTGCCATCCTGGTCCCTGGAAGTCCAGATAGGGGCTTTTTAAATATCCAGGTTGTGGGTTGTTAGTCCCAGGAATAGCGGCTGCCACTGCCAGTGGCCCTGCATTTTACTCTTACTCAGCTCTGTCCAATACCAGCCCTGCAGAGATAGGCCTGGCAATGGCCCTTGTGGTTGGTGGGCCAACATGTTGATCAAGCCTTGTCAGGGCCTCTCCACGCCCTGTCATCCAGGCCTCTGTGCCAGCTCCCTTAGTCTTCTAGGCGTCTGCTTACCAAGTAGTTCTGATGACTGCTGTTTTATACTGCAGATTAAAATCTGGTATGGCTAAGCCACCTTCCCTACCATTTCTTTTCATTATTTCCCTTGATATTCTGGACATTTTGTTCTTCAAAATGAATTTTGTTACTATTTTTTCTAGCTCTGTAAAATAATTTTTGGTAGATTGATTGGTATGGCACTAAATATGCAATCTGATTTAGATAAAATTGCCATTTTTATTATATTAGCTCAACTTCACCATGAGCAGTTGATGTTTTTCCAATTAGTCAGATCTGAAAAGTATTTTGTAGTTGTGCTCATATAGGTCCTGGGTTTGTTTTGGCAGATAGATTCCCAAATATTTTATAATGTCTACAGTAACTTTAAATGGAATTTCTCTTGCTGTTAGATTTCATTAGAAATATATAGGAATGCTGAGGATTTATGTGGGTTTATTTTATATCCTGCAACTTTGCCAAATTTATTTATTGTCTCAAGTAGTTTTTTACTTGAATCTATAGGATTATCTAAGTATATCATCATATCATCTGCAAAGAGTGATAGCTTAATCTCTTTGCCTAATTTGATTCTTTCAGTTTCTTTTTCTTCTCTTATTGCTAATGGCTAATATTTCTAGTACCAAATTGAATAAGAGGGGTGATAATGAACATCCTTGTTTCACCCTTGATCTTATTGGAAATTCTAGCTTATCCCCATTAATGTAATACTTGCTAGTTTTATATAGATACTCTTTATTATTTTATTCCTATACTTTCTAGTGTTTTTAATAGGAATGGGTGTTGTATTTCGTCAAAAGCCTTTTTTTTTGGCATCTATTGAAATAATCATATGGTTTCTGCTAGTTTTGTTGTTGATATGATCAATTATATTGATATTTTCCTAATACTGAACCATCCTTGCATTCCTGGAATAAATCCTACCTGATCGAAGTGTATTATTCTCATGATGATTTGCTGTAGTCTTTTTGCTAATATTTTATTTAAAATTTTTATATCTATATTCATGAGGGAAATTGGTCTATAATTTTCTTTCTCTGTTTTGTCTTTTCCCAATTTAGGTATCAGTACCATATTTGCGTCATAGAAAGAATTTGGTAGGACTCCTCCAATTTTCCAGAATAGTTTGTAAAGTACTGGAATCAATTGTTCTTTAAATGTTTGATAGAATTCGCTAGTAAATCCACATGACCTTCGAGATTTTTTCCTAGGGAGTTCATTGATAGCTTGTTCAATTTCTTTTTCTGAGATAGGATTATTTAAGTAATTTACTTTCTCTTCAGTTAATCTAGGCAACTATATTTTTGTAAATATTCATCAATTTCACTAAGATTGTCAAATTTATGTGCATACAATTGGGCAAGACAATTCACAATTATTGTTTTAATTTCCTCTTCATTGGAGGTAGATTGACCCTTTTCATTTCTGATACTCTTAATTTGGTTTATTTCTTTTTTTTATTATATTGACTAAAGGTCTATCAATTTTATTGTTTTTTCATAAAACCAGCTCTTAGTTTTATTTATTAATTCAATAGTTTCGTTAATTTCAATTTTATTAATATCTCCTTTAGTTTTCAGTATTTCTAATCTAGTATTTAATTGTGATTGTCAATTTCTTCTTTTTCTTGCTTTTTCAGTTGCTTGCCCAATTTTTTGACGTCGATTTTCTCTATTTTATTGATGCATGCATTCAGGGACATAAAACTTCCCCCAAGAACTGCTTTTGCTGCACCCTGCAAGTTTTAGTATGCTGTCTCATTATTGTCATTCTCTTGAATGAAGTTACTGATTCTTTCTATAATTTCTTATTTGACCCACTCATTCTTTCAGATTAAATTATTTAGTTTCCCATTAGTTTTTAGTCTATCTTTCCATGGCCTTTATTACATATAATTTTTATTGCATCATGATCTGAGAATTATGAATTTAATATTTCTGCCTTTCTGCACTGATTTGAGAGGTTTTATGCGCTAGTACATGGTCAAATTTTTTGTATATGCCATCTACCACTGAGAAGAAGGTATATTCCTGTATATCCCCATTCAATTTTCTCCAGGGGTCTATCATATCTAGCCTCTCTAAAATTCTATTTGCCTCCTTAACGTCTTTCTTGTTTATTTTGAGGTTAGATACATAAAATTCAGAGAGGGGGAGATTGAGGTCCCCCACTAGTATAGTTTTGCTATTTATTTCTTCCTCTAATTCCCTTAACTCCCTCTCTAGGAATTTGTATACTATACCACTTTAGGTATAGTATACAATTGTATAGTATACAATTTGCATACTATACCACTTCCCTCTCTAGGAATTTGTATACTAGACCACTATACCACATATACATTATGTAATGATATTGCTTTATTCTCGATGATGCCTTTTGGGAGGATATAGTTTCCTTCCTCATCTCTTTAATTAGATCTATTTTTGCTTTTATTTTATCTGAGATAAGTATTGCTATCCTTGCTTTTTTACTTTAGTTGAAGCATAATATATTCTACTCCAGCCTTTTACCCTTCCCCTGTGCATATCCCCTTGTTTCAAGTGTGTTTCTTGTAGAAAAAACACTTCTGCCTCTGTTTTATAGGAGACTTCATCCCATTCACATTCACAGTTATGATTACTATCTGTATCTTTCTCTCCTTCCTATTCCCTCCCCTGTTTATGCTTTTATTTCTCCCTTCTCCCTTCCTGTCCTTAAGAGTTTTCCTTTTGAAAGCTGCCTGCTTCAGTATTCCCTCCCTAAGCGCCTCCCTCCCTTGACCTACTCTTCCCCTTACTACAATTTCCCTCACTTCTCACCATCCTCTTTTCCACCCTTACCGCTCCTACTGCCTGTAGGGCACCATAGGTTTTTATACTTAATGGAGGATGTTGTTCCCTCCTTGAACCCAAATCGACAAGAGTAAATGTCATACAATGCTCCTCTCCCTCCCTCCTTTTCCTCTACTATAAAGTTTTTTATGTCTTTTCATATTAGAATACTAAACTTATCATGTTAATCCCTCCTTGAACCAAAACCAATAAGTTTATATAATGTTCATCTCCCTTCCTTCATTCCCTCTACTATACTATGTTTTTATGCCTCCTCATGTGGCATAATTTGCCCTATTCTGCCTCCTCCTTTCCTTTCCTTCCATTACAATCCCTTTGCACCCCTTAATAAGGTTTTTTATCATCAGATTAGTTCATTTATACCCACACCCTCTATCTGTGTATATTGCTTTTAAATTTCTTGATAATTATATAAATCTCAATATTGACAGGTATTAGCTTGCCATGTAGGGATGTAAACAGTTTGCTCTTAATGAATCACAAGTTATGTGTGTGTGTGTGTGTTTTCCTTGTTTACCTTTCTATGTCTCTCTTGAGTCTTGTATTTGGAGATCAAGCTTTCCATTGAGTTCTAGCTTTTTTATCAGGAAAGTCTGGAAGTCCCTTATTTCATCAAATGACCATCTCCTTGCCTGAAAGATTATGCTCAGTTTTGCTGGGTAGTTGATTCTTCAATCCTTCTGCTCTTTTAATGAAAAATCTGCTAAGTCTTGTGTGATCTTGATGATAGTTCCACGTTATCTGAAGTGTTTATTTCTAGCTGTTTGCAGTATTTTCTTCTTGACCTTATACTTCTGTAATTTGACTACTATATTTCTTGGAGTTTTGGGATCTCAAGAAGAGTCTTTTGATAACTATTTTACCTTCTGATTCTAGGATCTCAGGACAGTTTTCTTTGATAATTTCTTGGAGGATGTGGTACAGACAGTTTTTTTTTTCATCATGGCATTCTGGTAGACCAATAATTCTTAGATTATCTCTCCTAAATCTGTTCTCTTGGCTAGTTGTTTTTCCAATGAGATATTTTACATTTTCTTCTAATTTTTCAATCTTTATGTTTTGTTTGATTGATTCTTGATGTGTCATAGTGTCATTAGATTTGGCTTGAGTGATTCTAATTTTTAGTGAATTATTTTCTTCAGTTAGTTTTTGAAGCTCCTTTTTCATATGTTCAGATTTCAACCTCTTCTTCCAGTTCACACATTTTAATTTTTAAGGATTTGTTTCCTTCAGTGAGATTTTTTCCATTTTGGCCAATGTAATCTTACTTTACTTATTTATTTATTTTTCCAAATGCTTTATTAACTTCTGGTTTACATCATTCATTTCCTTCAGATATTGAGTTACAATTTTTCCCCCATTTATCCCATACCCACCACCCCAGAATAACAGTGATACAGGATATACCCTCATCCAACCTGCTCTCTCCCATCTCTTCTCCCATACTCCCTTTGAATTTTCCAGTAGGGTGAGGTGAATCCCCACGCCCCGTTGCCTGCACATGTTATCTCCCAATTATATGCAAAATAGTATTAATCATAGTGTTTATATGTTTTTTTAAAAAGTTGATTTTAGGGGGCAGCTAGGTGGCGCAATGAGTAGAGCATCGGCCCCGGAGTCAGACACAAACAAAAACCTAGCTGTGTGACCTTTGGCAAGTTACTTAACCCCAATTGCCCTCCAAAAAAAAGCAAAAAAAATTTGATTTTAAAAGGAAGATTAGCAACTCAGTATATGCTGTACATGTGTAGGTATGCAAAACATTACCATAGTAGATATATTGTAAAAGGCTGACTATATTTTCCTCCCTCACATCCCAACTTCCAGCTGGTCCACTCCCCACCTTGATCCTGTCTGTTTTCAAAAGTGGGTGCTTCCAACTTCCCTTCCCCCCAGCCCACCCTCCCCTCCACCACCTTCCCCCAGCCCCCCTTTCCCCCACTCTCCTGTAGGGTGGGACACCCTATTTAGTATGGGCACGTAATTCTCTCCCTGGTCCAAATTCAATGAGAATAAGGTTTTGCCTTTTTGCCTTCCTGTTTCTCCCCTCCCCTGAAGCCACCTTCCCCTGCCTCCCGTACAGGAGACAGTTCACACCATTGTCTCTCCATGTTCCCCCTCAACACATTACTCTCTCATCTCTTAAACTCACCTTTTAAGTATCATCCCTTCCTATTAAATTTGACCTGTGTCTTCTATCTATTTATACCTGAAAACATATATACACACATCCACATATATATTCATGTGCCCACATACTCTTCTTCAATTATTTTCATACTGAGAAAAGTTTCATCGGTTACAGTTATTGTTTTTCCCTGTAGGGATGTAAATAGTTCAACTTTGATAAGTTCATAGTGATTTCTTTTCCTTGTTTACCTTCTCAAGTTTCTTGTATCTGAATGTCAAATTTTCTATTCAATTCTGTTTTTTTCCTCAAGAATGTTTGAAAGTCCTATATTCCGCTGAATTACCAAATTTTCCCCTGAAACATGATACTCAGTTTTGCTGGGTAGGTGATCCTTGGTTTTAATCCCAGGTTTTTTGACCTGTGGAATATCATATTCCATGCCGTTCAATCCCTCAGTGTAGGCTGCTTGTAATATTCTCTCCTTGATCTGGGAATTCTGGAACATGGCTACAATATTGCTAGGAGTTTTCTTTTTGGGATCTTTTTCAGGAGGTGATTTGTGGATTCTTTCAACCTCTATTTTGCCCTCTGGTTCTAAAACATCCAGGGAATTTTCCTTGAGAATTTCTTGAAGGATGGTTTCTAGATTCTTTCTTTGATCATGGCTTTCAGGTAGTCCAATAATTTTTAAATTCTCCCTCCTGGATCTAATTTTCCAGGTCAGTGGTTTTTCCCATGAGATATTTCACATTGCCTTCTATTCTTTCACTTTCTTAGATCTGTTTAACAGCATCTTGATTTCTCATAAAGTCACTAGCTTCCATTTGCTCCAGTCTAATTCTGAAGGAATGATTCTCCTCAGTGAGCTTTTGAGATTCTTTTTCCAGCGGGCAAATTCGGCTTTTTAAGGCATTCTTCTCCTCATTGCCTTTCTGAGCCTCTTTTGCCATTTGAGGTAGTCTATTTTTTAAGGTGTTATTTTCCTCAGTCAGGCTGTTGACTGTCATTTCATACTTTTCTTGCATCTTTCTCATTTCTCTTCCCAATTTTCCCCCCACTTCTCTTATCTGCTTCTTAAGGTCCTCTATGGCCTGTAACCAGCTCATATTTTCATTTGGGGCTCTTGGTGCAGGAGTTTTGACCTCACAGTGCTCCTCCTGTTCCATGCTTTGATCCTCTTTGCCCCCCAAAATAGGAGTCTAATGTTGCATTTTTCTGATTATTTTGTTTCCTTTACCTAGGCATGTTGCCACTCAAATACTTGACTTTTGGGCTTGTTGCCACAGTAGGACTTTGCCACCAGCCAGGGGAACTTCTGTACCAAACTTTGGGATCTTCTCAACTTTCAGAGGTATTAGTTGGGTGGCCTCTGTGAAGCTTCCACACACTCTGACAAGCTGGTCACAAATCCCAAGATCTCCACCCCAGGCCACAATCCAGATCCAAGAAGGGTAAAGCAAGAGTGCTTACCCCCCACACTGATCCCTGGATCCCCCTACAGTTTGGAGGCCAAGGGCTGAAGCTGCAATATGACAAAGTGGCGCAGGTTGTGCCAGCTCCTCAGCAGCTTGTGGCCCCCAGGGGAAGAATCTGAGGCACTCTCCCAACTAGTCCCAAAGTCCATAGGGCACTGACCTCTCACTCTGTCCTAGGCATCTATGTGTTGATAATTCTTGAAACTCCACAGCTGCTGGCATTGTGGGGTCCCTCCAGCTGGCTGGTAGTCATTCTTCCCTGGGGTCAAAATCTCTGACTCATGAGGGCCTGGGCTTGGCTCCCAGAGCAATGTGCTGGGGGTTCTCTGCTGGGCTGCCAGGCTGTCCTCAGCGGGAGGTTAGCTTTTCTGTGTCATTTTGTGGGTTCTGGAGCTCCAGAGGTCATTCAGAGTCCCCCTTTTACATAATTTTGAAATGTTGTGGGCTGGAGCTCCATGGGAGTGCTTTTTCTACTCTGCCATCTTGACTCTGCCCCTTGGCCTATGTAATTTTAAAAGAAATGGTCAATTTATTTTCTACCTTTCTAATTTGGCTTTTAAAATCTTTCTTGAGCTCTTTCAAGAATGATTTTTGGGCTTGAGACCAGTTCATAGTTCCCTCTGTGGTCTCAGATGTGGATATAGAGTTGATGATATTTCCTGAAAGTGATTCTTCTCATTGACAATAATAGGATTCAATCATCTTTGGTTGCTTCCAGCCCATTGTGATTGCCATTTCTTTCCTTTTAAAGTGGATTTCTGCTTCTGGAGTACAGAGGGCTCTGACCTATGCTTTTCAAGCTGGGAGCTAGGTTGTTGACTTTGTGTTCTGTAGCCTCTGGGCATCTGGACTGAGGCCAAGGCCAGGACTTTTAGTGTTTCCCCTGGGTTACCCTGAGGCTCACAGAGTAAGGTGTGGGGGAGGGGTTGTCTGGACACTTCAGGTTTCCTCCTCTGTGGCTCTGGGCTAGAGCTCGGGCAGGCTCAGAAGCTGGCAGCCTGCCACTCTGGTGTCTGCAGATTTCCTTGATTGTGCTAAGGGATACCTGGGTTTCTGGTGCTTGCTGGCTCCACCCCCTGGACTTCAGGAACTCTTGCTGATCAGGTGAGACGGGGTTTGTTGGGATGCCTTCTGCCCTTCACTTTAAGCTCAGCACAGCTTCATTCATACTCTTCCTCTAGGACTCCCAAGCCTGCTATTGTTTCCACTATTTCAGGATTTTACAACGGGGTAATAATCTCTGGGTTTTCAGGGTCAGGGAGGGAGAGAGATTAGAGAAAATGGTGGTTTACTCCACCATCTTGGCTCCTGGAAGTTCAAGTAGGTGATTTTTAAACATCCAGGATGTGGGCTGATGGCCCCAGGAGAACCTTTTGTTGTAGGCCCTGCACTTTATGTTACCCAGCTCTGACCAATCCTCCATCCAGCAGTGAGGGGTCTGTGAAGCCAGGGCTCACTCTCACTCCACTGTGGTCTGGCTGTGAGCTCTGTGTTCCCCCTGCCCAGTCCTACATGTACACTATGCTGGAGTGGGGAAGCTGCCACACTCTGTTTCCCAATGGATTTTGTCACTCTAAAATTCATTCAGATTCACCTTTTAGAGGTTATTGATGGACTTAATGGATATCAGATGAGTTCCTGCTTCTTCTCTGCCATCTTGGCTCTCCCCCTTGGGAAAATTTATTTTTTAAAAACTAAATAATATTTTTGCACTTACATGTAACACAATTTATAATATTCAGTTTTTTAATCAAATGCTTTATTATCTTGTAGTTTATATCATTCATTTTTGAAAAATTTTGTAACACATTTTCTCCCCATTTTTCCCCTATGCACCACGCCAAAATATCCACTCCTCCAATCTGCTCTCTCCCATATCTTCTCCCATACCCTCTCCAAATTTCCAGTAGGGCACAGTGGATCTCTATGCCCCAATGCCTATATGTCTTATTTCCCAGTTACATATAAAATAATATTTTTTTCAAATGCTTCATTAACTTCTGATTTACATCATTCATTTCCATCAGATTTTGAGTTACAATTTTCCCCCCATTTTCTCCCTACCTACGAGCCCAGAACAGCAGTCCCACAGGATATCCCCTCATCCAATCTGCTCTCTCCCATCTATTCTCCCATACCCCCTTCGACTTTTCTAGTATGGCAAGGTGAATCCCCATGCCCCAAAGCCTGCACATCTTATCTCCCAATTATATGTACAATAGTATTAGTAATAGTATTTATATATTTTTAAAACATTTGATTTTAAAACATTGAATTTGAGATCCATTCCCTACCTCTTTTGTCACCCACCCTTGCTGGGAAGATAAGCAATTCAGTATATGTTGTACATGTGTAGCAATGCAAAACAATACCATAGTAGATATATTGTAAAAGACTGACTGTACTTCCCTCCCCCCTATCCCAACTCCCACGTGGTCCACTCCTCACTTTGATCCTGTTCCTTTTCAAAAGTGGGTGCTTCCAACTTTCCTCCCCCCTTCCCTCCTGCCCTCCTTTCCATCATCCCCGCTCTCATCCCATTCACACCTACTCTCCTGTAGGGTAAGATATCCCACTTAGTATGTATGTCATTCTCTCCCTGAGCCAAATACAATGAGAATAAGTTTGTGCCTTTTTGCTTCCTGTTCTTCCCCTCCCCTGCAACCACTTTCCCCTGCCTCTTCTCCATGAGATAGTTTACTCCATTCAGTTTCTCCCCATCTCCTCTCATTATGTTCCTCTCTCACCTCTCAATTTCACCTCTTAAGTACCATCCCTTCCCATTAAATTCAACCTGTCCCCCATCTATGTATACCTATAAACATATATACACACATTCACATATGTATTCATATGCCCATATACCCTTCTTCAGCTATTTTCATGCTGAGAAAAGTTTCATCAGTTACAGTTATTGTTTTTTCATGTAGGAATGTAAATAGTTCAACTTTGATAAGTTCCTTTTGATTTCTTTTCCCTGTTTGCCTTCTCAAGCATCTTCTTGTGTCTGAATGTCAAATTTTCTATTCAAATCTGTTTTTTTCCTCAAGGATGCTTGAAAGTCCTGTATTCCACCCAATGACCATATTTTCCCGTGAAACATAATGCTCAGTTTTGCTTTGTAGGTGATTCTTGGTTTTTATCCCAGCTCCTTTCCCTTCCAGAATATCATATTCCAGGCCCTTCAATTCCTCAGTGTAGAAGCTGCCAGATCCTTTGCTATTCTGATTGTTTTTCCACAATATTGAAATTGTTTCTTCCTGGCTGCTTGTAATATTCTCTCCTTGATCTGGGAATTCTGGAACCTGGCTACAATATTCCTAAAAGATTTTTGGGATCTTTTTCAGGAGGTGATTCGTGTATTCTTTCAACCTCTACATCAACCTAACTTGAGAATTTCTTGAAGGATGATTTCTAGATTCGTTCTTTGATCATTCGTTTTCAGGTAGTCCAATAATTTTTAAATCGCCCCCCCCCCTTGGATCTATTTTCCACGTCAGTGGTTTTCCCAATGAGATATTTCACATTGCCTTCCATTCTTTCATTTGTTTGGATCTGCTTAATATCATCTTGACTTCTCATAAAGTCACTAGCTTCCATTTGCTCCAGTCTAATTCTGAAGCAATGGTTCTCCTCAGTGAACTTTTGAGATTCTTTTTCCAGCGGGAAAATTCGGCTTTTTAAGGCATTCTTCTCCTCATTGCCTTTTTGAGCCTCTTTTGCCATTTGAGTTAGTCTATTTTTTAAGGTGTTATTTTCCTCAGTCAGGCTGTTGACTGTCATTTCATACTTTTCTTGCATCTTTCTCATTTCTCTTCCCAATTTTCCCCCCACTTCTCTTATCTGCTTCTTAAGGTCCTCTATGGCCTGTAACCAGCTCATATTTTCATTTGGGGCTCTTGGTGCAGGAGTTTTGACCTCACAGTGCTCCTCCTGTTCCATGCTTTGATCCTCTTTGCCCCCAAAATAGGAGTCTAATGTTGCATTTTCTGGTTATTTTGTTTCCTTTGCCTAGGCATGTTGCCACTTAATTAATTGACTTTTGGGCTTGTTGCCACAGTAGGACTTTGCCACCAGCCAGGGGAACTTCTGTACCAAACGTTGGGATACTCTCAACTTCCAGAGGTATTAGTTGGGTGGCCTCTGTGAAGCCTCCACACACTCTGACAACTGGTCACAAATCCCAAGATCTCCACCCCAGGCCACAATCCAGATCCAAGAAGGGTAAAGCAAGAGTGCTTACCCCCCACACTGATCCCTGGATCCCCCTACAGTTTGGAGGCCAAGGGCTGAAGCTGCAATATGACAAAGTGGCGCAGGTTGTGCCAGCTCCTCAGCAGCTTGTGGCCCCCAGGGGAAGAATCTGAGGCACTCTCCCAACTAGTCCCAAAGTCCATAGGGCACTGACCTCTCACTTTGTTCTTGGCATGTATTTGTTGGAAATTCTGGAAATGCCACAGCTACTGGTGTTCTGGGGTCCCTCCAGCTGGCTGGTAGTCATTCTTCCCTGGGGCCAAAATCTCTGACTCATGAGGGCCTGGGCTCAGCTCCCAGAGCACTGTGCTGGCCGCTTTCTGCCGGGCTGCCAGGCTGTCCTCAGCGGGAGGTTAGCTTTTCTGTGTCATTTTT
Organism: Gymnobelideus leadbeateri; assembly: GCA_011680675.1. Taxonomy (NCBI): domain Eukaryota; kingdom Metazoa; phylum Chordata; class Mammalia; order Diprotodontia; family Petauridae; genus Gymnobelideus; species Gymnobelideus leadbeateri. The sequence goes on from WOXC01003744.1 coordinate 318,149, forward strand.
TGGGTTCTGGAGCTCTGGAGGTTGTTCAGAATCCCCCTTTTACATAATTTTGAAATGTTGTGGGCTGGAGCTCCATGGGAGTGCTTTTTTCTACTCTGCCATCTTGACTCTACCCCCTCCATATAAAATAATGTTAATAATTAATAATTGTATATATATATATATATATATGACATTTGGTTTTAAAACTTTTAATTCCAAATTCATTTCCTTCCTCCCTTGTCACCCACCCTTACTTGGAAATAAGCAATTCAGTATAAATTGTACTTGTGTAGCTATGCAAAACATTTCCATAGTGGATTTATTGCAGAAGACTGACTTTATTTCCCTTCCTCCTACCCCACATTTCCCATGTTCTATTCTCTACTTTAATGCTATCCTTTTTAAAAAGTGGGTGCTTCCAACATCCCTCCCCACCCAGCCTGCCCTCCCTTCCATCATTCCTCCTCTTTCCCTTCCCTCCTACTCTCCTGTAGGGTGAGATTCCCTATTTAGTGTGTATGTACTTCCCTCCCTAAGCCAAGTTCTGTGAGAATAAGTTTGACCCATTCCCTTTTGCCTTCCTGTTCTTCCCCTCCATTGTAACCATTTTTCCTTGCCTCTCCTACATGGGATAGTTTACCCCATTCTGTCTCTCCCCATCTCCTCTAATTATATTCCTCTCACCTCTTGATTTCACCTTTTAAGTATCATCACTTCCTATTACATTAGTCCTGTGCCCTTTTTTAAGTATATTTGTACACATATATACACAAATTCACACATATATTCATATCCCCATATACCCTCCTATATAGACATATATATGTGTATGTATATATACATATATACACTCATATATATATACACACACGTATACATGTATGTATGTGTGTATATATACATATATATTTCTATTCCCTTCAAGTGTTCTCATATTGAGAAAAGTTTCATAAGTTACAATTATAATTTTTCCATGTACAAATGTTAATAGTTCAACATTGGTAAGTTCCTTATGATTTATTTTCCCTGTTTACCTTCTCATGCTTCTCTTGCTTCTTGTATCTGAATGTCAGATTTTCTATTAAACTATTCCTTTTTTTTATCAAGAATGCTTGAAAGTCCTCTTTTCCACTGAATGACCAAATTTTCCCCTGAAACGTGGTACTCAGTTTTGCTGGGTAGGTGATTATTGGTTTTAATCCCAGCTCCTTTGCCCTCCATAATATCATATCCCAGGCCCTTCAATCCCTCAGTGTAGAAGGTGCTAGATACTGAGTTATCTTCATTTTGTTTCCACAGTATTCAACATTTTTCTTCCTGCCTGCTTGTAATATTTTCTCCTTGGTCTGCGGATTTTGGAACCTGGCTATAATATTCCTAGGAGTTTTCTTTTTGGTATCTATTCCAGGAGGTGATAGGTGGATTCTTTCAACTACTATTTTCCCTCTGCTTCTAAAAGATCAGGGCATTTTTCCTTGAGAATTTCTTGAAGGATGTTTTCTAGGTTCTTTTCTTGATCATGGATTTCAGGTAGTCCAATAACTTTTAAATTATCTCTCCTTGATTTATTCTCCAGGTCAGTGGTTTTCCCAATGAGATAGTTCTCATTGCTTTCTATTATTTCATTTGTTTGGATCTTTTTAATAGTATCTTGATTTCTCATAACATCACTATCTTCCATTTGCTGCAGTCTAATTCTGAAGGGATGATTCTCCTCAGTTTGCTTTTGAGATTCTTTTTTCCATCTGGAAAATTCAGCTTTTAAGGCATCCTTCTCCTCATTGCCTTTCTGAGCCTCTTTTGCCATTTGAGCTAGTCTATTTTTTAAGGTCTTATTTTCTTCAGTCAGGTTATTGACCCTCATTTCATAATTTTCTTGCATCATTCTCATTTCTATTCCCATTTTTTTCTTCTACTTCTCTTATTTGATTTTTCAATATCCTTCTTAAGGTCCTTTATGGCCTGTAACCAGGTCATATTTTTCTTGGAAGCTTTTGGTGCATGAGTTCTGACTTCACTGTCTTCCTCCTCATTCATATTTTGATCCCTTTTTCACCCAAAATAGGAGTGTAAAGTTGTGTTGCTCTGGTTACTTTCCTTCCCTTGTTTTTTTCTTTTTTGCCACTCAATTACCTTACTTTTGGGCTTTTTGCCACAGTAGGACTCTGCTACCAGATAAGGGAGCTTCATACCAAATGCTGGGGTTTTCTCAGCTGCTGGAGGTATTAGTTTCATGCCCTTTCTGAAGTCTCCACACACTCTGGCCAAGTGGTCACACACCCCAGGACCTCCACTCTAGATCGAAATCCAGATCCAAGCAAGTTAAAGCTAGAATGATTAACCCTCAGACTGGCATCTTGGTCCCCCTACAGTCTGCTGGCTAGGAGCTGAAGCTGTTACTTTAAGGTGGCTCCACAGCCATGGCACCTTAGCAGCTTCTCACCCTGAGAGAAGAGTCCCCCCTCACTCCCAACTAGTGGATCCCAAAGTCCACACTGCTCTGACTTCCCACTGTGTTCTCATCATCTATGTGTTGACAATTCTGGAAACTGCCACAGCTCCTGGTGATCTGAAGCCCCCCCAGCTGAGGGCTGTTCAGGTCCCGCCTTGGGGCTAAAACCTTGGGCTCTGGAGTAGCCAGGGTCGGCTCCCAGAGCACTGCACTGGCCTCTTGATGCCAGTCTGCTAGGCTTTCCTGGGATGTTAGCTTCTCTGTGTCATTTTGTGGGTTCTGTAGCTCCAAAGTTTCTTCAGAGTTACCTCTTACATGAATTGGAGTGGGTGACAGCTGGAGCCATGTGGAAGTCCTGTTTCTACTCTGCCATCTTGACTCTGCCCCCCTAATATTCAGTTTTTAAAGTTTTGAGTTCCAAATTCTATTTCTCCCTCCCTTCCTTCCCCCCTCTCTGAGATGATAAACAATCTAATATAGGTTATATGTGTACAATCACATAAAATTTTTCATATTAATCATTTTGTGTAAGAAGAGTTGAACAAAATAAGAAAGAAAAAGAAAGAAAGAATGAAAGTGGAAAATAGTATGCTGCAGTCAGTATTCAGATGACATCAGTTCTTTCTCTGGAGGCAGACAGTCTTTTTCATCCTGAGTTCTTTGGGACTGTCTTTCATCATTGTATTGCTGAGAATAGCTAAGTTGTTCCCAGTTCTTCCTCACACAATATTGTTGTTACTGTGTGCAATGTTCTCCTGGTTCTGCTTACTTCACTTTGAATCAGTTCATTCAAATATTTCCAAGTTTTTCTGGAATCATCTTGCTTGTCATTTTTATAGAACAATAATATTCCTTTACTATAATATACTACAGCTTCTTTAGTCACTTCCCAATTGATGGACATCCCCTCAATTTTCTACTTCTTAGCCATTGCAAAAAGTGCTGATATAAATGTTTTTGTACAAATATGTTCCTTCCCTTCCTTTTTTATCTTTTTGGCCTACAGACTTAACATTGGTATTCTTAGATTAGAGGGTATGCACAGTTTTATAGTTCTTTGAGCATAGTTCTAAATTGTTCTCCACAATGGTTGGATCAGTTCACAGCTCCACCAACAGTTTATTAGAGTCCCAGTTTTCCCATATCCATTCAACACTTATAATTTTCCTTTTTTATCTTATTTATTAATCTGATAGGTGTGAGGTGATACCTCAGAGTTGTTTAAATGTTCATTTCTCTATAAATGAGGGGATACACTCCATGGCTTCTGACATTGTTCTTAACTCTAAATCTATGATCCTCTTCTAAAATGATGAACTTTTGCTTTAGGGCCTTTGGCTGAAGATCATTAAAAGCACAGTGAAATTTCTGAAATGCAATTCAGCCTCCTCTGTTCCTCCCATTTAAGCCATTGTGCATTTATAGTATCAATCCAAGACATATATAGTGATGGGCCAGCTCAGTGGGTTATCCATTTAACTGTATAACCCAATTTAGACCAACATCTTCTTTTGCCATCATGTGACATGTTCATGCCTCATGTCATCTCTGATGACATCTTTATAATCACACAGTTGACTGAATGCTATAGAAATAAAACAATCTTATTGTGTTTATAGTGTTCAAGTATAGCATTTGATTTGGTGAAGCAAAATGCCCTCCAGCAATCCTCTCCTCCAATAAGATACCTTTCATGCATATGTCAAAACAATACAAAATACCTTAAAAGAGATGACTATACAGGTAATCCTTGTTTAATCTTTATTTTTTTAAACCAAGGGAAGAATATAACAAAAAAAACCTGCTCTCATGGAGTTGAGTCACTGCAGGGTCTAAGCTGAAGAAAGATTTCCTATGGATGGTGTGGTGTTCCACACAGTCCTCTTTGCTTTGGAATTACTCAATTCACATCAAATCTGGGTATTCTGTAGAGCCTCTCTGATCACTCAGACCCCACAATAGGGTCTATTTAATGAATGTATGCCTGCATGAAGAAGTGCATGAATGTTCTATCTTGAGTGGGAAGATATTTAGCCTTTAGGAGGCTACTTAAATTTGAGAAGCTGTAATTTTATTTGCCAGACAAACTGTTTCCTGTTTCCATGCTCAAGAAGTTTCATATTCCTCAAACTGCATGGAAAAAAGTGCTTAGCCTGGGACATTGATTCACAAAAGTAATGAAATGTATATTTTAGGGTTGCTTCCTTTCCCTAATGCAAATTGCATCAGATGTCAAGGCAAGATGGTGCCAGATTGGGTCTGGGCAATCTGCCTGTATAGACTACCTTGCTCCTGATGTCTGAAGTTACACCCCATGCCCATCTTGAAGGGTCATTTATACTAAAGGAACGTTCCTGGTCTATCTTATTTATTTAAACAATCCAGTTAAACCTGAATGACCAGAGGAATTATGTTCAATACAAGAGTTCAACAGAACAGTGCAACTCTACATCATCTTGATAAGATGGAACCTGGAATACATGCAATGAAAGATTGTAGAGCTCTGACTTTAAAGAATTAATCCTCATGCCAATGATCCCTTATGTTTTCCTTACAACAGTACTGTAACACAAGTAGTGCACTTAGAATTTTTTCTGTTTTATAAATGGGGAAAATGAGGTCTAGTGAGTGTGAAAGGTAGAATACAACACTAGACCATAAAATAACAACAAAAACAAAAATAATAATAGTAAACATTTATACAACCTTTAAAGGCTTGAAAAATGCTTTAAATATTATTTAAACCTCACAACTATATTGGGAGATGTTATTATTCCCATTTTGCAGATAAAGAAAATGAAGCAAATAAAGGATAAGTGACTTACATTGAATCACACAGCTAAGAAGTGTTTGAAGTTGAATTTGAACTCAGGTCTTCTTAACTCTGACCACTTCTCTATCCACTGTACCTCCTAGGTGCCTATATGTTCTTATTACATGGTGTTCTCCATGCTCCTGCCTCAGTCTTTAGGTAATCCTTTTAAAAATAGGCCCCTGTAATCAAAAGATTGGCAAGAAGATTTTGTTGGAATGCTTTCAGCCACTGGGGAATCAAATGTAATTACAACTACCCATTATACTTCACCTTGAAGAATGTAGTCATTCGTAGGTGGTTGCATCTATACATAAGGAGAAAGTAGGGACTAAACCTTCTCACTTGTAACTCTTTGATGAAGTGATAAATCACAAAAAGGAATCAAGAAGTTACCAACACAGGCTATTTTGAAACTCTATTCTGTAAGAGGTTTTGCATGTGCCCTGTATATAAAACCCTTGATTCCTTAACTCAACATCATTGATCTCTGGGTGTAACCATATTTTGTCACCAACATACTGAATATGAGTGCATCTTATAAGGAAACAGTGATAATAATGCTAATGACCTCTGGGAAAGCAGAGAAATGAAGGTGGGATTTATATGCTCTTTAGCACTGGCCTTGGAGTGGGAACCTGGGTTTGAATCCTAACTTTGCCACATGGGACAGTAGGTAAATCACTTAAAATTTGTTGACCCTGGTTTCCTTCAATTTAATCCATGTTGCAGATATTTCCTAGACTCAGGGGATGAAAAGGGCATTGTGAAGTCACAAGTCAGTCACAATCATTAATTGAACACTTCCCTGTGCCAGGTACTATGCTAAGTGCATAGAAATGACCAAATATGGCTCCTCTCTTCAAAGAACTCACATTTTAAGGAGACATATTTGAATAATTATGTACAGACAATGTATATGCAGCGTAAAAGGAAGACAATCATTGGTCGAAGGCATTTGAAACTGGAAGAACTGTGGAAGGCCTTCTACATGAGCTGGGTATGAGCAAAGACTTAAAAGAAGCCACAGAAATGAAGTGAAGAAAGAGGATGGAGGTAGTCAGTGAAGAAGCACATATTTGGGAGCCATGGAATTGTGTGTGAGGAATGGCAAGTCAGTCAATGTATGTAGCTCAGGGAAAGCAGGAAACAGATCAAATGAATAAGAATGGAAAATTAAGAAGAGACCCATTTATGAAGAGTTCTAGCTCAAAAGAAGATTTTATATTTGATCCTGGAGGTAATATGAGAGCCACGGAGTTTAATGTGTGTGTATTTGTGTGTTTGTGTGCGCGTGTGTGTGCATGTGTGTGTGCGTGCGTGCGTGTGTGTGTGTGTGTGTGTGTGTGTGTGTGTGTGTGTGTGTGTGTGTAGGAGGGATAGGGCAAGCCATGGAAAGACCTGTGCTGCAGGAAACATCACGTTGACAGCTGAGTAAATGATGGACTTGATTGGGGGAGATTTGAGGAAGAGAAACCATCCAGGGGCCTATTCAAGAGCCAAGATGTGCAGTTATGAGTGCCTGGATCAGGGTGGCAACTTTGTGAGGGGAGAAAAAGGGATATATAGGAGAGATGTTGTGATGGTAGAAATGATGAGATATGACTACAGGCTGGAAATGTGACAGAGAACGGAGTTGTAGATGGCACCATTTGTGAGCCTGAATGACTAAGAGGGTAGTGGTTCCTGGTGAATAATAGGGAAGTTAGAGGAAAGAGAAGGTTTTAAAGAAATATGATGTGTTCTGCTTTGGGCATGTTGAGATTGAGATGCCCTTCGGATATCAACTTTGAGATGTTCACAAAGCAGTTGGTGACATGAAATTGGAACTCCGGAGACAGATAAGAGCTAGTTATATAGATTGTTAATCTTCTGCATAGAAAAGATAATTGAACTCATGGGATCAGGTGAGATCACCAAGTGCAGATGGAGGAGAATAGGACTCAAGACAGAGCCATGGGCATACTCCTGATTAGTGAACATGACCTGGATGAAGATTCGGCAAAGGACACTAAGAATACATAGGCAGACTTTGTAGGAGGAGAATGAAATGGGAGAAATGTCAAAAAAAATCAAGGCAGAGCAGAGTATCCAAGAGAAGAGAGTGATTGACAGTGTCAAAGGCTGGAAAAAGGGCAAGAAGGATAATGGCTAAGAAAAGGCTATTTGATTTGGCAATGAGAAGATTATTTGTAACTTTGGAGAGAGGATTTTCGTTTGAGTAATAGATCTGAAGCTGGATTTCAGAGTTTAGTAGCCAGTGATTAGAAAGGAATTGGAAACACCAGCTACAGAGGCTTTCTCAAGGAATTTTGCTGAGAAGAGGAGGAGATATCTAGAATGATAGCTCAAGGGAATGGTTACATCAAGTGAAGATCTTTTAGGATGGGTGAGACCTCAATGTTTATATGGGAAAGGCAAGGAACCAATAGAAAAGACTGAAGGAGAGAGAGACAGAGAGAGCAGAGACAGAGATAGACAAAGACAGAGACAAAGACATACAGAGACAGAGACACACACAGACAGAGAGACAGGGACAGAGAGACAGACAGAAAGAAAGACAGAGACAAAGACAGAGATAGACAGTGAAAAATAAACAGAGACAGAGACAGAAAGACAAAGAAAGACAGAAGAAAAAGAGACAGAGAGAGAGAGCAATAGATTGGAGAAGATGACAGAATGGAATTGGACTACCACTTGTCTATGAAGAAGGGTTTATCCTGTCAAAGAGAAGGGTCACCTCTTCATGAGAGATGGAAAGGAAGGAGGAAATAGTAGGAGATATCTGAGTGATGTGAAAAAAGAAAAGATATCTCCCAGCAAATATCTTGAATTTGTTGAGGTATGGAGTTAGGTTCTCATCTGAGAGGATAAAAGGAGGAACTATGTCATAGGAAGCATGAAGAGGGAATGACATTGTTTGAAGTAGGTGCTATGTGTTGAATGGGCTAGTTAACTGCTAGGAGTAAAAGGGTTGGCTTGCCATAGTGAGGACCCTGCTGAGGCTATGCAATATCAATATGTAATTGTCTCAGGCTGGTTTCATTATTTTCTCCAATTCCATTTAGCAGCATATGACAAGGAGTGAAAAAGAGGAATGAAGAGGGCAATCAATATCTTGGATTTGGCAAGGCATGATCAGCAATAGGACAAAGAAAAAAAAAGGAAGTGAAGACAGAAGATGGTGTAGAGATGAACTAGTTAATTAACCAAGCATTTGGGAGGTACAAGGAAGAAGAGCATCTCTGGTGCAGAAGTGATGGCCAGCAAAATAACTGAGGGCTGGAGAGATCAGAGGTCATGGTGTAGATGAAGAATAGTGTTTGGAGTTGTAAGACAGAGAGGAAGATGGAATGAACTAATTTATCATGATCAGATTTACTACTCTGATCATAACAAATTTCACAGCTCATAAATTTGACATTGGAACACATGTAGGTGATGGCAAAAGCAGTTGTTAAGACTGACTCTGTAACTGAGATGGAATGGAGGCTAATGTGCTCTGGGCTTGGGTTCATGAAGAATGTGTTCAAATCCTGCCTCTGACACTTATGAGCTGTGTGACCCCGACCCTTCAACTGTCTAAGCCTCCATTTCCTCATCCATAAAACAAGGATGTTGGACTAAATGACCTTTCAGTTTCCTTTTAACTCTAGACCTATGAACCTATAAATCTAAAGGAGCCATGCTCTGGAGCCTGGTTATATTATTAAAAGGAGAAGAATGTGATGTGGTAGGAATCTGTCCTCCCCATTTACCTATTGGGAAGGGAGAAGATCAATTATATTTGATCAAATCTTGTCTTTCAGTACCACCAGCTGTTAATAACAAAAACAAAATTGTCCTTGCCTTCAAGGAGTTTACATTCTAATGGAACGGAAATGAATTGCAAAATAAGAGGCTTAATCGATATAATACTTTAGACACTTAGTGTCAATTATTCTGCCATTCTCTTACTTTTTCTTTCATCTAGATGGCTTTGTAACAGATTTATGATTGTAATGATAGGATTACATTTTTGGACAGCACCTCAAAAACCATCTAGTTCATGTATGTATGTATATGTACCTGTCCCAGTCTGAGGAGAGTGGAAAGACCTCTGGTCCCAGCTTCCTGTTTATTCCTGTCAGGAATGAAAGTCTCCCTTGGAGAAAAATGGGGAACAAGTGGCTAAAGATGTGTATTCTATCTCTCTTTGAGCCACATAATGATAATCTTCTTTTATCCCTTCCTTCCTTCCTTCTTTCCTTCCTTCCTTCCTTCCTTCCTTCCTTCCTTCCTTCCTTCCTTCCTTATCTTTATTTTCACAAATCTCTAACTGAAATTTAGCATTTCCTTCAACTTAGAATGTAGGCAACAAATAGTATTCTGTGAAGTGGTCCATAGGCTTTCCCTCATTACCAAAGAGGACCATGACAAACCCATAAAACCAATGTTATCCCTGGATTAGTTCTATTGCTGCTTGAATTGAGATTTCCTTCTCCGGCATTTGTGACCTAAGAATATCCACTTTGGGTTTAAGGATTTCTAGTCTATATCTCTATATTTTCCTTGATAATGAGTTTGCCTGGAACCCATCCATAAAGAACATGTGTTAAATTTACACATTCCTTCTGTGAGATAAGGAAATACTGATACAGGAATGGTAATGCAGCAAATGATTAAATTGGGGCAGTTATAGTCATGACCCTTTCAGAAGGAACAAGAAATGCTTCATATCATTTTTTTTATTTACCTGTTATCAAGATGTTGAGTTAACTAACTTTACGGTTAGTTCCATCCCTTTAAGGGATGGATGGAAACAACCCTAGTCAATCAATTACAAATGACTTAAGCTCTCTGGACTTATTTGGCCATTTGACTTAGACCACGTTGAGATCACTTTAGCAAGTTGACTAGAGACCAAAGGAAGGATTAATCATTTCCCTATTCTTGCTTTGCAATCATGTAGAGATCTCATGGATAGTATCAAGTAAGCAATAATTAGTTTGACACTCAACTTCAACAAGCCTAAGTGTCTAGATCAGATTACCTATGAGCACAAGTGAGCATTCACACTTTGGGTCAGCTCAGATGCCTGAAAAGAACTTTTTCTGGAACCCTGACAATCTTAGTGAATAAACTTGTACAATTCCAGGCAATTCATCTGGAAAGGCGATTATGTAAACTAATGAGGGGCACTGCTGAAAATAGGCACATATTTTCTGTGCTAGGTCACTGTATTCTAGTGAAGGAGCTGGCATTTCACCATGAAGATATGTCTGTTGCCACATGGCTGACATTTTCAAGCTTCAGTCTCTTCTTCCATACTTCAATCCTCTTTTGATTAATGAGTATGGTTATCTTGAAGGTGGCATGGGTTTGACCTGAGCTATATGCTTATCCATAGCCTTTGAGTCAGAGCAGAACTTGTCACTTCTGATTCATTGTCCCTGTCCACTGATCTGGAAACTTGATTATCTGACACTCCACAAGGGTAGTTTTACTAGTTCTCTCTTATGAGCACACAAGAAGCAGAACAGATTCATTTACAATTTAGTGGAAACAGACTTACTTGCACCTGCATTCATAAAATGTAATGATACCTTCATTGGAGAAAGTCTTTCTGGATTATAACACTGCCTTTAGTAGGGCTCCAGATGGGTTGGCTAGGATTTGTTTCCCTGCATTAATGTTACCTTCTCTTCCTCCTTTATCTGCCCTACATGGCTTGTCTCTTACATTTCTTCTCTGTTTCCATCATCTCTTAACTGTAATAGCCTCTCATTGATGCCTCCTGCAACCCTATTCCAATGCCTTAGTGAAAACGTCCACCCACAAATAGCTTTCACAGTTACAGAATGTAAAAGTGGCCATTTACCCAAGTCATACCAGAAAGGAATCTCCACAATTAAATACATGATACATTCAGCTTCTCCTAGGAGACTTTCAAAGAAGGGGAAGCCAGTAGCTCTCCAAGTATCCCATTTCATTTTTGGATAGCTCTAATGTTTCTAAAGGTTTTCTTGACATGTAGCTGAAATTGACTTTCTTGTAAATTATACACATTGCCCCTGGTTTTGTCTTCTGGAACCAGACAGAACAAAGCTAATTCCTCTTTTATATGATAACCCCTAAAATATTTGAGAAATGCCATTTTTCCACTGAGTTTTCTCTTCTCCAGGCTAAAAACTGAGGTTCTTCTAAGCAATCCTCATATGACATGACCCACTGGCATCATGGGTGCTCTCCTCTGTACCCTTTCTAGTTTACTAATTTCATTATTAAATCATAGTACCCATAACTGAGCACAGTACTTCAGACAAGATCTATCAAAGCTGAATAAAGTGGAACTATCACTACCCTGTTCCTGAATATTATTCATTTTAAATAATATTCAACATTGCATTCGAACTTGGGCTACTGTATCCCACTGGGACCTCATATTGAGTTTATAATCCATGAAAACCTCCAGATATATTTTTTCAGAAAAAAGACAAAAGTGAAAATAAAAACAACTGTTATTTAATTGTACCTTCCCAATCTTTTGCTTATAAAGTTGATTGTGGCCAAATATAAGAATTTACATTTCTCCCTTCAGATTCAATGTAAGGCTCTATTTCAGGAATAAGAAAACTATAGCCCAAAGGACAAATCTTGCAGCTGTTCATTTTTGTAATGTAAGATCAGAATGGTTTTTACATTTTTGAATGCAATAAAATGGTACACACATGCACAAACACATACATGCTTATACACATGTGTGTGCATGTGCAATTTTAAAATGTAAAAACCATTCTTAGCTTCCAGGCTGTACAAAAACAGGTAGCAGGCTATAGTTTGCTTATCCCTGCTCTGTCTTGTTAAGATACTTTTGATTCTGTCTTCTGATATGTTAGCTTCCCTCACCAAATCTGATGCAGATTTATTAAGTGTACCATTAATGCTTTTATGCAAGTAACAGATTAGGAGAGTAGACAGGCAAAGGACAACAACTTGTAGCACTCCAACACAGACCTCTTGCCACATTGACATTAAACCATTGCCAAGTACTCTTTGAGTCTTTTTGTCCAACTAGTTTGGACTTCATCTGATTGTTTGAACATCTAATGCACATCTCTCCATATCTAGAATGAGATAGTAGGGGATTTTTTATTAAAAACTCCTCTAAAATCTAAGGCAACTTTTGCCACAGAATTCCCTTCATTTATCAGTTTAGTAATCCTGTAAAAACAAAAAAGGAAATAAAGCTAGCCTACAATGACTCATTGAAGGAGCTCTTTGTATTCCCCACTTTCCATCCTAGATGCTCATCTTCTATCTCCTGACTGATTTGTTGTAGAAGCTTCCCAGAAATCAAAGTTAAGATCATTGGCCTAGAGAGTTTGTAGGTTTCCTTCTCTTCACTTTTCTGAAAAAAAATGGGATGATCTTTGCCTTTCCACTTGCCCATATTTATCAAAAATTACTGGCCTTAGCTCAGTCATGATATTTCCTAGTCTTTCCAGTGCCCAATGATGTCATTTACTTGGACCCATCGATTTGAATTCATCACAGGCAGCAAGTTACTTTTTTTTTTTTACTATGGTCTTGCTTATATTGGATATCAATTCCACAAGAGTAATTTTTTGGGGGGACCATTATATATTTCTTCCTTTTCTATCTGCTTCTTGAAGCATTTTTCTGTTCTTTCAGTTTTTTCTATAGTTTTCAAGGCGTGTGTAGTCAATTAGTAAACAAGAGTTGACCATATGCCAGAAAGTGGTAGATGATGATCTAGAGAGTTCCCTCACATCTCCCCTTTCCTCTCTTCTCTTCCTCTCCTCTCCTCACTCCTTTCACCTTCTCTTCCTCCTTCTCTTTCTTTCTCCTTTCAAAATAATGTTGTTTGAGGGGCATGCTTGCTTTATTCAACATGACTTTTCTGGAAGGAAAAATGGTATGAGTTTTCTGTGTCATCTACAAGCCTTTTCTCTCTTTTTGTTTCTTGATCCTATATCCTATTTTCTAGAGTAGGTTTTATTTTTTCCATTCTTCCCTGTGTCTTCCTCATTTGAAGTCACTGGCTATTAAGTCAGATATTCACTTAGATTGAAGGATATTGTCATGTTCTTTATCAGATTCTCTACTTTGTCATCCTTTGTAATAGATGTGTGATCTCTCTGAGATGTTTGCATTATAACTGATGAATGAGACCAGCTAGTGTCCTATGAATTAGTGGGTTTGAATGGACAGACTGCCCCAGATTCTCTTTCCTTTTATTTGCCTCTTAAAGTAGAACCTATGAATTGCCCTTCCATTTGCCTGTAACTTCTTTCTACACTCTGGTTCATATAGAGTGAGGATGTTAATATGGGTGTGTTCCATTTCCTCCAGTAGACAATCCACTTACTGTTGGTTAGCCAAAGATCACTTATTAAGAGTAGCAATGGATACATAAACGTTTGCAGATGGTCTAGAGGTTATTAACCTTAGTCTTCTCTGTTCTCTTTTCCACCATCCTACCATCATCACTATGAATTCAGAAGGGGTTCATGGGGGTATACTCTAAGAATTTCTAGCTTAGATCAGCTGGCCAGAATTGACAAAATTGACAAATACTCAATGATTGGTTAAGGAAACAAAATAAAGGAAATGAAGATAGAAACAAAGTAGCAGAGGCACATAGCAGATTTAAGACACCCAGAGTAATATTATTCTTACACATTTTTCCCCTAAGAAAATGAGATTAGGTTGGGTTTTTTTTTTTTTTTTGAGTAGGGAGATCAGAGTGGCATAAGGACATGCACCATTTTAGAGATGTGCTATTGATTATTAAGTGAAAATAGCAAAATGTGAAAAATTTTAGGAGTTGTACAAATTATCAGTATATCAACAATCTTCCATTAATCAACAATTATTAAGTATCTTCTATACATCAAACATTATGCTATGTCAATGAAACAAAAGAAAAAACCCAATAATATTTCCTGCCTTCATGGAGATTGCATTTTGATGGGGAAAGTAGCATGCACATAGATACATACAGATACATACATACATACATACAGTATCTATACATACTTCCCATAAAAGGCAAGTCATCAGGAGTTGGGTGAGGGGTATCAGGAAAGGCATTGGAGGGGATAAATTAATTCATAATGGTTACAGTTGAAGATAATTTATAATCACCTAATATTTATAGAGCCAAGAGGGAAAGCGTGTGAAAGAACAGGTTCAGGCCACAACTTGCAGTCCTTTCAGAGCTCAGAAATAATGCAGCATGTTTCTTCTGCAGCCTTTGTCAGGAAGAAGTAATGGGAACAGATGTCAGGAAGATGGTCTTAAAACGTGTTGATAGTTTGAATGGGATTTTAATAGGAGAAGCTTTAGTACTGGTAATAAAGGCCAGTTTTATACCAAGCACATGTCTTAACTATAAACTAAGTGGACTCCTGCTCATTGTCTTCTCAAGCAGAAAAGGAAATACGGAACAATTGTATAGGGAGGATTAGGTGATGTATAAAAAGGACTTAGCTGGGGCTCTTGATGACTACGTTAGACTGTCCCAACTCTTGGGGGTTGATAGAGACCTGTTTCTAACAGCAACACACTTTTAGGTCAGGTTGGAAGTTGGGATGAAATGAGGGACTTGCAAGGCATTGAATATTGAACAAAAGTAGAAGTTTGTTTTGCCCTAACAACAAGAATTTGTAACAAGAAGGCAGTGGTCCTTGGTTCCTGTAGATGTGTACCCCCTTCGCCTCACCACTTTTTATTGGGAAATGAATCTAGAATAAGTTGGTCTTCAGGATATTGTGAGTCATATGATCTTCGGTCACCACCAAAACTGAGAGGCCCAAACTCCATGTGGCTGGGGCTTTTGATACTACCGGATGACCAGGAAGCTGTGTCAGGGAAACTAGGGCCAACCAGGACCCTGGACAGCTTTGCCCTAGACCTAGGGCATGTTGGGGGTGGGGGTAGAAAGAAGGAAGCTTCATCAAAAAAGCAGAGGAGGATCAAGCCCCAAGGGGCCTCTCTATATTCTTTTCTGTAAAGTTTGCCCATTTTTTGTGTGAGAGGAAAGAACTTTCATCAGAGCATCTCCGGTTTTATCATAGGGGTCCTTCTCAATGGAGATGGGAGCTCTTGACATCTTTGTGCTTCTTTCACTGGGAGAAGCCTGGGGTCTTTCAATTCAATTCAATCAATGATACCTGTGTAATCTGAGAAAAGTCAGTTAATCTCCCCAGGTCTCAATTTCCTCATCTGTAAAAGGAAAGATCTGGAATAGATGGTTATTTCTAACTCGGTGATCCTAATTTCTAAAATCTTCTCTGCAGGACATGGTGCTAAGTCTCATGAGAAATTGCCAGTAATCTAGGCCAGGGAACAGAGGAGACTTCAATCTCTATTAAATAATTAGGTCATGAGGAATGGAGGCAAGGGTAGAATGATACACGATTGAACTTTACTCCTTGACATTAGAAGGAGTGTGGCATAAAAGAATGAACACTGGGTTCGGGTCCAGAAGGCCTGATGTAGAGACTTGGTTCTGACACATACTACCTCTGGGACCACAGAAAAATCACTTTAATTTTTGAGTATCAGTTTCCTCATCTGTAAAATGGAGCTGTCACTTCTCACAATAGAGTTAGTATTGTCACTACCACATAGAGTTACTATTATTATTATTTTTAATTAAACAAATGCTTTATTAACTTCTGGTTTACATCATTCATTTCCACCAGATTTTGAGTTACAGTTTTTTCCCCATTTTTCCCTACCCACCACCCCAAAATAGCAGTCCCATAAGATATCCCCTCATCCAATCTGCTCTCTCCCATATCTTCTCCCATACCCCCTTCGACTTTGCCATTAGGGCAAGGTGAATCTCTGAACCCCAATGCCTGGACATCTTATGAAACATTTAATTTTAAATCTTCGAGAAGATAAGAAATTCAGTATGTGTTGTACATGTATAGCTATGCAAAACGTTACCATAGTAGATATATTGTAAAAGATTGCTTATATTTCCCTCCCACCCATCTCTCCTCCCACCTGGTCCATTCCCTACTTTGATCCTGTCCCTCTTTGATATCGGGTACTTCCAACTTCCCCTCCCCCAGAATGCCCTCCCCTTCATCCTCCCTCCTCTCATCCCCCTTTCCCCTACTCAACTGCAGGGTGAAATATCCCATTTAGTATGTATGTGATTCTCTCCTTGAGCCAACTTCAATGAGAAAATGGTTTTGCCTTTTTGCCTTCCTGTTTTTGCCCACCTCTGCAACTACTTCCCCTTGCCTCTTCTACGTGAGATAGTTTACCCTACCCTGTCTCTCCCCATCTCCTCTTGCCACTTTCCTCTCTCACCTCTTGACTTCACCCCTTAAAAATCATCCCTTCCCATCAAATTCAACCTGTGCCCTCTATCCATGTATACCTGTAAACATATGCCCATATACCCTTCTTCAGTTATTTTCATAATGAGAAAGGTTTCATCAGGCACAGTTATGGTTTTTCCATGTAAGAATGTAAATAGTCCAACTTTGATAAGTTCCTTTTGATTTCTTTTCCTTGATTACCTTCTCAAGCATCTCTTGCTTCTTGTGTCTGAATGTCAAATTGTCTATTCAACTCTGGTTTTTTCCTCAAGAATGCTTAAAAGTCCTCTATTCCACTGAATGAGCATATTTTCCCCTGAAACAAAATACTCAGTTTTGCTGGGTAAGTGACACTTGGCTTCAATCCCAACTCTTTTGCCCTCTGGAATATCATATACCATGCCCTTCGATCCCTCCGTGTAGAAGCTGCCAGGTCCTGTGCTATTCTGATTATGTTTCCACAGTATTGAGATTGTTTATTCCTGGATGCTTGTAGTATTTTCTCCTTGATCTGGGAATTCTGGAACCTGGCTATAATATTCCTGGGAGTTTTCTTTTTGAGATCTTTTTCAGGAGGCGATTTGTTAATTCTTTCAACCCCTATTTCCCCCTCTGGGTCTAATACATCAGGGCAATTTTCCTTGAGAATTTCTTTAAGGATGATTTCTAGGTTCTTTCTTTGATCATGACTTTCAGATAGTCCAATAATTTTTAAATTATCTCTCCTGGATCTATTTTCCAGGTCAGTGGTTTTTCCCATGAGATATTTCACATTGCCTTCTATTCTTTCATTTGTTTCGATCTGTTTAACAGCATCTTGATTTCTCATAAAGACACTAGCTTCCATTTGCTGCAGTCTAACTCTGAGGGAAAGAATCTCCTCATTGAGCTTTTGAGATTTTTTTTTCTGTCTGGCAAATTCAGCTTTTTAAGGCATTCTTCTCCTTATTGCCTTTCTGAGCCTCTTTTGCCATTTGAGTTAGTCTATTTTTAAGGTGTTGTTTTCCTCAGTCATGCTGTTGACTGTCATTTCATACTTTTCTTGCATCTTTCTCATTTCTCTTCCCAATTTTCCCCCCACTTCTCTTATCTGCTTCTTAAGATCCTCTATGGCCTGTAGCCAGCTTGTATTTTCATTTGGGGCTTTTGGTGCAGGAGTTCTGACCTCACAGTCTTCCTCCATACTTTGATCCTCTTTGCTCCTAAAATAGGAGTCCAGTGTTGAATTTTTCTATTTATTTTGTTTCTTTTGCCTAGGCATGGTGCCACTTAATTACTTGATTTTTGGGCTTGTTGCCACAGTAGGACTCTGCCACCAGACAGGAGAGCTTCCGTCCCAAATGTGGGGTCTTCACGACTTTCGGAGGTATTAGTTGGGTGGCCTCTGTAAAGCCTCCACCTGCTCTGGCAAATTGGATACCCACCCCAAACATAACCCCCAGAACACAATCCAGTTGCAGGCAGTTTAAAACAAGAGCAATTAACCCCCAGACTGATTGCTGGATCTCCCTACAGTTTGCAGACCAAGAGCTAGAGCTGCCACTGACACTGCAAAATGGCTTCTGTGCCATGTTTCTTCAGCAGCTTTTAGCCCCCAGGGGAGGAAGCCGATGAGTTCCCCAAATACTGGTCCCAAAGTCCATAGGGCACTAACCTCTCACTTTGTCCTAGGCATATCTGTGCTGATAGATCTGGAATCGCCACAGCTGCTGGTTTTCTGGGGTCCCTCCAGCCAGCTGCTGGCCCAACTGTCCTGGGGTTAAATCCTTGGCTCACTTGGGCCTCGGCTTGGCTCCCAGAGTGCTGTGCTGTCAGTTCCCATCTCGCTGTACTGCCTGCTCAGAGAGCTGCCCTCAGAGCGCTGGGCTGGCCACTCCCTGCAGGGCTGCTGGGCTATCCTTAGCAGGAGGTTAACTTCTCTGGGTCATTCTGTGGGTGCTGGGGCTCCAGAAGTTGTTCAGATTCCCCTTTCACATTGTTTGGAGGTGGTGTGGGGCAGAACACCTTGAAAGTGCTGCTTCTGGCACAGAGTTATTATTAAAAAATTCTTTGTACAATAAATGCTCATCATCAATGTGAATTACAATAAGGATGCCATTGATGGTGATGATGATACTTCTATAATTTAATTGTTTTATAACTTCCCCAAGTGGGTACTTCCTCCAAGAGTGCTTATCAGAACAATTTATTTTTGTCTTATTCATATTCTGTTGTAAATCTTTTACTGGGGGATGTGTAGTATTCTTCTAGGTCTCTTGATATTTTGTATATACCTATGGAGGACATGTACAATTAGTTGATTTTCCCCTGCTCTTACGCCATGGCTAGTCACTCAGCTCTCTGATGGTATTCTTAGGTCATGTCTCAGGCATAATTCTTCCTTGTCAGACTATTCACATCTACCCTGAGGCTCTGAACTGCTTTTTGGGTGACATAATAATGTAATTTTGTGTTCTTTGATGACTCAGATAAATACTTTCAATCAGAAAAATATTAATATTAATATTTTGGGCCTTTTTTTAAAAGAGATATTTAGATGCATTAAAAGTACTGAACTACTTCCTAAAAACATCCGTATTATATCTGTGTTCACATACATGTCTTGGTATCATAGAGGGCAGCTAGATGGCACCGTGGATAGAATATTGGACTTAAAATCAGGAAGATTCATCTTCTTGAGTTCAAATCCAGCCTCTGACACTTAATAGTTGTGCACCCTTAGGAAAGTCACTTAACCCTGCTTGCCTCAGTTTCCTTATTCATAAAATGAGCTGATATAGGAAGTGGCAAACCACTCGGGTTTCTTTGCCAAGAAAATCCAAAATGGAGTCACAAAGAGTTGGACGTGACTGAAACATGACTGAAGAACTGGGTATCTTAGATCCTCTACACATTTATGTATTAAAGTATATGTATGGGCATAGGCATGCAAGGAACCTGTAATTTAAAAAGTCAATTTTATTGTCATATTTGTTTTCATAAAACCTCAAACCTCCTAGGCCCAGACATCAATCTCTTTAATTGTGATTTTTTTCTTTTTTCTTTCCAAACCTTTTATTTTTTATTAACTTCTGTTTTACATCATTCATTTCCACTAGATTTTGAGTTACAATCATTTCCCCCCGCTGTTTTCCCCCTACCCACCTTCCCAGAATAGCAGTCCCGCAAGATATCGTTTCCTCCAATCTGCTCTCTCCCATATCATCTCCCATACCCCCTTCAACTTTTCCATTAGAGGAAGGTGACTCTTTGTGTCCCAATGCCTGCACATCATATCTCTCAATTACAAGCAAAAGAGTATTAATAATAGTATTTATATATGTTTGAAACATATATTTGAAAATCTTAAGACCTTGAATTTCAATCAATTTCCTTCCTCCCTTGTCAACCATTCCCTCTGGGGAGATAAGTAAATCAGTATATGTTGTGCATGTTTAGCTATGCAAAACATTATCATAGTAGATATATTGTACAAGGCTGCTTATAATTCTCTCCCACTCATCCCACTCCCCACCTGGTTCATTCCCTACTCGATCCTGTCCCTCTTCTATAGTGGGTACTTCCAACCTCCCCTCACCCCAAGGATGCCCTCTCATCCATCATCCCTCCTCTCATCCCCCTTCCCCCTATCCTGCTGCAGGTTGAGATATCCTATTTAGGGTGTATGTCATTTTCTCCCTGAACCAAATTCAATGTGAATGTGGTTTTGCCCTTTGAGCCTTCCTTATTCTCCCCCTCCTTTGCAACCACTTCCCCTTGCTTCTTCTACATGGGATAGTTTACCCTACTCTTTCTCCTCTTGCCACTTTCCTCTCTCACCTCATAATTTCATCCTTTGAGTATTCTCCCTTCCCAACAAATTCACCCTATGTCCTCTATCCATATATAACTGTAACCATATACACACACATTCACATATATATTCATATGACCACACACCCTTCTTCCATTATTTTCATAGTGAGAAAGATATCATCAGTCACAATTATTGCTTTTCCATATAGGAATGTAAATAGTTCAACTTTGATAAGTTCCTTTTGATTTCTTTACCCTGATTACCTTCTCAGGCATCTCTTGCTTCTTGTGTCTGGATGTCAAATTTTCTATTCAGTTCTGGTTTTTTCCTCAAGAATGCTTGAAAGTCCTCTATTCCACTGAATGACCATATTTTCCCCTGAAACAAAATACTCAGTTTTGCTGGGTAGGTGACCCTTGGGTTCATTCCCGGCTCTTTTGCCCTCTGGAATATCGTATTCCAAGCCCTTCAATCCCTCAGTGTAGAAGCTGCCAGGTCCTGGGCCATTCTGATTGTGTTTCCCCAATATTGAAATTGTTTCTTCCTGGCTGCTTGGAGTATTTTCTCCTTGATCTGGGGATTCTGGAACCTGGCTATAATATTCCTGGGAGCTTTCTTTTTGAGATCTTTTTCAGGAGGCGATTTGTTAATTCTTTCAACCTCTATTTTGCCCTCTGGATCTAAAACATCAGGGCAATTTTCCTTGAGAATTTCTTGAAGGGTGGTTTCTAGGTTCTTTCTTTGATCATGGCTTTCAGGTAGTCCAGTAATTTTTAAATTGTCTCTCCTGGATCTATTTTCCAGGTCAGTGGTTTTTCCCATGATGTATTTCACATTGCCTTCTAATCTTTCATTTGCTTGGACCTGCTTAACAGCATCTTGATTTCTCATAAAGTCATTAGCTTCCATTTGCTCCAGTCTAACTCTGAAGGAATGAATCTCCTCAGTGAACTTCTGAGATTCTTTTTCCATCTGGCAAATTTGACTTTTTTTTTTTTTTTGAGATGTGGCAGGTGGGCAAGTCATTTATTTTTTTTTTAAACAAATACTTTATTAACTTCTGTTTTACATCATTCATTTCCACCAGATTTTGAGTTACAATCATTTTCCCCCCATTATTCCCCTACCCAACCTCCCAGAATAGCAGTCCCACAAGATATCGCTTCCTCCAATCTGCTCTCTCCCATACCTTCTCCCATACCCCCATCGACTTTTCCATTAGAGGAAGATGAATCTTTGTGTCCCAATGCCTGCACATCTTATCTCCCAATTATAGGCAAGAGTATTAATAATAGTATTTATATATATATTTGAAACATTTAATGTTACGACCTCGAATTTCAGATCCATTTCCTTCCTCCCTTGTCACCCATTCCTTCTTGGTATATAAGTAATTCAGTATATGTTGTACATGTCTAGCTGTGCAAAACATTATCATAGTAGATATATTGTACAAGGCTGCTTATAATTCCCTCCCACTCATCCCACCCCCCACCTGGTCCATTCCCTACATGATCCTGTCCCTCTTCTATAGTGAGTACTTCCAACCTCCCCTCACCCCAAGGATGCCCTCCCATCCATCATCCCTCCTCTCATCCCCCTTCCCCCTATCCTGCTGCAGGTTGAGATATCCCATTTAGTATGTATGTCATTTTCTCCCTGAACCAAATTCAATGTGAATGTGGTTTTGCCTTTTTAGCCTTCCTTATTCTCCCCTCCTTTGCACCCACTTCCCCTACATGAGATAGTTTACCCTACCATGTCTCTCCCCATCTCCTCTTGCCACTTTCCTCTCTCACCTCATAATTTCATCCATTGAGTACTCTCCCTTCCCAACAAAATCAACCTATGCCCTCTATCCATATATAACTGTAACCATATACACACACATTCACATATGTATTCGTATGACCACACCCCCTTCTTCCATTATTTTCATAGTGGGAAAGATATCATCAGTCACAGATATTGCTTTTCCATATAGGAATGTAAATAGTTCAACTTTGATAAGTTCCTTTCGATTTCTTTTCCCTGATTGCCTTCTCAGGCATCTCTTACTTCTTTCGTCTGGATGTCAAATTTTCTATTCAACTCTGGTTTTTTCCTCAAGAATGCTTGAAAGTCCTCTATTCCACTGAATGACCATATTTTCCCCTGAAACAAAATACTCAGTTTTGCTGGGTAGGTGACCCTTGGGTTCATTCCCAGTTCTTTTGCCCTCTGGAATATCATATTCCATGCCCTTTGATCCCTCAGTGTAGAAGCTGCCAGGTCCTGGGCTATTCTGATTGTGTTTCCACAATATTGAAATTGTTTCTTCCTGGCTGCTTGTAGTATTTTCTCCTTGATCTGGGGATTCTGGAACCTGGCTATAATATTTCTGGGAGTTTTCTTTTTGGGATCTTTTTCAGGAGGTGATCGTGGATTCTTTCAACCTCTATTTTGCCCTCTGGATCTAAAACATCAGGGCAGTTTTCCTTGAGAATTTCTTGAAGGGTGATTTCTAGGTTCTTTCCTTGATCATGGCTTTCAGGTAGTCCAATAATTTTTAAATTGTCTCTCCTGGATCTATTTTCCAGGTCAGTGGTTTTTCCCATGAGATATTTCACATTGCCTTCTAATCTTTCATTTGTTTGGATCTGCTTAACAGCATCTTGATTTCTCATAAAGTCACTAGCTTCCATTTGCTCCAGTCTAACTCTGAAGGAATGAATCTCCTCAGTGAACTTTTGAGATTCTTTTTCCATCTGGCAAATTCGACTTTTTAAGGCATTCTTCTCCTCATTGCCCTTTTGGGCCTCCTTTGCCATTTGAGCTAGTCTATTTTTTAAGGTGTTGTTTTCCTCAGTCAGGCTGTTGACCCTCATTTCATACTTTTCCTGCATCCTTCTCATTTCTCTTTCCAATTTTTCCTCCACTTCTCTTATTTGATTTTTAAAGTCCTTCTTAAGGTCCTCTATGGCCTGCAACCCGCTCATGTTTTCCCCTGGGGCTTTTGGAGCAGGACTTCTGACCTCACAGTCCTTTTCCCGCTCTATGCCCCCAAAATAGGAGTCTAGGGTTGCATTTTTCTGTTTCCTTTGCCTTGGCATGTTGCCACTTAATTGCTTGACTTTTGGGCTTGTTGCCACACTATGGCTTTAAGGCCAGATAGAGGAATTTTCGTCCCGAACGTGTGGGGGGCAACTTCCGTTTCTGGCAAGCTATAAACCCACCCACAACTTCTACCCTAGATCACAATCCAGATCCAGGGAGGTTAAAGCAAGAGCGATTACCCCCCAAGACTGATTGCTGGATCTCCCCACGATTTGTAGGCTGGGAGCCGGAAATGCCTCTGAAAACTACAAAGTGGCGTGTCTCCTCAGCAGCTTCTAGCCCCCAGGGGAGGGAGCTGACGCATTCCCCAAATACAGGTCCCAAAGTCCATAGGACACTAACCTCTTACTTTGTCCTAGGCAAGTCTATGTTGATAATTCTGGCGTCTCCACAGTTCCTGGTGTTCTGGGGTTCCTCCAGCCGGCTGCTGGCCCTGCCGTCCTGGGGCTAAAACCTCGGCTCACGTGGACCTGGGCTCGGCTGCTGCGCTCTGCGCTGCCGGCTCCCAGACCACTGCGCTGGTCCTTCCTGCAGGGTGCTGGGCTGTCCTCAGCGGGAGGTTAGCTTCTCTGTGTCGTTCTGTGGGTGCTGGGGCTCCAGAAGATTTTCAGAGTCCTTTTTTACATAGTTTGTGGAGAATCTGGGGGCAGAGAGGCTTGGACGAGCTGTTTCTACTCCGCCATCTTGGCTCCGCCCCAAATTAATTTTTAAGGCATTCTTCTCCTCATTGCCCTTTTGGGCCTCCTTTGCCATTTGAGTTAGTCTATTTTTTAAGGTGTTGTTTTCCTCAGTCAGGCTGTTGACCCTCATTTCATACTTTTCCTGCATCCTTCTCATTTCTCTTTCCAATTTTTCCTCCAGTTCTCATAAGATTTTTAAACTCATTCTTAAGGTCCTCTATGGCCTGCAACCCACTCATGTTTTCCCCTGGGGCTTTTGGAGCAGGACTTCTGACCCCACAGTCCTCTTCCCCTATACTTCGACCCTCTTTGCCCCCAAAGTAGGAGTCTAGGGTTGCATTTTTCTGTTTAATTTGTTTCCTTTGACTTGGCATGTTGCCAC
Source organism: Gymnobelideus leadbeateri (assembly GCA_011680675.1). Lineage (NCBI taxonomy): Eukaryota > Metazoa > Chordata > Mammalia > Diprotodontia > Petauridae > Gymnobelideus > Gymnobelideus leadbeateri. The sequence goes on from WOXC01003744.1 coordinate 342,694, forward strand.
TTAATTATTCGACTTTTGGGCTTGTTGACACAGCATGGCTTTAAGGCCAAATAGAGGAATTTTTGTCCGGAACGTGTGGGGGACAACTTCTGTTTCTGGCAAGCTGGAACCCCACCCACGACCTCCACACCAGATCACAATCCAGATCCAGGGAGGTTAAAGCAAGAGTGATTAACCCCCCCCCCCCAAGACTGATTGCTGGATCTACCTACGGTTCGCAGGCCAGGAGCTGGAGCTGCCTCTGAAAACTACAAAATGGCGTGTCTCCTCAGTGGCCTCTAGCCCCCAGGGGAGGAAGCTGATGCTTTCCCCAAATACTGGTCCCAAAGTCCATAGGGCACTAACCTCTCACTTTGTCCTAGGCATGTCTATATTGATAATTCTGGAATCACCACAACTGCTGGTGTTCTGGGGTCCCTCCAGCCGGCTGCTGGCCCTGCTGCCCTGGGGTTAAAACTGGGAGTCAGGCACTAGGCTGTGCTCGGCTCCCGCTCGGCTCTCCGAGCTCTGCGCCCTGCACTCTGCGTGCTGCCAGCTCCCAGACCATTTCACTGGTCCTTCCTGCAGGGCTGCTGGGCTGTCCTCAGCGGGAGGTTAGCTTCTCTGTGTCATTCTGTGGGTGCTGGAGCTCCAGAAGTTGTTCAGAGTCCCCTTTTACATAGTTTGGAGGTGATCTGGGGCAAGAGTGGCTTGGACGGCTGTTTCTACTCTGCCATCTTGGATCCCCCTCCCAATTATGATTTTTTTAAAGAGAAAGGAAAAAGTTAACATTTTACCAAAACTAATGAAGAGATGAAAGAAGTCTGATAGTATAGTAAGTATTCCATGGTGATAGTTCCCCAAACTCTGCAAAGAAGCAGACAAGATGCTTTCTAATGCTCTTTTTTGTGAATATTGTGACCTTGCTGACTCTAATTTCACCTGATTTCATTTTTAATCATCTTGTTATTGATATACTTTCCATTTCCATTGTCATTGTGTATTTTGTTTTCTGATTCTGCTTACTCCACAGTATATCAGTTCAGATAACTTTTCTCATGCTTCTCTGTACCCTTCAGAGTCATCATTTCTCACAGCACAGTTACATCCATGTGTGAAAATTTATTTATGTAGTCATTTACCAACAAATGGGCATCTACTTTGTTTCTAATTCTCTGCTCCTGCAAAAAGCATTGCTCTAAAATTTTATATTTTGGGGCATTTGTTCACTACCACCCTTGGAATGTATGTCCAATAATAAGATCTCTATATCAAAATACATGGACATTTTTGGTAATTTTATTAATGTAACTCCAAATTGTTTTTCAGAATGGTTGGACCAATTCACAGCACCAAAAATGTGTATCTTTTGTCATCTTTTACCATTTGAGGGGCATAAAACAAAAAGTCAGGGTTATTTTGATTGGCATTTCTTCTATTATTTCTGATTTATGGATTTTTTTCATATAGTTGACTATAGCTTGAATATTTGTATTTTTATCAATACAGAATTATCCTGGTGTGATGACCTCCTCCAGCATAGATTAAGCTCCTCTCTTCATGAATCAATAGACACTTCCTGAGAAGCTACCTGAAATATATAAAAGTCAGATGACTTCTCCAGGCCCAGAGTCACTGTTCAAATCCAGGTATATTGTACTTGGTAAAAATCCAGGTACTTGGTGATTCCAAGTGCAAAATTAGCATTTTAAATTTTAAAAAGAAAAGAAAAAAATATACGTATATATAGACGCATATACATACATACAAATATACATATATTTGTGTATGTGTGTATATGTATACACACTTATAAACACATACATATATACACACATATATGTGTATATATGTGTGTATGTATGTACATATATAATCTGTTTCAGACACTTACTAGCAGTGTGACCCTGGCTAAGTTACTTAAATTTTTTTCTCTCAGTTTCCTTCCTTGTAAAATGGGTATAATAATAGCAACTACCTCCAAGGCTTGCTATGAGGACCAAGTGAGATAACTAGCCTTAAAGTTTTATGCACATTTTGCTGTTGATATCATTATCATTGTTGTTGTTGTTATTGTTTTTATTTCTATTGCCGCAGGGGAGACATGACCAATTTGGATATTTCTGAAATTGCTCAGAAAATATTTCTTTTTTTTCTTTTTTTTTTTAAACAAATGCTTTATTAACTTCTGTTTTACATCATTAATTTCCGCCAGATTTTGAGTTACAATCATTTTCTCCCCATTATTCCCCTACCATTATTTCCCCCCATTATTCCCCTACCCAACCTCCCAGAATAGTAGTCCCACAAGATATCGCTTCCTCCAATCTGCTCTCTCCCACACCTTCTCCCATACCCCCATCGACTTTTCCATTAGAGGAAGGTGAGTCTTTATGTCCCCATGCCTGCACATCTCATCTCCCTATTACAAGCAAAAGAGTATTAATAAAGGTATTTATATATATTTAAAACATTTAATGTTACAACCTTGAATTTCATATCCATTTCCTTCCTCCCTTGTCACCCATTCCCTCTTGGGAGATAAGTAATTCAGTATATGTTGTACATGTCTAGCTATGCAAAATATTATCATAGTAGATATATTGTACAAGGCTGCTTATAATTCCCTTCCACTCATCCCACCCCCCACCTGGTCCATTCCCTACATGATCCTGTCCCTCTTCTATAGTGGGTACTTTCAACCTCCCCTCACCCCAAGGATGCCCTCACATCCATCATCCCTCCTCTCATCCTCCTTCCCCCTATCCTGCTGCAGGTTGAGATATCCTATTTAGTATGTATGTCATTTTCTCCCTGAACCAAATTCAATGTGAATGTGGTTTTTGCCTTTTTAGCCTTCCTTATTCTCCCCCTCCTTTGCAACCACTTCTCCTTGCTTCTTCTACATGGGATAGTTTACCCTACTCTTTCTCCTCTTGCCACTTTCCTCTCTCACCTCATAATTTCATCCTTTGAGTATTCTCCCTTCCCAACAAATTCAACCTATGCCCTCTATCCATATATAACTGTAACCATATACACACACATTCACATATGTATTCATATGACCACACACCCTTCTTCCATTATTTTCATAGTGAGAAAGATATCATCAGTCACAGTTATTGCTTTTCCATATAGGAATGTAAATAGTTCAACTTTGATAAGTTCCTTTTGATTTCTTTTCCTTGATTACCTTCTCAGGCATCTCTTCCTTCTTGTGTCTGGATGTCAAATTTTCTATTCAATTCTGGTTTTTCCTCAAGAATGCTTGAAAGTCCTCTATTCCACTGAATGACCATATTTTCCCCTGAAACAAAATACTCAGTTTTGCTGGGTAGGTGACCCTTGGGTTCATTCCCAGTTCTTTTTCCCTCTGGAATATCATATTCCATGCCCTTTGATCCCTCAGTGTAGAAGCTGCCAGGTCCTGGGCTATTCTGATTGTGTTTCCACAACATTGAAATTGTTTCTTCCTGGCCGCTTGTAGTATTTTCTCCTTGATCTGGGGATTCTGGAACCTGGCTATAATATTTCTGGGAGTTTTCTTTTTGGGATCTTTTTCAGGAGGTGATTGGTGGATTCTTTCAACCTCTATTTTGCCCTCTGGATCTAAAACATCAGGGCAATTTTCCTTGAGAATTTCTTGAAGTGTGATTTCTATGCTCTTTCTTTGATCATGGCTTTCAGGTAGTCCAATAATTTTTAAATTGTCTCTCCTGGATCTATTTTCCAGGTCAGTGGTTTTTCCCATGAGATATTTCACATGGCCTTCTAATCTTTCGTTTGTTTGGATCTGCTTAACAGCATCTTGATCTCTCATAAAGTCACTAGCTTCCATTTGCTCCAATCTAACTCTGAAGGAATGAATCTCCTCAGTGAACTTCTGAGATTCTTTTTCCATCTGGCAAATTCGACTTTTTAAGGCATTCTTCTCATTGCCCTTTTGGGCCTCCTTTGCCATTTGAGTTAGTCTATTTTTTAAGGTGTTGTTTTCCTCAGTCAGGCTGTTGACCCTCATTTCATTCTTTTCCTGCATCTTTCTCATTTCTCTTTCCATTTTTTCCTCCACTTCTCTTATTTGATTTTTAAAGTCCTTCTTAAGGTCTTCTATGGCCTGCAACCCGCTCATGTATTCCCCTGGGGCTTTTGGATCAGGACTTCTGACCTCACAGTCCTTTTCCCGCTCTATGCCCCCAAAATAGAGTCTAGGGTTGCATTTTTCTGTTTCCTTTGCCTTGGCATGTTGCCACTTAATTGCTTGACTTTTGGGCTTGTTGCCACACTATGGCTTTAAGGCCAGCTAGAGGAATTTTCCTCCAGAATGTGTGGGGGGCAACTTCCGTTTCTGGCAAGCTGTAAACCCACCCACGACTTCCACACTAGATCACAATCCAGATCCAAGGAGGTTAAAGCAAGAGCGATTACCCCCCAAGACTGATCGCTGGATCTTCCTACAATTTGCAGGCCGGGAGCTGTAGCTGCCTCTGAAAACTGCAAAATGATGTGTCTCCTCAATGGCTTCTAGCCCCCAGGGGAGGGAGGCGATTCATTTCCTAAATACCATTCCCCAAGTCCATAGGACACTAAACTCTTACTTTGTCCTAGGCATGTCTATGTTCATAATTCTGGAGTCGCCACAGCTCCTGGTGTTCTAGGGTTCCCTCAGCAGGCTGCTGGCCCTGCCGCCCTGGGGCTAAAACCTCGGCTCCCGCGGACCTGAGCTCGGCTTGGCTCCTGTGCTCTGTACACTGCGCGCTGCCAGGTCCCAGACCACAGACTGCTGTGCTGGTCCTTCCTGCAGGGCTGCTGGGCTGCCCTCAGAGGGAGGTTAGCTTCTCTGTGTCGTTCTGTGTGTGCTGGCACTCCAGAAATTGTTCAGAGTCCCCTTTTACATAGTTTTGGGGGAATCTGGGGGCAGAGTGGCTTGGATGAGCTGTTTCTATTCCGCCATCATGGCTCTGCCCCCCCCCGAAAATATTTCAAAAAATATTTGTTGAATCTCTTTTTTCTTGCTGGTGTTGGCTTTTCAGGAGGTCAGAGATCAGCATGATGTCTGGAAATCAACTGAGGCCTGTCATGGAGGATATAGCTGATTACTGATGGGGGACTGTGGAAGGATAAGAGACAGGGATGGATCAGTCCAGCAAAGGGTTGGCCATAGAATCACTCCATTCATCCAGATTGGCTGAAGTAGTGGCATTCCAGTTGAAGAGGAGATTGACCCAAACAGGCCTACATAACACATCAAAGATTGACAGAGGGGATGGAGTCTGTCCTTGGACCAATCTAAGAAGTGAGGTTTGTCGGGGGGAGTAAAAAGGAGAAAACACAGGACATAATGGAGAAATAATAATAGTTGAAAGAAGCCCAGAAGAACCTCAAGCAGATAAAATTCCACAAAAAGTACCAGCAAAATCTCAGAGAGAAAGAAAAGAAAATTGGTTTGGTTGCAAGGACTAAAAGAGTAGCTAGAAGTAAAGAAGCAAACAAGAAATTAGAACTGTTAAGGGAAAACAAAACAAATGAAAAGAGAATAGATAGCTTAGTACAGAAGGAAGAAAACTTACCCATGTAGTGGACTTTCTAAACAAAAAGATGGCATAATTAAAAGTGAATAACTATATGAACCAACAGGAAAATATTTGTGCCAAGTAAAAAAATAGGAGAAAATTTTCATTTTTAAAATGAAATAATTTTAATTTAATTTTTAGTAATTTTGAAAGCAACTGTTCTGGGAAACAGGTTCAAGAGATGATTCCCTCCCCACCCCTGTGTATGTGTGTGTGTGTGTGTGTGTGTGTGTGTGTGTGTGTGTGTGTTTTGTGTGTGTGTGTAGAATGAAAATTTTAATACATGAATACGGCAGTCATTAGATATGAGAACTACAACTTTATTCAGTCCTGTCACCACAAATACCCTTGTAACAGACATCACTATTTAACAACAATGACAATTCTGAGTCTCCACTTGTGATTGTGTTTCACTTAATTTATATTGTCTTTCATTAAAACAAATTGCATATCTCTTGAAAACCATGATGAAATCAAAAACATGGGCACCATAATTCAAGAAATCAAAACAAAACTGCCTAGATCTAGTAGAACTAGAAGAGAAAGAATCCACTTGTCACTCTCTGAAAGAAATTCTAAACTGAAAATAACTAGAAATGTTATAGCCAAAATATAGTTTCCATGTCAAAGAAAAGTATGAAGTAGCTGAAAGAGTTAAAATGTCAAAGAATCTTAGAAGACTGTATTTCAACTCTAATGAAAGACAGCAGCTGATATGTGATGATCCAAAATGTAAGAGTTTAATTTCCAAGAATAGCTCTTCTACAGTGCTGAGTATCTGAGTGTAATGTCATAAAGAGAAAGATGGATCTTAATCACTCATAAGCATTTATTAAGCCCTTACTATGTGTCAGGCAATGGATTAGGTTCTGGGAATATAAGTACAAGTAGAAAGAAAAGCCTTCCATCAAAGTACCTGCATTTTAAAGTATGTGTGTGTGTGTGTGTGTGTGTGTGTGTGTGTGTGTGTGTAGGGGAAGACAGCACATAAAGGGAAGTTATAAATGGGACTGGGGAAAGATGAAAAGAAGGGGTTGTTTATGGTAGACAAAGTCAAATGCAATAGTCTGGAGAGGAATGAAAAATGGTTGGCTGGGGCACTTTCCTAATATGAATGTTGTGGGAGAAGCCATCCAATGAGAGGAAAGACCCTAGGGGGTGGATTGTACTTCCAATGTGTGGTTTACCAGGCTTCAGAATGAAAAGCTGGAGTGTGGTAAAGGAAGCCCCCAGTGAAGCCTGGAAAGAAATGAAGAATTGTTAGGAATTTCTCTAATAGAATAGTGGAATGTTAAGCATCCCCATTAAAAAAAAAGGCCTGAGTTGATTAAAAAATATAAAGACAACTGTAGAAAGATAAATGTGAGTGACTGAGGGATGATGAAGTGCTTACATTCTCTTCCTCTTCTACTTCCTACCTGAGTGAATGAATCTCTCTGGTACTTATTTTCTCACTATAAAACGAGGAGGATGGATTAGATCACCTCAAAGCTCATTGGAGCCTTAATACTACGATGCTCATTTCTTGACGTTTTGGACATTCTGTCTGTATGATCATAGGCTTCTCCTCTCATCTTCAGTTTTCTTATTTGTTGAAGATTCAGTATTTTCATTAGATCTGTGGCATTAGCTCTGCATTGAAATCTCTAAGTATATTGTGGGGAAAGTGGGAGCAAGCAGTCCTATATGGATTCCTTCCCTCACCACCATTAAGTATTTTGTTCTTAAGTACTCTCCCCTCCCATTCTTTGGAGGTGGCTCATTGTGACATGAAGGTAAACAAGCACCAATGGGAATTGTTGACTGAGTTTCTATTGAACATTGACACCCAGGAGGGCAGAGGAGATTATTGAAATTCTAATCCACATCCTTGGCTCTCAAAAGTTCTCCATGTCCCATTTTCACTGATATTACTAAATGTCATTATGGTGATTGGATGTTCCAGGGAGAAATCAAAGGGAAGTTAGACCTGAGGTTTTTGTCTTAACTCCAGGAACTGGGCTTCAGGAAATGAGGTTTCAGACCAAATGATGTCAGTGTTGTAATAGAATCCAAATGGTTCATGATAACTGGAAATGCCCGCTATGGAGTCAACACTATTTTACAAAGTCAAGTTAGGCAAACTTTTATGCTGTGCAAGGCACAGGAGTCCAGTAATAATCCATCACATTTGTATTGCTTGCATAACATCTGATATATATTTTCTCATTTCATTTTTATGACAATCCTGAGAAATATGATGTGCAGGCATGATGATTTCAGCTTTAGTGATTAGGAAACTGAGCTGTAGGGAGAGGAAGGAGTTTTGCAAGGGATATAGAGTTGGTGAGAAGAAGGCTCATAGATTTAGATCTGGAAGGAAACTTAGTGAATGTGTGGTCCAAAGGAGGATGAGGAAAATGAGACTCAGAGGTGGAAGGGACTTTGAGCTTAGGTCACTCAGTTAGGAAGTAAAAAAGTCAAGCTTTGAGCAGAGGTCATCTATCACTAAATCCAGGGCTTCTTCCAAAGGTAGCCATGGAGTACTTGATAGAGAACTGGCCTTGGAGTCAGAAAGATTTGGCTTCAAGTTGCTCTTTTAACATAAAATAGTGTGAACCAGCCTTCTCTACCATGTTATGGAGACCTCTTCCTCCTAGAAGATCACTCCAGCCCTGGAATGGACACCTTGGAAATACCCTCCCACCCTGCAGTCATCCATCTGACTAGATAGCTCCTCCTAGGACCTCCATTGAATGAGGGTACTCAGGTTAGTCATGTCAACATATTTGATTTTACAAGGGGCTACAGATAGAAGATGGCAGCTCATTTATCATACTTTTCTTCTTTTAAAATCTTCATTTGCCCATAAAGCTCTTCTTGTGCCAAATGAGAGTTGGTACTCTGTTAGTACTAGTTATTATTATGATTTTTTGATAGGTAAATAGCTTCTAGTTATTTCTTACTAGACTGTAACAGACTTCTCTACTATCCTCCCCTCACCCCATTTCCTTTTTTTTTAAATTAGCTTGTATGTTTATTTTTAGTTTACATCATTCATTTCCACAAGATTTTGAGTTACAAATTTTCTCCCTGTCTCTCCCCCACCCACCACCCCAAAACAGTATTCTCAATGTATACCCCCTCTCCAATCTGGTCTCTCCTATATTCTCCCCCATCCCTCCTCTGACTTTCCAGTAGGGCAAGAAGGATCTCTATGTCCCAGTGCCTGTATGTCTTATATCCCAGTTTCAGGTAAATATAATAATAATAATAATAATAATAATAGTAAATTTTAAAACATTTTATTTTAAAACTCTGAATTCCAGATTCTTTCCTTCCTTGGTCATCACCCACCCTTATTGGGAAGATAAGCAATTCAATATAGATTGTACATGTGTAGCTATGCAAATCATTTCTATAGTGGATATATTGTGAAAGATTAACTATATTTCCTTCCATGCTATCCTGCCCCCCACTTGTTCTGTTTTTTACTTTGACCCTGTCCCTTTTCAAAAGCCCTGGCCCCATTTTCACATTCTTTTTCTGTGTCATCTTCTTCCATTAACATGTATGTAAGTTCCTTTCAGACAGGGACTGACCTTTATAAATGCTTAAGAAAACTTCTTTCTTTGTTGTTCTCTAGGTAATTCTCTAAGATTATATATTGCAGAGAAGGTGTTGATCTGCATTGGTAGATGGCGTTTTTCCTAATTTCCATATAACAATGAAATCATAGTTTAGGCCTTCTTCTAGGAACTCTCCCTTAAGACAGAGCAAATGAGGGAGGGAGGAATCCTCAGGTGAGACTTGTTTTACAAGTGAAAGAAATTCCCCCATTTTCCTGGAGATGCTGAAGCTCAGAGCAGCAAGAGGTATAATATAGGTAATTTCTGTTTCCCAAGATTGCTTTCTAGAACTCAGGGGAAGGCTTTTCATTGGCCTGGGGGGAGGAGGGATGGCTAGTGGGTGGTTTGTTTGGGTGATTTTAAATAAAAGAGCTGGTTAGTCAGCCCAGCCTTTGTCTGGAAGAGGCCATTAAGTCTGATGACAGGAGCTGTCAGGGCCTGAAGCAGGACCACAGAATGGAAGGTGTAGGCAGATGCTGACACGTAGGATGAACACCCAGCATTTAGGACCTGACATAGACATAGCCTTGCAAATGGCTTTGAAAGTAGATTCAGATGGACAATGATAAAATGCTGCCTTTAAGGTGACCAGGGCTTTTCTTGAACATTTATGTGTAGACTGCCTTTGACTATGGCAGGTGAGGTGCTGGGTTTTACAAGGAACTATAGATACCCTTGGAAGATGGCAACATATGTATAACCCTCTTCCTTTAAAATCTTCCTTTGCTAGTAAAGCTCTTCTTGAGCCAAATGAGAGTTGGTATTCTTTTGGTACCAGTTGTTGTATTTTATTTTTAGAGAGATAAATAACCTCTATCTCTTTCCAGCTTATAATATCTAGCTAGTCATTTGAGGCTTCTTAGAGGGCAATTATTTTTGCCTTTTCCCTTGAGTTTTCTTCTGGAGTGTAGAAGGTCCAGAGACACATTTCTCTTCCCCTATCCTTTCCCATAATGAACCAGAAAGACAAATTACAGCAGAAGCACATGGCGTGGTGTGTTTTGTGCTTTCATGTGGTCTGAAAGGAGAGTTAAAGGATGCAATTCCTAAACCCCAACCCTTTGTGTAGAAAAGGAGAGAGTTCTTTAGGCAGCATGAGACCAGAATCTTAGCTTCTAATAGATATTTTCTGGGCATCAGCAGCTTCGAGAGTTGTGTCATGTCACATCCCAAGTTAAAGAGATCCTCTGTTCAAGATTTTGGGCATCAAATCTAGAGAAAGGATCTCCTGATGTAGTATACACCTTGGAGAAAGTAGGGGGCAGCCCATGTTATTTCTGGGTTGTGGCCCACTTGGAAAGAAACAACATTTACTTGAACAGTGCAGGTCTGATGAGGAGATTGCTTGTTCAGCAAACTTTAGAGTATGTTTACCTTCCAAGGGAGTTTAAACCTTAGGGTAATATTACCACCATCTTCTCTGGACCCTAGAATTACAAAGACCTCAAGATCAGTTCCCTTATATGACAAAGTATACGGTTTATTTTTATTGCTTTATACTTCCATATTTGTTTATAAGCTCCTGAGAGATCTTACCATTTTTTGTATTTTTCTTCAGGGAGAAAAAAAAGTTGTACCACACCCAGGTTCTTTCTTTTTTTTAAGTCAGGCAACATAAATTTTTGATTCTATAGAAGGGCCATATGAGGTAACAAATTAGACAAGATTACAAAGAGAAACTAATCTGAGAAGGAAGCTTAAAGAAATGATTTTATACTCCCTTAATTAGACAAGATGGTTTAATTCCAACATGACTATAATCATAGGCAGGATTGGGCTTATAAAGCATCAGAAACTTGTTTTGAGCCCAATGTGTGTCCAGAAGTTGGATTGTTTATTTGAAACTTATTGGAATGCCTTTGACTGAGAAACTTGAAATTCAGGTAAATTTAATGGTTTCCATGATGATCTCTGAGCTCTTCCTGCTTTGAGCGAGTGTAGAATAACTGGAAACCGTCATTTCTCGTACTATTTTGCAGCTTTCTTTTTTGTTCTGGCATAAACCAGATAAATTCCCACTGGTTCTGGATGAGGTACTGATTGACAGGGAAGTTAGGCACATATACCAGATGCCTAGCCCTTATCACAAAATAATAGAACAGTTTCAGAGTCTTCTGATGCCCACAGACTGATGCCTGAATTAGGAATACCCCTGAAATCCCTTTTCAGCCTAAATGACTATATTAATCAATCAACCAACCAATCAATCAACAAATCTTCTGGGCCAGATAACAGGCTAGGTGCAGGAGAAACAAATTCATTGAATGAAATAATTCTTATTTTTAAAGAAACTTCCATTCTTAATAGAGCACATAACAAGTACATATATAAATATCTACAATGTAAATACAAATACATTTTACACTGTAGTTTGGGGAAAAGCTGAGGTGATCAGAAAAAGCTTCATGTAGAGGGTGATCATTGAGAGGAGTCTTAAAGAGAGAGAGAGAGAGAGAGAGAGAGAGAGAGAGAGAGAGAGAGAGGGAGGGAGGGAGAGAGAGAGAGAGATTCTGTGAAGCATGGCAAGTAAGGGAACAAGTATTTCTATAGTGCCTATGGCATGCCAGGTACTCTGCAGTACTCATGCTGGGAGGTAGGTACTATTATTTGCACTATTTTTATAGATAAGAGAACTGAGTCAGAGTTTAACTGACTTGCTCATTGCATGGAGCTAGTTAAATGCCTGAAATCAGATTTGAACTCAGGTCTTTCTGACTTCAGTCCCAGCATTACACCAATTAGCTGCCTCTAGGAATGTATGTATTATGTAATGTATGTATGTAGGTATGTATTACAGACATGCCAGTTCAAAATAAAGAAGATGGTAGAGAGACTACAGTGTGTGAGGTAGGGTTTGCAATAATTCCTGAGCTTATCATAATTCAGGGTAGGCAGAAGTAAGAATCGTAACTTACCTAATCCTTTAATAATGACAGTCTCCTTCCCCTAACCTTCTCTGAAATAGATGAGGACTGGAATATGTTGACCAGGTTCACAGTAAATTCATTTTACATTCTTAGGGAGTGTACTCAAAGTTTTGTGGTAGGTAGGTGGTACAATGGGTAGTGTACTAGGCCTGAGGTCAGAAAGACTTGAGCTTAAATCTGCCTTCAGATCTGGGCAAATCACTTAACCTCTGTTTGCATTAGTTTTCTTAGCTGTAAAATAATCTCATCTAGCTCCCAGGGCTGTTTTGGGGATCAAACAATATTTATAATGCACTTGGCACAGTGTCTGGCACATAGTAGGCATTATTACTATGGTATCTAAGGTTAGCAGTGTTGTTTCTTCACTCTTCTGAATTATGTTTCACTTCTATATGATAATAAGCTCTTGATAAAGAAACATCCCTAATAACCTCAGAATGTTCATAGAATAGCATCATGGCCCCATGGGTCACTGGGAAGCCTCCCATTCTTTGAGATCCCCAAGTAGAAGATACCTTCTATGTGTTTCCTTACATTTGTATATGATTCATAACTATTTGGAGGCCCCTATCATATATATGTATATAATGACAGTTTAAAACAGTTTAAGTCTGTAACTTTCACAGAATTTCTCAACAGATATTTTATATGAGTCATCATTCTCTCCATCATAACATATGAGCCCCCATTGTGGTGTTTCCTTTTACTAGATCAAAGAGAGGATATATTAGTTTAAAGCAAAAAAAAGCATTTGTGCAGCAATATAGTGAAACAAGTGATAAGAAAGATCTCCCATATATATTAAGAGTGATCTTCCACCTCTAGGAACAAAGGATGGGGGGAGGGGGGGATGGATTAGAGGGTGTGGGTGGAGAAGACGAAGACATAGACAAGGGACACATATGACCAGGGAAAATGTCTGAAAGTCATATACAAGTAGGAAATGCATGTGACCAGGGCAACACATGCCTTTGATGTTGGAAAATACATATATCCCATGATTATAGTGCCCTTGCTTCCTCTGTCAAGCTGGTGCTGCTCTCTGCTGCCACCTGCTGGCCCAAAACTGTGATAAAGCTTCTTCTCTGAACTGTAGCAGTTCAGGGTCTCAGCTCAAAAACTGTTTCAGCAGTTTGAAAATTTAGATCCCAACTAGTTTCATTCAACCAAAACTCTAAAAAAGCCCCAAGACCTTTAAGTTTGTTAATTTGGATTCCTGTTCTCCTGTTGATACACATACTTGTCTCCATATGAACTCTTGCTTTATTTAAAGTGGAGAAATTCCTTTACTTTTTTTTTTTTACTTCTATAATATTGAATAGCAGTCTAGGATTATCTCATATCTAGGAGAAAAGGACTGAAAGGGACTGGTGACCTTTGTTCTATTTGCCGCCTAACAAAATTTTGAGTACTTTCTATATCTGCAAAATAAAATTCCATCAAAATTATTTTTAAAATTTGAGTTTCAAGTAAAATTTAAAAATTCTGGTCTGCATCATCCATATTGACTATTTCAACAAGCTGAGTTACCTGGTATTCATCTTATAAGCCTCTGAGCAGCTATAAGAGATTATAGAGTCACAGAAGTAGGAAATGCACCCTAGAAAATCAAGCCTGCTCTTTCCTGTCTTCACATCCTTCATAGTGCTAAGAATTATAGCTGTGAGGGCCAAAGAAAGAAGACCAACTGATTTTTGCTACAGATCAGAAGCAACTGAAAACCCTATTGAAACTTCAACCTTTTTTATATGGCTCTATAAAATGCAAAATTTCCCATTTAAATTCTGACTTTATCTTAACTGAGTTTCCTCTGCTGACTAAGAATCATAATTTTTCACTCCAAAAGCAAAGTTATGAAATATAGTGACATCATTAAATGTATAATTGATGCAAGTGGTAGTGCTTCAAACAAAGTTTCCTAAATCATCGTGGATATGTAAGAACAGATTTATCGTGACTTTTTATTTTGTACACAGAGAAAAAATCATCTTAATGCAAGACACTCACATTTCAAAGGTTTCAAAAGAACAGTAGGGACCTGCTTTCCTTCTCCTAGTACATGAAAGTCTGTTATATGGAAGAGGAAATACTTGTCCTACTTGGTTCTAAAAGGCAGACTAAAGGGGAATGAATGGCAATTGCAAAGACGCAAATTGAGGCTTGATGTCAAGATTTTTTTAAAATAATTAATGCCATCTATAAATGGGAGAGTCTTCAGAAGATGATGAGCCCCCCTTCAGTGGTGATCTTCAAAGAAAGGCTAGATTACCACTTTTCAGTCATGTTACAGAGGGGATTCTTCTTCAGTATAAATTGAATTAGGTGTTGTTTAGGATCTCTGACAACTCTGAGATTCAATCATTCCATTCCCTATTTGTAGATGATGTAATTGACTGCCATAGAGATTAAATGACTTGTCCAGGGTTCTTAATGGCTGCCACCTAGGAATCCTTGCTGTTCTGATGACTCTCTCTCTCAAAAGCCCATGCTTGCATGGAATGGATTTTCCCATACTTTTTCTTCATGTTTGAGTTTCAAATTCTGTCTTTTGTGCCTGTCCCTCTCCCTTTCTTGAGAAGGCAAGCAATTTGATATTGCTTGTATGTGTAAAGTCATGCAATACATATTTCCTTAATATGTTGCAAAAGGCAACAAAAACAAAAGAAACCCAAGAAAAAAAATTAAGTGTGTTTCAGGGGGCGAAGCCAAGATGGCAGAGTAGAAACAGCACTTCCACTGCTCTCCATCCCACACCACTTCAAAATTATGTAAAAGGAGACTCTGAACAACCTCTGGAGCTCCAGAACCCACAGAACAACACAGAGAAGTAACCTCCCGCTGAAGACAGCCCTGCAGCCCAGCAGGGAGCAGCCAACGAAGTGATCTGGGAACCGAGCCCAGGGCCATGTGAGTCTGAGGTTTTAGCCCCAGGTGGCCAGACCAGAAGCCTGGTGGAGGGACCCAAGAACACCAGCAGCTGTGGTGTTTCCAGAATTACCAACATATAGATGCCTAGGACAAAGTGAGAGGTGAATGCCCTATGGAATTTGGGACCAGTATTTGGGAGCAAGTCAGCTTCTTCCCCTGGGGGTGAGAAGCCACTGAGGAAGCCTCAGCTCAGTCACCATTTTGCAGCTTCAGTTGTAGCTTCAGTTACTGGACTGTGGACTGAAGGGGCATCTGACAATCAATCTAGGGGGTAATAGCTCTTCCTTTAACCTTCTTAGATCTGGATTGTGGTCTGGGGTGGAGGTCTTAGGGTGTATGACCAACTTGTCAGAGTGTGTAGGGGCTTCAGGGAGGGCAACCAAATAATACCTCTGGTAGTTGAGAAGACCCCAACATTTGGGATGGAAGGTCCCCTGTCTGGTGCCAGAGTCCTACTGTGGCAACAAGCCCAAAAGTCAAATAATTGGATGGCAACATGCCTAGGCAAAGGAAACAAAATAAACAGAAAAATTCAACATTACACTCCTATTTTGGGGGCAAAGAGGTTCAAAGCATGCAACAGGAGGAGGACTGGGAGGTCAGAAATCCTGCACCAAAAGCCCCAAATGAAAATACGAGCCAGTTACAAGTCATAGAGGACCTTAAAAAGGATTTTAAAAACCAAATTAGAGAAGTGGAGGAAAATTTGGGAAGAGAAATGAGAAGGATGCAGGAAAATTATGAAATGATAGTCAACAGCCTGACTGAGGAAAATAACATCTTAAAAAACAGACTAACTCAAATGGCAGAAGAGGCTGAAAAAGGCAATGAGGAGAAGAATGCCTTAAAAAGCCAAGTTTGCCAGATGGAAAAAGAATCTCAAGAGCTCACTGAGGAGATTCATTCCTTCAGAATTAGCCTGGAGCAAATGGAAGCTAGTGACTTTATGAGAAATCAAGATGTTGTTAAACACATCCAAGCAACTGAAAAAAAAAAGGCAATGTGAAATGTCTCATGGGAAAAATCACTGACTTGGAAAGTAGATACAGGAGAGATAATTTAAAAATTATTGGACTACCTGAAAGCCATGATCAAAGAAAGAACCTAGAAATCATCCTTCAAGAAATTCTCAAGAAAAATTGACCTGATGTTTTAGACCCAGAGGGCGAAATAGAGATTGAAAGGATCCACCTATCACCTCTTGAAAAAGATCCCCAAAAGAAAACTCCTAGGAATATTATAGCCAGGTTCCAGAATTCCCAGATCAAGGAGAAAATACTACAAGCAGCCAGGAACAAACAATTTCAATATTGTGGAAACACAATCAGTATAGCACAGGACCTGGCAGCTTCTACACTGAGGGATTGAAGGGCATGAAATATGATATTCCACGGGGCAAAAGACCTGGGATTAAAACCAAGAATCACCTACCCTGCAAAACTGAGGATCTTGTCTCAAGGGAAAATATGGTCATTCAGTGGAATAGAGGACTTTCAAGCTTTTTTGAGGAAAAAAACAGAGTTGAATAGAAAATTTGACATTCAGATTCAAGAAGCAAGAGATGCTTGAGAAGGTAAACAGGTAAAAAAATCAAAAGGAACTTATCAAAGTTGAACTATTTACATTCCTACATGGAAAAACAATAATTGTGACTGATGAAACCTCTCTCAATATGAAAATAGTTGAAGAAGGGTATATGGACACATGAATACATTTGTAAATGTGTGTTTATATGTTTACAGGTATATAGGATAGAAAGCACAAGTCGTATTTGGTGGGAAGGGATGATACTTAAGGGGTGAGTTTAAGAGGTGAGAGAGGAATGTGGCAGGAGGAGATGGGGAGAGATGGGGAGGTAAACTATCTCATGTAGAAGAGGAAATGGGGAGGGGTGGCTAGGTGGCACAGTGAGTAGAGCCCTGGAGTCAGAAGGACTCGAGTTTGGATCCGGCCTCAGACACTTAATGCACACAAACAAAAACCTAGCCTTGTGACCTTGGGCAAGTTACTTAACCCCAATTGCCCTCCAAAAGGCAAAAAAAAAAAAGAAGAGGCAAGGGGAAGTGGTTGCAGGGGTGGGGAAGAACAGGAAGGCAAAAAGGCAAAATGATATTCTCATTGAATTTGGCTCAGGGAGAGAATGACATACATACTAAATGGGATATCTCACCCTGCAGGAGAGTAGGGGGAAGGGGGATGAGAGAGGACATGACGGAGGGGAGGGCATGCTGTGGGGAGGGGGGGTTAGAGGCACCCACTTTTGAAGAGGGACAGGCTCACAGTAGGTCATGGACCAAGTGGGGGGTGGGATGGGTGGGAGGGAAATATAGCCAGTCTTTTACAATAAATCTACTATGGTAATGTTTTGCATGGCTATACATGTACAACATATACTGAATTGCTTATCTTCCCACCGGGATTGGGTGACAAGGGATGAAGGGAATGCATTTGGAATTCAACGTTTCAAAATTAAGTGTTTCAAATATATATAAATATAATTATTAATACTATTTTGCATGTAACTGGGAGATAAGATGTGCAGGCTTTGGGGCACAGAGATTCACCTTGCCCTAATCGAAAAGCTGAAGGGGATATGGGAGAAGTTTTGGAAGAGAGCAGATAGGATGAGGGGATATTCTGTGGGACTGCTATTCTGGGGTGGTGGGTAGGGGGAAAATGGGGAAAAATTGTAACTAAAAATCTGATGGAAATGAATGTTGTAAACCAGAAGTTAATAAAGCATTTGGAAAAAAAAAAGTATGTTTCAATTTGAATTTTCCATTCGTCAATTTTCTAGAGGTGGATAGTATTCACTTTTTTTGATGCCTTGCTTATAGCTTTTTTTTTTTTTTACTTCATTAGCTATCCAATACCCACCAATGTGTTTCTGTGTACAAAACCAGCCCCTTACAATCATGAAACTTTTAGATATTAAAGACGATAATTTACTTAGCAATAAAACTTCTCTCAAACTGTCTCCTTTCTAACTTTTTAGTCTTCTTATACCTTGCACCTTTCCTGAACTCTATGATCCAGGCAAATCTGTCTGCTTGGTGTTTCTTGCACAGGATGCCCCATCTCCCACCCCTGTATCTTTCCTCTGTCTATGATCCCTTGAAGTTGTGGATTGTATTTTGAACTTAAAATGAAGATCTGTATTCAGATGCTTAGTTTCAGATGATTAGATATCTTAATTTCCATTCTGCAAAATGATTTGAGGTTAAGTGACTTGCCTAAGTTTACATATCTAGTTTGTGTGTGTTAAGTGTCCGAGGCCGCATTTGAACTGAGGTCCTCATGACTCTAGGGTAAGTGCTCTATTCACTGCTCCATGTAGCTGCCCCAAGAGTCAGTATTCTTAAGGTTTTGCACACACATGTAAGTGCACACACACACACACACACACACACACACACACACACACTCAACATAGAGAATTTTGCAGGGGACCCAAAATTGAGTAGAACAAGGCAGCTTGAAAACTAGCGTTAATTACAGAGTAGGGGCATTTAAATGTCAATATTTTGTGCTTTAAGCTGTCTATTATTTTATCTTCCTATTGGTAGAGGTTTTGGTCCACCACCATTCCATCTGATATATTTTATTTTTTCCTGACAGAATACCTTTAATTTTTTAATGTGCATTTACATAAGATGAATTTTATTTGTACGCCTGCTCTTTGGCTATGTAACATGAAAAGCAAGTTAGACATTTAGAAAGTTGGAAGTAAATTAAAATAAACAAATGAATATGTTTCTTCTGAGTGAGATTTACCTTTGCATCAAATTTTTACCTTCTCCAAATCTTAGAATGTCCCAGAATTTTTTAAGGAAGAGAAAACCTTAGATGTGATCTAGTCCCATGCATTTGTTTTAATTTAGTTCTATTAATTCCTTTTGTCATTTAAAATTAATTTTATTTTTTTGCTTTTTGGAGGGGGGAGGCAGGGCAATTGGGGTTAAGTGACTTGCCCAAGGTCACATGGCTAGTAAATGTTAAGTGTCTGATGCCAGATTTGAACTCATGTCCTCCTGACTCCAGGGCTGGTGCTCCCCTCACTGCGCCACCTAGATGCACATTTTTAATTTTTTTAATCACTTCGTCTCTCACTGTATCTGTTCCCCTCTTTCCCCCCAAAACTATCTCTTATAATGATTGTTTTATTTATAGAGGAAGAAGGAGAAAAATTCACAAAACAAACATAGCAAAAAAAAATGTCAAAAAAAGGGGTGGCTAGGTGGCACAGTGAATAGAGCTCCAGCCCTGGAGTCAGGAGGACTTGAGTTTAAATCCAGCCTCAGACACTTAACACTAAAACTAGCTGTGTGATCTTGTGCAAGTAACTTTACCCCAATTGCCCTCCAAAAAAAAGCAAAAAAAAAATTCTCACAGTCTCCCACTTCTGCGAATAAGCAAGGAAAGGCTGCTTTTGCTCTCTCTTCTTTGGAGGCCAAGCTTGGTCAGTGAGATTTCATAGTGTTCTACTTGTTTTACATTGCATTAGTCCATTTCAGTCTCTTCACGCATTTCAGATTCATTGTATTGCCTCTTGCAACACAGTAATATTCCATGACAACCAAGTGCCCTTCCCCAATCCCATTCCAGTGAGTCTTTCCCTGTAACAGCAGCCAAAGCAAATCCCAGCCCAAAACCTGTTAAGCAGAATCAAGCAGCTCCCTTCAATATATAGGTGGGCTAATATCCTAGCACTCCACCTGATGGAGGGAGATATGTCCTCACTGCTTCTTCACCCCTCTAAGTTACTTGAAGCCATAGAACCGAAGACAACTTTTAGATTTTAACTGAACTTTGAAGGAGTTAGTTATTCCACCCATCTAATTCTGCAGGTAAGGAAATAGGTCCAAATAGGACCTACTGAGTCATACAGCTTAATAGCAGCAAAGCTGAGAACTTTGATGATCATCTTCCTAGCTCTGCTTGAAGCAGATACTTTATTACTAAAGGTGTATATGTTTGAGGAATTGATTTATAAGCTAATAGATTGCTCATTATGAGTGGGCCTTAAATAACTCCAGATGAACTTGTGATGTCTGTTTGAGAGGTGGGGGTAGGCAGAGAGAGACAGGGACAGAGAGACAGAGAGACAGAGACAGACAGACAGAGAAAAAAAGGGAAGACACAAAGAAGACAAAAGGACAGAACCAAAATAACAACAACGAGAGAGAAAATTGGACAAATACACTCAGAGGGACAAAGAGAGTGAGAGAGAGGAGGAAAGAAGAAAGAGAACAGGAGAGACACTGAGTGAGAATAGAAGATCCCGGGCCTGGAGAATTTGTTCTGCTTCCTCTTCTTGCTTGAATGCAACAAATGTTATTAGTTCCAAACAATGAGATCAGCACCATTAGTCTGAATCGCTTCTTGTAAAGATCTATTCTTTCTCAATTTTAGTTATTTATCATAATTATTTTACTTTTTAAAATACTCAGTGCTCCTTTTTGCTTTTATTCAGAGCTTTACTGAACATTGAAAATGAGAATGAAATGTGCATAATACTTTCAAGAAAAAAAATCTTAGAATTGTTAGGGATCTTCAGGTTTTCCCTTCTGCAGGAGGCCTTTCCCCTTTCTTCTACTTGTTCACTCCTCAATTGCTCTGAACTCACTTTTTATATAAGAAATAGTTACGGACTTGTTTGTGTGTTGTGCCCCCATTAGAAGGTGAGCCTTTCAGAGACTTTTTTGGGTTATTTTATCTTATCCAAGGCAACTGTTGAAGTGAATGTCTAAGATTTTTGTTTTTTCCTCCTTCTCTCCTCCCCTCTCTCCTTCCCTCCCTTCCTTCTTATTTCCTCCTTTGCTCTCTTTTTCCCTCCCTCCCACCTTTCCTATCTTCCTTCCTTCCTTCTTCCTCATTTCCTTCCTTCATTCTTCCTCCCTTCATTCCTCCTTTCTTCCTTCCATTCATCCTTCCCTCCTTCCTTCTTTCCTTTCTTCCCTTTTAGAAGTAGAATGACAAAGTGACAAAATGCTGAATGTGGAATCCGGAAAATTATGGTTTCTAATCCTGCTCTGGACACCTAGTATCCATGTGATTTAAAGTCTCTCCACCCAGCTTGCTCCCTCTAAAAATGAGGATAATATCTTCACATAAAATGTAGTAAAAAGTTTACATTATATATATATATATATATATATATATATATATGTGTGTGTGTGTGTGTGTGTGTGTGTGTGTGTGTATGTATATATAGATGCAATACACACATATACACATACATACATTAATATACACACATATATGTATATATGTGTGAGCTTTGTGAACCTTAAAGTGTTACATACATCAAATATTGTTATTATAATTTGATTATCAGCTCTTTAGAATGGTCTTTAAAAGTAAAATAACCCCTCAGTTGAAAAGCTCCAAACCTCTGACCTCTTACTCTGGATTGTAACCATTTTTGTGGGATGACTGCTCATTGTAAGTTCACTTCTTAACTTGATGAAAACTTCTAACAGTTTGAAACAATGCTTTCTGTATTTGGACATAGAGAGACAGGCCATATAATAATAATAATAGCTAGCATATATATAGCACTTTAAGATTTGCCAAATACTTTACATATATCATTTCATTTGACCTTCACAATAACATCGGAGATAGGTATTAATATTATCCCCATTTTGCAGATGAAAAAAATGCAGGCAGATAGAAGTGAAGTGATTTGTAGAGCATCAGACTAGTGAGTGTCTGAGGCTGCTTTTGAACTCAGGTCTTTTTAACATCCAAGACAGTCTTTGCTGAGTCATTCATTTCCTCCATACCTGTCTGAATGGCTGGTGAAGAATTCATCCTTCTCATTTTGACCTTCAAACAAGCATTTACAGCTATCACACTAAAATTTACACAACAATGAAAAAGGCAGTGTGGTGTAATGGATAGAGAGCTGGACTCAGAGCCATGTTGGTTTCTATCTGCATATTTATTTCTCCCAGTACGAAAGGACAAGAGAAATAAGTCCAGAAAGACCTAGGCACAGGCCCTGCTTCCCCATGTGCCATTTGTATTACTCTCAGCCAGCAAATCACAACCTCTCAGCATTCTAAGCAACTTTCTTAGAGAGTAAGTTACAGAGGGGGTACCCTCTTGTACTGAGAGAGGAAGCACCAAACTGGCTACTCCCTATAATAATGAAATCACAAATGGGGGAAAAATAAAAATCCCCAACATCTGTGCTGTGAAATATGTCTTTTGGGTCCTGGCCTTTTGGATGTCTTTATTGTTTCCTAGTTGTATCTGTTCCCAATTCTCCTTAGTGAATTGGCCTGCAGTATTTTGTTTATTTGTTTTGGTTTAATTTTTCTAGAAGAGAGCATCTGCTGCCCAGACCATGGACTCCAATCCATTCCATTCAGGTTGGATATGACAGAGTATATATTCTGCTGTCCTGAACTTGGAGAGCCCATGGTCACTATGATGAAGGCCCTTGAGGTAGGCTAGGGGAAGAGTCAGACGTTGAAATGAGGACAAAAGAAAGTACACAAAGAATAAACATGAATTGAAGGTGATTGTGAACATTACTGTCAACTTTGGTTATTTGCAGATTTTTTATATTATCCACTGCCAAGGCAAACAAAATAAGAGTTATGTAACTTTAACAAGTCATTAACTGGCTCATCCTATTTGTTTCCAGAGCCCTGCTAAGCTTCTCTTTGTGAATGTGTACATGGACATGGATTTTACTGTCTTTGCCAACATCTTTTTTTTTTTTTAACATAATTGGTCAATGTCTTTGTAGTTCTTTCCTTTATATTTTCTTCACCTTATGTCACTTAGGGCTTCTAATATTTATTCAAATTCTTTGTATTAATCATTTC
Source organism: Gymnobelideus leadbeateri (assembly GCA_011680675.1). NCBI lineage: Eukaryota > Metazoa > Chordata > Mammalia > Diprotodontia > Petauridae > Gymnobelideus > Gymnobelideus leadbeateri. The sequence continues at coordinate 365,550 of WOXC01003744.1, forward strand.
TTGTGCCAGAAACAACATTTCATTCCATTTATATATTCTCATTTGTTTAATTGATTCCCTAATAGGTTTTTTTTCTCCTCCCCAATCATTCCACAACACCATTCAGGAAGTCCCATTCAAGGCTCCCTTGGACAAAAGAATGTCAATTGTTCTACATGATCATTCTTGGCTTGGTAAAGACTATGACTATACATCACCCATTTTAAGTTCCCACCCAGGTGACCTGCTCAGTGGGCCTTTCCCACACATGACTTTCCATCTCTTGCCTTTGTGCAGCATTATGGGCTCTCACCCCCTGCCTGGATTTTTCTTACTCTTCACTTCCATCTCTTGGGATCCCTACCAATTTTCAAGGAGCATTCTCTAGAGGAAGTCTGATTTGCCAGTTGCTAGAATGTTGGGGGGAGTGGTCAAGTAGACCTCAATTCATATATTGCCTCAGAGGCTTACCTAAATTTGTGATCTTGGGCAAGTCATTTAAACTTTTTCAGCCTCAGTTCCCTAATGTGTAAAATGGGGATTAGAGGAGCACCTATCTTTTTAGGTGTTTTTTTGGATCAAGTGGAGTGATGTGCATAAAATGCTTTGCAAAATTGATAGAGCTAACCAAATGTGAGTTATTTGAATCTTGGAGATCACTTGGATATTAAAAATTTACAAGAAAAACCTCTTTAAATATTTTTCTTCAGTTAATAATTTTCTGTCTAATTTTAAATATGTTGATTTTTTTGTTGAATTTCATTTTAATAATTAAAACTGTCAATTTTATTTTCTTGTTTGTAGTGGCAAAAAGTATTTTCTTCCTTGTTCCCCTAATTTTTTTAGGTAATGTGACTTTTAATTTTTATATCATGTGCTTATTTAGAGCTTATATTGATATATGTTGTGAAATGCTGACCTAAACCCAGTGTTCTTAAATTGTTTTTTCTATCCTGGGCCCCTTTGTGAGCCTAATGAAGTCTTCTCAGAATAATATTTCTTTTATTTTTATTTTTATGTTTAAACAAATGCTTTATTAACTTCTGTTTTATATCATTCATTTCCGCCAGATTTTGAGTTTCAATCATTTTCCCCCATTATTCCCCTACCCAACCTCCCAGAATAGCAGTCCCACAATATATCACTTCCTCCAATCTGCTCTCTCCCATACCTTCTCCCATACCTCCATCCACTTTTCCATTAGAGGAAGGTAAATCTTTGTGTCGCAATGCCTGCACATCTGATCTCCCTATTACAAACAAAAGAGTATTAATAATAGTATTTATATATATTTGAAACATTTAATGTTAAGACCTCGAATTTCAGATCCATTTCCTTCCTCCCTTGTCACCCATTCCATCTTGGGAGATAAGTAATTCAGTATATGTTGTACATGTCTAGTTATGCAAAACATTATCATAGTAGATATATTGTACAAGGCTGCTTATAACTCCCTCCCACTCATCCCACCCCCCGCCTGGTCCATTCCCTACATGATCCTGTCCCTCTTCTATAGTGGGTACTTCCAACCTCCCCTCACCCCAAGGATGCCCTCCCATCCATCATCCCTTCTCTCATCCCCCTTCCCCCTATCCTGCTGCAGGTTGAGATATCCCATTTAGTATGTATGTCATTCTCTCCCTGAACCAAATTCAATGTGAATGTGGTTTTGCCTTTTTAGCCTTCCTATTCTCCCCCTCCCTTGCAACCACTTTCCCTTGCTTCTTCTACATGGGATAGTTTACCCTACCCTGTCTCTCCCCATCTCCTCTTGCCACTTTCCTCTCTCACCTCATAATTTCATCCCTTGAGTATTTTCCCTTCCCAACAAATTCAACCTATGCCCTCTATCCATATATAACTGCAACCATATACACACACATTCACATATGTATTCATATGACCACACACCCTTCTTACATTATTTTCATAGTGAGAAAGATATCATCAGTCACAGTTATTGCTTTTCCATATAGGAATGTAAATAGTTCAACTTTGATAAGTTCCTTTTGATTTCTTTTCCCTGATTACCTTCTCATGCATCTCTTCCTTGTTGTGTCTGGATGTCAAATTTTCTATTCAGTTCTGGTTTTTTCCTCAAGAATGCTTGAAAGTCCTCTATTCCACTGAATGACCATATTTTCCCCTGAAACAAAATACTCAGTTTTGCTGGGTAGGTGACCCTTGGGTTCATTCCCAGTTCTTTTGCCCTCTGGAATATCATATTCCATGCCCTTCGATCCCTCAGTGTAGAAGCTGCCAGGTCCTGGGCTATTCTGATTGTGTTTCCACAATATTGAAATTGTTTCTTCCTGGCTGCTTGTAGTATTTTCTCCTTGATCTGGGGATTCTGGAACCTGGCTATAATATTCCTGGGAGTTTTCTTTTTGGGATCTTTTTCAGGAGGTGATCGGTGGATTCTTTCAACCTCTATTTTGCCCTCTGGATCTAAAACATCAGGGCAATTTTCCTTGAGAATTTCTTGAAGGGTGATTTCTAGGTTCTTTCTTTGATCATGGCTTTCAGGTAGTCCAATAATTTTTAAATTGTCTCTCCTGGATCTATTTTCCAGGTCAGTGGTTTTTCCCATGAGATATTTCACATTGCCTTCTAATCTTTCATTTGTTTGGACCTGCTTAACAGCATCTTGATTTCTCATAAAGTCATTAGCTTCCATTTGCTCCAGTCTAACTCTGAAGGAATGAATCTCCTCAGTGAGCTTTTGAGATTCTTTTTCCATCTGGCAAATTCGACTTTTTAAGGCATTCTTCTTCTCATTGCCTTTCTGAGCCTCTTTTGCCATTTGAGTTAGTCTGTTTTTAAGGTGTTATTTTCCTCAGTCAGGGTGTTGACTGTCATTTCATACTTTTCTTGCATCTTTTTCATTTCTCTTCCCAAATTTTCCTCCACTTCTCTTATCTGCTTAAGGTCCTCTATGGCCTGTAGCCAGCTTGTATTTTCATTTGGGGCTTTTGGTGCAGGAGTTCTGACCTCACAGTCCTCCTCCATGCTTTGAGCCTCTTTGCCCCTAAAATAGGAGTCCAATGTTGAACTTTTCTGTTTATTTTGTTTCGTTTGCCTAGGCATATTGCCACTTAATTACTTGATTTTGGGGCTTATTGCCACAGCAAGACTCTGCCACCGGACAGGGGAGTTTCCGCCCAAACGTGGGGTCTTCACAACTTCTGCCAGTTGGGTGGCCTCTGTAAAGCCTCCACCCACTCTGGCAAGTTGGATACCCACCCCAAACTTCCCCCCCCAGACCACAGTCCAGATCCAGGCAGTTTAAAGCAAAAGCGATTAACCCCCAGACTGATTGCCGGATCTTCCTACAGTTCGAAGACCAGGAGCTAGAGCCACTGCTGATGCTGCAAAATGGCTTCTGTGCAGCAGTTTCTTCAGCAGCTTTTTGCCCCCGGGGGAGGAAGCCATGTGTTCTCCAAATACTGGTCCCAAAGTCCATAGGGCACTAACCTCTCACTTTGTCCTAGGCATATCTGTGGTGATAATTCTGGAATCGCCATAATTGCTGGTGTTCTGGGGTTCCACCAGCCGGCTGAAGGCCCGGCCGCCCTGGGGCTAACACCTCGGACCTGGGCTCACTCTGAGGTCTGCGCTTTCTGTTCCCTGTGTGCTGGGCTGCCTACTCTCAGAGCGCTGTGCTGGCGGCTCCCTGCAGGGCTGCTGGGCTGTCCTCAGCAGCAGGTTAGCTTCTCTGTGCCGTCCTGTGGGTGCTGTGGCTCCAGAAGTTGTTAGGAGCTCCCTTTCACATTGTTTGAAATTTGTGTGGGGCAGAGCACATTGGAAATGCTGTTTCTACTCTGCCATCTTGGCTCCGCCCCCGCCTTGGATCTCAACATTGCATCTTAAAATTAAGTTAATACGGGATCCATAAGAATCTTTACTGATTGTTTAGCAGCCTCCATTTCTACTGGAGTTTGGCCCTACTGATGTAGAGCTCAACAGAATATTTTGCCATTTTCCTCTCTGATGCAAACATGATCCATTTTTTGAAAATAAGGTGTCATTTACTTCTTACCCAAAGAAGAGAATACTGGCAACCCCTCCATTTTTCAATATCAATGAAAGAATTTGCAGTTTGTATCACTCAAAAAAATCTATGAATGTGAACAAACCACCCCAAAGTGTCATGCATTTGTCTTATGTTTAGTTTTTATTATATTTTATTATTTATTTATTATAAACTTTTGTTTATTTATTATTTATTATTTAATTTATTCATTCATTATTTTATAGTTCTTTATATTTTATTCATTTTTAATTACTTACTTTTATTTATTATTATAAACTCACTTACACTTTTAATCAAATACTTTGAAGAGATCTGATCATAGTGAAAATGCTTAAATATTTCCTGTCTAATGAAAAAGAAAACTCTATTTCAAACATGCCACTACCAAGAATTTCAGGAATAATCAATATAAGCATCATCTTTTAGGGAGATAGTCTAAGTCTCCTACAGTTTTTTCCTGGTACTCAATCCATTATTATCACAGTTGGATAGAATTTAGTATGGCTTTCAAGTCAAAGAAGGAATCATACCAAAACATGATATTAATCACTTGATACATGTGAATAAAAATAAAGTTTTGTGGATTGACTGAAAAGCACATTAAACAGCCACTTCATCTCTCAGAGAGTTCCTCCCACCATATCAAAATATCACCTGTCTATAACAAGGGGCTGTGGAGCAGACATTCACTGCACAGTCAGGGCAGCTCACATAACTCAGACCACTGATAAATCAGGGAATGGTTCTCCTTAGCCCTTTGACTCCAGGATGGTTCTGGAAGTGACCTGGAGCATCTTCTGCTGGGTACCTGCCATCCAACTCAATGTCATAGTAACACTTGAACTTAACAAGGTAAGGGCCGAGGCTAGCCTGTTGATTTCTTGGGATAGCTATCTGTTACCTTGTGCTTGGGGGAGGAAAAAAAGGCAGTTGTTGACTTAGGCTTGTCTAGGCAAACACATATTTCTGCTGCCCCATGTTGTAGCTAATGTTACTGCTAGGAAAGATGGGTTGGGGAGAGGGAAAAAAAAGATCCTTTTCCTTCTGCTGCAAGTCCAAAGAAGAAATCTCATTGGACGCCTTCCCCCATAAGGTCTGAAATAAACAGAACTTTTTCTCCTTGTTTTTAGTAAATCCCTGTGGAGTGGGTAATTCCTCTTTATTCTGTTACCAGGTATCTTCATTAACATCCTCTCCTATCACAGGAGCCAATCAGGAGTTACTTCAACTCTCCAAAAGTATATATCTCTCAGCAAAAAGTCATAACACACATCCCACTTCATAGGTGCTGCCATGCTCCGGCAAGTCATGGATTGCCTGGCTCATCCCTGTCACACATAAAATGTGAAAAATAATACTTAGACTGTTTATGTCACAGGATTTTTGTGAAGGAAGTGCTGAAAATTACAGACACATGGATTTTGTCCACTCAGATATATATATATGTCTATTATTGATCTCAAAAGTAGAAATTCAAATGGTAGTCATAATTTTAGAGCTGGAAAGGACATCAGAGGTAATCTAGACATTCTGGCAGTGTCCACTCATTGGGATTCCATTGATTTTGGATACACCATTCACAGAAGCAGATTAGTAAATTGCATCTGGATCTATAGTCTTAGAGAATTGCTGGGACTCTTATAGGTTAAGGGCCTTACCCTTGGTCACATGGCCAGTATGTGTCAGAGGCAAAACTTGAGTTCAGATCTTTCTGAGCCCAAGGCCACCTCTGAGCAGTATCTGGCAGAAAGCAAGTGTTTAATAAATGATGACTGATTTTGTTGAGTGTCATCTTGCCATTTATTAAACAACGATTAGGCATTTGGGTGAGAGAATTATCAAAATCAATGTATGGAAAATGGGTTCCTAGTTTAAATCAGATAAGATTGTGGGGGTGCTATTAACCAAAAAGTATCTCCACTCCTATTGCATCATTACTCAGGGTACATATTCACCACTTGGAAAAAAATCATAACCTGGCAGAAAGTAAAGCATTCATATTTTCCCCGGCTGTAAGCCAAATCAAACCATTCATTTTAATTACAGGTGAATAATCACACCCTTACATTTCTTACCAATCACGTCAGCCTTGCTTTGCTTTGTGATTGATGTGAGGTGTTGAATGAAGACCTTTTAATTCAGCCCATCTGGCGAGCTTTGGTTTCACTTCCTCCCGAACAGGTTCAGGTCAGGCCTAGCTTGTCAAATGTGTTGAAAAGGCCTGCCTCAATGAAACTGAAAAACAGCCTCCAGAGAGAAGACTTGTCTGTGATTGAACACCCTGGTGGGGCAGCAGATGGTTGAGGAGGCTTTTTTTTACTCTCTTGGACCTGCAGTAGTAACCCATAAAATTGAGGGGAGAAGTGACTTTTGTCCTGGTGCCAATCCTTGAGTCTCCCTAGCAGACCCCACCCCAACCTGCCACTTCTGGCTCAGGCTCTGCCATTCCACTTTAGAATGGAGTCAATAGTGCCCACTCTTAGTTGAAAATAATTTTTTTCTAACTAAAATCTAATATGGCTGAGTTTTCCATTTTAAGTTTCTATGGTTGTGGTATCTTAAGGAAGGTCATAGATTTAGAATTGTCAGATCATTAAAGTTAACCCTCTAATTTTATAGATGATGAAACTGAGGCCCGGTATACATCAGAGCTCAACATAATGCCTGTTTTATAGTAATCACTTAATAGGTGCTTGCTTATTGAAGTGACTTGTCCAACTTTTCTTAGGTAGAAAATGTTCTAACTGGGATTTAAACCTAGAACTTCCAATGCCATGTTCAGGGCTCTTCCCACTGTAACATCTTTAAAAAAGTCTTGAATTTCAAATTCTATCCTTCCCTCTCTCTCTTCCCCCTCCATGAGATGGTAAGCAATATGATACAGGCAGTACATGTGCAATCATATAAAACATATCTCCCTATTAGTCATTTTCTGTAAGAAAATTCAAACTGAAAAAAGAGAGAAAGAAAGTGAAAAATAGTATGCATTGGTTCATATTCAGATGCCAGCAGTCCTTTATCTGGGGGGCAAATAGCAATTTTCAACATGAGTCCTTTGGAATTATCTTGGATCATTGCTGAGTATTACTGAGAATACCTAAGTCATTCACAGTTGTTCATTGTACAATATTGCTGTTATGGTGTACAGTGTCCTCCTAGTTCTGCTTATTTCAAGCTGCATCAGTTCATGTAAGTCTTTTCAGGTTTTTCTGAAACTGCTCATCATTTCTTGCAGCACAAAAATATTGCATTATAATCATATACCACAGTTTGTTCAGCCATTCCCCAATTGATGGACTATTCCTTAATTTCCAGTTCTTAGCAACCCCAAATGAGCTCTTATAAGTATTTTTGTACAAATAAGTCCTTCCCATCCCTCCTTTTTATCTCTTTGGGATACAGACATAAAATGGCATTGCTGGATCAAAGAGAATGCACAGTTTTATAGTCTTTTGGTGCCAATATTATTATCCTCATTTTCCAGATGAAGAAGTGAATCCTGAAATGAGAAATAGAGTAGTCATTGTGATTCAGTGTTGTCTCTGAAGCTTTTCAGTGAAATCCACAGGGATTTTTCTTGGTCTGGTGCTATATAACATTTTCTTTAAAATCAATAACCTGAGTGAATTCAGAGATGTTTTGTTCAACAAATTTGAAGTTGTCACTAAGTTGGTAGATGATTTATACCTGTGAAATCATGCAAAACATATTTTCATATTGGCCATGTCACAAAAAATGAGGAAAATAAAGAGAGAAAATTATACTTCAATTTGCACTTAGAGTTCATATTTCTTTCTCTCTAGACATGAGTAGCAATTTGCATCATGAGTCCTTCAGAATTGTCATGGATCACTGTATTGAAGGGAGTAGCTAGGTCTTTCACAGTTGATCATCATTACCACATTGTTGTTACTGTGTACAATGATCTGCTGGTTCTGTTCACTTTACTTTGCATCAGTTCATATTGGTTTTCCCAGATTTTTCTGAAACCATGCTGATCATCATTTCTTGTAGCACAATAGTATACCATCACTATCATATCACAGATTGTTCAGTCATTTCTCAATTGATGGGCATCTCCTCAATTTCCATTTCTTTGCCACCATAAAAAGATGCATTTTTTTACATAAAAGTTCTTTCCCTCTTCCTTTGGTTTCTTTGTGATACTAACCAAGTAGTGACAATGTTGGATCAAACATATGCATGGATTTTTAGACCTTTAGGCATAGTTCCAAATTTGACACCTGCTTTCTATGTGTTCCTGGATAAATTACTTAATCTCTGTACATCTCAGGTAACTCCTCAGTACTTACTCACTTATTCATTGAAAAATTGAGAGCTCCACTGGTAGATAGGGAAAAACAAAATCAAAAACAAATCACAGATCCTTTCTGGATTCTTGTCTAAAAGAAATTGTAAAAATTACTGGAAAAAATTTAAAAGTATGATAAAGTTTTTAATTTTTTTTTTGCTTTCTTTTAAAATGTATTATTATTGTTGCTATCATCATCACCATCATCTTCATTATTATCATTACCACCACCTTGACAAACATTAACACACATATTGTCCAAAGAGGAAGAGGAAAGGAAGATTGTTTATGATATTACCATTATATACAGGTTTTTTTTAAATTCAGTTGACACAGTAGTAACTGACATTTCTCTGCTTATCTGTTTCCTCTTCTGAACTTCCTTCTGCTCTCTGCTGTATAGTTTAAAAATATTTCTTTTACACTCTTTACTTTTCTTATTTTCTGCTTCCCCATATCTGTTCTACCTCCAGCTTCCACAACCTTAAAACCATTTTTGAAAAAAAAAGTAAATAAAACAACAACATAGATTGGTCATGTCTAAAAGTGTATATCTCATCCTGGATCTTTAGCCCATAACTTCTCAGTCAAAAGGAAGACATTATCATTCTTCTGGAGTTGTGATCGGTCATCACATTGATCTGAGTTCCTAAGTCTTTCACTACCATAATGTTGTAGCATTGTAAAAATTGCAATGATGATTCTTCTCCCTTAACTTTATATCAGCTCTTACAAGTCCATTCAAGTGTCTCTGGATCTGTCCCTTATATAATTTTTATGTTCAACAATATTCTATTATGGTTGTATGGCATAATTTGTTCAGCCATTCTTCTAATGAGGGGAACAATCTTATTTCCAGATCTTTGATATATCAAAAGTGGCTATACAAACACATACATATCTATGTGTGTACATATATGGATATACATGTGTAAGTGTATGTGTGGAAATAGGTATATGCACATATACACATGTGTAGTTATATGTATATATGCATACATATGATTTAGAAAGGAAGTTTCTTTTCTTTCTTTTGTTGCTGAATTTTGTTTGTATTACAAAGAAAGTGTGAAAATTTTTGTGGACTTAATTTATATTCGACCGTTTTATACAAGTTTTGTTTTAATTATTTTATTAGAATTTTTAGATTTCTTTAAGTAAATTATCAAATTATCTACAAAGGTAATTGTGTTCTCTCTTTTTCTTTGCTTATTCATTAAAATTTTTCTTATCTTATTGTCAATGGTAGTATTTCTAGAACTGTCATGAATAATAGTAGTGAAGATAGACATCTTCACTTTACCCTTGATCTTATTGGAAAAGAGAGGCTCCATTACACACACAAAACCACACACATGCACACATCTACCTCTTGATTTTAGAAAAAAATTGTTTACTATATTAGGGAATGATCTCTTCTTATGCTTTTAAAAATATTTTCCCATGTCTATTGATATAATCATGTGATTTGTATTATTTTTATCAATTAATATAGCCTATTATGTTTAGAATTTTACAAATATTGCATTTTGGGTAGAAGCCCAACATAGTCACTAGTGTATGGTCTTCCAAATTTATTCTTGTAGCCTATTTGCTAGCATTTCTTCCAATAATTTTGCATCCCAATATTCATTAAAGATATTGAACTACATTTTTCTTTCTCTATTATCTCTCCCTAACTTAGGCATTGGAATCATATTTGTCTAAAAAAAGGAATTTGGTAGGATTCCTTATTTTATATTTGGCAAATAATTACAGAATATAGGAATTTAACATTTTTTTTGGATAGAATCAATAGAATTAATTTCTAAATCAATCATGTTCTATATTTAAAAACTTATGAATATAGTTAATATTTTATTAATTTTTTAAAAAGGATTTAAATTTCTTATTTTTTAAACAGAAGATTTTATTTTATCCATTCATTTCATTTAATTTATCAATTTTGTTGGCATATAATTGATCAAAATAGTTTCTAATGATAATTTTCTTTATTTCCTCTTCATTTGTGATGGTGTTTTTTCCCCCTTTTTATATTGAATATTTGGCTTTTCTCTCCTTTTAAAATAACATTAACTAAAGGTTGATCTTTTTGTAAGATCTTATACCCCTACTTTTTGTAAGATTTCATACCTCTACTTAATAATTACATAGGGATTGACTATTTGATTGAATTAATCAGTCAGAGGTATGGATAAGTCTCAGACACCCACCTTAAAACAATCTATAAATCAAAACCCACTCAAATAAATGTGAATAACCTAGTTAATCAAGTAGGAGAAGGACCAGAATAATTCAAGCCATCAAAAGGAATGAAATGATGGCACAGGAAGTGTGTATTGGGATTGGCTGAATATATTCACTCATGTCCTAGGAGTCTTGTGAAAAATAGCAAGCTAGTTTAGAATCTGAGCATCTAAGTATTTGGCCAGTCCAGTGGAGAACAGCCCAGTGAAGCCCCTAAGAAGGAATTTCTGGGTGGTAGAGAAAGAAGGAAAAGGATCTCTTCCTCATCCTTCTACCATCTCCCACTTGACTAGTTGATGACTGTGAAATTCACAATGTTGGAAAATGTTGGTTTTCCAATAAACATTTTGTAATTTTCCCCAGAAAAGCACTGACTGAAAACTATGTATTTCTCAAGAGTCAAACAACATATTCCACAAAGAGGCTAGCAGAAAATAATACCATACTTATGTGGAGCTTCATGATGCCTCCACAAAACCAAAATGGACTTTTGACAAGCAAGTTCTATAAGTTAGCTCCTTTGCCATATGTACTCTCTAGTTTTGAGCCCAAACCCTTTATCTGTTTTTGAAAGATCATGCCCTTGTTGGAGGATGGGGAAGTTTTAACTATTCTTAATATACTACCCATTTCTAAAGATAGAATTTGGATGAATAATTGATATCAATTTATAATTAATGAGGGAAGCAAAATGGAGCAAGGGGGAGCTTGTGAATTATAGTACTAGGAAAACAGCCCCTAGCCCCCTAGGGCACATTAGAATCCTGATGTGAGATGTAGTAGCTACTCTCTAGGTACTAAGCTGTTAGTACAAATTAGTGATTGAGATAGAAGATTTAAAACATGTGCTACATAATACACTGGGATTAAAAAAAAATAAAACAATGACTAGTTTTATGTATAGCTCTCTTTTGTTTTAGATGTTTTTATCTCTTCTTTGATTTTCAGAATTTTTATTTTTTTGTTTAGCTTTTATATGTGTTAGTCTTCTCATATTTTCAGTTGCATGACTAATTATTTGCACTGTTTTTCCTCTTCCCCATCAATGAAAGTGTTTATGGATATGAATTTTCTTCCAAGGACTGCTTTGGCTACCTCCAAAAGTTTTTCAGTATTGTTTTATTGCTAATAACTATCTTTGATGAAATTATTTATAGTTTTTGGGATCAGTTATATGATCCATGAATTCTTTTTTTTAAGTTTTTTTTGCTTTTTGGTGGGCAATTGGGGTTAAGTAACTTACCCCAGGTCACACGGCTAGTTTGTGTGTGTGTGTGTGTGTGTGTGTGTGTGTGTGTGTGTGTGTGTGTGTGTGTTAAGTGTCTGAGACTGGATTCGAACTTTGGTCCTCCTGACTCTGGGGCTGGCAATCTACTCATTGCACCACTTAGCCGCCCTGATCCATGCATTCTTTAACTTTAAATCATTTTATCTCTAAGTTTGAATAATTTCTCCAAATGCCATCCATTGGTTATAATTTTTATTTTGGCGTGGTCATTAAAATGATTAATATTTTTGCTATTCTGAATTTTTTTGTGAGGATTTTATGCCTTGATATAGGATCAATTTTTATAAAGGTGTCATTTACATCTGAGAAATATGCACATACCTTTCTAATTCCATTCAGGAATTGTCAGACATCTATCACTTCTAGATTAAAATATATATATATATATATATATATATATATATATATATATATATATATATATATATATGGAGATGCTTAATTCTTTTTGTTTAACTTATTTTTTTTATTTTATTTTTTATTTTATTTTTAAACAAATACTTTATTAACTTCTGTTTTACATCATTCATTTCTGCCAGATTTTGAGTTACAATCATTTTTCCCCCATTATTCCCCTACCCAACCTCCCAGAATAGTAGTCCCACAAGATATCACTTCCTCCAATCTGCTCTCTCCCATACCTTCTCCCATACCCCCATTGACTTTTCCATTAGAGGAGGGTGAGTCTTTGTGTCCCAATGCCTGCACATCTTATCTCTCTATTACAAGCAAAAGAGTATTAATAATAGTATTTATATATATTTGAAACATTTAATGTTATGACCTTGAATTTCAGATCCATTTCCTTCCTCCCTTGTCACCCATTCCTTCTTGGGATATAAGTAATTCAGTATATGTTGTACATGTCTACCTATGCAAAACATTATCATAGTAGATATATTGTACAAGGCTGCTTATAATTCCCTCCCACTCATCCCACCCCCCACCTGGTCCAGTCCCTACATGATCCTGTCCCTCTTCTATAGTGGGTACTTCCAGCCTCCCCTCACCCCAAGGATGCCCTCCCATCCATCATCCCTCCTCTCATCCCCCTTCCCCTATCCTGCTGCAGGTTGAGATATCCCATTTAGTATGTATGTCATTTTCTCCCTGAACCAAATTCAATGTGAATGTGGTTTTGCCTTTTTAGCCTTCCTTATTCTCCCCCTCCTTTGCACCCACTTCCCCTACATGAGATAGTTTACCCTACCATGTCTCTCCCCATCTCCTCTTGCCACTTTCCTCTCTCACCTCGTAATTTCATCCCTTGAGTACTCTCCCTTCCCAACAAAATCAACCTATGCCCTCTATCCATATATAAATGTAACCATATACACACACATTCACATATGTATTCGTATGACCACACCCCCTTCTTCCGTTATTTTCATAGTGGGAAAGATATCATCAGTCACAGATATTGCTTTTCCATATAGGAATGTAAATAGTTCAACTTTGATAAGTTCCTTTTGATTTCTTTTCCCTGATTACCTTCTCAGGCATCTCTTCCTTCTTGTGTCTGGATGTCAAATTTTCTATTCAACTCTGGTTTTTCCTCAAGAATGCTTGAAAGTCCTCTATTCCACTGAATGACCATATTTTTCCCCTGAAACAAAATACTCAGTTTTGCTGGGTAGGTGACCCTTGGGTTCATTCCCAGTTCTTTTGCCCTCTGGAATATCATATTCCATGCCCTTCAATCCCTCAGTGTAGAAGCTGCCAGGTCCTGAGCTATTCTGATTGTGTTTCCACAATATTGAAATTGTTTCTTCCTGGCTGCTTGGAGTATTTTCTCCTTGATCTGGGGATTCTGGAACCTGGCTATAATATTCCTGGGAGTTTTCTTTTGGGGATCTTTTTCAGGAGGTGATCTGTGGATTCTTTCAACCTCTATTTTGCCCTCTGGATCTAAACATCAGGGCAGTTTTCCTTGAGAATTTCTTGAAGGGTGATTTCTAGGTTCTTTCCTTGATCATGGCTTTCAGGTAGTCCAATAATTTTTAAATTGTCTCTCCTGGATCTATTCTCCGGGTCAGTGGTTTTTCCCATGAGATATTTCACATTGCCTTCTAATCTTTCGTTTGTTTGGATCTGCTTAACAGCATCTTGATTTCTCATAAAGTCACTAGCTTCCATTGCTCCAGTCTAACTCTGAAGGAATGAATCTCCTCAGTGAACTTTTGAGATTCTTTTTCCATCTGGCAAATTCGACTTTTTAAGGCATTCTTCTCCTCATTGCCCTTTTGGGCCTCCTTTGCCATTTGAGTTAGTCTATTTTTTAAGGTGTTGTTTTCTCAGTCAGGCTGTTGACCCTCATTTCATACTTTTCCTGCATCCTTCTCATTTCTCTTTCTAATTTTTCCTCCACTTCTCTTATTTGATTTTTAAAGTCTTCCTTAAGGTCCTCTATGGCCTGCAACCCACTCATGTTTTCCCCTGGGGCTTTTGGAGCAGGACTTCTGACCTCACAGTGCTTTTCCTGCTCTATGCCCCCAAAATAGGAGTCTAGGGTTGCATTTTTCTGTTTCCTTTGCCTTGGCATGTTGCCACTTAATTACTTGACTTTTGGGCTTGTTGCCACACTATGGCTTTAAGGCCAGATAGAGGAATTTTCGTCCCGAACGTGTGGGGGGCAACTTCCGTTTCTGGCAAGCTATAAACCCACCCACAACTTCCACCCTAGATCACAATTCAGATCCAGGGAGGTTAAAGCAAGAGCGATTACCCCCCAGGACTGATCGCTGGATCTCCCCACGATTTGTAGGCTGGGAGCCGGAAATGCCTCTGAAAACTACAAAATGGCGTGTCTCCTCAGTGGCTTCTAGCCCCCAGGGGAGGGAGCTGACGCATTCCCAAATACAGGTCCCAAAGTCCATAGGACACTAACCTCTTACTTTGTCCTAGGCAAGTCTATGTTGATAATTCTGGAGTTGCCACAGCTCCTGGTGTTCTGGGGTTCCTCCAGCTGGCTGCTGGCCCTGCCGCCCTGGGGCTAAAACCTCGGCTCACGCGGACCTGGGCTCAGCTCGGCTGGGCTCCTGCGCTCTGCGCGTTGCGGCTCCCAGACCGCTGCGCTGGTCCTTCCTGCAGGGCTGCTGAGCTGTCCTCAGCGGGAGGTTAGCTTCTCTGTGTCGTTCTGTGGGTGCTGGGGCTCCAGAAGATTTTCAGAGTCCTTTTTTACATAGTTTGTGGAGAATCTGGGGGCAGAGAGGCTTGGACGAGCTGTTTCTATTCCGCCATCTTGGCTCCGCCCCTTGTTTAACTTATAAAACAATTGAATGGGTCTGAAAGGAGCAGAGGTCCTGATAATCATTATTTTGCTTTCTTTTTCTCTTTATAATTCGATTAAATTTTCTTTGACATAGTTGGATGGTGTGTCATTTATATATACAAATAAATATTGATATTATTTAATTAACTGTGGTGCTTTACAGGGAAATTTAATTTATCTGTTTATTGCTTTTAAACTTATTTATTATTTTTACCTTTTTACTGAGATTATTGCTTTTTACTGAGATTATGGCTTTCTCTGTTTTTCCCCTCGAAATATAATAGATTCTTCTTTAAACTTTCATTTTTACTGCCTATGAATCTTTATGTTCTCTTAAATATTTAAATCTGTTAAATATGGACAATATAGTGTTGGATACTGCTTTCTAATCTATCCTATCTTCCTCCATTTAATTAATGAATAAATCCTATTCACCTTGGCAATTGTTTTTTTTTTTTTTTATTTCCCTCTATAATCTCTTAGGCTTTCTTTCCTGAGCTCCTGTTTACGAAGAAGATGAAGATGAAGATAAAGAAGGAACTTGATCAACACTAGAAACCTATAATTGAAGTAGTCTTTGCTTACTTCTCTGCCATTCTTTTTTCTCCTTCACCCTGACTCAGATTTCTGGTTCTTATACTTTCTTTTTCTTTTTAATCTCCCCCTTTTGATCTATCCTCTGAAGTTGGTATTTGACTTTTTTGTGACTATTTCCTACATGTTTCTACTCTTTTGATGTCCTCTGTTCCTTTTCCTTTTCCCTACCTGTTCCTTGTTGAAGTTAATATATCTAATACACCATACACTTGCTGTTTATATATATACATATATATATATATATATGTATATACACATATATATATGTATGTGTGTGTGTGCGTGTGTGTACATATATGGCTTTGTTTTCAACCCTATGTCTGGTTCATGATGCCTGCCCCCTTCACCCTTTCCTCCTTGTTTGTACACTTCTTCTCTTGTGCAAAAAAAGCTAGTAAATCCCTTCTCCTCAAATCATTGTTTACTTAGTCCATCTCTACCTTTTTTTTTTTTACCTCTGTCAAAACCAAAAATACCAGAGTAAATCCAAAGCCATGCCCTATATATGTGAGTAATATATTAGTTAACTAGCTTTCTTCTTCCCCTATTAGGATGTAAGTACTTTAGCATCGCTTAGCCCATTCTGGTAGCTCCCAGAATGTTTCTCTTCTAGACATTTAAATCTCCTCTGTTTTTAGTATAAAGTTTCTACCAAATTCTCATTTTTATGATGTTTGAATTACTCCAGACTATTGAAGTTCTGTTTTCTCCCTGTAGGAGCATCCTTAGTTTTTCAGAATAAATTATTCTTGGTTCTAGGTATTTATTTTAGATAATAGCTATATGGAACAATAGCTACAGCAGTGGGCCTGGAGTCGGGAAGACCTGTGTTCAAATCTAGCCTCAGACACTTACTTTACCACAGGTAGTCAGTTAACCCCTGCCTCAGTTTCCTCAACTGTAAAATGAGGATAATTATGGCATTTATCTCACAGAATTAGTGTGAGGATCAAATATTTGGAAAATGCTTAGCTGAGTGCTTGGCAAATAAGTGGTAATTCATAAATTCTAGTTACTATTTATTTTTCACATTTTGGAAGATCATATTCTAAGGGTTTTTTTGCCCTCTTTTGTTGGTAGTTACTAAGTCTGTTATTCTTACTATGGCTTATTGGTTTTTGAGCTCTTTCTGAATGCTTGGAGCCCTGGATTTGGACTATGACATTCTTAGATATCGTGCTGTTGGTAGTGGATTTTTTTTTTTTTACTATGGGTGAATTCTTTTGATTTACATTTTGCCTAAATAGATCTGTGAATTTTTCTTTGGAGATTTCTTAAAACATGGTACCAGTTTTTTGCTAGTAGCCTCTATCTCAGTCCCTACAAATTACTTTTAGTGATTTCAGTGATTTTAAAATGGTTTCTCCTCAATCTGTTTCACAAGACAGTTGTTTCTAATAGGACATACCTTATATTTGCTTTAGAATTTTTCTATCTTTTTACTTTTTTCTAATATTTCTTATCTCATGGACTCATTGAATTCTAATTGTTCCATTCTATTTTTTCACCCAGGAAAACCTAGGTAAGGTTGTCGACATTCTGTTCTAAACTATTTAGAAATATCTTTTATTTTATTTAAAAAATTTCTTTTGAAGCTCTCATTTTAATTTTAATTTCATTTTTATCTCTTGGTAAATTTCTTCAACTCACTCTTTTAGTCCTTGTGGACAAGACATCCCCCCCCACCCCAGCTCTTCTTCTGCCTCCTTTGTTATTACTCTACTCTCCTGATTCAAATCCTGGATTTGTCTTACCCCATGAGATTTCTTCATTGCATTTCCTGTTTTGTTCTTTTGATTCATTTTTCTAGCCTCAGTTATTCAGTTGAAACTTTGTCCTAGGGCCAGGCTCTGTCTATACCTTCTCCATCCTTGACTCTTGAGGGATTGGGTAACTCCTCTTTGATTCTGTCTTGTCTGTAATTTGGATATTGCTGCTATTGCTACTGCTGTTAGAGATGGGATACTTGAATCTGAGCCTCAAACCCTGACTTCTCTTTTAGTTTCCTCATGGTCCAACAAGGATGCTGGCTAAACTATCTACCCTCTTCGTGTACACTCTTCAGAGAGGAGTTGTCTCCAATCCCTATTGTAGACCTGACAAACCCCACTTGGATATTGATAAGTGAGTGGTCTCAGGCCCCCTGTAAAGACCCCAGCTGCAGAAGCCCTGGTGTTGAGTCATCACTTTCTCCTGCTTTCTTTCTAGTGCTCCAAGCATCACAGAGACCCTGTCTCACCTATATGAACTGGTTCTGTGCAGTTTTTGTTCTGACATGCCAGGGGAGGGGACTTGCTTCAGGCCCTAGTGACCAGAATTTGAGGTGACTTATGACTCACTTGGCCAGCCCTTATTCAGAATACTGGCTGGATTCTGCTTTATCAAGCAGGGCTCATGTTCTCTTTCCCTGCTGTGGTTCTTTTCTTCGCTATTGAAGGCTTCAGGCCCATTTACTAGCGGTTGCTTTAGTTTTCCTGATGGCACATTTCCCCCAATCTACCTCAGCAGCTTCAGATGTGTTTTCTAGAGTTTAAGTTCGGGTCCTTTGTGTGCTGCATTTCCTAGGTTCTGTCAGCCTATCACATTCTTGCTTAGTTTCTAAGGAAGGGAATGGTTTGTCTCTCTTCCTCTTGAATTTTCTTTACCATTGCTCTAGTAGGGGATCTTTTCAGATACCTACTATGGTATGTGGGAGAAAACTTGGCTCCCCTACAGCCTTTCATGTTGCTATCTTAGATGAAAGTCTTTAGGCAATATCTCATTTTTATTTGATATATTTTGTTTCTTAGACTTGACCAACTGTCATTAAGTGTATTTGGCACCATGCTAAGCACTGGATATACAAAGAATGGAAAACCGCCAAATAATCTTTGGTATCAAAGAGCTCAGAATAGAATGGGGGAGACAATATGCCAATAACTATGTACTGATATGTACCAAGGATATACTGATGGAAGACAGTAAGATTAAGGAGGTCTGGGGAAGGATTCTTGCAGAAGGTAAAACTTTAGCTAAGACTTACTCCAGGGAAGCTCAGAAGGAGACATGAGGAAGGAGAGACTGCTAGTTATGAGCCTAGACAGCCAATGAAAGTGCTTAGAATTGGTAGATGGAGGGTTGTGTCCAAGGAATATCGTGGACACCAGTGTTACTAGATTGCAGAGTATATGGGAGTGAAAGGTGTAGGAAGACTGGGAAGGTAAGAAGGGGCCAGGTTGTGAAGGGCCAGGCTATAACAGCCAAAATGAGGATTTGATATTTGACCCTAGAGGTAATGGAGAGTGACTAGAATTTATTGCATAGGGAGGTGAGATGGTCATATCGGTATTTTGAGAAAATCATTTTGACAGTTGAGAGGAGGATGCACTAGAGTGGGGAAATACTTGTGGCAAGAAAACTAACCATCAGGCTACTGCAACCATCTAGATGAGGAGTGATGATGACCTAAGCTAGGTTCATGGCAGTATCAGAGGAGAGGAGAAATCTTCAAGAGATGTTACAAAATTAGAAATGACAGGATCTTAAAACTGGTTGTGTATTGGGGTGGTGAGAGAAGGTGAGGAGTCATGAATGACACTTTAGTTATAAGTCTGGGTGATTGGGAGGATGGTGGTAACCTTGAGAGTAATATCGAACTTCAGAAGTTTTTGAGAAAAAACAATGAGTCCAGCTTTGGACATGTTGAGTCTAAGAGTCTATGAGATGTTCAGTTGAAGGTATATTTAATAGGCTTTAATAGTGTTTCATAGAGGGAATATAAAAATTTTATCCTTGGATTAAAAAATTATCTCCACAAATATAAGATGGGGATGCTGTGCTTATATAACATTCCATCTGAACGGATTATTTAGTAGTTGCTAATTGCTAACTCAAGAGGTGTCAACAGTATGATATAATATTTCTTCCACCCCAAAGCCAATGTAATCATAGTTTTCACTCAAAAAGCTTAATATCTAGGATGTGGGAAGTGATAGTCCCATTGCATGCTGCCCAAGTCAAACCACATCTGGAGTACTGTGTTCTATTAGGAACATCACACTTTAAAATAGATATATATATACTGTGAAATATACATAGGAGCATTGAGAGTCTCCAGGTCTCCCTCTAAGAATATCAGTTGAAAGAACTTGAAATCTTCAGCCCGGAGAAAAAAAATTTTTTGGATGACTGCTAGTTTCAAGTACCCAAAGAGTTATTACGTGTAAGAGAGAATGGACATGTCCTTCTTGGTCACAAAAAGAAGAACTAAAAGCAATGAAAAGTTAAAGGCATATTGAGACTTAAGGAAAAAAGAAAAATCTGCTGATGACTGGAGTGTCCAAAATTTGAATGGACTCCCTTAGGGGGTTAGTGGGAACCCCATCACTAGAATGCTCAATAAAAATTGGTGTGTTGTAGAGGGAACACTTATTCAGACAACTCTGAGATTATGTGATTCTCTAATTATGTGGGGAAAGGATCTTCTTCCTGCCACTTGAAACTTTCTTCTGGTCAATACACTTTAGGGGATATAGTAGGATTTATTATTTGCAATCTATATTGATGGAAAAGTGAGCCAATGGATTACTTTGAGGATAAAGGTAGAAAGCTCTGGGATATTAGAGGTTTTGAAAAATGTGATATGAAGGAATCTTTGGCTTTGAAGATGATTCTAACACTATATTCAAAGGGAAATTCTCAATTACTTTTGGTCATTTCATCCTGTAAGACTTTAATCTGCTTAACCACAAAGCTGTTTTGTGTAAACTTTGCATTTCTCGTAGCAACAAGCATGTGCCTCTATATCCACTGGTACGGGTGGCCTATGATTTTAATTGGATCCTTCTCTTATGTTATAAATTGCAACAGAAAAAAATAAAATAAAAGGCACTGGGTATAGTAGCTGAGGGTTCAACTCTGGAGTCAGGAAGACCTGTGTTCAAGTCCAGTCTGTAACACACGATGCGCGTGACTATGGGCAAGTTCCTTAACCTCTCACGGCCTTAAGAAGATCCCCAAGACTCCAAATGATAGGCAAGTTACTTTTATTTCTTTTTTTTTTTTTTTTGGCATTTTGCAGAACTTTATTACATTTTCCCAAAGTTCCACTTTCCATGACAGTAGTCCTTGAGCATCACTGTTTGGTGCTGGATTCTAGCAGGTCTTTTGCTTCATTTATTTTGGTTGCTAAATAAGGAGATCCACCTTTATCTGGGTGATTCAAAATCATGATTCTCCTGTGAGCTGTTCTAATCTTGGCCTTGCCAGCAGATGGGAGGAGCTTGAATCTTCTTTGCAGCATCTGTGATTACTTGTTCCAAAGGCTTCCAGATTTGAAATGCACAGCGACCTGCAAATGCAAAGGCCGCCACCCCTAGTCCCACTGCTATCAGTGTCCTGGCCAGTCCCTGGTCGAAGTCGGCCTCGGGCCGTTTGGCGGCTGGGGGCGCATACTCGGCATAGCGCACGCTCTCGCTGCTCGGCCCGGCGCCCCTGGCAGCCATGGTAATGTGGACAAGTTACTTTTCTGAATGTGTGGATGGAGCTTACATCCCAGGGGCCCCCTATTTTTAGAATGATAACTAGGAGAGAGTGACAAGGATTTCATACCAAGGACCTAAATTTAAAAGACATTAAAAGCATCTTCAGATGCATTGATCCAGAGCTTATAACCTCTTTTGTAAGAAGAATTAGTGTTTTTTTTTTTAATAGTAACTCTTAGATGGTCTATATCCTCTTCTCATTGGCTGCAATCCAGGTGAATTCCTTTCCATTCCACCCTTCCTCCAACTTCAAGAACCTTCCAAACACTGGTGGCTCCACTCACAGGGGCTAGTGTCAAGGCTTAAAAAGTTGATCTTGATTGGGCAGAGACAAGATGGCGGAGTAGAAACAGCATTTCCAATGTGCTCTGCCCCACACAAATTTCAAACAATGTGAAAGGGAGCTCCGAACAACTTCTGGAGCCACAGCACCCACAGAACGGCACAGAGAAGCTAACCTGCTGCTGAGGACAGCCCAGCAGCCCTGCAGGGAGCCACCAGCGCAGCGCTCTGAGAGCAGGCAGCACAGCGCACTGGGAACCTACAGAGCAGCCCGCAGAGTGAGCCCAGGTCCGAGGTTTTAGCCCCAGGGCGGCCGGGTCTTCAGCCGGCTGGTGGAACCCCAGAACACCAGCAATTGTGGCGATTCCAGAATTATCACCACAGATATGCCTAGGACAAAGTGAGAGGTTAGTGCCCTATGGACTTTGGGACCAGTATTTGGAGAACACATGGCTTCCTCCCCTGGGGGCAAAAAGCTGCTGAAGAAACAGCTGCACAGAAGCCATTTTGCAGCATCAGCAGTGGCTCTAGCTCCTGGTCTACCAACTGTAGGAAGATCTAGCAATCAGTCTGGGGGTTAATCGCTTTTGCTTTAAACTGCCTGGATCTGGACTGTGGTCTGGGGGCGGGGGGAGTTTGGGGTGGGTATCCAACTTGCCAGAGTGGGTGGAGGCTTTACAGAGGCCACTCAACTGGCGGAAGTTGTGAAGACCCCACGTTTGGGTGGAAGCTCCCCTGTCTGGTGGCAGAGTCCTACTGTGGCAACAAGCCCCAAAATCAAGTAATTAAGTGGCAATATGCCTAGGCAAATGAAACAAAATAAACAGAAAAGTTCAACATTGGACTCCTATTTTAGGGGCAAAGAGGCTCAAAGCATGGAGGAGGACTGTGAGGTCAGAACTCCTGCACCAAAATCCCCAAATGAAAATACAAGCTGGCTACAGGCCATAGAGGAGCTTAAGAAGCAGATAAGAGAAGTGGGGGGAAATTTGGGAAGAGAAATGAAAAAGATGCAAGAAAAGTATGAAATGATAGTCAACACCCTGACTGAGGAAAATAACACCTTAAAAACAGACTAACTCAAATGGCAAAAGAGGCTCAGAAAGGCAATGAGGAGAAGAATGCCTTAAAAAGCCAAATTTGCCAGATGGAAGAAGAATCTCAAAAGCTCACTGAGGAGATTCATTCCTTCAGAGTTAGACTGGAGCAAATGGAAGCTAATGACTTTATGAGAAATCAAGATGCTGTTAAGCAGATCCAAACAAAAGAAAGAATAGAAGGCAAAGTGAAATATCTCATGGGAAAAACCACTGACCTGGAAAATAGATCCAGGAGAGATAATTTAAAAATTATTGGACTACCTGAAAGCCATGATCAAAGAAACAACCTAGAAATCATCCTTCAAGAAATTCTCAAGGAAAATTGCCCTGATGTTTTAGACCCAGAGGGCAAAATAGAGGTTGAAAGAATCCACAGATCACCTCCTGAAAAATATCCCCAAAAGAAAACTCCCAGGAATATTATAGCCAGGTTCCAGAATCCCCAGATCAAGGAGAAAATACTACAAGCAGCCAGGAAGAAACAATTTCAATATTGTGGAAACACAATCAGAATAGCACAGGACCTGGCATCTTCTACATTGAGGGATAGAAGGGCATGGAATATGATATTCCAGAAGGCAAAAGAGCTGGGAATGAACCCAAGGGTCACCTACCCAGCAAAACTGAGTATCTTGTTGCACGGGGAAATATGGTCATTCAGTGGAATAGAGGACTTTCAAGCATTCTTGATGAAAAAACCAGAGCTGAATAGAAAATTTGACATCCAGACACAAGAAGCAACAGATGCTTGAGAAGGTAATCAAGGAAAAGAAATCAAAAGGAACTTATCAAAGTTGGACTATTTACAGTCCTACATGGAAAAACAATAACTGTGTTTGATGAAATCTTTCTCATTATGAAAATAATTGAAGAAGGGTACATGGCATATGTTCACATGTATACATGGATAGAGGGCACAGATTGAACTTGATGGGAAGTGATGAGTATTATTTTTTTTTGGAGGGCAAGTGGGGTTGGGTGACTTGCCCAGGTTCACGTGGCTGGGTTTTTGTTTGTGTGTTGGGTGTCTGGGGCCAGATCCGAGCTCGGGTCCTTCTGTCTCCAGGGCTGGCTCTCTGCTCGATGCGCCACCTAGCAGCCCCAAGGAAGGGATGATTCTTAAGGGGTGAAGTCAAGAGGTGAGAGAGGAAAGTGGCAAGAGGAGATGGGGAGAGACAGGGTAGCGTAAACTATCTCACGTAGAAGAGGCAAGGGGAAGTAGTTGAAGGGGAGGGGAAGAACAGGAAGGCAAAAAGGCAAAACCATATTCTCATTGAAGTTGGCTCAAGGAGAGAATCACATACATACTAAATGGAATATCTTACCCTCACTCATTCTCCTGAGTAGGGGAAAGGGGGATGAGAGGGGGGATGATGGAGGGGAGGGCATTCTGGGGAGAGGGGAGGTTAGAAGTACCCACTATCACAGAGGGACAGGATCAAAGTAGGGAATGGACCAGGTGGGAGGTGAGACAGGTGGGAGGGAAATATAAGCAGTCTTTTACAATATATCAACTATGGTAATGTTTTGCATAGATATACATGTACAACACATACTGAATTGCTTATCTTCTCAGAGGGAGTGGGTGACAAGGGAGAAGGGGAATGGATCTGAAAATCGATGTTTTAAAATTAAATGTTTCATAAGATGTCCAGGCAGTGGGGCTCAGAGATTCACCTTGCCCTAATGGCAAAGTTGAAGGGGGTATGGGAGAAGATATGGGAGAGAGCAGATTGGATGAGGGGATATCTAGTGGGACTGCTATTCTGGGCTTGTGGGTAGGGAAAAAATGGGAGGAAATGTAACTCATAATCTGATGGAAATGAATGATGTAAACCAGAATTTAATAAAGCATTTGTATAATTAAAAAAAAGTTGATCTGAAGCAATGTCTCCAGAGACTTGCCCTGGGTGTTGGTTGTTCTAGTTTGGAATTCACAGATCTGGACAAAAAGAAAAAGCAAGTAAATAAGCAAACAAATAGATAAAGAGACAAATGAATAAATTTTAAAGAAACAAAATCAGATAAACAAACAAATCAATAAATATAGTCATTAAATAGAGTGATAGACCTGGGGTCAGAAATAACTGGGTTTGAGTCATGACTCTTCTGCTTATTATCCCTGGGCCCTTGGACAAATAATTTCATTTCTCTTGGATTTGGTTTCCTCCCCTGTAAGATGCAATTGTTGAAAGAAAATGTCTCTAAGTTTTCTCCTAGCTCTGAGATTATGATCTTAAGATCTTTGCCCATAACTTAATAGTTATTGCTAATAATTTAAAACCATCTCAGATCAGGGGCAGTTAAGGAACCACCATAGTACTTACACCCTTTAGCCAAGGGAACTGATG
Source organism: Gymnobelideus leadbeateri (assembly GCA_011680675.1). Lineage (NCBI taxonomy): Eukaryota > Metazoa > Chordata > Mammalia > Diprotodontia > Petauridae > Gymnobelideus > Gymnobelideus leadbeateri. The sequence continues at coordinate 390,532 of WOXC01003744.1, forward strand.
TTGGACCTCTGAGAACATGCTGAAGGGAATTATGTCAAAAAAGCAAGGAGGCATTTCAACAGACTTCATAGTATAAAAACAACAGCTGGATGTGCCTGTTGCCACTTGAAAAAAATATATAACAGTGAATGAACAAAAGATGTTGGAAAGTTGGAAGTGAAGTCATCCTGTTGCCAGGGTATGTTATGTCTGTGTCTCTCATTTGCATAGGTTCCTTCCCAAAGCACCGCAGAAAAGACAAAGGAGTACTCTATGGCAGAATAGGCTGATAGTGTGCCAATGTTCGTATGAGACCATGAAAGAAATGTCATAGACAAAAGGCTTCTCTTTTGCAATATGAGGCAAACGGGTTAGAACGGAGAGAGGACATGTAAAAAAGTGAGACATTTATGCTGCACTCCTGGGAAGAATGGAATTTCTTCACATTCCTGCTCACTGACTCATACTTTGCCTTTGAATGAACCCTGAAGTGGAGCACTGTTTTTGAGACCCAGGTCACTTGCCTATAAGCCTTATGTAGCTATGGGCATCATAGTCTCATGAACAAAACTGGTTTAATTAAAAGGGTTACTTTGAAAATTATTTCTGTGGGATGGAGTTTTTAAATTCAAAATACTTTCATAATTTGTAATATAGAATTATGGAACCTTAGCTTTGGATTAAACCTCAGAGATCTTAGAGTTCCAATGTGTATGATACCTCTGTAATTTCCCTGGAAAATGGTCACCTCCAATATGGTTTGTTTGCTGGTGAGGAGATCTACAAAGTTCAAAGGTAACCTACTCCACTTGTCCATAACTTGAATTGTTTGGAATTAAGTGGGTGGAACCAAGAAGGGGCAATGATATTCAGTATATAATTTTCCAAAAAGGGAAATTAGGGTACTAGGCTGGAAATGATGGGAACCTAGTGTTGTCTGTGGGGGAAGTGACTACTCCCTTCTATGGCTTGTGATGGAGGAGAGGAAATCCAGGTAAAATCTGACATCCACCCTATAGTTGGGAAATGAGATTCCAAAGGGTTCAGAAGGAGAAGAGATAGGATCCCATAAAGAAGCAAGCATCCCAATACACTAAACATTTAGTCCAAGAGTGATGGAAATCTCAAGAAAGAAAGTTTGAAGACACAAAGAGAAACAGTTCCAAGGAGAAAAACTGTGATTCATCTGAAGAGATCAACATGGATGCACAGGGAATTCAGAAGAAAAAGAGGAGGAAGAAGAAGAGGAGAACGAAAAGGAGGAGGAGGAGGAGAAGGAGGAGGAGAGCAGTACTGAATAGAAGCAAGAGCAGCTAATAGAAGATATATTTTTAAAAATGTCAGGAGTGCTAATGCTCAGAATGAACTGAGGACTGCTAAAGGGATGCTAACAAAGATGTGTAGATTATTTTTTTTTTAATTTTTTAACAAACCACAGAGATAAAGCAGAATACCTCAGTTGTTATTTTATTTCTATTTTCTTTGTCCAGGAGAATGACTTTGCAATAGTAATAATGATAGAATAAAAATGACTAACAAGGAGTTGACATCAAAGAAAAGTAGAGATATAGTGAGAAATTACCTAGCCACCCTTGATGAATTCAAGTCCCTTACTCTAGATTAATTATATACTTAAGTACTGAAAGAATAGGCAGGTGTGATTACTGTCAGTAATGTTTGGAAGTTCACATAAAATGAGATGGGTTATCATCTTGGGCAGCTAGGTGGTGCAGTGAATAGAATGCTTCAATTAGAGTCAGGAAGACTCATCTTCCTGAGTTCAAATCTGGCCTCAAACACTGATTGGCTGTATGACACTGGACAAGTCACTTAACCCTGTTTACCCCAATTTCCTCCTATAAAATGAGCTGAAGAAGGAAATGACAAACCACTCCAGTGTCTTTGCTAAGAAAACCCCAAATGGGGTCGGGAAGAGTTGGACACAATTGGAAGTGACTAAAGAACAATAACACCATGCATTTTGGAGAAGGGAAAATGTAGTTCTATTTTTTTAAAGGTATGCTTTTATGTGTGTAATTATTTGCAAACTAGAGGTCAATGAGCTTAAATTTGAAACTAGGGAAAAGACCTAGAAAGAGACTGCTGATGAACATATAGAAAGGGAATAATTGATTACAAGGAGTCAATGTGGAATCAGGAATAGGTAATTCCAGACTAAAATTATTTTCTTTTTTGAGAGGGTAAACTAATTGTAAGAGGGAGGCTATAGATATAAATTACCTAGATTATAGTGAAACTTTTAATAAAGTATTATTATTATTGTACTTGTACACATGATATTTTACAGAGACAAAGGAGATATGTTGACTAGATGATAATGTAATTATGTAGATTTAGAACTGGTTAAATGCCTGTACTCAGAATAGTCTTTAATGATTCAATGGAAACTTGTCATGAATTCTCCTCTGGAGTACCTAGAGGTCTCTGAAAACAATTTAATCAGTCATTGGAATAAAATACAAATCACATTCTCATTCAATTTTCAGATGACTAAAATAATTATCTTTATTCCCAAACAAAGCACCTTTCTACCTTTCCCTTTTTATTACACCTTTACAATAACTCTGCCCTGCTTGCTATTTCTTACACATAGCACTCCGCCTCCCAACTGTGGGAATTTTCACTGGTTATCTTCCTTTAGAATTTTCTCCTTTCTTATTTCCAACTTCATTAAAATAACAACTAAAATTCCACCTTGAGTCCTCATTAATGTTAATAATTTTAATCTGAGATTAACTCCAATTCTATATAATTCATTTATTCAAGCCTGTTTGTATGTTGTCTCCCCTATTAGGTTGTGGACTCCTTGAGGGAAGGAGTGGTCTTTGCCTTTCTTTGTAATTCCAGAGATTAGCTGAGTGCCTGGCATATACAGTAGGTACTTAATAAATGTTGTTGACTTGACTTACAAAGATAGTAGGCAATCATATGCTCAGGATGATAGAGTCAAAATTCAGACAGGTTTTGATAGGTTAGAGCATTGGACTGAATCTAAGAAGATGATATGCAAAAGGGTTCAATAAATCATGACCTCAAGTAGAGAAGTAGCATTTAGACAGCTTTTTTTACCCTGAAAAGATAAGAGGGTCTTAGTGCATGCAAGGTGGGTCAGTAGCATGATCAGTCAAAAAAAATATAAAGGCTAGTTTGATCATGAGTGGCACTGAGGAATAAAGAGATGGTAGTTCATCTGTACTGTCTCCTAACCAGACCACATCCATGTCTTCATTTCTGGGTGCTATGATTTAAGAAGGACATTTGGTGAGCAGAGAGTGTTCAGAGGGGCCACTTGGATGGGGAAGGATCTTAAATCTGTAATATATGAAAGCAGATTGGAGAAACTAGTGGTATTTAGCCTAGAAAAGAAAAGACATGAGATGTTTCAAAATATTTAAAGAGCTGTCACATGGAAAAAGGATTAAACAAGCAATGAGTTGAAGTTTCTAAGAGTAAAATTAAATATTCATGTCAGAGATAAAAACCAATCCAAAACATACCAACAATTAGAACTAAGTAAAAATGGAATGAGTCACCTCAAGATGTGGTAGGTCCTCTTTCCACGGAGGTCTTCAAGTGAAGGTTGGATGACCACTTGTCTGTTAAGTTATAATGGTGATTCCTTTTTAGTATGGGTTGTACTAGACTGCTGTTGAGCTTCCTTCTGTTACTCAACTTCTGTGATTTTGGAATTCAAATGCATTCAATTTGAGAACATTGAGTAAGTCCCTAAAATATAAAAGAGAAAAGGCACTCATGGTATTGTGGATAAGGGTTAGATGATGTCAGGTTGACTTGGGTTCACAGCCTTATGATATTTACTGGCAGTATGACCATGTAAAGTCATGTAACCCCTCAGTGCCTTAAGGAGCTTTACAAGACTCTGAGTTAGAGAAAATTGCAAATTTTTGGGGAGTCCCCATTTTCATGACATTATATCTGAATTCCCATGAAATCCCTAGATGTGAAAGGAGCTAAAATCTACCATGGTTGGTAACTTCCATCCATTTCTTCTACTTCAAGCCCCTGGGGTCAAGCATCAGAACAAACCTATTTCCTCTTCCAGTTGTCAATTTTCAGGTATTTGAAGATAGGTAATTTGTTTACCATCAGACTTCTCTTCTGTAGGCCAAGCATCCCTAATCCTTAAACCCACTGTTGTATGATAGGGACTCAGGACCCTTCACCATTCTGGCTGTCATCTTATGTTTTAGATGTTTTGTCAGTAAATTAAGCTAAATTACTTATTAAAGACATTATGTCACATCCCTTTTTTGTTGAAATTAGGACATTTTCCCCTTTTCAGTCCTGTGACACATTTGCTATTCTCTACAGTTTTTCAGAGATTATTGGCAATTGTCCATTAGTCACATTAGTTCTTCTGGTCCCCTATGGTGTGGTTCATCAAAGGTAGTTAAGTGATTTTTTTTTACTAAATCCTCAATTGCCTTGGATTTGACTCTCTGTTAGCCATTTTATTCTATACATTCCTAGTCCAATCCATCACAAGTTCATAGATTCAGAGCTGTAAAAGACTTTAGAGAATATCTAATGAAACCACCACATTCCACACATGAGAAAAATATCCCCTAGAGGTGAAATGACTTGGCATAAGTCACACAGCTGTTAAGCACCAGAGTTCAGATTCAACAAGAGGTCCTCAGATAATTTTCCACTATATCACACTACATCTGTCATTCTCCTAGACAGTAAAAACTGAAATAATACAAGATTCAATGAGCTCTACCATCTTCCTGTTTTCTGTCACAATTATCCTTTGCATCCTGGATCAAGATCCTTTCCTTCCTTTGACCTTCTTCACTTCCCTAGCATGGGTTGAAAAAACTCTCTTTCTTGACGTTAGCTTACTCTACAGAATCCTTTCTTTCTCATATTTAGTGCTCCTGATCTTCTTCTTTGATTGTTAGTGTTTCAAAGACCAGGAGTATGGCTCATAATTCTTTTTATCTCCACTAATACAGTGCTCAGGTATGTGGAGAGTATGATCAATGTGAGTTATGATGCTATAGAAAGGTGGTGAGTGGCATTTTTCTTTTTTTAAATTAAATTTTATGTTTATTTTTAGTTTTCATCATTAATTTCCACAAGATTTTGAGTTACAAATTTTCTCCCTGTCTTTCCCCTACTCACCACCCCAAAACAGTGATACCATGGTATACCTCCTCCCCCAATCTGTTCTCTCCTATATCCTCCCCATCCTTCCTCTGACTTTCCAGTAGGGCAAGATGGATCGCTTGTACCCCAGTGTCTGTATGTAAATATATATATATATATATATGTGTGTGTGTGTGTGTGTGTGTGTGTATTAAACATTTGATTTTAAAACTTTGTATTCTAGATTATTTCCCTTCCTCCCTTGTCACCCATCCTTACTGGGAAGATAAGCAATTTAATATAAGTTGTGCATGTTTAGCTACACAAAACATTTCTATAGTTGATATATTGTGAAATATTAACTATTTCTCTCCATCCTATCCCACCCCACACTTGTTCTATTCTCTACTTTGACACTGTTCCTTTTCAGAAGTGTGTGCTTCCAACTTCCCTACCTCCCAACCTGCTCTCACCTCCATCAACTCTTCTCATCCCCTTCCACGTTACTCTTCTGTAGAGCAAGATATACTATTGTGTCTATGTCATTCCCTCCTTAAGCCAAATTCAATGAGAGTAAGGTTGGACCATTCCCTTTTACCTTCCTGTTCTTCCCCTCCATTATAACAGTTTTCCCTTGCCTCTTCTATATGAGATAATTTACCTCATTCTGTCTCTCCCCATCTCCTCTCATAATATTCCTCTCTCACCTCTCAATTTCACCTTTTCAGTATCATGCCTTTCTATTCAATTGGTCCTGTGCCCATGGTCTATGTATATCTGTACAAATATATACACAGATATGTATTCATATGCCCATATACCCTCCTATGTAGACATATGTATGTATGTATATGCACACAGACACACAGACACAGACACACACATATGTTCTGTTTAACTATTCTCATACTGAGAAAAGTTTCATAAGTTACAATTACGGTTTTCCATGTAGGAATGTAAATAGTTCAACTTTGATAAATTCCTTATGATTTCTTTTCCCTATTTACCTTCTCATGCTTCTCTTGCTTCTTCTATCTGAATGTCAGATTTTCTATTCAACTCTGGTTTTTTTTCATCAAGAATGCTTGAAAGTCCTCTATTTCATTGAATGACAGTGGAACAAGATACTCAGTTTTGCTGGGTAGGTGATTCTTGGTTTTAATTCTAGGTCCTCTGACCTCCAGAATATCATACTCCAACCCTTCAATCTCTCAATGTAGAAGCTGCTAAATCCTGTGTTATCCTGATTGTGTTTCCACAATATTAAAATTATTTCTTCTTGGATGCTTGTAATATTTTCTCCTTGATCTGGAAACTCCAGAACCTGGCTATAATATTCCTAGAAGTTTTCTTTTTGGGATCTTTTTCAAGAGGTGATCAGTGGATTTATTCAACCTCTATTTTGCCTTCTGGTTCTAAAACATCAGGGTAATTTTCCTTGAGAAGTTCTTGAAGGATGACTTCTAGGTTCTTTTTTTGATCATGGCTTTCAGGTAGCCCAATAATTTTAAATTATCTCTCCTGTATCTATTTTTCAGGGCAGTGGTTTTTCCAATGAGATATTTCACATTGCTTCCTAGTTTTTTAATTTGTTTGGATCTGCTTAATAGTATCTTGATTTTTCATAAAGTCACTAGCTTCCATTTGCACTAATCTAATTCTGAAGGAACTATTCTCTTCAGTGAAATTTTGAGATTCTTTTAACCATCTGGAAAATTTGGCTTTTTTAACACATTCTTTTCATTGGCTTTTTGAGCCTCTTTTACCATCTAAGTTAGTCTGTTTTTAAGGTGTTATTTTCTTGAGTCAGGTTGTTGACTTTCTTTTCATGATTTTCTTGCATGATTCTCATTTATCTTCCCAATTTTTCTTCCACTTCTCTTATTTGGTTTTCCAATTCCTCCTTAAGCTCCTCTATGACCTGTAACCAGCTCGTATTTTCTTGGAAGCTTTTGGTGCAGGAATTCTGACTTGTTTCATTCCTCCTGTTCCATATTTTGATTTTTTTTTGTCCCCAAAAACGGAATCCAAACTCAGATTGCTATGCTTTCTTTGCTTCCTTTGCTTGTTCGTGTTGCTGCTCAGTTACTTGACTTTTGGGCTTTTTGCCACAGTAGAACTCTGCTTCCAGACAGAAGAGCTTTCTCCCAAATTGCTGGGGTTTTCACAGCTGCTGGGTCTATTAGTTGGCTGCCCTCTCTGAAGCCTCCACGGGCTCTGGCACCTGGTTACCCACCCCAGGACCTCCACCTTAGACAGCAATCCAGATCCAAGCAGGTTAAAGAAAGAGTAATTACCCCTCAGAAAGGTTGCTTGGTCCCCCTACAATTTGCAGGCCAGAACTTCTGAAGTATCCACATGACAGGCACTGCTGCCACCCCTCAGCTGCTTCTCCCTCTGGGGGGCAGAGGCCAGACTGCACTCCTGGACCCCCTCTTCCCAAAGTCCACACTCACCTCTCACTTTGTCTTTGGCATTTATGGGCTGATAATTCTGGAACCTGCCACTGCTGTTGGTGATCCACTCTCCCAAAATCCCTCTATCTCTGGCTGGATGGGCTGCCCTGAGGCTAAAACTGAGGGTTCACATGGGGCAGGGTTCTGCTCCCAGCTGGCTGTGATGAACCCTTTTTGTCCACCTGCTGGGCTGTCTTCAGTGGGAGGTTTGTTTCTCTCTGTTACTTTGTGGGTTCTGTAGCCCTAAAATTTGTTTTGAGTCATTTTTATAGGTATTTGAGGTTGTTATGGAGGGAGCATATGGAGTTTTCTTGCTTCTATGTCACCATCTTGGCTCCTCCCCCAGGAGTGTCATTTTTCAATTCTCTTCTTTTTTTTTTGCTTTTTTTTTTTGGAGGGCAATTGGGGTTAAGTAACTTGCCCAAGGTCACACGGCTAGGTTTTTGTTTTGTATGGGTCAAGTGTCTGAGGCCGGATCCGAACTCAGGTCCTTCCGACTCCGGGGCCGACGCTCTACTTACTGCGACACCTAGCCGCCCCTTTCAATTCTCTCTTTGCACTCCTCTGTGGTGGAGCTACCATGAGCATGTCTTCAAGAGCCTTGTACTTTGCTCACTGGCAAACATTAATAATTGAATTTTGATAAATGCTGGTTTGTTGAGTGAATCAACATGGAAATAAATGCATGTGGAAACTAGCATCTTGGTCCCTTTCTGATTCATGAGCTCTGGCAAATCATAAGCATTTTCTCACTGTCCTTGGGTTTGACACTCTTCCACAAAGGTGCCTGCAAGGCTTTTGTGGGTGTTTTCAGAGGCCAACTTGTAATCTGGCCTCCAGGATGCAAGAATGTTCAAATAGATCCTTCCAGTAGCTGTCTACTTTACCACAGGTTTCCGAATTTGTGCTGAAGTCTTGGAAAGGCCTCATGCTAGAGGAGACAATGGGCATACCACTTTTCCAGCAAGCCATCACAGACTTCTCTTGAATAGAAAACACATTCCTATTTCACCACAAACATGAATCCTGGAAGAAGAAAAGGAATTATATAAAAGATGTTTCTCATGGCATGGCCTTGTATGAACTCATTGAGACTTGCCTAGAAGCCTTCAGCCAGGTTAGCTCTGGAACTCATTCATCCCTTGAAGCTTGAGAATTGAATGAATCTGTGTCTTAGTGGTTTGGGTAAGGGAATGAACATACCAAACAGCTTCATGATCTTAGATCTGATAGACAAGAGAACATACTGTTTAGTATCCATGAATATTTTAAATCAATATTATTGCGGTTATTGTGGAATAGAGAATTTTTTGACCTGCAATTGTAAGAGTCTCTTCACCCTGGAGGTCCCTATGCCAATGAAATCAATGATCCAGTTTTCATTTCCATTCCACAATAACTACAATAATATTAATTTTAAAATGTTCACATTATTAATGTGAAGGACAGTCAGTGACATTATGTGGTGTATATATGGAGGAACACTGGAAAATTGATTAGCTGAGAGATGTCTGAGCTTGTCACAGAATGTACAGCGCATGTGAGAGAGAGAGACTTTGGAGAGACTAGACAAGTGAAATTTGAGATAGATGTAGCAAGAGCAAAGGCATGAACTTTGGAATGGCTAATTAAGAGTTCCAAGGGAATTTGGCACTTTTGTGTATGTTTGTTGTACCTCGTTGGAACAGAGAATGGGGTTGGAGCAAAGTGGGTAATGGAAATTTAAATAAAAATTAGATAGATTATCATGTTAGACCTCTAAATTGGATAGATTTTTTAAAAAAATAATAATCAGTATGAATAATATTTTGTAAACCCTCTGAACAGGAGAAACAAAGAATTCACGTTCATATCGGACATTGGTATTGGACTAAGGGAGTTATTGTTTTACTGTTCAGTAAAAGTTATTGCTGTGGTCCAACTCTTTGTAGCCCCCTTTTTTTGGCGAAGATATTAGAATGGTTTGCCATTGCCTTCTCCAGCTCATTTTTCAGATAAGGAAACTGAGGCAAATAGGGTTAAGTGACTTGCCCAGGGTCACACAGCTAGTAAGTGTCTGAGGTTTGATTTGAACTTAGGAAGATAAGCCTTCTTGACTATAGGTCAGGCCTGGCACTCTATACACTGTGCCACCAAGTAAGGTTACCTATAGCTAAATATATTTTCTCTATCCCCACCCCAGCCCCAATAGAAAAACAGATGGAGGCCACAATGGAGGAGAGGTTGATAGGTAAAGAGAAGACCTAACCCAAAGGTGGTTGGGGTGGGGTGAGGGAGGAAGGAAAAGAGTACTAGCCAGCCAACTTTACCTTTCACATTACCACTTGTAAGTTACAAATGGAGGCTCATTCTGGGATTTAATAAAATGAGCTTCAAACATTCTCTGCCTTGAAAGATTAAACATAATTACAAATCTTGCTCTCTTTTTGGCATCTTCTAGTCAGAATTACCTACATAATTGTTCAAGCCCTTATTTTGTCTGTACTATAAGGACTTTAATTTAGATTTTGGATTTTTGTGAATTTTTACTTTTGACAATTCATTTTTATCTATAGTTTACATTTACAGTTGAATTTAGCCCAATATTGGCCACTTTGAATTTAATTTTAAAATTAATTTTTCATTTTACTTGCAGGGAAGTTTCTAATTCTCAGCTTCATCATCATTTTAATAGTGTTCAAACAAGCATGGACTCTACCTTCTGCCATATTTCCCCCTCTTCTTTTCTTTTTGATTTAGCTCTTTTTCTTCTTGCCTGAAAAATTGAGCATAAAACTTTGAGAGAGAATACAGTTGGGGAACATCCTTGCATGACCTGTCCATTGTCAGGGACTGTTCAGGAGAAGCTTTTTCTGATGACAAAGTTGGGGTGTCTTGCCCAGAGAAAGGCCTTGCTCCTGGCTGTATCTTCTACCTCATTTAGGATTTGTAAACTATATACATATATAGTTACATATATGTGTATATGTATATGGATGTACATATGTATGTGTGTGTACAGATGTGTTGTAATTGGATATTCAAATAAAGGAAAATAGTGAGAACTTAGGAGGAAAACTGTGCAGCACTTTAGCAGCCTCTCAATCCAAGAAAAAAATAATTTTTAAGAAAAAAGTCTCATTTATATAGTAAACGCAGTTTTAGGAGAAATAATATGAATTTCCCCCTACTCATAAATTCAGGTTTTCTAAGTGCTTTAAGCTTTGCTAAGCATTTCCTCTCTCTGCTCTATGAAGTAGGCAGTGCAGATATATCTATTTTTATATATGATAAACTGATTCAGAGATCCAAGTGATTTACTTTGGGTCACACAGCTAGTAAATAAATATAATCCATTTTAAGTTCAAGTGACTCTTCTTATAACCTCTTATCTGACCATCTCAATCGTTCTAGATATACCCTTAGGTATATTTTTTTTTTTTTTGCTTTTTGGAGGGCAATTGGGGTTAAGTAACTTGCCCAAGGTCACATGGCTAGGTTTTTGTTTGTGTGTGTTAAGTGTCTGAGGCTGGATCTGAACTCAGGTCCTTCTGACTCCAGGGCTGGCTCTCTACTCACTTCGCCACATAGCCGCCCAGGTATATCTATTTCTGATATAGCTTCTGATAAGCTAGCATTGGCCTTATCTTGTCCAGATTTTCCAAGCCACTCCCTCTAAGTCTCCTAACCATGCTTCCTAACATTTTCCTTCTTTCAGTCACCCCAATTTCCAATACCCTTTTATGGATTTTCTTCTTTTATTAGAATGTAAGCTTATTGAGGGTAGGGTCTGTCTTGCTTACTTATATTTGTATTACCAGTATTTAACATAATGTCTTGTGCAAAGTAAGTGCTTATATGTATATATTCACCGATTTTCTTCCTTTCGTTTCCTTTTGTTTCCTTTCATTTCCTTTTGTTTCCTTTCCTTTCCCTTTCCTTTCCTTCCCTTTCCCTTTCCTTTTCCCTTTCTCTTTCCCCTTCCCTTTTCCTTCCCCTCCTCTCTCCCACCCTTTCTCCCTCCCTCTCTCTCCCTTCCACTCTTTCTCCCTCTTCCTTCCTTCCTTCCTTCCTTCCTTCCTTCCTTCCTTCCTTCCTTCCTTCCTTCCTCCTTTCCTTCCTTTTCCCCTCCCTTTTGATCTAGTGGAGATCCAGCTTGACTTACTTTTAAGACAGTGACATTTCTGGTGCCCAACTTGTCAATTATTAATTAATTCTACACTGATATAATAAAATATGACTCATTTAGAATAAGCCCAAGTTTAATCAGAATTTCAGTACCACCCCTTCCTTCTACCATGGTCTTCCTAAGAATCAAAATGGCAGGAACAAATTCACCTAGTGAAGCTTATCATAACTTTATTTTTAAGAAGGCCAATCAGCTCCACCAAACAGTCAGTCCCAAGGGGAATAATGGATCCTGAAAGCCTAATTTGGTTATCCACTAAATGGTACCCCCAGGGGTTTATGCTAATGAGTCTGTCAAAATGTCTAATTTGCTTCCTCCAAACAACTCATATTTTGTATAGATTCAATACAAAGAGGTATCTGAGACACTGAGATGCCTTTCTGGGTTGAGCTCCCTCTAGACGGTGGTGCTGAAGTTATGGCTGAGGACCTGACATAGACTTGTTTAGTTCCTCTCTGCAGTATCCAAAGAGCTGATTCATGGGAATTTCTTCATTAGCTTTGGTGGGGAATGGTTAAATCAAATAAGAAAAAGTTTTAAACTAATAAGATGGCAGCCTGAGATCCACTGCCTTACACACTAGGCAGAAACTTTTGAACTATTCTTTCCTGAATCTTTTTCTATGCCATTAAAGTTGCAAACATCACGTTGTAATAATAATTTTATGAAATTCTAGGACCTGTGACTGAATATCTGATCTTGGTGAGGGTAAAGAAGAGGTTACTCTGCTGGTCATGACAGTGACATGAAGGTGGCCCAAGCTTAATGTCACTCTCACCTACCAGCTCTCAAATTCTTTAGCCTATTCCTTTTTTTGGCAGCCACAGCAAATGGGAAGAATGAGTGAATGAATGAATGAATGAATGAATGAATGAATGAGGGCATTAACCAAAGATATTAATCTTCTCAACTATTTTTTTAAACAAATGCTTTATTAACTTCTGTTTTACATAACTCATTTCCACCAGATTTTGAGTTACAATCATTTTCCTTCCTTGTTTTTCCCCTACCCACCCTCCCAGAATAGCAGTCCCGCAAGACATCACTTCCTCCAATCTGCTCTCTCCCATACCTTCTCCCGACTTTTCCATTAGAGGAAGGTGAATCTTTGTGTCCCGATGCCTGCATATCTTATCTCGCAATTACAAGCAAAAGAGAATTTATAATAGTATTTATATATATTTGAAACATTTAACGTTAAGACCTCGAATTTCAGATCCATTTCTTTCCTCCCTTGTCACCCATTCCCTCTGGGAAGATAAGTAATTCAGTATATGTTGTACATGTCTAGCTATGCAAAACATTACCATAGTAGATATATTGTACAAGGCTGCTTATAATTCCCTCCCACTCATCCCACCCCCCACCTGATCCATTCCCTACATGATCCTGTCCCTCTTCTATAGTGGGTACTTCCAACCTCCCCTCCCCCCAAGGATGCCCTCCCATCCATCATCCCTCCTCTCATCCCCCTTCCCCCTATTCTGCTGCAGGTTGAGATATCCCATTTAGTATGTATGTCATTCTCTCCCTGAACCAAATTCAATGAGAATGTGGTTTTGCCTTTTTGCCTTCCTATTCTCCCCCTCCCTTGCAACCACTTCCCCTTGCTTCTTCTACATGAGATAGTTAACCCTGCCCTGTCTCTCCCCATCTCCTCTTGCCACTTTCCTCTCTCACCTCATAATTTCATCCCTTGAGTATCCTGCCTTCCCAAAAAATTCAACCTATGCCCTCTATCCATATATAACTGCAACCATATACACACACATTCACATATGTATTCATATGACGACACACCTTTCTTCCATTATTTTCATAGTGAGAAAGATATCATCAGTCACAGTTATTGTTTTTCCATATAGGAATGTAAATAGTTCAACTTTGATAAGCTCCTTTTGATTTTTTTCCCTGATCACCTTCTCAGGCATCTCTTCCTTCTTCTGTCTGGATGTCAAATTTTCTCTTCAATTCTGGTTTTTTCCTCAAGAATGCTTGAAAGTCCTCTATTCTACTGAATGACCATATTTCCCCCTGAAACAAAATACTCAGTTTTGCTGGGTAGGTGACCCTTGGGTTCATTCCCAGCTCTTTTGCCCTCTGGGATATCATATTCCATGCCCTTCATTCCCTCAGTGTAGAAGCTGCCAGGTCCTGGGCTATTCTGATTGTGTTTCCACAATACTGGAATTGTTTCTTCCTGGCTGCTTGCAGAATTTTCTCCTTGATCTGGGGATTCTGGAACCTGACTATAATATTCCTGGGAGTTTTCTTTTTGGGATCTTTTTCAGGAGGTGATCTGTGGATTCTTTCAACCTCTATTTTGCCTTTTGGATCTAAAACATCAGGGCAATTTTCCTTGAGGATTTCTTGAAGGGTGACTTCTAGGTTCTTTCTTTGATCATGGCTTTTGGGTAGTCCAATAATTTTTAAATTGTCTCTCCTAGATCTATTTTCCAGGTCAGTGGCTTTTCCCATGAGATGGTTCACATTGCCTTCTAATCTTTCATTTGTTTGGATCTGCTTAACAGCATCTTGATTTCTCATAAAGTCATTAGCTTCCATTTGCTCCAGTCTAACTCTGAAGGAATGAATCTCCTCAGTGAACTTTTGAGATTCTTTTTCCATCTGGCAAATTTGGTTTTTTAAGGCATTCTTCTCCTCATTGCCCTTTTGGGCCTCCTTTGCCATTTGAGTTAGTCTATTTTTTAAGGTGTTGTTTTCCTCAGTCAGGCTGTTGACCCTCATTTCATACTTTTCCTGCATCCTTCTCATTTCTCTTTCCAATTTTTCCTCCACTTCTCTTATTTGATTTTTAAAGTCCTTCTTAAGGTCCTCTATGGCCTGCAACCCGCTCATGTTTTCCCCTGGGGCTTTTGGAGCAAGACTTCTGACCTCACAGTCCTTTTCCCGCTAGATGCCCCCAAAATAGGAGTCTAGGGTTACATTTTTCTGTTTCCTTTGCCTTGTATGTTGCCACTTAATTATTTGACTTTTGGGCTTGTTGCCACCATATGGCCTGGTGCCAGACAGGAACTTTCGCCCCAAACATGTGAGGGGGCCAGCTTCTGTTTCTGGCAAGCTGTAAACCCACCCACGACCTCCACCCCAAATCACAATTCAGATCCAGGGATGTTAAAGCAAGAGAGATCCCCCCCAAGACTGATCGCTAGATCTCCCTACAGTTCGCAGGGCAGGAGCTGGAGCTGCCACTGAAAACTACAAAATGGCGTGTCTCCTCAGAGGCTTCTAGCCCCTAGGGGAGGAAGCCGACGCATTCCCCAAATACTGGTCCCAAAGTCCATAGGCCACTAACCTCTTACTTTGTCCTAGGCATGTCTATGTTGATAATCCTGGAGTTGCCACAGCTGCTGGTGTTCTGGGGTCTCTCCAGCTGGCTGCTGGCCCTGCCACCCTGGGGCTAAAACCTCAGCTCATGCAGACCTGGGCTGGGCTTGGCTCTGCTCGGCTCCCTGCACTCCTTCCTGCAGGGATACTGGGCTGTCCTCAGTGGGAGGTTAGCTTCTCTTTGTCGTTCTGTGGGTGCTGGGGCTCCAGAAGTTGTTCAGAGTCCCCTTTTACATAGTTTGGGGGGAATGTGGGGGCAGAGTGGCTTGGATGAGCTGTTTCTACTCCGCCATCTTGGCTCCGCCCCCCGAACTTTCTATTCTTGAGAGCTAGGGTGGGCCAACTCCACCATGTCACTGCCCTTCCATCCACTGGGAGATGGCTAAACAAATTAGGGTGTGTGGATATAATGGGGTATTGTTGTGCCTATAGCTCCTTCCTCTGCTTGGCTAACTCCTTCCATTTCAAGGAGGCTCAGGCCTGTGTCTTCATCTCCTGGTTTGATTCCTGATTCTCTTGGACTTGTCTATTTCTACCCCACCTCCACATGGACCTCTCTCTGCCCCGGGGGCAGTCCCTTCCTTTTCTCCCTTTTCAGCTTCCTTGTACGTCTTGTCTTTCCACATAGAATGTAAGCTCCTTGAGGGGAGGGGCTGTCTTTCTTTTTGCTTGTATTTGTATCTCCAGAGTTTAGCACAGTGCCTGGCACATAGTAAGTGACTTCTTGTTGTGGCCTGTTGCCCCACTGTCAGCAATCCTGGGCCTTGCCAGATGCATGCATGTCCCACCTTCTTTCATCCCTGGGAGCCACTGTTCCCAGAAGGGGCGGGTCAGTCAGCTCTCATATGGCCCCACTGGCATCCCTAAAGCACTCCTCCATTGGCACCACCCCCAATCTTCTCAACTATTGATAATTAATTCTTTTGTTTTATTCTTTAGGGGTACAGAGTGGTACAAGGTAAAAAATGCTGCATTTAAGGGGAGGCTAGGTGGCACAGTGAATAGAGCGCCAGCCCCGGAGTCAGAAGGACCTGAGTTCGGAGCCAGCCTCAGACACTTAATCCACACAAACAAACAAAAAAAAAAACCTAGCACTGTAACCTTAGGCAAGTTACTTAACCCCAATTGCCCTAAAGGGGTGGCTAGGTGGCGCAATGAGTAAGAGCGCCGGCCTCGGAGTTGGGATGACCCGAGATCAAATCCGGCCTCAGAAAATGAGCACCCACACATAAATAATGACTAGCCGTGTAACCTTGAGCAAGTTACTTAACCCCAACTGCTTTAAAAAAAAATGCTGCATTTGGCTTTACGAGAGCTGACTACCAGTATGAATTTGGCCAAGTCATTTCACTTCATAGGGTTTCAGTTTCTTCCCCTGTCCAATGGAGGAGTGAGACTAGATGAGCTTCGAGGTCCCTTCCCACCCTATGTCTATAATCCCCCAAATTTTAGGGCCAACTTCTCTTCTTTCCTAACTTAGAAAGTCCAAGAAGAGAACTGGTCCTCAAAATCTGATATGCTTTCTGAATAACATAATCACATTTGTTTGAAGTAGTATTATAAGAAAAGTACATCAGAGAACCAACTGAATGATTTAAAAGGACTATAAAGGATGGAAGTTTATTATTTTACGTCTAATCTTTCAGTTGTTGATATTTCCCTTTGCAAACCACTTTGTATTTCTTTTTTTTTTAAACAAATGCTTTATTAACTTCTGTTTTACATCATTCATTTCTGCCAGATTTTGAGTTACAATCATTTCCCCCCCATTATTCCCCTACAGTAATCCCACAAGATATCGCTTCCTCCAATCTGCTCTCTCCCATACCTTCTCCCATACCCCCATCGACTTTTCCATTAGAGGAAGGTGAGTCTTTGCATCCCAATGCCTGCACATCTTATCTCCCTATTACAAGCAAAAGAGTATTAATAATAGTATTTATATATATTTGAAACATTTGATGTTACGACCTCAAATTTCAGATCCATTTCCTTCCTCCCTTGTCACCCATTCCCTCTTGGGAGATAAGTAATTCAGTATATGTTGTACATGTCTAGCTCTGCAAAACATTATCATAGTAGATATATTGTACAAGGCTGCTTATAATTCCCTCCCACTCATCCCACCCCCCACCTGGTCCATTCCCTACATGATCCTGTCCCTCTTTTATGGTGGGTACTTCCAACCTCCCCTCACCCCAAGGATGCCCTCCCATCCATCATCCCTCCTCCCATCCCCCTTCCCCCTATCCTGCTGCAGGTTGAGATATCCCATTTACTATGTATGGCATTTTCTCCCTGAACCAAATTAAGTTTGAATGTGGTTTTGCCTTTTTAGCCTTCCTTATTCTCCCCCTCTGTTGCAAACACTTCCCCTTGCTTCTTCTGCATGGGATAGTTTACACTACCCTGTCTCTCCCCATCTCCTCTTGCCACTTTCCTCTCTCACCTCATAATTTCATCCCTTGGGTATTCTCCCTTCCCAACAAATTCAACTTATGCCCTCTATCCATATATAACTGTAACCATATACACACACATTCACATATGTATTCATATGACCACACCCCTTCTTCCATTATTTTCATAGTGAGAAAGATATCATCAGTCACAATTATTGCTTTTCCATATAGGAATGTAAATAGTTCAACTTTGATAAGTTCCTTTTAATTTCTTTTCCCTGATTACCTTCTCAGGCATCTCTTCCTTCTTGTGTCTGGATGTCAAATTTTCTATTCAATTCTGGTTTTTTCCTCAAGAATACTTGAAAGTCCTCTATTCCACTGAATGACCATATTTTCCCCTGAAACAAAACATTCAGTTTTGCTGGGTAGGTGACCCGTGGGTTCATTTCCAGTTCTTTTGCCCTCTGGAATATCATATTCCATGCCCTTTGATCCCTCAGTGTAGAAGTTGCCAGGTCCTGGGCTATTCGGATTGTGTTTCCACAATATTGAAATTGTTTCTTCCTGGCTGCGTGAAGTGTTTTCTCCTTGATCTGGGGATTCTGGAACCTGGCTATAATATTCCTGGGAGTTTTCTTTTTGGGGTCTTTTTCAGGAGGTGATTGGTGGATTCTTTCAACCTCTATTTTGCCCTCTGGGTCTAAAACATCAGGGCAGTTTTTCTTGAGAATTTCTTCAAGGGTAATTTCTAGGTTCTTTCTTTGATCATGGCTTTCAGGTAGTCCAATAATTTTTAAATTGTCTCTCCTGGATCTCTTTTCCAGGTCAGTGGTTTTTCCCATGAGATATTTCACATTGCCTTCTAATCTTTCATTTGTTTGTATCTGCTTAACAGCATCTTGATTTCTCATAAAGTCATTAGCTTCCATTCGCTCCAGTCTAACTCTGAAGGAATGAATCTCCTCAGTGAACTTCTGAGATTCTTTTTCCATCTGGAAAATTCGACTTTTTAAGGCATTCTTCTCCTCATTGCCCTTTTGGGCCTGCTTTGCCATTTGAGTTAGTCTATTTTTTAAGGTGCTGCTTTCCTCAGTCAGGCTGTTGACCCTCATTTCATACTTTTCCTGCATCCTTCTCATTTCTCTTTCCAATTTTTCCTCCACTTCTCTTATTTGATTTTTAAAGTCCTTCTTAAGTTCCTCTATGGCCTGCAACCCACTCATGTTTTCCCCTGGGGCTTTTGGAGCAGGACTTCTGACCTCACAGTCCTTTTCCTGCTCTATGCCCCCAAAATAGGAGTCTAGGGTTGCATTTTTCTGTTTCCTTTGCCTTGACATGTTGTCACTTAATTACTTGACTTTTGGGCTTGTTGCCACACTATGGCTTTAAGGCCAGATAGAGGAATTTTCGTCCTGAACGTGTGGGGGGGTAACTTCCGTTTCTGGCAAGCTGCAAACCCACCCACGACTTCCACCCTAGATCACAATCCAGATCCAGGGAGGTTAAAGCAGGAGCAATTACCCCCCAAGACTGATCGCTGGATCTCCCTACAAACTTGCAGGCTGGGATCGGGAGCTGCCTCTGAAAACTACAAAATGGCGTTTGTCCTCAGCGGCTTCTAGCCCCCAGGGGAGGGAGCCGACGCATTCCCTAATACCAGTCCCAAAGTCCATAGGACACTAACCTCTTACTTTGTCCCGGGCAAGTCTATGTTGATAATTCTGGAGTCGCCACAGCTCCTGGTGTTCTGGGGTTCCTCCAGCTGGCTGCTGGCCCTGCCGCTCTGGGGCTAAAACCTCGTCTCATGTGGACCTGGGCTTGGCTTGGCTCGGCTCCTGCGCTCTGCGCGCTGCACGCTTCCAGGTCCCAGACCACTGCGCTGGTCCTTCCTGCAGGGCTTCTGTGCTGTCCTCAGTGGGAGTTTAGCTTCTCTGTGTCGTTCTGTGTGTGCTGGCACTCCAGATGTTGTTCAGAGTCCCCTTTTACATCGTTTGGGGGGAATGTGGGGGCAGAGTGGCTTGGATGAGCTGTTTCTACTCCGCCATCTTGGCTCCGCCCCCCACCACTTTGTATTTCTTTACACACACACACACACACACACACACACACGCACACACACACACACACACTCACACACACACACACATATCAGTTACTAAATTATAATGAAAACTCCTTGCAGGCCAGTGCTATTGTTTTCTTTTTGTCTTTGGGTCCTCTGGGTCTATCACAGCACCTTGTGCTTCACATAGTAGGGGGTTTGGTAAATACTTATTTAACTGATTTTCGTGTTTGGGAGAGGAGCTCTTTTCGTTGTTGCTTTCATTGAAAAATTTGAAGGTTTTGTGTAGAGGGTTGTCATGTATGTGATGAAAGAAACATTTTATGTATAGAATACTTTTTTTTTCCACCACCTCAAAGGAAAAAAAAATGAGCAAAACGCTCTGCATGAAAGCTTTCTGGAAAAGAAATCCCACAAAAAGCCTACCTCAGTCCTGGGAGTGAGTAGGAATCCTGGAATATAAAGATGCTAGAGGATGGATGAAGCTGTGGTCTTTGACATTATTACTTCTCCTTGCCTAGGTCAGAGCTTCTGGGGGCAAAGGGCATTCTAAGGAGTTGAAGGGCCACAGTCATTATGACACATAGAATGGCCTGTTCCATTATTATCTCTCTAAGCTAGCTAGGCAAACACTGACCAAGCAGCAGCTTTCCTGATTGAGGGAACTTGGGAGGGACACAGCTGTCAACCACAGGGAGTGATTGAAGAATGAAAGCTGCCCTTGGGGAGGTTAGGCACCAAGCAGATGAGTCTATTTGGGAGCCATACTGTGATAGCTGACAAGAGAAATTCCACTCTCTTGATGTTTGAAAGATACCAGAAATACCAGCAAGCACATTCCACAATTACTTGAAGGCTTTTATATTGGACTCCTTTAACTCTACCTATCTCCTGCCCTGATTTCCTTCCTTTAGAAACTTATGAAACCAAGAGTGATAAGATAATGAGAATTTAACTTTTGAAGAGTTTGGTAAAAACCCCAGAGTCAGAAGGAATGAGATAGAATCAAGGGAAAGGAGCTAACTGTGCAAATTTAAGTAATTTAAGTAACAGGAAAGATTTTGGTTACCACATAGGTAAAATACAAGCATCTCAGTTTACAATGCAGTTCAATTATGCTATGTATTTTACTCTTAAATTATTTATCAGTGTCCAATTAAGGCATTTATGGTATAAATAATGTAGAAAAGACATTGAGAGACTCCATGAAAATGGATGAAATAGTCGCTAATTTTTACTGATACTGCTGGATTAAATGAACAAATGAAAATTATTTATTGATACGTCAATGCACTCACAATGTCTAATTTAGCTCTACTGCCATCATCTAAGGGGGCAATCCTAATTGAACAATAAAGAAAAGAATTAATCAGTACCACCGTTATCAGTCCCTATCCAAGCAAGTAAGACAGCCCAGCTGAAATAGAGAGGTATCCCAAGAGAGAAGTAGGAGATAGCATAAGCTACCTCTTCTTCTCAGACCCTGGTGGAAGCAACCAACCAGGAGAGCAGTAGCATTTACCCTCTCCTCCCCAGTCTCTAGCCTCCATCCCAGGTCAAGAGCTTATCCTCTATTCTGAACTAACTACCATTGTCCAATGTAGCAAGGTCAGTCTTTAAGGTACAGTTCTAGAGACTGTCTCTATTAGCATTGTAGCCTTCCCCTACCCCCTACTCCCCCATTCCTAGGGCTCCTAGGTAAAGACTTTTAAATGAAAGTTCTTGGCACCAAAGCCATTGGTACTGACAAATGGGTTGATATAAGGAGCAGATGCGGTTTTATTAATTGAAATGACACAAAAAAGATACATCTGTACATTTGCCCCTGACTCAACTTCACAATTCACTTGGACTAGATTTCCTGCCCTCAGGACCACCAGGCCTTACCATATGCCCAAGGAGTACCGTACCTTGCCATCTTCCCTGCCACTTAGCTTTGTAAATCATCAAGCTTTTCTATCTGCCCAACACATGAACTCTCCTATAATAACACTTTCTTCTATTAGAATGTGAGATTCTTGAGAATACGGGCTGTCTCACTTTTCTATTGGTATATCCAGTGCTTAGCATATAACAATCCCCTAACAAGTACATTTTCATTCGTTCATCACAGTGATATTGCTATGCCCTGAAACAGTAACCAGGAAGGCAGGTCTTTTCGTTATTAGTATTCACATCTTCCTTTCTGTGAATTTGGTTATGCCTCCACTTTGTTATGACATTGTCTCTAGAAGCCTTTCTTCTCTCAGAAGTGGTTTTCCTTACAAACCAGGAGCATAGGAAAAAAAAAAGATGGTTGTCTGCATTCATGCTAGTCCATCCAGTAACTGCCCCATCATGGTTGCTGATTCATTTGTCTAGAAGAAGGATTCTTAACCTGAGGTAAATGAACTTGGAGAAAAATGCACCTTGATTTCAGTATAACTGATTTGTTTTGCAATCCTTTTTGCTTTGTGCATTTATAACCATTATTCTGAAAAGAGGTGTATAGACTTCAAAGTTGTTGATGCAAAAAAAATGTTTAAGAACTCTGTCTGAGGAAGTATAAATGAATCAAAAACTATTTAACTTCAAGCCCCCAGACAGCGATAATTTCCTGAAAAAAATACTTCTCCATTCCCTGACTCTTCTACTCATCTTCCTGAGGTTTAGTAAGATCTATTTTTCCTATTTTTGCAAACAATTTATATAATATAAGAATAAATTTCACTTTAAATATTTGATAGCATTCATTTGTAAATATGTCTGTTCTTGTTTTTTGTGCCCCCCCTGCCCCTCCACCTTTTGGGACTGAATTTCTTTTTTTGAGAATAGATTATATTTATTTCCTCTTTCTTATCCTATTAATCTGTGTCTTTCATATTTAAAATATTCATTGATTTCTCTTGTTATATCTTTTCTTTTGTCTACAACTGGACAAAATGGCTTCTGAATAAAATTAATTAACAGAAAATAGTCTCTAATAAATTTCCTTATTTCTTTTTTTTGCATGTTGTAAATTCTCCTTTTTCTTTTTTTTTTTAGTACTGAAAATTTTTCCCTCTCTTAAAAATTAGTGATTAATTTACATACTTTTTTAGTTAAAATAAGTTCCTTGTCATATTTATCAATTCAATATGTCTTAGTACATTAAGAAGTTGAGGCAGGATTCAAATTCAACTCTTCCTGACTCTAAGGCCAACACTCTAACTACTATGTCATGCAACTTCCAGAATAGCCAGACCACTCAATAGTTTCACATTCTTAGCCCTGGCTTCAGTGACGCAGTGCTGATGCAATTAAGAATTAGCTGAAACTATTCCTCAGGCTTGCTTAAATGTCACAGTTATAATTCTACTTTTTTCATCCTGAATAGGCTTTATTAGTTAATATTTAGAGAAGTTCCTCTTACTTCTCTCCTCTTCACTAATATCCTGATTGGCAATGCAATCACTGCCATAGAAGGGACTTTGTCTGAAAACCCATGAAAACTAGAAATCTTCGTGGCTCTGGGCATTCAGTCAGTTTGAGTATATATTTATATGTGTATGTATGTATATATGTATGTATGTGTGTACGTATGCATATTTATATGTGTGTATATACATCTACATATAAACATATATACAGACATGTAAATATAAATGTATAAGTATATATATTTTATATAGTTCATGCTACTACTTTGCATCATGCCCTATCAGGGGCAAAGAATACAACATGTGACTCTAAGTCTAATTTTATTTCTCTCCATCTCTCCACACCCTCCCACACTGTGCTTGACTATGAGTCTCAGTAAACTATTTAGACTTATCCTAGTATTACTAGGTGGCATTTATCCAAACTCCACTCTAAATTTGATTGATACTGCCTTTGCTTTCAACTTGTTGATCTCTTCTTTAATTTTAATTTTGGAGCTTTTTTGGAATTTTTTGGTTTGTTGTTTTTCTAATTTTCTTCTGGAATGACTGATGTGTTGATTTTTTCCTTCTTTTGTTGATTATGATTTTTAGACAGATAAATTCTTCCACAATAATACAACTTTGGATTCATTTAAAAGTTTGGTATGTTTTTTCATTGTTGTCATTTTCTTTAATGAAGATATATACAATTATTATGATTTGTTCTTTGACCCACCAATTCCTCATGATTTAAATTATTTAGTCTCCATTTTAGTTTGAATTTTTACTTCAAAGATTATTATTGAGTATAATTTGAAGCATACTGTATAAAATAAAGAATTATTTAATCATTTTAAAGCATTTTTATGAAGATTTTATGCCTAGGAAATATTTAAGTTTTTATAAATATGTAAAGAACAGATAAGAATATGTACATTCTTTTCTTTTTCCATTAAGAGATCTATTTTTGTAAAATATTATCCAATTTCATAACTTCTCTCGTTTTCTTTTTGAAAGTTTGAGAATGATTTTGTTCAGCCTTAGATAAGTGTTTCTTCTTTTGACACATGTATATATAATATTTTAGGCATATGATTACATTACATATTAACATAAATAGATATAAATCCAGGGTCTTTATCTTTTCATCTTCATCTTGATTTATATCTATGGTCATTTTTACATCTATGTCTTCCAGTCTATACCAATCTAATCTATCTCTATATCTACAGTTATTTCTTCCACATGGAAGGGTTCATGGTTGTGGCTGCCCCCAATCCAGAAAATTTGTGTAAAATATTTTTGGACCTCCTTTCTTACCAAGGAAGTAGTCTGATTTTTTTTCCTTTGTCTTTTGTGGGGTGCTTACAGCACTTTATTGTAAAATTTGGGTTGATATTATATAATACTATACAAATATTTTATGCATTTCTGAACTTCTAAACTTTTTCCATGTTGTCTGTTGGCTTTCATAGGTCATTTGTGGCTTCCACAAAATTCCCCCCAAGTTCCCATTTAATTCCTTATTCCAATTCACAATATAACAAAACCATGATGGGGAAAGTGGTGATGTGGAAGGGATATCTGTGCTATCTATATCACTTATCTAAACACAGGAATATGCTTATTCATATATGTCATTGATTTATATATAAACACTTAAGTATACATATATATGTATTATGTATGTGTATATCATGTATATGCATATATATGTATACATATATATGTATTATGTGAATAAATAAATATATTGCATTAATTTTGATACATGTAAATAATACATAATGTAATATAAGCTATATACAAATATGCACATGTGTATACAAGCAGTGTGTCCACAATGTAACACGTAATATACATATTCACACATGTCTATATGTATGCATTTTACATAATATAGAAACATATATTCACGTGTGTGCTTATGCACATAATGCACACATACATTTGTACGCATGTGTACATCCACATGTATGTATATGGATCATTACATTGTACATTGGTTTGATCTGTCCCCCTCCCAATCTTGTGACCAGAACCCCAAAAGGATTCTCCAGTATCCTGAAGAGTTTGATGACTCAGGCCTCTGATTATGTTCCCCTCAATATTAGTGACCCTGTGATTAGCACACCAGTCCCATTTAACTATTTGACATCTGTTGGTTTTTGCAAAGAGATGTTTACTTCAAAGATAGAGCAACGATATAAAATATCTTCTCCAGCTACTTGAGATATAATCCTGATCCTCACCCCTGCCCCCTTTTCTGCCCTGTGCTCCACTCCCCAACACACATCACCTCAGCCTCTATGGAGATGAATAAAATTAGGCTCATTATACTTAGCAGGACTCCTAAACAGCATTAGTCAGTCACTTAAAACATTTATTATATACCTACTATGTACCACACACTATGCTAAGATATTTGGGATATGAGTACAAAAAAAAGAAAGATAATTCTTGCCCTCAAAGACCTTATAATCTAGTGGGGGAAGGAAATACAGACAGAAAAAAAAAAGCTAAAAAGTGGGTGGAGTAAGGAACTCAGCATGGGGACATAATGGATATATTCCAAGAAGTTCAAAGGAATGTAGCCAGGTGAGAAATAAAGAGTCCCAGAGTCCAAAGCCTACTTTGCTGGCTTAGTAGTCATATCCCTGGGTCCTTGCTTCCCAGGCCTTTGCTCTTTAGCTAGCTATAACACCCCCACATCCCAATGAGTGTTTTTCCCAGGTTGGAGACCCCATTTTCTACACCTAGAAGAGAAAAAGGATGAAGGAAAACACAACCTTAGGCCTGTTTCTCAGGGCAACATAGCCAGGCTGGGGGAGAGGCAGCCCTTAGGCCTTCTCTTCCTTTTTACATTGTGTCACCTGTTGGGAAAAAAAAAAGTCTTTCATTACCAGACATGAATGCAGGAAAAGTCCTAACTTTGCTGTTAGGCAATTTTAAAGTCACAGATAGTTCTGCCTATGAAGCCATGGGGGATAAAACCACTCCTCCCAACCAGATGATTGACCAACACAAAATGTCTACTCTTTCTTCAGTCCTCCAGTCTCCCAGAGTTGCTAATCCCTTAGCCTTGCCTATTTGGGTAATGCCATGTTAGGTCTTCTAAGTATGTGCCAAGTTTCTAAGCATGTGCCAAGCTCTCATTACTATCTACCCCATTTAAAAATTTTACTGTACACAGAAATGAGGGAAGGGTGCATTGTGAACACAATGTCCACATCACTAATCTAGAACAGTTGTCTGTGCTCTAAATTGAAGGAGTGTAGCGGCAACCACACTGGCATCCCCAGGAAGGCTGCTAACACAGGTTCTCAGATATGCTTTACTAGGAAAGATAGCTGTTAAAGGGGTTAACATTCTTTTTTAATTACATTCACAAATTCAGGGGAAAAGTCAGAACCCTGAACTTCAGAGAAAATACAAGTAGAGAAATAAAGACCAACAGACAGGGCTCTGACTACCTGAATCAAAGCAATATTGCTATACCTTTTACATACATTCCTGAATTGAGAGAGTCTTCACATCTTAGCCATCGGGAAGCTCAGAACATATGTTCACTCATAATCACAAGATCCTTCTTATAAGTGGACCCCCGAAGCAAAATAGCAACTCAGAATATATATAAACTTCTCAGAGACAGAAGGCATCACAACCCTTGTGACTCAGTGCCTAATTAGAAATTAGCAAAAGGTGTGAAAACTTTCCTACAAGCAAGCTTCCCCTAAACAAGCTTCCCTTAATGTGCTCCACCTGAGGTCTATTAAGGGGTGGGAAGATCTTAAATCCCATTAACATTACAGGAGTAATAAATACCAAAATTCTCCAGGATTCCAGGTATAATAGCTGAGCCCCTAAGAAGTCCAGGAAAGTTTTGCCTGGGTTCCTATTCCAAGGGGCACCAGTTTCCTACAATTGACCCTGGCCATTGCAAAAAAAAAATCCTTATTACAAACTCATCCAACAGGAAAAATAGGCTCAGTTAGAGAAATAGAAAAGTGAGTATTTGGGGTTCCTCAGCACACAGACACTTCCTTATGAAGTTATAGGGTGTGTTGCTCTCAGAATAATGTAAACAGTGTAGGTCTGTTTAAATAAAAAAAAGAGAAAAATAACATTTTCAAATAGGCAGTAGCATTCTAGTGATATAAATTCTGTATTTCTCACATTAGACTCAATAAAAATGCTTATGCAAGATTCAACAGTAAAGGAAGTATCATTACCTAAACACTACAGGATGTTTCTTTTTTTTTTTTTTTTTTTTACATTTTTTACATTTTACAAATGTAAAATTTACCAAATTACCATAGTGAAATTAACTTGTGAGGAACACTGGAAAAAAAAAATCAACCTTACAATTGCAGTCTGTCTGTCTGTCTGACTGTCTCTCGATATATATATGTAGTTGTCACATTATTAGTGGATTATCCTTATTTTACCAATTTCTCTAGGATCTTGCAAACTAATGCATCCAAATATAAATGACTAGGTAGAGAATTTCTTTGGGGGTCCCCATTGATGTGAAGGGTTCAATTGTATCCCTGACAATTGTTCCACATTTAAGCTGGATTTGTTCAGATCCCACTTTATCATAGCCAGGCCTGTTATATTTTACCTCTCTAGTATTCTCTTGGGGTCTTCTCTCCCACTGGCTTAAAACTCCACCAATTCTGTTCTCCCCAATTTTAGAGGCCTTCTGACTAGCAATCCACTTCCATTTAAACATTTCCTATTGAATTATCTTTTACTAAGGGATATTTACTTCAGACATATAGCAAGACAAAACATACAAATATTTCCTCCAAAGTCTCAGGAGTACAAACCCCTCCTCCTATACTCCCTATATCTTTGAGAAAAGGATTAGGTATATTCTAATCCTTTAGGTAAGTTCCTACATAGCATTAGTCCCACCAAGTTCAAGGCCAAAGGCTTGCTGAGTTGGTGTCCCTGTGCCTCGATCTTTGCTCTCTTTGCCTTCCCAGACTGGCTGCAACATCCAGTTGATTCCAGGTTGACTCTCTGGTTTGAGCTCTTAGATCAGACACTCCACCATACCTAGGCTTTACTTAAAATATTTACTCTGGAAAATAAGTCAGAGTGTTAGAGGAAAGAATTTGGTAATAAACAAGAGCTATGGAAGACAGAATTGGAAAAATTAGCACAAGAGATATAAAATCTTATCCAAAAAATAAACTCCTTGAAAATTAGGCATGACTGGAAATAAGTTAATAATTCCATAAGGTAATGAGAAATATTCAAATCAATTTAAAGGACTGAAAAAAACAGAAGAAAATTTAACAGCTCAGATCAAAATATCTGACCTGAGAAGTAGACATAATTAAAGAATCATTGGACTAGCTGAAGGTCAAGACCAGAAAGATCCCCAATGGCTTCTTAACTGAACTGAATCTTGTCAATGAAAACGTAAAAAGGGTGCTTACTTCAGCAGCACAGATATTAAAAATGCGACTACACAGAGATGAATATGGATCCTGTGCAAGAATAACCCACACATTCATAAAACATGCTATTTTATAAAACAAAATAAAATTAAGCAAGAAATAATTTTAGCTAATAATGCCCATCAATTTACTACAGGGCTTGGTAGGTTGAACTGGACCTATGATTTCGTTTGTGAAGGAAACTCCTGGTGCAAAAATTCTTTCCACTAATGCAGATAAGTAGACTTTAAAAAACAGACAACTTATAGTCTTAGTTGTCCACCCAGAGATGCCAGGGCAGCTAGGTGGCACAGGGGATAAAGTTCCGGGCCTGGAGTCAGGAAGACATATCCTGAGTTCAAATCTGACCTCAGATACTAACTAGTTATATGACTCTATCCGAGTCATTTAGCCTTCTTTGCCTCAGTCCCTCATTTGTAAAAGGAGCTGGAGAAGGAAATGGCAAACCACTCCACTATCTTTGCCAAGAAAGCCGGAAGTGGAACCATGAAGAGTTGGATGTGACCAAAATATGATTGAACAACAATAACACAAACCACTGAAAGATTAAATTACTTACTCAGGGTCACACAGCCAGTATATATCAGATGCATGCCTTCAAACCAAGTCCTCCTCACTCTGAGGCCAGCTCTTTATCAGCTATGGCATTGGATGCCTCTATACATATCAGGAAGATAATAAATGTACCAGAAATGAATGCCCCCCCCATGACATCACTTTCTGTCTCTGAGTCTGTGTCTCTCTGTCTTTGTCTCTCCATATCTCTGTCTCTATCTGTCTCTTTCTCTCTCTCCATTGAGACCCTCCATTTCCCCATGTAGATAATTGGGGAGAAGGATACTCATATCATTCACCTCCTTGGAGTCTGAGAAATGAGGTTTGTGAACCTTAAAATGATATAGGAAAGGGAAATTGTAATAAAAAGAAATATAGACTACTGAGAAATTCAAGCAAGAGAGCAATCACAATGTGGGTCTATTCTTGAGTACTTTCTAGTCTTTTTAATAAAAAAATGTTATGTAGCGATGTGACTTCTCTGGGCTTGTCTTTGAATCACATCCATAACTAAAGATTTGCCTTCATCTTCACCAATCGACCTAATTAACAGTATTAGTTGAAGTGCTGGTTCATTTTAACCATTAGTCACTTGAGTCAATTTGTTGAATTGACCATTTGGGTCCTCACATGACCTGTAGTTTTGGTGTCATAGAAACCAATTTTGGCTTCTTAAATTGGATACTGGTGAGTTCAGAGCTGCATTTGAGCCTTGTATGTGAGTGACAGGAAAGCTAGGGCTTTCCTGTCAGCGGCCTCTGTCCTTCACCTATTGATTTCTCTCACTTTTCTCCTGACTCCCACTCATTTTTTTCAGTGTATGGGAAGATTGCCAAGTTCCCTCTGTAGGGGAAGAGGAAGTGAGTGTTCTAAATCCCTAATTCCCCAAAGCAATTTTGGAGCAGGACACATGTTCTGGGCAGTCTTTATACTTGGGCAACACCACACACAATTTCTCCCTCCAGAAATGTGTATTCTACATACTTTCTTATACGAAAGTTAATTAGTCAATTTACTGAATACCATAAAAGAAGCCCCAGAACACCTGAGCCCAGGAAATCCCACATCACCATTTATATGTGAGCTGAGAAAACAGCTTGAGTTTGGATTTGGCCAATTCAGTAAAAGCAAGTGTAATTAACACAAATCCAGGGCCTTGGTGGAGAGGCAATCTAACCTCCCAAGGAAGTGGGAAAGCCTTTCATCAACACACATATTATTTTGGATCTCCATGGCTAAGAATCTCTAAGTTCTTTAGCTTCAGATGCCATTTTGCATGAAAACAGAACTTAGCAGGGCTTCTTTATAAGGTGTGGTGATTTTAGAAGTGTTAATACTAAACTCACAGAACATCAGTGTTGGAAGGCAACTCTGAGTACAGTCTATATGGGGAAAAACAACCCCCTCAACAGCATTGCTAATTCTCCCTTGTTAGGAGACCTCTGGTGACAGGGAACTCACTATATCCTGAAGCAGCCTCATCCATTGTGTATAACTCATTGTTAGGGATTGTTTTTTACAGAGGGTTTCCTGAGAGGGCAGCATGATATAGTTAAAATGAGGTTAGCCTGGAGTTAGTAAGACCTAAGTTTTACTAATACTTCAGGCACTTACGGGCTTAGTGACCTCTCTGAGCCCCACTTTCCTTACATATAAAATGGGGTTAATGCAATGCTATCTGAAACCACTAATGAATGGAAATGTTGGCACTTAATGATATAATGCATTGAAGGACTCTGAAAAATCAAAGCATTCTACAATGATCAATTTTTGTTATATGTTAAACCTAAATGTTAGTCTCTGAAATTTTTTTGATAAATATGTCTCAGTTCCCTATATATTTGAGAAATGAGACCTTTGTCAGAGAAACTTGCTGTAAATTTTCCATCAGTTTCCTGCTTTCCTTCTATTTCTGACTATATCTTTTTTTTGCAAAAAAATCCCCTTTTTTTGTCAGGTAATCAAAATTATCCATGTTGCCTCCCATGATCCTTTCTATCTCTTATTTGGTCATAAATCCTTTTCCTATCCATAGATCTTACAGGTAATTTTTTTCTGTGCTTCCTTTATTTCCTTATGATAACATCTTTGATGTACCATTCATGTACCCATTTTGAGGTTATCTCGATACACAGTGTGAGAAATTAATCTATACCTAGTTTCTGCCAGACTACTTTCTAAATAGTTTTGTTGTCAGATAGTGAGATCTTGCCTCAATATCTGAGATTTCTGGATTTATCAAATACTAGATTACTGCACTCATATGCTTCTAAATATCGTGTACCTAATCTATTCCATCAATCAACCACTTTATTTTTTATCCAGGACCAAATTGTCTCAATGATCACCATATTGTTTGAGATCTGATACTGCTAGCTTCCCCCCCTTTCCTCTGTTTTAAAAATCAATTCCATTGATGTTCCTGACATTTTGTTCTGCCAGAGGAATTTTATTATAATTTTTCTAGTTCAAACCATTCTTTAGTAGTTTGACTGACATTGCAGTGAATAAGTCATTTCATTTAGGTAGTGTTGTCATTTTTATTATATTGGCTCAGTCTACCCATGAGCAATTAATATTTCTCCAATTTTGATAATTTATATTTATTTGTGTAAGAAACATTTTTTTTGTTATTGTGTTCCTGTGTGTGTGTTGGAAGGTAGAACTTCCCAAGTATTTTATACACTTTAAAGTTATTTTAAGGGGGGCAGAGCCAAGATGGCAGAGTAGAAACAGCATTTCCAAGGTGCTCTCCCATAAGACCTCTTCCAAACCATGTAAAAGGGGACTCTGAACAACTTCTGGAGCCCTAGCACCCACAGAACAACACAAAGAAACTGACCACCCGCTGAGGACAGCCCAGCAGGCCTGCAGAGAGGGCCAGCACAGCACTCTGGGACCTGACAGCCCAGTGGGGAGAGTTGAGCCCAGGTCCGTGTGAGCCAATGTTTTAGCTCCAGTGTGGCCAGAATGGCAGCTGGCTGGAGGGACCCCAGAACACCAGCAACTGTGGCGATTCCAGAATTATCAACACAGACATGCCTAGGACAAAGTAAGATGTTAGTTCCCTATGGACTTTGGGAACAGTATTTGGGGAACCCTTCGGCTTCCTCCCCTGGGGCTAGAAGCCACTAAAGAGACACTCGCCATTTTGCAGCTTCAGTGGCAGCATCAGCTCCTGGCCTGCGAACTGTAGGGAGATCCAGCGATCAGTCTTGTAGGTTAATCGCTATTGCTTTAACCTGCTTGGATCTGGATTGTGATCTGAGGGGAGGTCTGGGGTGGGCATCCAACTTGCCAGAACCAGAAGTTGCGAAGACCTCAACATTCTGGAGGGAAGCTCTGCTGTCTGGTGGCAGAATCCTACTGTGGCAACAAGCCCAAAAGTCAAGTAATTAAGTGGCAACATGCCTAGGCAAAGGAAACAAAATAAACAGAATATGCAACATTAGACTCCTATTTGGGGGGCAAAGAGGATCCCAGCATGGAACAGGAGGAGGATTGTGAGGTCAGAAAGCTTGCTCCAAAAGCCCCAAAGGAAAATATGAGTGGGTTACAGGCCACAGAGGACCTTAAGAAGCATATAAGAGAAGTGGAGGAAAAATTGGGAAGAAAAATGAGAAGGATGCAGGAAAAATATGAAATGAGAGTCAACAGCATGACTGAGGAAAATAACACCTTAAAAATAGACTAACTCAAATGGCAAAGGAGGCTAAAAAGGGCAATGAGGAGAAGAATGCCTTAAAAAGCCAAATTTGCCAGATGGAAAAAGAATCTCAAAAGCTCACTGAGGAGATTCATTCCTTCAGAGTTAGACTGGAGCAAATGGAAGCTAGTGACTTTATGAGAAATCAAGATGCTGTTAAACAGATCCAAAGAAATGAAAGAATTGAAGGCTATGTGAAATATCTCATGGGAAAAACCACTGACCTGGAAAATAGATCCAGGAGAGATAATTTAAAAATTATTGGACTACCTGAAAGCCATGATCAAAGAAAGAACCTAGAAATCACCCTTCAAGAAATTCTCAAGGAAAGTTGCCCTGATGTTTTAGACCCAGAGGGCAAAATAGAGGTTGAATAAATCCACTGATCACCTCTTGAAAAAGATCCCCAAAAGAAAACTTCTAGGAATATTATAGCCAGGTTCTGGAGTTTCCACATCAAGGAGAAATTATTACAAGCATCCTAGAAGAAACAATTTTAATATTGTGGAAACACAATCAGAATAGCACAGGACCTGGCAGCTTCTACACTGAGGGACTGAAGGGCATGGAATATGATATTCCACAGGGTAAAGGAGCTGGGATTGAAGCCAAGGATCACCTACCCAGCAAAACTGAGTATTTTGTTTCAGGGGAAAATATGGTCATTCAGTGAAATAGAGGACTTTCAAGCATTCTTGAGGAAAAAAACCAGAATTGAATAGAAAATCGACATCCAGACACAAGAAGCAAGAGATGCCTGAGAAGGTAATCAGGGAAAAGAAATCAAAAGGAACTTATCAAAGTTGAACCATTTACATTCCTACATGGAAAAACAATAACTGTGACTGATGAAACCTTTCTCTGTATGAAAATAATGGAAGAAGAGTATATGGGCATACAAATACACATGGGAATGAGTGTATATATGTTTACAGTTATACACGGATAGAGGGCACAGGTTGGATTTGTTAGGAAGGGATGGTACTTAAGGGGTGAAGTTATGAGGTGAGAGAGGTGAGTGGCAAGAGGAGATGGGGAGAGACAGGGTAGGGTAAACTATCTCATGTAGAAGAAGCAAGGAGAAGTGGCTACAGGGGAGGGGAAGAACAGGAAGGCAAAAAGGCAAAACCATATTCTCATTGAATCTGGCTCAGGGAGAGAATGACATACATACTAAATGGGATATCTCACCCTGCTGGAGAGTAGGGGGAAGGGGGATGAGAAGGGGGATGATGGAGGGGAGGGCATTCTGGGGGGAGGGGAGTTTGGAAGTACCCACTATCGAAGAGCAACAGGATCAAAGTAGGGAATGGACCAGGTGGGGTGTGGGATTGGTGGGAGGGAATTATAAGCAGCCTTTAACAATATATCTAGTATGGTAATGTTTTGCATAGCTATACATGTACAACACATACTGAATTGCTTATCTTCCCAGAGGGAGTGGGTGACAAGGGAGGAAGGGAATGGATCTGAAATTCGAGGTTTTAAAATTAAATTTCTCAAATATATCAAAATACTATTATTAATACTATTTTGCATGCAATTGGGAGAGAAGATGTTCAGGCATTGGGGCCCAGAGACTCACCTTGCCCTAATGGCTTTAGTCAAAGTGGGTATGGGAGAAGATATGGGAGAGAGCAGATTGGATGAGGGGATATCTTGTGGGACTGCTCTTCTGGTGTGGTGGGTAGGGGAAAAATGGGGAAAAATTGTAACTCAAAATCTGGTGGAAATGAATGATGTAAACCAGAAATTAATAAAGCATTTGTTAAAAAAGTTATTTTATATGGGATTTCTATTTTTATCTGTTCCTGTTGGTTTTGTTTTATAACTGCATTTTTGTCAAACGATTTTTGTACACCCATACACACTACAAACACACACACATACAATCATGTGATTTTTAACATTTATACAGTCAATTATCCTCATAGTTTTCCCAATATTGAACCCATTCTGTATTCCTGAGAGCCTGGAGAAAGAAGTGCTGTATGTAAGCAAAATAAACATTTCTTGATTTTTGATGGGAAAAATTAAAATGAAAAACATGAAAAGTAAAGAAATAGAATTTTGGAAGCACCTCAGATTGCCTTTAAGTCTATGCAGAAATGACAGAAGAAAGCAAAACTATATTAGAAGAGTGGTAGACAACATTATTGTGCTGTAACAAATAAGCAACATGATTTAGGGAATGCTGTGATATTTACTGATACAGAATGGAGTGAGCAGAATCGAGAGAACCATTCCTATAAAAATAGCAGCATTATAAAGAAAGTTTCAAAGGTTTAAGAATTTTGGTTAATGAAATGAATAACTTTGTCTCCAGAGCACCTATAATGAAGCATGTTAGCCACCTCTTCATAGATATGATGGGCACAAGATGTAGCGACACACATTTATGAACATGATCATCATTTAGATTCATTTCACTTCACTAGGTTAATTTGTCGCCAAGTTTTTTTTTTCTTTTTTCTCCCTATTATTTCTTCCCTGTATTCTTCCCTCCCTCCTTCACTTCCTCTCTACCTACTTCCATCTCTCTATCCCTTCTCTTCTTCTTCTTTTTTTTTTTTTTTTTTTTTAGCAATTGGGGTTAAGTAACTTGCTCAAGGTTACACGGCTAGTCATTATTTATGCGTGGGTGCTCATTTTCTGAGGCCGGATCTGATCTCGGGTCATCCAAACTCCGAGGCCGGCGCTCTTACTCACTGCGCCACCTAGCCGCCCCTTTAGGGCAATTGGGGTTAAGTAACTTGCCCAAGGTTACACGGCTAGTTTTTTTTTTTTTGTTTGTTTGTGCGGATTAAGTGTCCGAGGCGGGCTCCGAACTCAGGTCCTTCTGATTCCAGGGCCGGCGCTCTATTCACTGCGCCACCTAGCCGCCCCCCTTCTCTTCTTCTTTATGTCTTTCCTTCATTCTTTCCTTCCTTCCTTCCTTCCTTCCTTCCTTCCTTCCTTCCTTCCTTCCTTCCTTCCTTCATTCCTTCGTTCCTTCCTTCCTTCCTTCCTTCCTTCCTTCCTTCCTTCCTTCCTTCTTTCCTTCCTCCCTCTCTCTCTTCTTTCTTCCTCTATTTCATCTTCTCTCTCTCTCTCTCTCTCTCTCTCTCTCTCTCTCTCTCTCTCTCTCTTTGTTTAGAGTGAATGGGCATGCAGAGAGAATTCTAGGAATTGTGGTTAAAGATCAATTTGGGGTAGAGTATTTGGGGTAGAGTTTTCTGTGTTTTGAAACAGTTTTCTGAGACAGCAAGAAGATGGAAGGGGTAAGATAGAGAGGTCCAATGTAAAGGACATTTTATTAACTTTAGAACAAGAATTCTACAGGAGCAATAGTAGGGTTGGAAGATGCCCATATCCTTCCTCTATATATTGCCATTTGAAGCTTTTCTTTAATGGACCAGGACTAGGTTTCAGGCTCTCAGTTTCCTTTCTTTTCCTCTCTGGAGAATCAATAAAAAGAGGAGAATTCTTCAGAGAAAAGGAGTCTGCAAACAGCTGTACAGTGGCTGTCTTTTGCCATATTACTGCACTCTATCTATCAGCAGTGTCCCTTAATGTCTCAACAAGTGGCAGCCCACCCAGATGTTGGAAATTATATTAGGAAACCATGACAATATCTCAGATCTCCAGAGTTCAAAAGATTTGACTCTTGATCTTTGAGTATATACATCTTCCAGAAATGGAATTAGACTAAACTGCTTCTTGATTTAAGTTAGGGGAGAGGAAGGAGGGCTACCCTTACTGCTGTTATCTCCTTGCAGTCTGAGTCTAAGAACTAGGCAAACCATTTTTAAAAATAAATAACATTCCAACATTAGTGGCAAAGTAAACTGTCTCCAAATTGTATAACTTAGATTATGCATTTGGTTTTCATGTATGGAGATAAAGAAACAGAGGCATAGAAAGGAGAAAGATATGTTAAGAACAACATTTTATTATGGGGCTAGTTTAGAAGTATATAGATGGGGTCTTTTCTGATTGTTATTTTATGCAGGAAAAGGTCTGGATTTAGAGAAAGAACTCCATTCTAGTTTTAATGACCTGGTCCATTCAGAGAGGGGTAGGAGACAAGGGACAGCAAAGTGGTACAGTGGATAGAGAGCAGGGCCTGGAATCAAGAAGATGTGTTCTGAGTTCAAATCTGGTCTCAGACTTTTACTAGCTGTGTGATCCTGGGCAAGTGACTTAATCAATTTTAGCTCAGTTTCCTTACATTAAGATGACCCAGAGAAGGAAATGATAAACCACTACAGTATTTCTGCCAAGAAAACCCCAAATGTGGTCACAAAGAATTGGACATGACCAAAAATATGACTAAACAAAAACAGAAACAGGAGATGGGAAACATGTGGACAATTTTATATGGAAAAATAAAACAGAGCTTTAACTGTGACCTCTGTTTGAACTCATCCAGGAGAACTGCCCACCCTGCTTATCCAAGTAGTGATTAGAGTCAGAGCCTTGCCAGACAATGTGACCCCTCATCTATAGCAATGAGCCTGGAGACTCATGGGATGCTCTAGACTGTATATCCAGTTGTTTGAATAAAAGGGATAACCTTCATTAGGCTCATTGAAGCCTTTCTCTGATCCAGTCAGTGACATCACAATAGCCCCCTATAGACTTCTATTTCTCAGAGTCTACTGAGGCTTCCCACTGCTGCTAGAACCACAAGTTTATTCCCATTCAATAAGTAGTAATAGTAGTTGTAGTAGTAGTAGTAGCAGCAGCAGCAGCAGTAGAAGAAGAAAGAGGAGGAAGTGGTGGTGCTATTGTTGTTGCTAACTATTACACTGTTGTTCTTGCTAGTTTTATGCTCTTACAAACTGAACCCAAGCCCTCTGGAGGATTCAAATGAAATAATTGTGAAAGGAACAGCTGGGTTCCAGGGTGAGTTTATACTGTTGTTTGAAGCAAAAAGAAGGAAGACAAGAAACTAAAAAAAAAAGATGTTGCTGATGCTAATCAGCCATATTCTTCGTTTACTATTTGTAGGTAGAGGGTTTTCATATCCCTAGATGGCTGATGTGGATCTTCATGGCTAAGAATGCTCTAAACTTGACTAAAAGGAATTCTCCACACTCACCTTTACCTCCTTTTACCTTTAAACTTCTCTAAAGGGATGTCTATTTTCTTCTTCCATGGGTAAAAGACTCTCCTTTATGTTTGTTTAAGAACTGAATATTTCCACCTCTATCCCTAGGGAAAAATATTTTAACCATTCAAGGATTTGGCATTGTTTGATATTAACCACGTAAGTTGACTCAAAAAGTCCAGGGACTTCCATTGGCCCTAACTACAATAACCAGCACAGTGGTTGGTCTTAGCGACAATACGGATGTGTATTTCCAAGACCTCATAGAATCCATTAAAAAATACATTCACCCTTTTTTGGTTCAGTTGTTTTCCAGTGACAGTTACTTGGGTAAATGTTGGATTCAGAAGAGAGAGACACAGATAATCCCATGACATATTTGGCCCATTTCATTTTCTTTTTCTGAGAATTTCTGCCCTTCTTATTTTTTGTGTTATTCTATGTGATATTGTTTATAATATTATACTTCTGGTGCTAGTGCTCCTGGGGCTGCTCCTACTTCTGCTATTAATATTACTGTTGCTACTTCTGCTACTATGCTGTTGCTCCTCCTCCTCCTCCTCCTGCTGCACCATGTAAATGTTAGCTCTTTAAATGAGCTATTAATCTTTGTATCTAACCTTACTTCTACTACTACTGCTACTAATATGCTCTTGCTCCTACTGTTTCTACTTCTGCTGCTGCTACTATTACCCGATCGCTTTGTTGCGAAAATCAAGTGATATAATATATCTAAAGCAGTTTGTAAATCTTAAAGCACTAAGTGTTAGCTTTATAAATTAATTATTATTCTTTGTATCTCCTGTCTTCCTCTGGGGCATTTTAGTTGGGCTGTGCAAGTTACCTCAGTTTCCTTAAAAAAATAGGAGAGGCAGGAGGGACTTAGCCAGGTCAACATTCAAGAGCCTATTATTTGTGATAGCTACTTGGGTAAATGTTGTGTTCAGAAGAGAGAGAGGTAGATTACATTGTGCCATATTTGAGCCATTTCGTTTTTTCTGAGAATTTCTGCACTTATGATTTTTTGTGATTCTATGTAATATTGGAGTAGGTCAATATTATCAACTGAATTATGTAGTTAGTAAATAATATTCTTTACATTATAGACCTTTTCTTTTGGTACCTTGAAGGTTTCTACACCTCTTGCCCCTTGTCATTCATAGAAAATAGACCTGGGAAAGTTGAATGTTGAGCTTCTTTTTTTCCTATTATTTTGTTAATGTTTTACATTATTATTTTATTACAATGAGAATTTTTTCAGTTATAAGGTTTATTTGTAAATTTAATATTTGTCTATTAATATTTGCCAAGAATGTTATGTATATGATGGAAAAAAAATTCCTGGGTCTATCAGAGAGTTTGAATGGCAATAGACAGGTAGGCATTTGGCTCTAGGTTGCTTCAAGTCCACCAAGATGAGAGAGCATTTGGAAATCACTGAGACATCTGATGTTGAAATACTCTAATTGCTCTCACATTGAGGTTAGGTTAAATGTTTAATCGTTGATGACTGGCAGGGCATTCATGGAAGGAGCTATGTTAGGAGTGAGTGAGAAGCAGTGAGACATAGTCGTTAGAGGGTTGGCCCTGAGACCAGGATGCCTGACCTGGGGTCACATCTTGCCTCTGACACATACGTTGGTGGGACCCAAGCAAAACCCTTTACTTCTCAGTGCTTTCTAAGTCTAGAACCTACAGAATAAGGTGTTGACCTGCATTGGCAGAAGGAGATTCCTCACCTGAAAGTTCCCTATATGAATGAAAATCACAGTTCCTCTCCTCAGTGTAGTGAACCCATCTAGCTACCTTAATATTATCCTTTATAAAAGGTCATAAAGCCTCAGCTTGAAGATCTAGACTGGAGAACTCACTACTCCAAAGCAATTCATTGCCTTTGGATAGCTCTAACTGTTGTTGTATACCTAAATCTGAGTTTCTGCATCATCCCCCAGTTTTTCCTAGTTTTGGTGTGTATATCTTACCCTCCCCACTGCACTCCTCATTCACCAATCTCATTTCCAAGATAAACATCTCCAATTTGTTTAACTGATTCTCAAGCGTCCAATTCCTTCTCTGTCCTGGTCATCCTCCTCTGGACCCCCTACAACTCATTAATGTCTTTACTAAAACTTAGTGCATAAAATTGAACATGACATCTTAGATGTGGTCTGACTGGTCCAGGTCACCACAGGATCATCACTTTCCTGGTTCTAGATGCCATCTCTCATCACAGATTCTTTTGCTTATCACACCAGGCTTAATTCATTTTGACTTGGCAGTCCAGACTTTTCACAGAGTGTGGCTAGGTGGCACTCCACCTAACCACTCCAAAATCTTTGCCAAGAAAATCCCAAAGGGGGGGGGGGGTCACATACTTTTGCACATGACTGAGGAAATAACTGAACAGGCGTGTTTCTACTATTGCGTGTTTTTACATCATTAACTTTTTGAAAAAAAACATAAAATTTTATGTTTATTTCTATAAGTAATAATTTTGCCCATCCTAGAACACCAATATATTTTTAGGTTTCGTCTAATATGTTACTTTTGTCTTTCCTGACTCTATCTATGCCTGTGAGTAGGAAGACTTTTATAGTGTTAGAAAGGGAGACAACAACAGCAGATAAAATATTTAGTGAAGGCTGCCAAATAGAGTCTCCCTGCTACCACAATAATACTAGGTTAACGAATTGAGAAACAGTAGATCAAGAAAAAAAAATACTGGCTGCCACCTCATTTTACATATAATTGTGTAAAGTGAAAATAATTCTTTAGAAAATTATGAGGGTAACTCAGACAGCCATAGTCACAAAGGAATCATATTCATTAGTAGTCTGACTTTGGAGGCAAGTGGATATTGGATGACTCATCTGAGTCTAAGTTTCCTCCTCTATAAAATGAGACAAGTGTGGACATCTGATATTGGAAACTGAGAGAGACCCTCATGAACCCTGTAAGGTCATGGTTAACATTTTAAATGAAGTATGAGGAATGCTTCTTTAAATCAAATGTGGAAAGGCAAAGGGGAAACAAAGAAGAGTGAACCATCAAGGACATTAGGAGGGCCTGAAGTGTTCCTTTCAATGGTAGAACAGGAATGGTCTGGTCTCATGAGAAACAGGCTTCATTTTCCACCAAGAGAAGGAGTACAGAAATAGCAATGCTGCACAGTACATCTTGTACAACCCAGCACATGTGCAGACTAGCAGGATTGATGCTGACAGAAGGGTGTTGTTTTGGCTGGGTCTAGCCAACGTGTTCCTGGCAGAAGAACTTGGGGAAGAAATCATTGATAAACTAAATAGCTAATATATCAACGGGCAGCTCTGAGATGTTTCTGCTCCTTGATTTATCAGAGAGGGCTGGGAGTGGGGGCAGGAAAGGCTAAGTTCTGCTTGTTTACAGCTGGCTTAAAGTGATACAGCCTGAGCAAACAAAGGGGGTTCTTGGAATGCTGTGTTTGAAAAGTTCTCAATGAGAATTCCAGAGCAGCTGAGATGTTGAACAGATGTATCATCTCCCAGACTTAAAGGGATGTGGAAATTCTTTTCACTTTGTATACATATGTAGAAGCACTAATTTTTATCTGAATCAATATATAATGATAATCTCAAGGGGAATACAACTTTTCTTTGTCTCTAAGGAGACACCCTTGTGCCCGTGAGCTGTCATTTGTTTTCTTCTAGGTGGCAGGGTGAGGCTTCCTGTTATAAGGAGCAATAGAAATCTGATTTTAAACCACAGATCTAGCCCTAGAAAAGACTGCAGAGGTCATCAAATA
This sequence comes from Gymnobelideus leadbeateri, assembly GCA_011680675.1. Taxonomy (NCBI): domain Eukaryota; kingdom Metazoa; phylum Chordata; class Mammalia; order Diprotodontia; family Petauridae; genus Gymnobelideus; species Gymnobelideus leadbeateri. The sequence goes on from WOXC01003744.1 coordinate 432,068, forward strand.
ATTTTACAAGTGAAAAAAAAAACAAAACAGAGGGCAGTGAGTTTAGATTATCATAGAAGGTAGTTTGGAACCAGTCAAGTTCAACTCCATCATTTTATATTTGAGGAAGTTGAGACCCAAAGAGTTAACATGACTTTCCTTTGGCTATACAAGTGATAAGTGGCATAACTGAGATTAGAAAGACCCCATTTGGCAACAAGTCAGATTCATAATGGGGAGCAACAATTCTATTGCCAGAAATACAATTACTTATCTGAGCAACTCAAACTGTAAGACATGGTTAAGAGAAGAAGTGGGAATCAGACTGTATTGGAGAATCATGGAGGTCGGGTGACAGACCAGCAGAAATGTTCATGGTTGCCAGGATATTTAGATAACTGGATAACATGGGCTTTTCAAATTGAACAAAGAGACCAAGTCAATCTGCCATATTTTCCATAAGACCACCCTAGTCTCCAATTTCCCTTAGCTGGAACTGAAAAAATCCGAATATTTCCTGGAACTTTTTAAAGTGGACCTGGGAATCTCTGAATGAAAGGAAATTAAGTAGAGCCCAGAATCACATAACCACTATGTCTCAAGGTATCAGGCCCTCCTAAAATTTATGAGGTATATGATCCCTTGTATTTATAGGAAACTTCTGATATGTTTAACAGCACAATTTGGATGAAAATCAATCCATTTTGATAACATCAAGTTTTATAAAACATTTTGCTCACAGCACGCATATGAAGCAGGTAGTGGAACTCTCATTCTCATTTCATGGATGAAGAAATTAAGATTCTGGAAAATTAATTCACTTGACCAGGATCACATAACTAGCAAATGGGAGAACCAGGATATTAACAGGATCCACCTGATTACATATCCAGGACATTTTCCAACATGCCACCCTACAGTTTTAATGGTAAGCAATTCACTTGCCAAGAAATGCCAAAGGGAAAGAAAAAGTAAGGAACTGCTATGACTCACCTCTCAAAGACTACATTTCCTCCTCTGCAAAATGAGAGGATTGAAATAGATTGCCTTTGAGGCCTCTTCTACTAAGAAGCCATACTTGAATCTATGTTTGAGTTTGAAACAGTAATTAAGTATGCCAGACTTTAAAAAAGAGATGATTATATAAATTAGGTGATTTAAGGATTTCTTAATAGAATGTAGATTTCCCATTTTTTGGCCTTAGCAAGACTCAATAGTGCTTTTGGAGTACAAACTGCCCCTTTCAGTAAAAGCACATGCTTCTGTACGGAATAACAAAAAGGTTTGGTGTTGGGAAATCTAGATTCCCCGTTCCTTTCCTCCCTCCCTCCCTTCTCTTCCTTCCTTCCTTCTTTCCTTCCTTCTTTCTTCCCTCTCTCCCTTCCCTTCTCTTTCTTCCTTCCCTTCCTTCCTTCTTTCACTTCCTTCCCTTCCTTCCTTTCCTTTCCTTCCTTCCTTCCTTCCTTCCTTCCTTCCTTCCTTCCTTCCTTCCTTCCTTCCTTCCTTCCTTCTTGCCTCCCTCCCTTCCCTTCTCTTTCTTCCATCATTTCCTTCCTTCTTTCCTTTCTTCCTTCTTCCATTTATTCCTTCCTTCCTTTCCTTCCTTTCTTCCTTCTTAACTCTCTCCCTTCCCTTCTTTCTCCCTTCCTTCATTCCTCCCTTCCTACCTTCCTTCATTCCTTTCTTCCTCCCTTCCTTCCTTCTCTTTCTTTCATTTTGTCATTATATTTCTTGCACACAGCATTGAGCCTGCTACACAATACGTGCTTATTTAATACTTGTTGCAATGAATTATCTGTTCTCAGAATAGAATGAATCTCTGAGATCAAGTGCTCCAGCAGTATCTGAATGAGAATCCCTTCTACATTATCAAAAAGTGGCCAGTCTCTGCTTGAAGATCTCAGGGTCTTTGGACAATTATTAAACTTCATAGCAGTTTTGGTGGTGATTGCTAATGCCATGTTTAAAGGTGCACTTACTAATAAATTGAGCCATCCCTCTACTATCTGCCTGCCCTCTGAAAGTCCAGAGAAAAGGATGTTCTCCGCTCAACTGTTAATATTTAACCAGAAGAGGAAATGTAGTATATTTTTGGCCACCAGATGGAGTTCCATCTACCTGTGAGTAGCATGGTTCCCTGACTCTCTTACAGGACTCTTACTACACTGTGACAAGGTTCAATGGCAGTCTAGGAGGTATGATTCTGGAATATAGTCAAAATTACCCAAAATGCAAAATCTCTCTTTATTTTGTTCAAAACTCTCATTCTATGGGCTAGCTTTGCCATCTTAGCATGACTCTCCCTTTCCCCCTTCTCAAAATCACAGGATTCAACAGTTCATTGCTAATGACTACTTTGCTTATTAATGCACAGGAAGGAAGAAAACATGCATTTTTAAAGCACTGACTATGTTCTAAGCACTGTGATTTACAATTATTTCATTTTATCCTTACAAGCCTGGGAAGTAGATGCTATTATTGTCCCCATATTGCAGTTGAGGAAATTGATGCAGACAGAAGTTTAATTATTTGCCCAGGATCAGATAGTATGTAAATGTCTGAGGCTGGACTTGAATTCATACACAGTACTCTATGCACTCTGTAAGGAAACTCAATAAAACTATAAAACAAAACTTCATGTAGAAGGTTGCAGTATTATTCTACCTTAGGGTAGTTGTACCTTCCTTTCTCCTGTCTTCCCTTCCAGTCTTTCTTTCAGATAATCTGAGAGGATCCCAAAGGCAAAGAATTGGGCAGATTTAAAAAGTAGAACAGCAGTTCTTCAGTAAGTGCCCTGAGGAAACAGTAAAAAATAATATGTAGACTGGAATTCCACTTGATATCACCAATTACAAGATTATTATTTGCATTCTAGGCATCTCCCTTTGGTCTTACATGCACCATAGCACCTACTCCTTGTATTCTTTGCCTCTGCATTTTCCTAAACACTACATCTTTATTTCTTCCAGTCTGTACTGAGTCCATGAACTTTTATCTCTGTCCTTGTTTTCCTCTCCCCTGATCATAGCCAATGGGTCATGTACTATTGCTTCATGTTAGGGAAAAAAATATGGAGTCCTATAGATAGCCTCTCCTTCCTCCTGTCTAGGCTAAGGAGAACTGTGGGCAAAAGTCTCTCCAAGGGAAAATGAAACCTGAGAACTCTGGGAAACATGTCCACATGCTTCTCCCACATTACACATGTCTTCATGATTCTCTTTTATTTTGGTCCACCTGGGAGGTCTTAGACAGCCAGGCCATATCTGTAAAATGCCATTCCTTGACTTTGTTTTATAAAAGAACAAGATGCGAATGGGGGAGTTGAGAATCAATGCTGTACCAACAATATGAAGTCTTCCCTACTGTCTCAATGACTGTCATTTCTATGTTTCTTCTACTTTACCTCCACATTATTGTGGAGTTAAATAATTATTGCTAGTGAACAAAGATGGCTGATTGGATAGAAGTAGAAAGTCCCAGAAGTGTCAAAGTATATGTTTTGAGATCTGTCCCTTTTACAAGTTTTAGTCACATTCTATGTATGGCCTATAGTTTCTTAGGAAGGACAATAAGAATGACAAATTATGATAGAATATATGTTTCTTGATGGCAGGGAATTTTGTTGTAGTTGCTGTTGTATCTCAAGCCTTTAGTATAGTACCTGGCACAAAGTAGATGATTAAAAAATACACTTTGAGTTAATTGAATAAATGTGTGTACATTCCCAAGTCTTGGCATTATTTGATAAATCATATCCATGGCTTAAAGAAAGTGATCAACCTATGTTGAATGCTCTAGTGATGAGGCTTTGTCAATTAGCAAAGTTAGTTTTCAGACAATACTAGCCCATTGCTAGGCCAATATCTGAATCATTTCCAGTTTGCTAGGATTTGCATGAGCTCATGGTTAGAGGTATTAGTTTTCAAGAATCATTTCTCCACTATGCTCTCTATGTGATTAATCCACAAAATCCTTGTTGTTGTGTAGAAATAAAATTGAGTAAGAATTATATAAATTATCTCTTTGGAAAGAATAGCAGCTTTTTAAAGATAACATACCAGTATGTTTTACCTCTTTAGGTACAGACTAAGGACTGGAGAGTGGAAAGATTTTAAATAATAATAATAATATTTTGACTTCTAATGTTCTCTATGAAGGTCATCCCATAAGTGGAGGAAGAGTTAAGTAAATTTTGGTACATGAATGTAACAGAATATTACTGTGCTGTGAGAAATGACAAATATGTTGGACATAGAGAAGTATAGAAAAGCTATATGAATTGCTGAGGAGTAAAGTAAGCAAACGAGAAGCAACTAGGATACAAAAAATTACAATTTAAATGGAAAGAACAATCACAAGAAAATCAAGAGTGAATATTGCAAGGATAAAAAAAAAAACATGTCCCCCAAGAAGAGAAATGGAAAGACACCCCTACAGCTCTCCTTTGCAGAGGCAAGAGGTCTACGTGTTGGTAACTTCTATATATTTTTAGAGTTTAAAGACAATAAACATTGTCTTTTCAGTTTTTTGAGTTATTGTTTCCCTCTCCTTTCCTTTCCTTTCCTTTCCTTTCCTTTCCTTTCCTTTCCTTTCCTTTCCTTTCCTTTCCTTTCCTTTCCTTTCCTTTCCTTTCCTTTCCTTTCCTTTCCTTTCCTTTCCTTTCCTTTCCTTTCCTTTCCCTTCCTTTCCCTTTCCTTTCTTTTCCTTTCCTTTCTTTTCCTTTCCTTTCCTTTCCTTCAATTTGCTTTCCTACCTTTCCCATTCTTTTATTATTTGTAATATGAGATGTGTCTCTGGGAGGGAGGAGAGGAGAAATACTACAAGAAATTATCATGATATTAATAACAAAGATCATCAGTAAAAGATTGAGGAAAATATCATTCAACTATGCTGTGCTCTAGGTTTTTTTTTCTGTAAAGTAGGAAACATATTGTATTACCAAAAAACTCTTCATACAAACTCTGAATCTACTGCTCTCTCACACTAATTCTTGATGATTAGAATATTTATAAATGTTTTTTTTTAATTTTCTTTTTAAAATACAGATTTAATTTCTGTAATTTTTATATTTTGCATACTTCTTAATATATTCCTCCTGTCTTCCTCTCTCCCTTATAATAAAGAATAAAAAGAAGGAAAAAATACAATTTGGTGAAGGTAAACAACATATTGAAAAATGGTGATACTATACAGAGTTTTCCATACTGATAGCCCCCATTTTTAAAAAGAAGCAAGAGGAAATGTTTTCTCATATCTCTTCTTTGGAATGAAATTTAGTTATTATAAATTCATGACATTTACCTTTAATTTAGTTTTTTGGTTGTCACTCTTTCTGAGTACATTGTTCTAGTCATTGTTTATGTCATTTGTCTATTTCTGGTTACTTTCCTTGATCTCACACTAGTTTTTTGTTGATCATACTCATCATTCCTAACAGCACGGTGAGATTTAATTTCCTTGATATGACATTTCCTTTAGTCACTTCCCAGTCAATGATCATTTACTTCATTTTTTGCTATTAAAAGTACTTTAATAAATATTTTGGCATATATTTGGCCTTTCACTTTTTCATTGACCACTACATGTCCCATGCCTAGAAGTGAGATTTCTGGGTCAAAGTGTATGGATGTTTTATTGACTCTCTTCATAGAATTCCATGCTGTTTTCCATAATACTTGAACTAATTAATGATGATACCAGTATTGCTTTAGTGTATGCTTTGAATTTTTCAATATAAATATATCAAGTATTCATAAAAGAAATTCTTTGTATGAACTCTAATATAAAGTAAGAATTTTTTTATGCTACTCCTCCTGTAGGTGTAGCAGCAAGCATCCCCAGAATGGCTGCCAATACAGATCCTCAGATCTGCTTTTCTAAAGGAAAGCAACTAAAATGGGTTAATAATCTTGCTTTAATCAAACATATGTCATTTACCTCATTCAGGGGAAAAACGTGAGCACCCCAAACTTCAGAGAATGCAAATAAGTTACAAGCAGAAGTTACAAACAGACAGAGAAATAGATCAGCAGACAGTCTTCCAACTGTCTGACCATTACATCCATTCTTAGTTACCAGAGAGGGAAGCACCAACATCTGGATTTTCAAAGCTGGGGGGCTCAATGGCTGCTCAGAGTATCTTCTGGTCAAATCACATAACTTTTCTCAAAGTGAACCCCAAAACAAAACCTCACATCACAGTATATATATCCTTCTCCTGGATTAGAGAATGTCTCGTCCAACTGCCCAATCACAAAACACCAAGGTGTGGGCATTCTTGAAAAACAAGCCTCCCACCATAGGCTCCATGTGACCACGTATGGCCTACTAGGAGGCAGAGTATATTTTCAAATCAAGGAAGGTTCTCAGAGTCACTTAAGCCTATCAAAGGGCCTAGGGGCAGGGAAGATCTTAAATTCCCATCCCTATAACAATAGGCTACCAATCCCATTTTATAAAGAAATATATAAATGTATTACTATTTTAAATTATGCGAAATATGTCATTTTATTAGGGATAGTGAACTGATGACAACAACCGAAGATCAATCAATCAATCAATCAGTGAGTCAATAACTCCTGTTTCTTAAGCACTTACCATGTGTCTGGTACTCTGATAAACATTGAAGATACCAAGAGAAAGCAAAACAGCCACCAAGGAGTTAATATGAGGAGATATAAAATATAGAACAAGAAGCAAACAAGATAAATATGGAGAAGATAGAAGAGAACATTAGTGAAGATGCCACTAAGCTGAGGTACCAGGAATAGTATACTGGAGGAAGTAGACCTTGAACAGCCTTAAAAGAAGTTTAGGACTCTACGAATCAGGATTTGGGAAGAAGGTGATATCAGAAAAAAAAAAGGAATAATCATTGCAAAGTATCAAAGTCCAGAGACAGAATGGCATGTGCAAGGAAATAAAAGGCTGTTGAATGCGTGGAGGGGAGTCAATGTAAGATTCGAAAGGTAGGAAGGGCCAAGTTTTAAAGAACTATAAATAACAAAAAATATAGATAAACTTTGAGATAATAGAGAACTTTGGAATTTGGGGAGGGAGTAAAAAGATCTTTGCTTTGGGAAAACTAATTTTGCAGTTATATGGAGAATGAATTATGGTGAAGATAGACTTCAGACAGGAAGACCGATTAGGAGATTATTTTAGGTGTGGCATTATGAAGGCCTGAACAAGACTGGTGGGGGTATGGGAGAAGATATGGGAGAGAGCAGATTGGAAGAGGGGATATCTTGTGGGACTGCTATACTGGGGTAGTGGGTAGGGGAAAAATGGGAAAAATTGTAACTCAAAATCTGGCTGAAATGAATGATGTAAACCAGAAGTTAATAAAGCATTTGTTAAAACAAAAAAATTAAAAAAAGAAAGACAGCAAAGTTGTGGGCCCATCTGGTTGAGAAGATGCCAGTGCCCTTGATAGTAATAGGTAAGTTAGGAAGAGTTAATGTGTTTTATGGGAGAGACAATAAGTTTTGGGCTTTGGACATAAAGAGTTTAAGATTCCTATAGGACATCCAGTTAGAGATGTCAGATAAAGAAAAATGAAAGACTTAATGTGATTGGGAAGATGGTGGTTTCCTTGGTAGTGAAATGGAAATTAGGAGGTGAGCTTTCAGGTGAATGATCATGTTATCCATTTATTAAGCACATACTATATGGAAAACACTGATAAGCACTGGAAATACAGATATAAGCAAAAAGAAACAGCCCCTTTCCTCAAGGAGCTTATGTGCTAATGGAAGAAAATAGCACAGAAAAGGAAACTGAAATTTGGCAGGAGGGAGAGCCAGAGAAGAAGATATCCATAAAGAGGAGGCATGACAGAAGAAGTGGAGCGTTGGAAGTGGGAGCTGATGAGGAATGAAAACATGACCAGCATAGCTCCTTGTCTTAAAATTGGGGTTCTGGGAGGAACCAACCAATCAGAGAAAGGTACCAGAGGGGCAGAATGAATTGGAGGGTAAGAAAGCCCAGGACAGAGGCCACTTACAGGATAAGAATATTGTGCGTGGTGGAAAAGTCTGGTAAAAGGCCAGAGAAGAAGGAAGGACAATAATGAACAGTTTTGGTTACGTGTTTAACGTGCATGTAGATCATCCAGTTTGAAAAGTATAAGAGAAAGGAGGGAAAATAGAACTTTTGAAAGTATGGGCAGTATGACAGAACTGGGAGGCCAGAGGCAACAATGTGAAGGCTTTTTCTTTTCTATTATCACCCAGTGGGGTGTTTAGGTTTTCTTTTTTTTGGGGGGTCAGGGTCAAAGGAGTCTAAAAATTGTGAGCCAAAATCTTTATCTAAAAACCAGGAAATTAACTCCCTGACTGGCAATGAAGCCATGTATACAGTTGTGATCAGGAGCATGATCTAGTTACTCCCTTTGGGAAAAAAAATGTCTCAAAACATTTATCCTCCATATGAAATCCCCTGATTGGTTGTCAATAGGTGAAGCTTTCATGTTGCCTTTTCTTTGTTATCAGCCTTGATACTTTGCAGAGAAAAATAATACAAAAGCAGAAAATAATTGTTCTACATAAACAATACCATATGGCTGAGAAACCCCTGACTGATTTAGGTTCATTTTCACAGTTACAAAAATCTATAGACTCGGGGTGGCTAGGTGGCAAAGTGACTAAGAGCACTGGCCCAGAGTCGGGAGGACCTGGATCGGTGCCAGCCTCAGTTACTTAGCACCCACACATAAACAACTAGCCTAGCACCCACACATAAACAACTAGCCGTGTAACCTTGAGCAAGTTACTTAACCCCTATTGCTTTAAATTAAAAAGAAGAGGAAGAAGAAGAAGAAGAAGAAGAAGAAGAAGAAGAAGAAGAAGAAGAAGAAGAAGAAGAAGAAGAAGAAGGAAGAAGAAGAAGAAGAAGAAGAAGAAGAAGAAGAAGAAGAAGAAGAAGAAGAAGAAGAAGAAGAAGAAGAAGAAGAAGAAGTTAGCATTTGGGGCAGCTAGGTGGTGCAGTGAGTAGAGCGTTGGCCCTGGAGGCAGAAGGACCTGAGTTCAGATCCGGCCTCAGACACTTAAGGCACACACAAACAAAAACCTAGCCGTGTGACCTTCGGCAAGTTACTTAACCCCAATTGCCCTCCAAAAAGAAAAAAAAAATCTATAGACTCTGAACAGTCTCTACAGTAATGAAGGAAAGCAGAAAGTAGCACTCCCCTCTCTATACAATGTAAGCTCCTTGACTGCTAAATGGGTGCTATTGTTACTCTCTTATGCCTATAGTACCTGGTGAAAAGTAGAGGCCTAAGAAATTCTTGTGGAATAAAATTAAATTGACTTTTTCTATACCCATATTTCAATATTTTTTTTGGATGTAGCTATAGATCTGTGAGTTCAAACTGGTGCAGTAAAGGTTGAATGAATAGAATTTTAGTCCAGAGGGCTAAATTAAAATAACTGGTTTTGTCTTATTTTAAAATGTTTTTATTGTGTATTCAAATATGAAAAATCATCTACGATGAATAAAAATGTAAATAGTATATGAAGTTGAAATTACGTTAATAAGAGTTTTAAAGATTACATGAACAAGATGCAAATACAATTCTATTTGTGTCCTTTGATTTTTTTCTTCAGTGTATTTTTATTAATGTTCTTTTGATTTTTAAATTCTTTTTAAATTGCATTTCTATGATGAATCACTGATTCATCTCCTTCCCCTGACAAATAGAATCTCTCCATTATGAAACAGAAACAAACAACAACAGCCTAATCAAGCAAAACAAACCAACACGTTTGCAATTTCTGAACATGTATGTCTCATTCAACACCTTTAGTCCATCACTTCTCAGCCAAGGGTGGGGAAGCACATTTTAGCATCAGTCCTCTGAAGTTATGACTGGCCAGAGCAGAGCCCTTAAGTCTCTCAAAGGTGTTGACTTTCCAAGGTCACCATGTCTTTGGGCTGCTCATTTCACCATGCATCAGTTCATATATAGGGATACAACTATGATTGCTCTGAATTTATCATGCATTTTATCTTTTATGGTATTATACTGTTACACTGAATTTATGTACCATAATTCGTTCATATATTTACCATTCACTTTATTTCCAGTTACTTGCTACAAGAAAAAGTTGATGTAAATGTTTTATACATATGGGTAATTTCCCTGTCTTTTCTTTGACTTCTGTGGCATGTGCTATATCTGTAGGCCAATTAGTTATTCTGTCCATTACTGATATTATTGCTTTTACTATTACTATTATCATCATACCTACCTTGGCTTTTTGAGGGGTTCAAAGGAGATCATGTAGGTAAAATGCTTTGCAAACTTTAAAAAACTAAGTAACAGCTACTATAACTGTAAAATGAAATCATTAACTGGGTTAGAGTATGTTGAATAATATGAACTCTCACAGTCATGTAAGACAAATATAGACACTGAAGTCAAATAAGAGAATAACACAGACTACTTGAAGAACACAGGCAACTTCACTTTCCTGGCTACCTGCTCCAGAGCATTGAGCGACCAGCATCATGCACATACATGGAGGCAAAAGGCAAAGCCCAACACAGCCTGAGACCACTGCTGTTGTACCAAAATGCTCCAGCACTGTCTGGTCCCTACCTCTTACCCCCTTCTCTCAAAAGGACAATTGGAATGGAAATCTGGATATATTGGACTTTCTCATTTTAAGGACTCCCTGATTTGGCAAAATTCTAGTTTGAATTTAGGTCTATTTTATAATTCTAGTAAAGAGGATTTGCCTGTGTTTTTCCCATATTGGCATCCTGTGGTACTCATCCTGTATTTTGTACCAACAATGAATGTATTATTCACAGAGTGAGGAGATGAAACCCAATCAACATGATTTCATTTATTCTTAATAAGAACATTTGAACTTGGTGATTATATTTTCTCTGCTGAGATCATTCTTACTCTCTGAACTATAAGGTAGATGAGAGATCATCAGTGAGGATTTGACTGGGTAAGAAGGAAAACTTTTGGTTTTGTTCTGAGAAAGGTTTTTTCCTCCTCAATCACAGGTAACTAATTTTCAAATATGATAATTATACATCAATTCTCAAATTAGATGTAGTAATTTTATTGATTAGGGCTGTGATTCCACCAGTGTGGGGAATAATAGGTGCTTAATAAATACCGTTTGACTCAACTTGCTTTGACTTATATAACTAATTCGCCTTTACAGCTTACCTAGAACAACCAGATGGCATGGAGAAGGCAAATAATTCATTAATCTAGCAAATGAAGTTAAGTGAGATCCAAAATAATTGTTGTATATCACTGAAGAGTCTGAATATGGAAATAAATTAGCAATAATAAGGAATTAGTCACTAACATACTCTTTGTGTAATTTTGAACAATTAAACTATTGCCTCCCTGTTATTTCATTGTAACTTATTTTCTTATAGACATGCTGGTGTTGATTCAATATATGGCCATATTTATTCTGAACATGTATGATTTATCTATATGTCAAGACTATGAGTAAGAGATGCTCAGCTGTGTGAAATAAGTGGGTGGGAATCAAAGACCAAAAGACAAAGGAAGCTTTAAGAAAAATAAGATAGGAAGGCAGGATGATGTGATTCAGGATGAAGATGTGAAGGAACATTCAGAATAAGTTTATGAAAAGACTAAAGCAAGTCAAACAGAAAAGGTGGGAAAGTGGGGATCAGATGTTTCCATGATGTTGTCTAAGCAGAATGAAAGGCATAAAGAAGAGAAAGTGTACCAAGAGGCTCAGAGAAAAATATCCAAAGTCACATAGGGTTTGGGGAGCTATAAAGAGAATTACACCAGAAATCGAGCTATAGACTTGTATGTGACCTCGGAAAGAGAATCTGAATACGGTAGCTGGACTGGGGAAGGTAAAAATATATTTCTATGGAATACTGAGACTAATTTGTTTAAATTAAGAGAAAGTGTACCTAAAAGTATCTTGGGAATAAGGGACACTGACTAGACCTGTGGAGTGTTTTTTTTTAAAGGAACTCCCTGTGTGAGAAAACTCCCTCATCCAATGTTGGTTGTCATTTTCTCTGCAATTATAGTCCTTGGGAGGTGCTAAGATGTCAGGTGACTTGTCTAAGGGCACTTAACCAGTATGTGTTGGAGTTGGCACTTTAACTCAGATTTAAGAACGGCACTGAGGCTGACTCTCCAGTCACTGCTGCACATTGTCCCTCAAAATCAAGACATTATTTGTACCCTGGAATATCCTCAGCTATTCCTTTCTCACATGGCTGTTCTCCTGGATTGTATGATCTCAAAAACTCAGCAATATGACATCACTTCTGACACTCACATCCCCTCAGATAATTTCTCACCTCAGCTGCAGGACTTCATCATTCTCCCATGCCAAGTATTCTCCCCATCCCTTGATTTCAGCTTCCTTTTATGAATTATCTTCTGCCATTATACTGTGACCTCCCTGAAATCAGGTACTGTCTCATTCCTTACTTTGTTTCTCTAGGGCTTACCACAACACCTGGAACATAGGAGGCACTCATGAAAGTGTATTGACTCTGCCTCAGAGTAACCAAATGATGATGGAACTTCAATATACTGACTGCATCATAACAGAAATTTTAAAAAGTGATTTGTCCCAAAGGTTATGGCCTTTAGAAGAGAAAAACCTGATAGTGGCAATAGAAAGTTAGTGAGGAATGGGAGAAGAAAGTATTTTGTTTAGGCCAACATGAATCTGTTCATCACATAAGGATATATGAATAAACAGTAAGAAATGCAATTCAGTCACACCAGATTGTCATAATAAATTAACCTTAAAAGTAATTAGGATGTCAAATTGGAAAATCCCATGATGTTATAGAGGAAAATACCTGATATACATTGTCTTTGTAGTTAAAATGTATTTAGCCTGAATTATTATAATGATAAGCCACCAACCATAGTTGTCTCAATAATTTAGTGAATATGGTTTCATGAGCTTTATTGAGAAGTTTCTAAGTTAGTGAATGAACGTGACTGGTTTTCAATTATTTTCAATTCATTTTAATACAAAATATTGATTAAATATTTTGTGCAGGTCATATGTTAAAAAGCAAATCAATAAATAAATGGAAAAGACATTTACAAAACACTATATTTCAGACACTGGAATGAGCACTTAGGATGTTAATATAGAAATATTAGGTAATTTCTGATATCAAGGTGCTTATAATAGGGGGAGAAAACATCTAATAAGGGGGAGTGGTGACCAGGCAAGGGGCTGTTTCCTCAACTTCACTAGTACTAGCAAGTTGGGCACCCTAGAGAATGACTAACAATTCCCCACAGGGTTCTGAGAGTCACTCTCAATGGCCCAGGTTTCTAGTGCTAGTCCCCTCAAGCCATCATCAGGTTTTTAACCCATTGGTTATTAGCCATTTTTAACTAGCTTTTAGGAAGGATATTATTTGGCAGATATGACAAAGGCTATCTATTATGTGAGCTGTCCCAAAGGTGCTTTCAGTGAGACTAATATGAACTTATATTCCAATACTTATCAATTACAAAAGGCAATCATTTTACTCATTTTGCAACAGTCCTCAGAACATTGAACATAAGAGAGCAGTAGTAGTTTAACAACTTGTTTTCAAGTCATTTCTACCTTTAACAAATGAAAACAAGTGATCATTATAGACACTTATAAAATGCTTTAACATTTACAAAGAGAATACTTAAATTATCTCATTTGATCCTGACAATAATCATGTGAGGAAGGCACTCCAGTCCTCTATCTATCTATCTATCTATCTATCTATCTATCTATCTATCTATGCTTTTATTATCTTCTGTTTCTTTTATCATCATAGTTCCCCTCCTCCTTTCAGAAAGTCATCCTATATAACAAATAGCATTTAGAGGAAAAACAAATAAGCACAACTGACAGATACATTGAAAACATCTCAAAATATGTGTGATGTATAATGTTTCTGGATCTCCTACTCCACAGTGGGGTGTCTTTTGTTGTCTTCTCTTACCTCTTCATTCTAGTCATGTTCAATCTTTATAATTTTGTTATATCTACTTTTGATACCCTAATGTGTGTCTGTGTTTTTTCCCAGTTACATTGTTGTAGTTATTGTTTATAATGTTTATTTTACTCTCCTTCAGTTTATGTAGCTATTGTCATGCATCTTTCTGTTTATCATATGTATATATATATGTATATATGTATACATATATATATGTATATATAATTTCTTATAGCATAGTAATAATCTGTTCCATACATGGACCACAATTTGTTTAGCCAGTTCTTTGCTATCACCAAAAGTGATGTTATAAATGTTTTGGTATATGTGAAAACTTTCTTCTTATCAATAGCTTCCTTGGAGTCTAACCACAGTAATGGAGTCTTTGGTCCAAAGGGTTTGGGCATCTTAGTCACTTTATTTGCATGAATGCATTTTGTTTTCCAAAATGGTTGTACCATTGTATAGCTTCACTAACAATATCTTTTCTACCCTTTCTCAACCCTTCTGACACTGAGCATTGATATTTTTGTCATCTTTGCCAATTTTAGGGGTGTGACATGAAACCTCAGGGTTTTTTTGATCTGCATTTCTCTGAATATTGATGATTTGGAGTATTGTTTCTTATGGTTCTGAATACTTGGCAATTTTCTTCTGAGAAACTTGTTAATATATTTTGATGACATCTATTGAGAAATGGATATTATACCCACATATGTTATACATATATTTATTATTTACACAATACATATACATAATATATAAAAATATACAGATACATATATTGTATCTATATATATATATTTGTATATATGTATACACACACATATATGTAATGTACACACACACACACACACACACACACACACACACACTGTCTTGTATACCAAACTATCATTAGAGAAATTTGATAGAAAGATTTCCTTTCCCTCCATTTGGCCACTTTCCTTCTTATTCCAGGTGTATTAATGTTGTTTGTGAAGAAGCTTTTCATTTTCAAGTGACTGATGTTACCTAATTTATCTTCTGTAATTGCTTCTATTTCTTGGTTAAGAATACATCTACCAAGGCAGAGTCAAGATGGTGGAGTGAAAATAGTGCTTCTGTGCAGCTCTGGCTCCCACAATTTCCATATTCATGTAAAAGGGGACTCTAAAGAACCTCTGGATCTCCAGAACCCACAAAATGACACAGAGAAGCTAATGTCCCACTAAGGACAGCCCAGCACCCTGGCAGGGAGCAGCCAGCACAGCACTCTGGGAGCCGGGTGCAGGCCCACATGAGTCAGAGGTTTTAACCCCAGGGCAGCCCAGGTGACCCTTGGGTTCATTCCCAGTTCTTTTGCCCTCTGGAATATCATATTCCATGCCCTTCGATCCCTCAGTGTAGAAGCTGCCAGGTCCTGGGCTATTCTGATTGTGTTTCCACAATATTGAAATTGTTTCTTCCTGGCCGCTTGTAGTATTTTCTCCTTGATCTGGGGATTCTGGAACCTGGCTATAATATTTCTGGGAGTTTTCTTTTTGAGATCTTTTTCAGGAGGTGATCGGTGGATTCTTTCAACCTCTATTTTGCCCTCTGGATCTAAAACATCAGGGCAGTTTTCCTTGAGAATTTCTTGAAGGGTGATTTCTAGGTTCTTTCCTTGATCATGGCTTTCAGGTAGTCCAATAATTTTTAAATTGTCTCTCCTGGATCTATTCTCCAGGTCAGTGGTTTTTCCCATGAGATATTTCACATTGCCTTCTAATCTTCTAATTGTTTGGATCTGCTTAACAGCATCTTGATTTCTCATAAAGTCACTAGCTTCCATTTGCTCCAGTCTAACTCTGAAGGAATGAATCTCCTCAGTGAACTTTTGAGATTCTTTTTCCATCTGGCAAATTCGACTTTTTAAGGCATTCTTCTCCTCATTGCCCTTTTGGGCCTCCTTTGCCATTTGAGCTAGTCTATTTTTTAAGGTGTTGTTTTCCTCAGTCAGGCTGTTGACCCTCATTTCATACTTTTCCTGCATCCTTCTCATTTGTCTTTCTAATTTTTCCTCCACTTCTCTTATTTGATTTTTAAAGTCCTTCTTAAGGTCCTCTATGGCCTGCAACCCGCTCATGTTTTCCCCTGGGGCTTTTGGAGCAGGACTTCTGACCTCACAGTCCTTTTCCCGCTCTATGCCCCCAAAATAGGAGTCTAGGGTTGCATTTTTCTGTTTCCTTTGCCTTGGCATGTTGCCACTTAATTGCTTGACTTTTCGGCTTGTTGCCACACTATGGCTTTAAGGCCAGCTAGAGGAATTTTTGTCCCGAACGTGTGGGGGGCAACTTCCGTTTCTGGCAAGCTGTAAACCCACCTACAACTCCCACCCTAGATCACAATCCAGATCCAGGGAGGTTAAAGCAAGAGCGATTACCCCCCAAGACTGATCGCTGGATCTCCCCACGATTTGTAGGCTGGGAGCCGGAAATGCCTCTGAAAACTACAAAATGGCGTGTCTTCTCAGCGGCTTCTAGCCCCCAGGGGAGGGAGCTGACGCATTCCCCAAATACAGGTCCCAAAGTCCATAGGACACTAACCTCTTACTTTGTCCTAGGCAAGTCTATGTTGATAATTCTGGAGTCGCCACAGCTCCTGGTGTTCTGGGGTTCCTCCAGCCGGCTGCTGGCCCTGCCGCCCTGGGGCTAAAACCTCGGCTCACGTGGACCTGGGCTCGGCTCGGCTCCTGCGCTCTGCGCGCTGCCGGCTCCCAGACCACTGCGCTGGTCCTTCCTGCAGGGTGCTGGGCTGTCCTCAGCGGGAGGTTAGCTTCTCTGTGTCGTTCTGTGGGTGCTGGGGCTCCAGAAGTTTTTCAGAGTCCTTTTTTACATAGTTTGTGGAGAATCTGGGGGCAGAGAGGCTTGGACGAGCTGTTTCTACTCCGCCATCTTGGCTCTGCCCCCCTTTCAAGCATTCTTGAGGAAAAAACCAGAGTTGAATAGAAAATTTGACATCCAGACGCAAGAAGTAAGAGATGCCTGAGAAGGTAATCAGGGAAAAGAAATCAAACGGAACTTATCAAAGTTGAACTATTTACATTCCTATATGGAAAAGCAATATCTGTGACTGATGATATCTTTCTCACTATGAAAACAATGGAAGAAGGGGGTGTGGTCATACGAATACATATGTGAATGTGTGTGTATATGGTTACAGTTATATATGGATAGAGGGCATATGTTGATTTTGTTGGGAAGGGAGAGTACTCAAGGGATGAAATTATGAGGTGAGAGAGGAAAGTGGCAAGAGGAGATGGGGAGAGACATGGTAGGGTAAACTATCTCATGTAGGGGAAGTGGGTGCAAAGGAGGGGGATAATAAGGAAGGCTAAAAAGGCAAAACCACATTCACATTGAATTTGGTTCAGGGAGAAAATGACATACATACTAAATGGGATATCTCAACCTGCAGCAGGATAGGGGGAAGGGGGATGAGAGGAGGGATGATGGATGGGAGGGCATCCTTGGGGGAGGGGAGGTTGGAAGTACCCACTATAGAAGAGGGACAGGATCATGTAGGGAATGGACCAGGTGGGGGTGGGATGAGTGGGAGGGAATTATAAGCAGCCTTGTACAATATATCTACTATGATAATGTTTTGCATAGCTAGACATGTACAATATATACTGAATTACTTATCTCCCAAGAAGGAATGGGTGACAAGGGAGGAAGGAAATGGATCTGAAATTCGAGGTCGTAACATTAAATGTTTCAAATATATATATAAATACTATTATTAATACTCTTTTGCCTATAATTGGGAGATAAGATGTGCAGGCATTGGGACACAAAGATTTATCTTCCTCTAATGGAAAAGTCGATGGGGGTATGGGAGAAGGTATGGGAGAGAGCAGATTGGAGGAAGCGATATCTTGTGGGACTGCTATTCTGGGAGGTTGGGTAGGGGAATAATGGGGGGAAAATGATTGTGACTCAAAATCTGGAGGAAATGAATGATGTAAAACAGAAGTTAATAAAGTATTTGTTTAAAAAAAATAAAAAAAAAGAATATATTTCAAAAGATAAAAAAAAAGGTGAAATTAAGAGGTGAGAGAGAAAATATAACAAGAGAAGATGGGGAGAGACTGAATGGGGTAAACTCTCTCATAGAGAAGAGGCAAGGGAAAATGGTTACAGGGGAAGGGAAGAACAGGAAGGCAAAAAGGCAAAACCTTATTCTCATTGAATTTGAATCAAAGAGATAATGACATACATACTAAATAGGATATCTCACCCTACAGGAGAGTAGGGGGGAATGGGATGAGTGTGGGGATGATGGAAGGGAGGGCAGGAGGGTAGGGGTGGAGGGAAGTTAGAAGCACCCACTTTTGAAAAAGAACAGGATCAAAGTAGGGGATAGACCAAGTGGGAGGTGGGATAGGAGGGGGGAAAATATAGTTAGTCTTTTACAATATGTCTACTATGATAATGTTTTGCTTAGCTACACATGCACAACATATACTGAATTGCTTATCTTTCCAGTAAGGGTGGGTGACAAGGGAGGAAGGGAATGAATCTGGAATTCAAAGTTTTAAAATCAAATGTGTAAAAATATATAAATACTATTATTAATACTATTTTACATATAATTGGGAAATAAGATATACAGGCATTGGGGCACAGAGATTCCACTTGCCCTACTGAAAAAGTTGAAGGGGGTATGGGAAAAGATATGGGAGATAGCAGATTTGATGAGGGGATATCCTGTGGGATTGTTATTCTGGGGTGGAGGGTAGGGGAAAATGGGGAAAACTTTTAACTCAAAATCTGGTGGAAAGGAATGGCATAAACCAGAAGTTAATAAAGGCTTTGGGGAAAAAAAAACCTGTAAGTATGAGGCAATTCATTAAAAAAAAAAGAATACATCTACCCATGTCTGAGAGGTATATGATCTGTTTTTCTCTCTTTTAAATTATGATTATTAATTTCAATGTTTCATATCCATTAGTATGTATTGTGAAATTATCTGTAAGGTACTGGTTTAAGCTGAATTTCTGCTAGTCTCCAGTCATTATTATCCCAATTTTGTAGATCTATAAACTGAGATCGAATATGTGACATGCCTGTGTTCATGTAACTGTAAAGTGTGAAAGGCCAAATTTGAATTCTGATTTTCCTAACTACACACCTGGTATTTTATTGATTATATACAGTCACATAGGTGAAACTTAAGTGATGAAGAGTCTTGTACACGAATAAGAAAGGATAAGGGACTTATTTGCAAGCAAGGGAGGAGAAGGTGAGGATTTGATATTGGGGAATTGGTTTTTCTGAAAATTCATTGTGGGCGTGATGGAAATCTTTCTATAATATATTGAAAATATAAGATTTTCTAAGCAGAAATAGTTCATAAAGGAAAGGGGATGTTTAAATGGGTCATATTTTTGGTCTTTTGATCCCATATTAAAATGGTGCCATCCAGATGCAAAAGGAATAGCAGTGAAGCAAACAGTGGATCATGAATGAAACGGGTGGTGGATCTTAAAATGGAGCCATTCCACAATGAGGTTATTGAATCCCAGAAAGGGAACTTAAGATGAGGGCAACAGCAGGGGCAAGGTACCTGGGACTATTGTTTCTCAGAAAGTAGGATAATTGGTGACCAATCTGCCAAGTAAGTGTTGACAACTGAGAGATTGCTGGGCTTAATCAATTATCTATTTTAAACTGAAGTGGAAACTGTTCTGAGAGTCAGTTTGTTTAATATCTGATCAGATGCAGGATATAAAACAGGGAGGGGAATTGTTGGTACATCCTGTACTCAGAGCATAATGAGGCAAGAGATGAATATCAACTCCTCTGATCTCCCTGGAACTAGTCATCCTTCTCAAAACAAATGAGGAATGTCTTCAAAGGAAAGTGCAGTAATTGTTCATTAAACAATAACACCGACCTAGGCATTTGGAAAAAAAGGACGCTTTGGTTACAAGGTAAAATGAGAGGAACTCTTTCAGCAAGATACATGATGAAACTTAGAAGATGGACATAGTGCATTAATGGGGAAATTTTTCCAATACACATTTTCTTCTTCACCAATTTTACACACACAAAATATAGAGGTCCCTACCAGTCTAAATGAGGAAGGTTTTCAAATCCAGATTTATTAAAATAGTAAATTTCTGGTAAACCTCAGTATCCAGAACACTCACAACTCCTATTGTAAATAAAGAGCAATAGTATGATGTAATGGATGAAGGGCCACCCTTACAGTCAGGAAGTCCTGGTCACACCAGATGATAATGTTTAAGCTTTTACTATCTCAAAGATATAAGTCATAAAGGAACCACTAACTGTATTAGCAAAGTGAATACTCACACTGGGACTGTCCCAAAGTCATGTATCTGTTCCTACTCCACCAAGGATCCTCTGTGACTGAAAAAATGAAAACTAAGATTTGATACAAGCGAAGTCAACTAGAGTCATCAAAGATTGGCATGGATTCCTCCTCAATGGTAGTCTTCAAACAAAGGCAAGATGACCACTACTAAGGAAAACTTTAGAAGATTCGTTTTCCAAGGATGGATTGAACTGTAAAGCTTCTGAGGTTCCTTCCAGTTCTGAGATCATGGGATTTGATTATCTGCGGACTATGCTTAGTCCTCTTGAAGGTGTTATCCCAGGGGTGGAGAAAATATGACTTACAGGTCACATATGGCCGTTCTAGGTCTCTGTGAGGGATCCTTTGACTGAATCCAAACTTCACAGAATAAATCCCCTTAATAAAATGATCTGTTCTATAAAATTTGGACTGTCAAAAAAACATACCAGAGGACATAGAAGACCACAGTTTCCCCACCCCTGTATCATTCCATCCTGTCCAACTCTATCAAACCAGAAATCCATATAACCTTTTTTTATTGGCTGGATTTAATTTTATGCACAGAAACTCTCAAAAGTAAATGGATCATTTATGTCCTTTTTCACACTTGATAAGTCAAGAAGAAAAGACTATGGATGTGGTTTATTTATTGTGCATGATCTTAGCCTTGTGTCCTCTGAAAACTGATTTTTCATTTGCAACTACATAGAGTGGTCAAATTGGGAATGTTTTTTGATGAAGGTGTTGTGAAGTGATTTGTAAGCTGTTTGGGCAATGGGGTTACAAAACTGAAAGACAGAGGCCAAAACAGTAAAATAATATTCGCTAAAATATATTTTATTTATTATTTTACCTTCATATCATGAACCCTTTCACACTGAATGTTCCCTGGGACAAGGAAAAGCAATGAAGTAAAAGTTATTTGATATAGAAACCATGTTTGCCAACATAGAGGGTGTCACAAAAGATTTCGGTGTCATTTTACACTTTGATAACTTCAAGAGTTCAAATTCTACACATTAAAAAAAACAGCATTTGAAAGGTTAATTACTTAAAATTTAAAATGTTAATGTGTTTCTTATTAAAATTCAACATAATCATCACCATCTGTATTACATCACTCTAACTGATTTTGGGACTGTAAAAACTTTTATCTGTTCTTGCTTCGTGACCAAAAGGATTGTATTAAAATGCCAGCCTCAAGATCACTGAATCACATTTTGATGTACATGTGACAATTTTGATGTGACCACATGCAAAAAGTCTATTGACAATAGATCAAGTACCCAAGTAAATGTCCTCCTTTATTGATTTACTAATTTGAGAAAGTGTCACCCAGAAACTTTTATACAAGCAATACATACAAGAGAGAAGGCATTTTCTTGTTAAAATGAAAATTTATAATTCAAAATTCACAAAGTCAAATAAGGGTAAATAAATTTAAATAATTACACTTTCAGATATGTGTTTTTATGATGGTTATACCAGAGTACACATTTATTTTTTTTAATCTGGAGCGCACGTGCCTCTTTGGGTGGTCCAGCTTGCCAAAATGAAGTTTAATCCATTCGCGACCTCGGACCGAAGCAAGAACTGAAAGAGACACTTCAATGTGCCCTTGCACATCTGGCGCAAGATCATGTCGTCCCGGCTCTCCAAGGAGCCGAGACAGAAATACAACGTTTGCTCGATGCCCATCCAGAAGGACGACGAGGTCCAGGTGGTTCATGGACACTACAAAGGTCAGCAAATTGGCAAGGTAGTTCATGTTTACAGAAAGAAATACGTCATCTACATTGAGTTTGTACAACGTGAAAAAGGTAATGGCACAACTGTCCATGTGGGAATTCACCCTAGTAAGATAGTTATCACCAGACTAAAACTGGACAAAGATCGCAAAAAGATTCTTGAGCTTAAAGCCACAACCCAACAAGTTGGAAATGAGAGGGGCAAATATAAAGAAGAAACCATTGAAAAGATTCAAGAATAAAATGGTCTGTTGTACAGTTGTAATTAAAAATGAAAATTAAGTATGAAAAAAATCTGCTTAGTATAGCTGGATTTCTTTTCATCAGACGCAAAAATGATGATTTAAAATGCCATTCTATGCATGATCAAAAATCTTTGGAGATATTGGCAATCTTTTTGCCATCCAAGACAGGAAAGTGTTACAATAGGACCCAAATATGGAGTCAGGAATATTTGATTTCAATTCCAGCCTCAGAAACTTAAGTTATGAGACCCTGAGCATGTCACTTAATCTTTGTCTGCCTTAATTTGTACATCTGTAAAATGTGGCTCTTATCTTCCAAGATTGTTGTGAGGATAAAATAAGATAGTATTTATAAAGGGCTTTGTAGACCTTAAAGTGCCACATAAATGTTTATTATTATTATTATCATCATCATCATCATTAAATATTAATTCTGTAATATATATTAAGTTTAGACTGACGATGCCTTCAAGTCATTCACCTATTTTCTTTTTAGTTTTAGGTAATTCCTCAATTTCTGGTTTTATTTTATCTTAATTGCTATACGTTGATTTGCATTATGTTGGTGTGACTTGGAGCGTAGGGTACCTTTGACTAAGAAGCAGTATGAAGCTTTTGCTTATAATGAGTAAGATCTTTTCCTAGCTTGGTTATGATGTGATACTGGTACATGATGTTTCTTTAAATATATTCTTCCCATTTGACTTGGGTTTTAGGATTTCAATAAGTCTATTAATGTATACAGTATACAGCTTTGATATACTTATGCTTGATGTATATTACCTGGAAGAGATCCAGATATTTTTGAGTATCACCTTCGTTATCAGGTTCAATTGGATTCAAGCCAGAAGCCTCTATCTTGCCTTGGCATAGCTTAAGAATTTTATACTCATCAAGTGAAGTGAAAAAGATATATCATATTATTGGAAAAAAAAAGATTTCTCAAGAAGGAATTATTTAACATCCCCCAACCCCCCGCCGCCCCACACACACACCATGCAGCTATAGAAAGGGTCTGGTGTCTTGTAAATTAAGAATTAATAAAACATTTTGGTTAAAATATTTCTCCAGAATTTTGAAGTCATACACATCTCTTTTTACGGGAGATGATGATGGGATTGAAGCTAGGCAAAATGATACCGAGTTCAAATAATTTGTTTGAAAATGCCACACATTATCAATTGCCCTTGACATTTTGGTTTTGGTGGTATGTTTTACAAAGAAAACAGTACTCCATGTAAATGTCAATGATTCTAGAATTCTCTCTATACTTGGGACTATTTTATATGTATCCTAAATGTCATATTAACCCCCTCTGTCCTAACTCTCTCTAGGCAGGGACTGGTTCAGTCATGCCACATGAACCCAATTTATCACATCAGGGTGATTTCTTAGAGCCTGGCCACACAGTAACTGCTCTAACTAGGGTCATAGAAATCTATTATTATTGTTATTACTCAAAAAAGTAGAGCAAATCCTTAATATTCCCATAACATTACAACTACGACCTCAATTAAAATTTCCTACCTAGGCACACACTGTAGGTTGGGTAAAGGCTCACACATAAAAAGTCCCTGGATGGAAAAGAATCCTGGAATATGATTCTTCTGCTCCTACTGCCTCAGGACCAAGCCTATTGTATCTTACATTCTTCCCACAGGCTCCTCTATTACTCTGAGATGGGTAGGGATGCTCTCTTCTCTGCCATAGTCTGGAGTTATCATTAGTTGTCATACATCCATTCTAGGAGTCAGTGGCTATGACCCTGGTTTCTTTTAATGGTGTAGCAACAGATTAGCTGAAACTAAAGGATAATGCTTCCAAAGATGCAACAAGAACAATCATACAGACATTTTTTCCCACAACCAGAGGCATAATATACTCTTTACTCTGTACTCTGTACCACATTGATCTGATGGAAGAGGGATTACACTCACAAGCGAGTTCAGTTCTTACATTCCATTTATTCCACCAAATTCAATTCCAAAACAGCAATGATCCTTATAGGTTTGTGACTGAGGACTCATGCTTCTCAGGAAGTCACTATTTGGATTGACTGTGACATTCTTTTATTTTTAACTAAATTTTATGTTTATTTTTAGTTTACATCATTCATTTCCATGAGATTTTGAGTTACAATTTTCTCCCCATCTTTCTCTTACCCACCACACCAAAACAGTGATCCCACTGAATACCTACTCCCCCAATATGCTCTCTCCTATATCCTCCCTTATCTCCCCTCCAACTTTAAAGTAGGGCAATATGGATCTCTATATCCCAGTGCTTGTATATCTTATTTCCCAGTTGCATGTAAAAAAATAATACACATTTTAAAAAAAATATTTGATTTTAAAACGTTGAATTTCAGATTCTTTCACTTCCTCCTTTGTAACCTACCCTTACTGGGAAGATAGGCAATTCAATATAGGTTGTACATGTGTTGCTATGCAAAACATTTCCACAGAGGATATATTGCAAAAGACTGATTATATTTCCCTCCATCCTATCCTGCCCCCCACTTGTTCTATGCTCTACTTTGACCCTGTCCCTTTGCAAAACTGTGTGCTTCTAACTTCCCTCTCCCCCCAAACTTCCCTGCCCTCCATCATCCCCCCTCTCATCCCATTCCCCCCTACCCTCCTGTGGGTTGAGATACCTTATTTGGTGTGCATGTCATCCCCTTTCAAAGCCAAATTCAATGAGAGTAAGGTTGACCAATTCCCTTTTGCCTTTCTGTTCTTCCCCTCCATTGTAACTGTTTTCCTTTACCTCTTCTATATGAGATAATTTACCCCATTCTGTGTCTCCACACCTCCTCTCATTATATTCCTCTCTCACCTCTCAATTTCACCTTTTAAATATCATCCCTTCCTACTCAACTGGTCCTGTGCCCTCTGTCTATGTATACCCATACACATATATACACACACTCACATATGCATTCATACACCCATATATCCTCCCACACACACACACACACACACACACACACACACACACATTTATATTCCCTTCAATTATTGTTAATACTGAGAAAAGTTTCATAAGGTACAATTATTGTTTTGCTGTGTAAGAATGTATATAGTTCAACTTTGATAAGTTCCTTATGATTTATTTTCCCTGTTTACGTTCTCATGGTTCTCTTGCTTCTTGTATCTGAATGTCAAATTTTCTATTCAACTCTGGATTTTTTTTTTCATCAAGAAGACTTGAAGGTCCTCTATTCCAATGAATGTCCATATTTTCCCCTGAAACATGAGACTCAGTTTTGCTGAGTAGGTGATTCTTGGCTTTAATCCCAGCTCCTTTGACCTCTGGAATATCATATTCCAAGCCCTTTGATCCCTCAGTGTAGAAGCTGCCAGATCCTGTGTTATCCTGATTGTGTTTCCACAATATTCAAATTGTTTCTTCTTGTCTGCTTGTAATATTTTCTCCTTGATCTGGGAACTCCAGAACCTAGCTATAATATTCCTAGGACTTTTCTTTTTGGGATCTTTTTCAGGAGGTGATCAGTGAATTCTTTCAACCTCTGTTTTGCCCTCTGGTTCTAAAACATCAGGGAAATTTTCCTTGAGAATTTTTTGAAGGATGATTTCTAGGTTCTTTTTGTGATCATGGCTTTCAGGTAGTCCAATAATTTTTATTTTATTTTTTTTATTTTTATTTTTTAAATTTTTTTTCTGTTTAAACAAATGCTTTATTAACTTCTGTTTTACATCATTCATTTCCATGAGATTTTGAGTTCCAATCATCCCCCCCCCCCCGTTTTTCCCCCACCCACCCTCCCAGAACAGCAGTCCCACAAGACATTGCTTCCTGCAATCTGCTCTCTCCCCTATCCTCTCCCATACACTCTTTGACCTCTCCATTAGAGGAAGGTAAATCTTTGTTTCCCAATGCCTGCACATCTTATCTCCCAATTACAAGCAAAAGAGTATTAATAATAGTATTTAGATATATTTGAAACACTTAATCTTAAGACCTTGAATTTCAGATCCATTTCCTTCCTCCCTTGTCACCCATTCCCTCTGGGGAGATAAGTAATTCGGTATATGTTGTATATGTCGAGCTATGCAGAACATTATCATAGTAGATATAATGTACAAGGCTGCTTATAATTCCCTCCCCCTCACCCCACCCCCGACCTGGTCCATTCCCCATTTGATCCTGTCCCTCTTCCATAGTGGGTACCTCCAACCTCCCCTCCCCCCAAGGATGCCCACCTATCCATCATCCCTCCTATCATCCCCCTTCCCCTCATTCTGCTGTAGGTTGAGATGTCCCACCTAGTATGTATGTCATTCTCTCCCTGAACCAAATTCAATGAGAATGTGGTTTCGTCTTTTTGCCTTCCTATTTTTCCCCTCCCCTGCAACCACTTCCCCCAGCTTCCTCTACATGAGATAGTTTACCCCACCCTGTCTCTCCCCATCTCGTCCTGCCACTTTCCACTCTCACCTCATAATTTCACCCCTTGAGCATCCTTCCTTCCCAACAAATTCAACCTATGCCCTCTATCCATATATAACTGTAACCATATACACACACATTCACATATGTATTCACATGACCCTTCTTCCATTATTTTCATAGTGAGAAATATTTCCTCAGTCACAGTTATTGTTTTTCCGTAAAGGAATGTAAATAGTTCAACTTTGATAAGTTCGTTTTGATTTCCTTTCCATGATTACCTGCTCAGTAATCTCTTGCTTCTTGTGTCTGGATGTCAAATTTTCTATTCAATTCTGGTTTTTTCCTCAAGAGTGCTTGAAAGTCCTCTATTCCACTGAATGACCATATTTTCCCCTGAAACAAAATACTCAGTTTTGCTGGGTAGGTGACCCTTGGTTTCATTCCCAGCTCTTTTGCCCTCTGGAATATCGTATTCCAAGCCCTTCTATCCCTCAGTGTAGAAGCTGCCAGGTCCTGTGGTAATCTGCTTGTGTTTCCACAATATTGAAATTGTTTCTTCCTGGCTGCTTGGAGTATTTTCTCCCTGATCTGGGGATTCTGGAACGTGGCTATAATATTCCTGGGAGTTTTCTTTTTGGCATCTGTTTCAGGAGGTGATTGGTGGATTCTTTCAACCTCTATTTTGCCCTCTGGATCTAAAACATCAGGGCAATTTTCCTTGTGAATTTCTTGAAGGGTGATTTCTAGCTTCTTTCTTTGATCATGGCTTTGGGGTAGTCCAATAATTTTTAAATTATCTCTCCTGGATCTACTTTCCAGGTCAGTGGTTTTTCCCATGAGATATTTCACATTGCCTTCTAATCTTTCATTTGTTTGGATCTGCTTAACAGCATCTTGATTTCTCATAAAGTCATTAGCTTCCATTTGCTCCAGTCTAACTCTGAAGGAATGAATCTCGTCAATGAGCTTTTGAGATTCTTTTTCCATCTGGCAAATTCGACTTTTTAAGGCATTCTTATCCTCATTGCCCTTTTGGACCTCCTTTGCCATTTGAGTTAATCTATTTTTTAAGGTGTTGTTTTCCTCAGTCAGGCTGTTGACCCTCATTTCATACTTTTCCTGCATCCTTCTCATTTCTCTTTCCAATTTTTCCTCCACTTCCCTTATTTGATTTTTAAAGTCCTTCTTAAGGTCCTCTATGGCCTGCAACCCGCTCATGTTTTCCCCTGGGGCTTTTGGAGCAGGATTTCTGACCTCACAGTCCTCTTCCCACTCCATGCTTTGACCCTCCTTGCCCCCAAAGTAGGCGTCTAGGGTTGCATTTTCCTGTTTAATTTGTTTCCTTTGCCTTGGCATGTTGCCACTTAATTACCTGCCTTTTGGGCTTGTTGCCACACTATGGCTTTTTGCCGCCAGATAGGAAAATTTTTGTCCTGAACGTGTGTGTTGGGGGCAACTTCCGTTTCCGGCAAGCTGGAAACCCACCCACCACTTCCACCCCAGATCACAGTCCAGATCCAGGGAGGTTAAAGCAAGAGCAATTACCCCCCAAAAGTGATCGCTGGATCTCCCTACAGTTTGAAGGCTAGGAGCTGGAGCTGCCTCTGAAAACTACAAAATGGCATGTCTCCTCAATGGCTTCTAGCCCCCAGGGGAGGAAGCCGATGCTTTCCGCAAATACTGGTCCCAAAGTCCATAGGGCACTAACCTCTCACTTTGTCCTAGGCATGTCTATGTTGATAATTCTGGAATTTGCACAGCTGCTGATGTTCTGGGGTCCCTCCAGCCGGCTGCTGGCCCTACAGCCCTGGGGCTAAAACAGTGACTCAGGTGAACCGGACCTGTGCTCCGCTCCGTGCGTGCACTGTCGGCTCCCAGACTGCTGCGCTGGTCCTTCCTGCAGAGCTGCTGGGCTGTCCTCAGCAGAAGGTTAGCTTCTCTGTGTTGTTCTGTGGGTGCTGGGGCTCTAGAAGTTGTTCAGAGTCCCCTTTTACATAGTTTGGAGGAAATCTGCGGGTAGAGTGGCTTGGGCACGCTGTTTCTACTCCTCCATCTTGGCTCCTCCCCCCTAAAATAATTTTTAAATTATCTCTCCTCGATCTATTTTCCAGGTCAGTGGTTTTTCCAACGAGATATTTCACATTGTCTTCTATTTCTTCATTTGTTTGGATCTGCTTAACAGCATCCTGATTTCTCATAAAGTCACTAGCTTCCATTTTCTCCAGTCTAATTCTGAAGGAGTTATTCAATTCAGTGAGCTTTTGAGATTCTTTTTTCATCAGGCAAATTCGGCTTTTTAAAGCATTCTTCTCCTCATTGGCTTTTTGAGCCTCTTTTACCATCTGAGTTAGTCTATTTTTTTAAAGTGTTATTTTCTTCCGTCAGGTTGTTGACTCTCTTTTCCTGATTTTCTTTTTTTTTTTTTGATTAAACAAATGTTTTATTAACTTCTGGTTTACATCATTCATTTCCACCAGATTATGAGTTACATTTTCCCCCATTTTTCCCTACCCACCACCCCAGAATAGCAGTCCCACTAGATATCCCCTCATCCAATCTGCTCTCTCCCATATCTTCTCCCATAACCCCTTCGACTTTGCCATTAGGGCAAGGTGAATCTCTGAGCCCCACTGCCTGGACATCTTATGAAACATTAGATTTTAAAACTTTGATTTTCAGATCCATTCGCCTTCTCCCTTGTCACCCACTCCCTCTGAGAAGATAAGCAATTCAGTATGTGTTGTACATGTATATCTATGCAAAACATTACCATAGTTGATATATTGTAAAAGACTGCTTATATTGCCCTCCCACCTGTCTCACCTCCCACCTGGTCCATTCCCTACTTGGATCCTGTCCCTCTTTGATAGTGGGTACTTCTAACCCCACTTCTCCCCAGAATGCCCTCCCCTACATCATCCCCCCTCTCATCCCCCTTTCCCCTACTCAGGAGAATGAGTGAGGGTAAGATATTCCATTTAGTATGTATGTGATTCTCTCCTTGAGCCAACTTCAATGAGAATATGCTTTTGCCTTTTTGCCTTCCTGTTCTTCCCCTCCCCTGCAACTACTTCCGCTTGCCTCTTCTACATGAGATAGTTGCCCTACCCTGTCTCTCTCCATCTCCTCTTGCCACTCTCCTCTCTCACCTCTTGACTTCACCCCTTAAGAATCATCCCTTCCTTGGGGCGGCTAGGTGGCACAGCGAGCAGAGAGCCAGCTCTGGAGCCAGAAGGACCCGAGCTCGGATCTGGCCCCAGACACCCAACACACAAACAAAAACCCAGCCACGTGAACCTGGGCAAGTCAACCAACCCCAATTGCCCTCCAAAAAAAAATAATAATCATCCCTTCCCATCAAATTCAACCTGTGCCCTCTATCCAAGTATAACTGTGAACATATGCCATGTACCCTTCTTCAATTATTTTCATAATGAGAAAGCTTTCATCAAACACAGTTATTGTTTTTCCATGTAGGACTGTAAATAGTTCAACTTTGATAAGTTCCTTTTGATTTCTTTTCCTTGATTACCTTCTCAAGCATCTCTTGCTTCTTGTGTCTGAATGTCAAATTTTCTATTCAACTCTGGTTTTTTCATCAAGCAATCTTGAAAGTCCTCTATTCCACTGAATGACCATATTTTCCCCTGCAACAAGATACTCAGTTTTGCTGGGTAGGTGACCCTTGGGTTCATTCCCAGCTCTTTTGCCTTCTGGAATATCATATTCCATGCCCTTCTATCCCTCAGTGTAGAAGCTGCCAGGTCCTGGGCTATTCTGATTGTGTTTCCACAATATTGAAATTGTTTCTTCCTGGCTGCTTGGAGTATTTTCTCCTTGATCTGGGGATTCTGGAACCTGGCTATAATATTCCTGGGAGTTTTCTTTTTGGGATCTTTTCAGGAGGTGATCTGTGGATTCTTTCAACCTCTATTTTGCCCTCTGGATCTAAAACATCAGGGCAATATTCCTTGAGAATTTCTTGAAGGGTGATTTCTAGGTTCTTTCTTTGATCATGGCTTTCAGGTAGTCCAATAATTTTTAAATTGTCTCTCCTGGACCTATTTTCCAGGTCAGTGGTTTTTCCCATGAGATATTTCACATTGCCTTCTATTCTTTCATTTGTTTGGATCTGTTTAATAGTATCTTGATTTGTCATAAAGTCACTAGCTTCCATTTGCTCCAGTCTAACTCTGAAGGAATGAATCTCCTCAGTGAGCTTTTGAGATTCTTTTTCCATCTGGCAAATTCGACTTTTTAAAGCATTCTTCTCCTCATTGCCTTTCTGAGCCTCTTTTGCCATTTGAGTTAGTCTATTTTTTAAGGTGTTATTTTCCTCAGTCAGGGTGTTGACTGTCATTTCATACTTTTCTTGCATCTTTTTCATTTCTCTCCCAAATTTTCCCCCACTTCTCTTATCTGCTTCTTAAGGTCCTCTATGGCCTGTTGCCAGCTTGTATTTTCATTTGGGGCTTTTGGTGCAGGAGTTTTGACCTCACAGTCCTCCTCCATGCTTTGAGCCTCTTTGCCCCTAAAATAGGAGTCCAATGTTGAACTTTTCTGTTTATTTTGTTTCATTTGCCTAGGCATATTGCCACTTAATTACTTGATTTTGGGGCTTGTTGCCACAGTAGGACTCTGCCACCAGACAGGGGAGCTTCCACCCAAACGTGGGGTCTTCACAACTTCCGCCAGTTGGATGGCCTCTGTAAAGCCTCCACCCACTCTGGCAAGTTGGATACCCACCCCAAACTTCCCCCCCTGACCACAATCCAGATCCAGGCAGTTTAAGGCAAAAGCGATTAACCCCCAGACTGATTGCTGGATCTTCTTACAGTTTGCAGACCAGGAGCTAGAGCCACTGCTGATGCTGCAAAATGGCTTCTGTGCAGCAGTTTCTTCAGCAGCTTTTTGCCCCCAGGGGAGGAAGCCATGTGTTCCCCAAATACTGGTCCCAAAGTCCATAGGGCACTAACCTCTCACTTTGTCCTAGGCATATCTGTGGTGATAATTCTGGAATCGCCACAATTGCTGGTGTTCTGGGGTTCCACCAGCCCGCTGAAGGCCTGGCCGCCTTGGGGCTAAAACCGCGGACCTGTGCTTGGCTCTGCGGGCTGCGCTGTCGGTTCCCAGTGCACTGGGCTGCCTGCTCTCAGATCGCTGCACTGGATGCTCCCTGCAGGGCTGCTGGGCTGTCCTCAGCAGGAGGTTAGCTTCTCTGTGCTGTTCTGTGGGTGCTGTGGCTCCAGAAGTTGTTCGGAGCTCCCTTTCACATTGTTTGAAATTTGTGTGGGGCAGAGCACATTGGAAAATCTCCTGATTTTCTTGCATCATTCTCATTTCTCTTTCCATTTTTCCCCTCCCCTTCTCTTTTTTGGTTTTTAAAATTATTCTTAAGCTACTCTCTGTCCTGTAACCAGTTTATATTTTTCTTGGACGCTTTTGGTATAGGAGTGCTGACTTCATTTTCTTCCTCCTGTTCCATGCTTTGATCCTTTTTGTCCCCACAAAAGGAACCCAAGGTTGGATTGTTGTGCTTCTTTTGATTCCTTTGCTTGCTCATATTTCCTCTCAATTACTTGATTTTTTAGCTTTTTTTTTTTTTGCCACAGTGGAACTCTGCCTCCAGAGAGGAGAGCTTTTTCCCATATCACTCAGGTTTTTGCAGCTGCTGGAGCTATTACTTGGCTGCCTTCTTTGAAGCCTCCACTGGCTCTGGCATCTGGTCGCCCAACCCAGGACCTCCACCCTAGACAGTGATCCAAATACAAGCAGGATAACGTAAGAGTGATTACCCTCTGAACGGTCACTTGGTCCCCCTACAATCTTCAGGCCAGAAACTCTGAAGCAGTCACACAGCGGAGGCTGCTGTGCCTCAGCTGCTTCTCCCTCTGGGGGCAGAAGCTGGACTACACTCCTGGACTCTTTGTTCCCAAAGTCTCCACTGACCTCTCATGTTGTCTTTGGAATTTATGGGTTGATAATTCTAGAAACTTCCACAGCTGCTGGTGATGTACTCTCCTCATGTCCCTCTAGCTGTGGCTAGTCAGGCCTCCATGAGGCTAAAATCATGGGCTCACATGGACCTTGGCTTTGCTCCCAGTGGATTGCAATGAACTCTTTCTGTCCGCCTGCTGGGCTGTCTTCAGTGGGAGATTTGTTTCTCTGTCACGTTGTGGGTTCTGTAGCCCTAAAGTTTGTTTAGAGGCATTTTTATAGGTATTTGAGGTGTTTATGGGTGGAGTGGAGGGAGTTTCCCTGCTTCTATGCTGCCATCTTGGCTCTGCCCCCTGACTGTAGCATTCTGACTGGATTCCTCTACTCCTACATCTCTTGTGGCTTATGTTTCCAGGTTAGAAACCTCTCTATATCTAGAATGGAAAAGGATGAAGGAAATCCCAAACCTCCAATCTGCCCAGCAACAAGTGACAATGATGATAGAATTATAATCTCTCTTTAAAAGAGTTCTGAAATCTCTCCTTTCACCTTCACTCACTCTATAAGCTTTACTGGATTAGCACTAGGTTGTATCTATGAATTCTACCAGGCAGCTTATGGAATTTGAGCACTTTCATGGGAGCAAGATGGATCTTTTATACAGAGAATTGTGGGAACAGAGAGGGCCATATGGGAAAGTTCAGGGGTTTTTTCTTTTTGGGGTCCAGATCCCAAATACATAGTCCTTTCCTTTTGGGGGTTTAAATTCCATCCATATCATGCGTTCTTAATGATAATGCTTTATTTAAAGGGGTACTAGTAGAAATGAACATGTTCACCTTCCAGATGAAATAATAACCATGAATTGCTTAGCATGGTGCCCAGAATACGGTGAGTACTATATAAATATTAGTTATTACAAACATCATTATTAATGCATATTATCTCATTTAATATTTCATATGTACATATATGTGCATGTTAACATCTCTATCATCCATATATTCGTTATCTATCCATCATCCACCCACCCATCCTCCCATTCATTCATCCATCCATCTATCTAGCTGTTTTTCTATGAAAGCTGGAGGAACTCTGCTCAGTATAATGACATTTATGATTCCAAAGGACTGTTGATGAAGCGTGCCATCTGTCTTTTGACAGATGAGATGAACATGTGACATAGAAATTTATATTATATATATGCACATATACATATGCATACACATATATGTACATATACATATGTGTATATATATATACATATCTTACATACACATATCTTTCGAAGGAATTTGACTTTTTTCTTCATGTTTTTCTTCATTGGGATAGAAGACAGGCAGAATAGAAAATGGACTATTATTATTATTATTATTATTTTTTTTTTTTGCTTTTTGGAGGGCAATTGGGGTTAAGTAACTTGCCCAAGGCCACACGGCTAGTTTTTTTTTTTTTTTTATTTGTGTGTGCATTAAGTGTCTGAGGTCAGATCCGAACTCAGGTCCTTCTGACTCCAGGGCCGACGCTCTACTCACTGCGCCACCTAGCTGCCCCTATTATTTTTTTAAATGCAAATTAAAAAAGAGAAGATCAGAATCTTATGGAATATAGTTGGTGGAATGCTATTATAAATAATAAAATCATTTACAAAAGTACTCAGGGACCTAGTTTCCTTGCTAAACCTGAAGTTGGATGAGGGATACGTTATTTTCTAAAAATATTTGCCTCCAAATTGGATATTCAAATCCCATTATAGAAGAACACATTTACTTGAGATTCTGGATACAATTATTAGTACATATGCATACATATGTGAAACTCATTCAAGTCATTACTAAATTTTAGTAATAGAAATAATGGGTTTGGGTTCTTTTTGGCTTTTCTTAATTTGTTAACTTAAATGGATCGTTTTCCCAGGACCAATGATATTTCTTTTGCTTTGTTGATGGTGTTAGGAATGTACCTCTGATAAAGAATTGATCACTTACCTTTTGATAACCCCAAACTGAATTAACCATTATGCTGCTTACTTTCTTCCTCTAGTCCTTGTCAAGTATATCAATGCTTGAGCAATAATTACTAGAGGAAATTTTATTGTTTGAAGTTTCAATTATTCTGGCTACAATTCCAATAGGAATCACAGATGTTTGGAGAAGAGTTTTGTATCTCTGTTTGAACTGCAGTGAACTTAGCAGAACTTTTATGGCCTCTGAGCAAAATTGGGTATTTCAAACTTAGGTGTGGTGGTTGATGTTTTGTGAGTAATAACAGAGTTAGGAACCAGGCCTGTGATTTCATTGATATAGGAAACTCCCAGTTAAGAGAATTCTTACATGTCATCACATTCTCTGGAATTTATAATTATAAAGAGATGCCTAGGTTCCTGATATGGTAAGTGACAGTAAGAATAGCCATATTAAATGGAAACATAGCTAGAATCATGTATGTTGAGATGGGAAGGGTCTGAGTAGTCATATAATCTAATCTCATAATCATACAAAGGGGGAAACTTTGAAGTGAATGACTAGCACAAAGTCATATAAGTAGTAGGTAGGAGAGTTGGAATTTGAATATCACTTTCCTGTCTCCACTCTAATACACAGTATGTACTTAATTTTTGTGAACTGAAAAGTATCCTCTAAATATTCTTGCATTTTATTTATATAGGCATGAGGTAGATTTTTTAGGGAGCAGTGAATGAAGATATGGTGGAACAATATGAAAAATAGATGTCTTCATTGTAAGTGTACTTTAATGATCCATGATTTCATCAATGAGGATGGCTTCCCCACTGGTACTGACTGTGATCACTCTTCAGTATAATAGAATAACTTCTATTATTGTTGAGTGTGGAAAAAAACAATGAGATAAACAAAAACAATTCATCACCCAGTGGTCACCATGCTGACAGGTAACTCTGAATGTAACTAGACCAGGGGTTAGAAACATGAGGCTTCAAGGACACATGGCCTTCTAGGTCCATGGACATAGCCATTTGCCTGCACTGGCAATCAGTCAGTCAATAAGTTTTTATGTGCCAGGTACTGTGTTGAAGATACAAAGGAAGGCAAGTGATAATCCTTTATATTGAGGAACTCACAATCAAATGAGGGAGACAACATTTAAACAAACATGTACTAAGAGGACATATATGGGATTAATAGGAAATAATCAACAGAGAGAAGGTACTAGAATTAAGAGGGACTGGAAAAGTCTCCTGGTAGAAGATACAATTTTAGCTAGAACTTAAAGGAAGCCAAAGGAAACTAAAAGACAGAGATGAAATGAAAGAATATTCACGGCATAGGGGACAGCCAGAGGAAATTCTTTTCAACAATGAAATCCTGGATGTAGTCCATATATTTTATGATAATGAAAAATGGAGATTAGTTCAAATAAATTACAATGATTTAGATAAGTTAAGGCAAGATTGTAAAGAGCTTTAAAAGTTAAATAGAGAAATTTATGTTTGATCCTAGAGACAAAAGAGAGATGCTGGAGTTCATTGAATGGGTAAATACCATGGTCAGAGCTTCAGTTAAAGAAAATTACAGTTTTAATTACATAAAATTAAGGGTTTTTGAATAAACAAAAGTAATACAGCTAAAAGTAGAAGAAAAAATAGATATCTTCTTTTTTTTTAAACAAATACTTTATTAACTTCTGTTTTACATCATTCATTTCTGCCAGATTTTGAGTTACAATCATTTTCCCCCCATTATTCCCCTACCCAACCTCCCAGAATAGCAGTCCCACAAGATATCACTTCCTCCAATCTGCTCTCTCCCATACCTTCTCCCATACCCCCATCGACTTCTCCATTAGAGGAAGATGAATCTTTGTGTCCCAATGCCTGCACATCTTATCTCCCAATTATAGGCAAAAGAGTATTAATAATAGTATTTATATATATATTTGAAATATTTAATGTTATGACCTCGAATTTCAGATCCATCTCCTTCCTCCCTTGTCACCCATTACTTCTTGGGAGATAAGTAATTCAGTATATGTTGTACATGTCTAGCTATGCAAAACATTATCATGGTAGATATATTGTACAAGGCTGCTTATAATTTCCTCCCACTCATCCCACCCCCCACCTGGTCCATTCCCTACATGATCCTGTCCCTCTTCTATAGTGGGTACTTCCAACCTCCCTCACCCCAAGGATGCCCTCCCATCCATCATCCCTCCTCTCATCCCCCTTCCCCCTATCCTGCTGCAGGTTGAGATATCCCATTTAGTATGTATGTCATTTTCTCCCTGAACCAAATTCAATGTGAATGTGGTTTTTCCTTTTTAGCCTTCCTTATTCTCCCCCTCCTTTGCAACCACTTCCCCTACATGAGATAGTTTACCCTACCCTGTCTCTCCCCATCTCCTCTTGCCACTTTCCTCTCTCACCTTATAATTTTATCCCTTGAGTATTCTCCCTTCCCGACAAATTCAACCTATGCCCTCTATCCATATATAACTGTAACCATATACACACACATTCACATATGTATTCATATGACCACACCCCCTTCTTCCATTATTTTCATAGTGAGAAAGATATCATCAGTCACAGATATTACTTTTCCATATAGGAATGTAAATAGTTCAACTTTGATAAGTTCCTTCTGATTTCTTTTCCCTGATTACCTTCTCAGGCATCTCTTACTTCTTGCGTCTGGATGTCAAATTTTCTATTCAACTCTGGTTTTTTCCTCAAGAATGCTTGAAAGTTCTCTATTCCACTGAATGACCATATTTTCCCCTGAAACAAAATACTCAGTTTGCTGGGTAGGTGACCCTTGGGTTCATTCCCAGCTCTTTTGCCCTCTGGAATATCGTATTCCATGCCCTTCAATCCCTCAGTGTAGAAGCTGCCAGGTCCTGGGCTATTCTGATTGTGTTTCCACAATATTGAAATTGTTTCTTCCTGGCCGCTTGTAGTATTTTCTCCTTGATCTGGGGATTCTGGAACCTGGCTATAACATTTCTGGGAGTTTTCTTTTTGGGATCTTTTTCAGGAGGTGATCGGTGGATTCTTTCAACCTCTATTTTGCCCTCTGGATCTAAAACATCAGGGCAGTTTTCCCTGAGAATTTCCTGAAGGGTGATTTCTAGGTTCTTTCCTTGATCATGTCTTTCAGGTAGTCCAATAATTTTTAAATTGTCTTTCCTGGATCTATTCTCCAGGTCAGTGGTTTTTCCCATGAGATATTTCACATTGCCTTCTAATCTTCTAATTGTTTGGATCTGCTTAACAGCATCTTGATTTCTCATAAAGTCACTAGCTTCCATTTGCTCCAGTCTAACTCTGAAGGAATGAATCTCCTCAGTGAACTTTTGAGATTCTTTTTCCATCTGGCAAATTCGACTTCTTAAGGCATTCTTCTCCTCAATGCCCTTTTGGCCTCCTTTGCCATTTGAGCTAGTCTATTTTTTAAGGTGTTGTTTTCCTCAGTCAGGCTGTTGACCCTCATTTCATACTTTTCCTGCATCCTTCTCATTTCTCTTTCCAATTTTCCTCCACTTCTCTTATTTGATTTTTAAAGTGCTTCTTAAGGTCCTCTATGGCCTGCAACCAGCTCATGTTTTCCCCTGGGGCTTTTGGACCAGGACTTCTGACCTCACAGTCCTTTTCCCGCTCTATGCCCCCAAAATAGGAGTCTAGGGTTGCATTTTTCTGTTTTCTTTGCCTTGGCATGTTGCCACTTAATTACTTGACTTTTGGGCTTGTTGCCACACTATGGCTTTAAGTCCAGCTAGAGGAATTTTCGTCCCGAACGTGTGGGGGGCAACTTCCGTTTCTGGCAAGCTGTAAACCCACCCACAACTTCCACCCTATATCACAATCCAGATCCAGGGAGGTTAAAGCAAGAGCGATTACCCCCCAAGACTGATCGCTGGATCTCCCCACGATTTGTAGGCTGGGAGCCGGAAATGCCTCTGAAAACTACACAGTGGCCTGTCTCCTCAGCAGCTTCTAGCCCCCAGGGGAGGGAGCTGACGCACTCCCCAAATACAGGTCCCAAAGTCCATAGGACACTAACCTCTTACTTTGTCCTAGGCATGTCTATGTTGATAATTCTGGAGTCGCCAGGGTTCCTGGTGTTCTGGGGTTCCTCCAGCCGGCTGCTGGCCCTGCCGCCCTGGGGCTAAAACCTCGGCTCACGTGGACCTGGGCTCTGCTCGGCTCCTGCGCTCTGCGCGCTGCCGGCTCCCAGACCACTGCGCTGGTCCTTCCTGCAGGGTGCTGGGCTGTCCTCAGCGGGAGGTTAGCTTCTCTGTGTCGTTCTGTGGGTGCTGGGGCTCCAGAAGTTTTTCAGAGTCCTTTTTTACATAGTTTGTGGAGAATCTGGGGGCAGAGAGGCTTGGACGAGCTGTTTCTACTCCGCCATCTTGGCTCCGCCCCCAAATAGATATCTTCTAAATGACCTATATGTCATTAAATATCCATTTTTTTTCCACCGAAGGATTACACTCAGTTTTGTCAGTTATTCTTGATTGTAATCTTAACTCCTTTGTCTTCTGGAGAATAATATTCCAACCCTTCTGCTCCTTTAATGTGGAAGCTGCTAAATCTTGTGTGATACTGACTGGCTCCACATTTAAATGGTTTCTTTCTTGCTGCTTGAAATATTTTCTCTTTAACTTGGGTCTTCTCGAATTTGACTATAATAATCTTGAGAGTTTTAATTTTGGGATCTCTTTTAGAATTCTATGGATACTTTAAATTTCTGTTTTCTCTATGGAACTAAGATATTGGGACAGTTTTCCTGAGTAATTTTTGAAATATGAAGTTTAGGCTCTTTTTATAATCTTTGCTTTCAGGTAATTCTGAAACCATGTTTCCTCAATCTACTCTCCCCAGTTGTTTTCCCCAATATTTCACATATTCCTTCTATTTTTAAAATTTGTTTGACTTTGTTTTATTGCTTTTTGATGTCTCATGGAGTTGTTAACTTTCACTTGACAATCATAATTTTTAGGGAATTATTTCTACATTGAGCTTTTGTGCCTCTTACATTTGATCAATTCTGTTTTTAAGGAGTCCTTTTATTCAGTTAATATTTCAGTTAATTATGTTTAAGAAAAAAAATAAAAGAAAAAATACACTTCCATTGGCAACCTGAGTCCAACATTTTTCTATCTAGAGGTATATAGAAATTTTTTTATCATATAATCTTTTGGAGTTGTGGATCATATCATTGGTCAGAGTTACTAAATCTTTAGCAGTTGACTGTCTTTAAAATATTGTCATTATTCTGTACATTATTCACTTCACTTATATTAACCTTTCATATAGGTTTTCCTGGGCAGCTAGGTTGTGGAGCAGATACAATGACAGGCCTGGAGTCAGGAAGACCTGAGTTCAACTCTGACCTCAGACATTTACTAGCTATAACTCTTAACCCTGTTTGCCTCATGAGCTGGAGAAACAAATGGTAAGTCTCTCCAGTATCTTTGCCAAGAAAACACCAAATGGGGTCACAAAGAATTGGACATGACTGAATAACAACAAATATGTTTTTACTTTTTATAGCACTATAGTATTACATTATATTAATTTACCATAACTCCTTCCCTCCCCCTCTCCCTCCTCTCCTTTTCTCCCTAACACTCCTCTCTCTTTCTCTCTCTCCCTCCTCTCCCTTTCTCTCACTCTCTCTCCCTTTCCCCACCTTTCTCTCTTCTCTCTCTGTCTTTATCTCTCTATCCCTCTATGTCCTTTTATATCTCTGTCTCTCTCATGCACTGCTTTTAATTTTGATTTAATTTTATTTGATTTAATTTTAATTTTAATTTTAATTTTTAATTTTGACAGAAGGATAGTACATAACAAGTGAGAAGAAAGCAGATTATGTGCTACCACCCCATTTAATGAGGTGGTTCCCTAAAGTGACAATAGACAGCTCAAATGCTTCATCACTCCCCCACTAAAATGCTGAGAAATAATGAGAAAAATGACTGAGCATTTTCCTAAAATAACATGCTATTATTTAAGTGGGAATAAAATTTAAAGGACTGGAATTGGAGAAAATTAGGTATTGAACTACAGCTGTAGTTGGTTCTTCATTATCCAATTCACTTAAGTTACCAATTAAGATTCTATTATGAGACAGGAATAAAACTGTGTTTAGGGCAACCCAAGACACAAATGAAGGCAATGCCTACTTTCCAGGCCTTTATACCAGTTGGGTTTGTGGCTTGATAGAGAGCTCAACTTTCAGTCAGGAAGACTTGAGTTCAAATACTGCTTCTTCTACTTACTATCTGTGTGATGCTAGAGCGCTTACTTAATCTCTCTCAGTCTTACTTTATCTCTAAAATGGGGGTAATAATACCTGATTCCACCCAACTTCATTTTCCTTCTTTTTAAAATGGAGATAAAAATAGCACCTATCTCACTGGATTACTGTGAGGGTTCAAATCATTTAAAATATGGAAAATACTTTGCAGATTAAAAAACAAGCTAGTATTATTTTTCTCCTGGAAATAAACACCATGTCCACCAATAAGTATGTAAAAAGTAATAGACCGAGACAGGGACTGATCCTGAGATTTCATTAGTATCAGGCAGTCCTGGGTGAGGAAAGTTAATGTTCCTCTGTAGTCTATAATCTTAGAAAGCCACCCAGAGATTAAGTGATAAAGTGATATTGTGACAGGAAGAGTATTAATAAATCAGGTGAGGAGGAGGATAAGAAATGACTTGTGTACAAAATGACGTGAGTTATGCTTTCAAGGGAACTATGTATTCTAAGAAATGGAGGTGGAGAAAGAGAACATTGCAGACTAGATTGTGTTAAGGCACAAGATAAGAACACACCATGTACAGGACATGGCAAGTAGGATTGTCTGATGGGCTGGCCCCAGATAACAGGATAATATGATTACATGGTAGAGTACAATCCACTATTTCTCTCTCTCTCTCTCTCTCTCTCTCTCTCTCTCTCTCTCTCTCTCTCTCTCTCTCTCTCATCCTTTGCACCATCTTTGGCAATCTGATGGGTGTGAGATATAACCTCAGAATTCCTAAGATCTATCTGTGGATCTAACAATTCCCTCTCCCAAGGCATCAATGTGATCTTTAAATTTCCATTCAGTTTAGTTCACTTCAAAATATGATATGTAATGGCTTAATAAAGCCTCTTTAAAATATATGCATTTACAAGAAATATTTTAAAAAAGATTTTCTCAATTGATTTTTTTTAAATTTTTGCTTATGCATCATAGTCATTTCTGAATAGGCATACACCCTGGGGGTCTTCCCTTGTAATCAAGAAAAAAATTAAGCAAAACCAACAGAGAGAGAGAGAGAGAGAGAGAGAGAGAGAGAGAGAGAGAGAGAGAGAGAGAGAGAGGGAGAGAGAACACAACTTACATTCTGCAGTCATGGTTGTTGCCCCCAACAACCTTTTTAAAAAGTATTGTTTGTTGACTCTTCAGACTTTTCATCCCAAAAAACATTTCTTAGACATATGATAAAAAATAAAATAATTTTTTTAGAACAATTCAATTGAGTCTTATTATTTTCCTCTTGTTGTATACAATGACTAATATGGAGTTAACTAGAAATGCTCTTTCAGTAAGTGAAAGAAAAATATGGTTTCATCTTTCACTAGTTTATCTCTGGTTGATGAGAAGGTGTTTAGAAAGTCAGCATGACTTATTACTAAATGTTCTCAGAAAATTTGAGATAGCTAGGAAATCAGTTAAATTTACATAATATCTATGATATTGGGATGCTACAGGGAGCTACACAGTAAATGAGACATAGTCCCTGTCCTTCAGGAATTTGAGATATAATAGGAGATGTCACAAAGAAATGAAGTCTTGCACAGTGTAAGAGATGGATCCAAGTTCTAACTTCCTTTATCTTCTTATAGAGATAGCTCTAACTTCATGGAAGTGGGGTGTTTCACAGACCTCTACATAGAGTGGTTTTTACATAATATGAATTTGCCCCTACTCACCCACTTCACTTAGCCTATATAACAAAGGCATAAAGAAGTCATAAGGTGTACTGAATATGGACATTAAATACTGTACAATGATAATAAATAGAATTCTGAAATGAAAGGTAAATTTAATGATGAGTAGAAATAGTACCATATAGTAAAGTTAACTTAGGTGTTCTAGTATGTTGTCGCTTCCCCATCTCTACACCCAGCCTTTATCACTTGTGGTTGACTATTGAGAGATGACTGGAGAGTGACTCTCCTTTTTTGCCTTGTATATCTGATGATAGCAAGCAATATCATCCTCAACTGGAGAGGACCACAGGCCAGTGGGGCTCTGACCATGATGGCTGAATAAGCACTCTCAGCTAAAGAGCCTGCTACTGGGCCTGGACCAGTTCCTCACCCCCCAGGAAAGATCTCAAACACACAGATGTAAGCATTGTGTCTGCCCTGGGAACAAAGAAGTGCACAATGTCCTCAAGGAAAAAATTATGAAGCATCCTATAAAAACAGCTCCGTTTTTCCACCACTCTTGGAGTCCCATCTCTTTTACACCCTCTCTCACAGCCTCTGGGTAAGCAACTCTTTTTCAGCCCTGCTGTGGGATGGCAGGGCTCCCCACACTCAACTAGTCTTTCAGAATTCTTTATGTAAAGTTGAATTTGCATAATGTAAATGTACACAAAGCAAGAACTATCTGTAATTCCAATTCCTACACATATGTCACTGTTCTCTCAGTTGGTCACCAGTGTTCTGGCTTCACCTTTTTCTCTCTGAAGTTTTGATCTCCTGGTCATCTATTTCAATGCTATACCTTCTTTCAATTCCACTTAGGCATCATGGTGTACTCCAGCCTGTCCTCTCCCTGCTTTATATTATTACTGTCTATCTATTTTCTCTGTGACTTGGAGTAGAATAATAATGCTAGAGAAAATCATGGAAATTTACTGATGGAATCCATTGCAAATTGATGCCATCTGGGCATAGCTGGGACCTCACTGGTATAGGAAGTCCTTCTCAAATTTCTCATTGATTTTCTTGCATATTCTACAACACTTCTTTTAAATCTTCTCTCCTTAAGTCTTAAGTTTCCTTAAAAATCCTTAAGTCTCAACCTTCCCTCTTAATTAGTCTTCAAAAGCAACTCTAGTCATACAAGCTTTCCTATCTAGCCACCACAGAACAGGAAGCCATCAATGTTTGCAGCCTCTCAGCACTAAAGGACCTCTAGAACAAGAAACAAACTTTGATTTTAATTTAAAATCTTCTGTGTTGCCTCTCAATAAGTGTTAGGCAGTGCCTAGACACTTGAAATCCAGGTAGAGATGTCTTTTTTCTCAGAAATATAAGTGCTAGAAGGCCTCCTTTTCTAGAATAAGTCTATTCATCCACATTAAAAATTTGACCAGTGTATATAAATATACATACATATATGTCTATCAATGCATGATAAAACATATAATATATACAAACAATATAATATACCAAACTATATATACATATTAAGAGGCCACATATATTAGATATACTATGTGCAAATACATAGTATATATTTTACATACACTAACAAACACTAAAACATCCCTCTCAATAGGTACATTTGTCAAAAATATTTATGCATATGTATGCTTTTGAAAATGTGAACACATATATATGTATGTATACATACCAGTATGTGTTTACATATTGTAAATATACAATATATAATTCATATATTTGTATACAATATGCACGCATATAATACATACGTAAATATATTCATACTTCCATATACAGACGTACAGACACATAGACATGTACATATATACATATGTAAACATATGTGTATATAATATATTTGTAAGCATGTACCTATATATATTTGCATGGATACAACACAATAAGTGCATGAACAAACACACATGTGTATACTGTATGTGTACATGTATATGCATGGATAATATACATATGCACATATATAGACATAGGCATAGATAGATAGATACATACATAGATGATAGATGGACCAATGGTTACATAGCTAGATAGACAGCTAAATAAATGATAGATAGCAACACAGAATTA
Organism: Gymnobelideus leadbeateri; assembly: GCA_011680675.1. Taxonomy (NCBI): domain Eukaryota; kingdom Metazoa; phylum Chordata; class Mammalia; order Diprotodontia; family Petauridae; genus Gymnobelideus; species Gymnobelideus leadbeateri. The sequence goes on from WOXC01003744.1 coordinate 476,732, forward strand.
AATATAGAGATAGAGAGAAATAAGAAGAGATAAAGATATAGATAATTATAAATAAGGCAATAAATATGTACATATACATATAGAAGCAGAAATAGATTAAATATTTATGTAGATGTCAATAGATATAGATATGGATATATAAATTGCTTCTGTCTTTCAGGTAACTGTGGTTGGGGGAGTATGAAAAGGGGAGTGATATGATAGTTAACAATGAAGAAGAAAGCTTTCAGAAGACTAGTTTGTGATTTTTTAAATGCCATCTATTATTTTTGGTCTAATGTCATTTATTGGTTTTCGTTTTTTTCAGTATGTATGGTTTCTCTGTAGTTTTGCTAAAGATTAGAGACAATAAAATAGTACATCTAGAATAATTTAATAAATGCTTACTAATTTCTGGACATTATATTACTACTAAGAATTCAAAAGACAAGACATTCCCCACCTGCAGAAAAGCTGTGAAACAGTGAGGATAACCTATGGGGATCCATCCAGCTCTGTATCATATCTGAATATAGAACTGCCTTGTGGATGCCTGGTGGAGGAGTTTTTCTTGGACAACATTGGTGCTCATTTATTTTTTTTTAACAAATGCTTTATTAACTTCTGTTTTACATCATTCATTTCTGCCAGATTTTGAGTTACAATCATTCCCCCCCGTTATTCCCCTACCCAACCTCCCAGAATAGCAGTCCCACAAGACATCGCTTCCTCCAATCTGCTCTCTCCCATACCTTCTCCCATACCCTCTTCGACTTTTCCATTAGATGAAGGTGAATCTTTGTGTCCCAATGCCTGCACATCTTGTCTCCCAATTATAAGCAAAAGAGTATTAATAATAGTGTGTATATATATATATATATTTGAAACATATAATGTTAAGACCTTGAATTTCAGATCTATTTCCTTCCTCCCTTGTCACCCATTCTCTCTGGGGAGATAAATAATGCAGTATATGTTGTACATGTCTAGCTATGCAAAACATTATCATAGTAGATATATTGTACAGGGCTGCTTATAATCCCCTCCCACTCATCCCACCCCCCACCTGGTCCATTCCCTACATGATCCTGTCCCTCTTCTATAGTGGGTACTTCCAAACTCCCCTCCCCGCAAGGATGCCCTCCCATCCATCATCCCTCCTCTCATCCCCCTTCCCCCTATTCTGCTGCAGGTTGAGATATCGCATTTAGTATGTATGTCATTCTCTCCCAGAACCAAATTTAATGAGAATGTGGTTTTGCCTTTTCTGCCTTCCTATTCTCCCCCTCCCTTGCAACCACTTCCCCTTGCTTCTTATACATGAGATAGTTTACCCTACCCTGTCTCTCGCCATCTCCTCTTGCCACTTTCCTCTCTCACCTCATAATTTCATCCCTCGAGTATTCTCCCTTCCCAACAAATTCAACCTATGCCCTCTATCCATATATAACTGCAACCATATACACACACATTCACATATGTATTCATATGACCACACACCCTTCTTCCATTATTTTCATAGTGAGAAAGATATCATCAGTCACAGTTATTACTTTTCCATATAGGAATGTAAATAGTTCAACTTTGATAAGTTCCTTTTGATTTCTTTTCCCTGATTACCTTCTCAGGCATCTCTTCCTTCTTGTGTCTGGATGTCAAATTTTCTATTCAGTTCTGGTTTCTTCCTCAAGAATGCTTGAAAGTCCTCTATTCCACTGAATGACCATATTTTCCCCTGAAACAAAATTCTCAGTTTTGCTGGGTAGATGACCCTTGGGTTCAGTCCCAGTTCTTTTGCCCTCTGGAATATCATATTCCATGCCCTTCAATCCCTCAGTGTAGAAGCTGCCAGGTCCTGGGCTATTCTGATTGTGTTTCCACAATATTGAAATTGTTTCTTCCTGGCTGCTTGGAGTATTTTCTCCTTGATCTGGGGATTCTGGAACCTGGCTATAATATTCCTGGGAGTTTTCATTTTGGCATCTTTTTCAGGAGGTGATCGGTGGATTCTTTCAACCTCTATTTTGCCCTCTGGATCTAAAACATCAGGGCAGTTTTCCTTGAGAATTTCTTGAAGGGTGATTTCTAGGTTGTTTCTTTGATCATGGCTTTCAGGTAGTCCAATAATTTTTAAATTGTCTCTCCTGGATCTATTTTCCAGGTCAGTGGTTTTTCCCATGAGATATTTCACATTGCCTTCTAATCTTTCATTTGTTTGGATCTGCTTAACAGCATCTTGATTTCTCATAAAGTCATTAGCTTCCATTTGTTCCAGTCTAACTCTGAAGAAATGAATCTCCTCAGTGAACTTTTGAGATTCTTTTTCCTTCTAGCAAATTCGACTTTTTAAGGCATTCTTCTCCTCATTGCCCTTTTAGGCCTCCTTTTCCATTTGAGTTAGTCTATTTTTTAAGGTGCTGTTTTCCTCAGTCAAACTGTTGACCCTCATTTCATACTTTTCCTGCATCCTTCTCATTTCTCTTTCCAATTTTTCCTCCACTCTTCTTATTTGATTTTTAAAGTCCTTCTTAAGGTCCTCTATGTCCTGCAACCCGCTCATGTTTTCCCCTGGGGCTTTTGGAGCAGGACTTCTGAACTCACAGTCCTTTTCCTGCTCTATGCCCCCAAAATAGGAGTCTAGGGTTGCATTTTTCTGTTTCCTTTGCCTTGGCATGTTGCCACTTAATTACTTGACTTTTGGGCTTGTTGCTACCCTATGGCTTTAAGGCCAGATAGAGGAATTTTGTCCCGAACGTGTGTGGGGCAACTTCTGTTTCTGGCAAGCTGTAAACCCACCCACGACTTCCACCCCAGATCACAATCCAGATCCAGGGAGGTTATAGCAAGAGCGATTACCCCCCAAGACTGATCGCTGGATCTCCCTACAGTTAGCATGCAGGCCAGGAGCTGGAGCTGCCTCTGCAAACTACAAAATGGAGTGTCTCCTCAGCAGCTTCTAGCCCCCAGAGGAGGGAGTCGACGCATTCCCCAAATACTGGTCCCAAAGTCCATAGGACACTAACCTCTTACTTTGTCCTAGTCATGTCTATGTTGATAATTCCGGAATCTCCACAGTTGCTGGTGTTCTGGTGTTCCTCCAGCCGGCTGCTGGCCCTGCCACCAGCTGGCCCTGCTGCCCTGGGGCTAAAACCTCGGCTAACACGAACCAGGGCTTGGCTCGGCTTGGCTCCTGTGCTCTGCAGGCTGGGTGCTGCCAGTTCCCAGACCGCTGCGGTGGTCCTTCCTGCAGGGCTGTTGGGCTGTCCTCAGTGGGTGGTTAGCTTCTCTGTGTCGTTCTGTGGGTGCTGGGGCTCCAGAAGTTGTTCAGAGTCCCCTTTTACATAGTTTGGGGGGAATCTGGGGGCAGAGTGGCTTGGATGAGCTGTTTCTTCTCCGCTATCTTGGCTCCACCTCCCATTGGTAATCATTTAATTGGCTGGTCAGTTGGAAGTTTTATATATAAAGTTTTATATTAAAGTAGCAACGCATCCCCCTCACTTCTCTCTTTCCTGTTGATATAAAGAACACTCTCTGAATTCTGGAGAGCTGATGCTGGGGAGGGTCCATATGGTTATGGCCTCCTACACAAGCCCATATCTAAGAAGGGATGTCACCTGTTTATTTTGTCTTTCCTTTGTTCTGGGCCTTAGGAGGTCTCAAAAAAGCAGCCTGTATCTCCCCATGTACCCAGAGAGCACAGAACCAGTTACTGGAACAATTCTGGAGGGAACTGTTGAAGACAAAGGTATCCTGAGAACAATCAAGCCAGGGCAACCTACAAAGTCAAGTAAATGGAAAGCTTTCTGGTCCCTGTAGCCTCAAGCTAGCTAGCAGTGCCTGACTAGCCATGAAGACAGCACTATGATCTGATGAGTATGCTAGATGGATATAAAACAATCACAAAAAAACAAAAAACAAATAAAGGATATACACTAAATAAACATCAATCTCTTGGGAAATAAATTGAAAAAAGCCACAAATGAGCTCTCAAAGAAGGAAAAACAGGATTATATGGCTTTACAGCCTTTGAGGTAAAATGTATTGTCCATTTCATTTCCAGTTTTTTCACTGCTTTAAATAAATCTGATCTTTTTTATATCTGAATGGGTATTGTGTTGAGAGGAACGCTTTTGATAGCAATCTCTAATCTACACAGCTAAAAGACGCCCTAATGCTCTCAGTGTAATACCTCTATTTCTTATATTTGTTTGGAAACCATCAAAAATTGATGTAACTTTTCCTTTTCCTTTCATTTTGTATTTTATAATATTCCATATTATAAATTCAAGTTTTTGGAAATTTCAATCTATCTTAGAGTTATTAAGTCTTTGCTCATGCTGTTCAATTAAAGCATTTTTAAATTTTAATATAATAAGCTGTAGTTCCAATGCAATCTTTACGTGGGCAAAATCACGGAAAAGACCATGACTACAAGTACTGCATGATGTTCAATCACAAAATATGCCAACCTGTTCAGATAGAGGATAGAACTGAAGCATTTATTTAGATACCAGAAAACTGAATCCCAAAACCAGTAAGCCAGTGTCATCATAGGACTAAAGATATTCAGAAGCCACAATAATTCTGAGAGCCACAGCATCCTTCAGCCTTCCCACAAGCCAATAAAAAAAAAATGTCTACTCACAAACCTCTCTATCTCTGTGCCTCAGCGTCCTCTCACTCCCACTGCCTTGCTAGCTCTGACCAGCTTACTCTGGGCTCTATTTCGCTTCAGCAAATCGCCTTCATCACTGGCTCCATGTGATTACATTCAGCCTATTAGGGGTAAGAGTTTACTTTCAAAGTAGAGTGGGGTCTTCAAACTCCCCGCTAGGTCTATTAAGAGGAAGGGAAGATCCTCAAATTCCCATTCCCATTACACAAGCCTCTTTTTTTTCCTTTTAAACAAATGCTTTATTAACTTCTGCTTTACATCATTCATTTCCGCCAGATTTTGAGTTACAATTTTCCCCCCTACCCACCACCCCAGAATAGGAGTCGCACAAGATATCCCCTCATCCAATCTGCTCTCTCCCATATCTTCTCCCATACCCCCTTCGACTTTTCCATTACAGCAAGGTGAGTCTCTGTGCCACAATGCCTGCACATCTTATTTCCCAATTACATGCAAAATAGTATTATAATACTATTTATGTATATTTGAAACATTTAATTTTAAGACCTCGAATTTCAGATCCATTCCCTTCCTCCCTTGTCACCCATACCCTCTGGGAAGATAAGTAATTCAGTACGTGTTGTACATGTATAGCTATGTGAAACATTACCATAGTAGATATATTGTAAAAGACTGCTTATAATTCCCTCCCACCCATCCCACACCCCACCTGGTCCATTCCCTACTTTGATCCTGTTGCTCTTCTATAGTGGGTACTTCCAACCTCCCCTCGCCCCAGAATGCCCTCCCCTCCATCATCCCCCCTCTCATCCCCCTTCCCCCTACTCTCCAGCAGGGTGAGATATCCCATTTAGTATTTATGTCATTCTCTCCCTGAGCCAAATTCAATGAGAATATGGTTTTGCCTTTTTGCATTCCTGTTCTACCCCTCCCCTGCAACTACTTCCCCTTGCTTCTTCTACATGAGATAGTTTACCCTACCCTGTTTCTCCCCATCTCATCTTGCCACTTTCCTCTCCCACTTCATAATTTCACCTCTTAAGTATCATCCCTTCCCAACAAATTAAACCTATGCCCTCTATCCATGTATAACTGAAAACATATATACACACAATCACATATGTATTCATATGCCCATATACTCTTCTTCCATTATTTTCATACTGAGAAATATTTCATCAGTCATAGTTATTGTTTTTTCCTTGTAGTAATGTAAATAATTCAACTTTGATAAGTTCCTTTTGATTTCTTTTGTTTACCTTCTCAAGCATCTCTTGTTTCTTGTATCTGAATGTCAAATTTTCTATTCAACTCTGGTTTTTTCCTCAAGAATGCTTGAAAGTCCTCTATTCCACTGAATGACCATATTTTCCCCTGAAATAAAATACTCAGTTTTGCTGGGTAGGTGACCCTTGGCTTCAATCCCAACTCTTTTGCCTTCTGGAATATCATATTCCATGCCCTTCAATCCCTCAGTGTAGAAGCTGCCACGTCCCGGGCTATTCTGATTGTGTTTCCACCATATTGGAATTGTTTCTTCCTAGGAGTTTTCTTTTGGGGATCTTTTTCAGGAGGTGATTTGTGGATTCGTTCAACCTCTATTTTGCTCTCTGGGTCTAAAACATCAAAACAACTTTCCTTGAGAATTTCTTGAAGGGTGATTTCTAGGTTCTTTCTTTGATCATGTCTTTCAGGTAGTCCAATAATTTTTAAATTATCTTTCCTGGATCTATTTTCCAGGTCATTGGGTTTTCCCATGAGATATTTCACATTGCCTTCTATTCTTTCATTTGTTTGGATCTGTTTAATAGCATCTTGATTTCTCATAAAGTCATTAGCTTCCATTTGCTCCAGTCTAACTCTGAAGGAATAAATCTCCTCAGAGTGATTTTGAGATTCTTTTTCCATCTGGCACATTCGGCTTTTTAAGGCATTCTTCTCCTCATTGCCCTTTTGGGCCTCCTTTTCCAGTCTATTTTTTAAGGTTTTATTTTCTTCAGTCAGGTTGTTGACCCTCATTTCATACTTTTTCCTGTATCCTTCTCATTTCTCTTCCCAATTTTTCCTCCACTTTTCTTATCTGCTTCTGAAGGTCCTCTATAGCCTGTAACCCACTCATATTTTCCTTTAGGGCTTTTGTTGCAGGATTTCTGACCTCACAGTCCCCCTCCTGCTCCATGCTTCCACCCTCTTTGCCCCCAAAATAGGAGTCTAATGTTGCGTTTTTCTGTTTATTTTGTTTCCTTTGCCTAGGCATGTTGCCACTTAATTACTTGACTTTTGGGCTTGTTGGTATGGTAGGACTCTGTGACCAGACAGGGGAGCTTCCATCCCGAATGTTGGGGTCTTCACAACTTCTGGTTCTGGCAATCATAATCCAGATAAACCAAGGAGGTTAAAGCAAGAGCGATTAACCCCCAATACTGATCACTGGATCTCCTTACATTTCGCAGGCCAGGGGCTGGAGCTCCCACTGAAACTGCAAAATGGCATGTCTCCTGAGTGGCTTTTAGACTCTAAGGGAGGAAGCCAATGGGTTCCCCAAATACTGGTCCCAAAGTACATAGGGCACCAACCTCTCACTTTGTCCTAGGCATGTCTCTGTTCATAATTCTGGAATCACCACAGCTACTGGTATTCTGGGTTCCCTCCAGCCAACTGCCGTTCTGGCTACCCTGGGGCTAAAACCGAAACTCATGCTCTCACCTCTCACCTCTTAATTTTATTTTTTTTATATCATACCTTCATATTCAACTCATTCTGCACCCTTTCTCTATGTATACATGAACATACATATGCCCACACTCATATATATACATCCTCCTATACATACATATATATGTATGCATACATATAAACATATATTTCCTTCATCCATCCTCTTACTGAGAAAAGTCTTACAAGTTACAATGATCATTTTTCCTCATGAGAATGTGAATAGTTCAACTTTAATAAATTATTTGATTTCTTTTTCCTGTTTATCTTCTCATGCTTCTCTTGCTTCTTGTATTTGAAAGTAAAATTTACTGTTCAGCTCTGGTTTTTTCATCAAGAATGCTTCAAAATCTTCTATTTTATTGAATGACCATATTTTCCCTTGTAGCACTATACTCAGTTTGGCTGGGTAGGTGATCCTTGGTTTTAGTCCAAGCTCCTTTGACCTCTGGAATATCATATTACAAGCCCTTTAATCCTTTAATGTAGAAGGTGCTAGGTCTTGTGTTATCTTGATTGTGTTTCCACAACCCTCAAATTGTTTCTTCCTGATTGCTTATAGTATTTTCTTTTTGACCTGGGTACTCTGGAATTTGGTAGGAGTTTCCTTTTGGGTATCTTTTTCAAGAGTCAATTGGAGAATTATTTCAATTTCTATTTTGCCCTCTGGTTCTAGAATATCATGGGCATTTTGCTTGATATTTTCTTGTAAGATGATGTCTAGGCTCTTTTTTGATAATGGCTTTCAGGTAGTCCAATAATTTTTAAATGATCTCTCCTGGACCTCTTTTTTAGGTCCGTGGTTTTTCCAACGAGATATTTCACGTTGCCTCTTATTTTTTTTTTTTGGATCTGTTTTATAGTATCTTGATTTCTCATAAAGTCATTAGCTTCCAATTGCTCCAATCTAATTTTGAAGGAATTATTGTCTTCAGTGAGTTTTTGAAATTACTTTTCCATCTGGGCAATTCGACTTTCTAAAAAGCCTCATTGGCTTTTGGGGCCTCTTTTGCCCTTTGGGTTAGTCTATTTTCAAGGTGTTATTTTCTTCGGTGTATTTTTGGGCCTCTTTTAGCTGTCTGTTGACTTGATTTTCTCATTTCTCTCCCCAATTTTTCTTCCTCTTCTCTTACTTGATTTTAAAAATCCTTGTTGAGCTCTTCCATGGCCTGTAACCACTTCATATTTTTCTTGAAGGCTTTTGATGCAGGAGTTCTGACTTCAGTGTCTTCATCCTTCTCCATGCCTTGATCCTTTTTGTCCCCCAAAATGATTCTATGGTCTGTTTGTGCTCCCTGTGCTTGCTCATATTGCCAGCCAATAGCTTGACCATTGAACTCTTTGCCACAGTAGAACTCTGCTTCCAGAATGGAGAGAGCTTTGTTCCAAATCTCTGGGGTTTTCAAAAGAGGCTCAGAATGGCAATGAGGAGAAGAATGCCTTAAAAAGCCAAATTTGCCAGATGGAAAAAGAATCTAAAAAGCTCACTGAGGAGATTCATTCCTTCAGAATTAGCCTGGAGCAAATGGAACCTAGTGCCTTTATGAGAAACCAAGATGCTGTTAAACAGATCCAAGCAATTGAAAGAATGGAAGGCAAAATGGAAGAAATATCTCATGGGAAAAACCAATGACCTGGAAAATAGATCCAGGAGAGATAATTTAAAAAGTATTGGACTACCTGAAAGCCATGATCAAAGAAAAGACCTAGAAATTATCCTTCAAGAAATTCTCAAGGAAAATTGCCCTGATGTTTTAGACCCAGAGGGGGAAATAGAGGTTGGAAGAATCCAGAGATCATCACCTGAAAATGATCCTAAAAAGAAATCTCCTAGGAATATTATAGCCAGGTTCCACAATTCTCAGATCAAGGAGAAAATACTCCTAGCAGCCAGGAAGAAACAATTTCAACATTGTGGAAACACAATCAGAATTGCACAGGACCTGGCAACTTCTATTTTGAGGGATTGAAGGGTATAGAATACTATATTCTTCAGGGCAAAGGACCTGGGATTAAAACCAAGAATTACCTACCCAGCAAAACTAAGTATCTTGTTTCAGGGGAAAATATGGTCATTCAGTGGAATAGAGGACTTTCAAGCATTCTTGAGGAAAAAACCAGAGGTGAATAGAAAATTTGACATTCAGACACAAGAAGCCAGAGATACTTGAGAAGGTAAACAGGGAAAAGAAATCAAAAGGAACTTATCAAAGTTGAACTATTTACATTCCTACATGGAAAAACAATAACTGTGACTGATGAAACCTTTCTCAGTATGAAAATAATTGAAGAAGGGAATATGGGTATATGAATACATATGTGAATAGGTGTATATATGTTTACAGGTATACATGGATAGAGGGCACAGGTTGAATTTGGTGGGAAGGGATGATACTTAAGGGGTGAAGTTACGAGGTGAGAGAAGAATGTGGCAAGAGGAGATGGGGAGAGAAGCGGGGGAGGCAAACTATATCATGTAGAAGAAGCAAGGGGAAGTGGTTGCAGGGCAGGGAAGAACAGGAAGGCAAAAAGGCAAAACCATATTCTCATTGAATTTGGGTCAGGGAGAGAATGACATAAATACCAAATGGGATATCTCACACTGCAGAAGAGTAGGGTGGAGAGGGATAAGAGGGGAGAGGATGGATGGGAGGGCATGCTGGGGGGAGGAGAGGTTGGAGGCACCCACTTTTGAAGAGGGACAGGATCAAAGTAGGGAATGGACAAAGTGGGGTGTGGGGTGGGTGGGAGGGAAATATTTTCAGTCTTTTACAATATATCTACTATGGTAATGTTTTGCATAGCTATACATGTACAACATATACTGAATTGTTTATCTTCCCAGCGGTAGTGGATAACAAGGGAGAAATGGAATGGATTGTTTCAAATATATATAAATAGTATTATAATACTATTTTGCATGTAACTGGGAGATAAGATGTGCAGGCATTGGGGCACAGAGATTCACCTTGCTCTAATGGAAAAGTCAAAGGATGTATGGGAAAAGATATGGGAGAGAGCAGATTGGATGAGGGGATATCCTGTGGGACTGCCATTCTGGGGTGGTGAGTAGGGGAAAAATGGGGAAAAATTGTAACTCAAAATCTGGTGGAAATGAATGACGTAAACCAGAAGTTAGTAAAGCATTTGGAAAAACAATTTGCTTATAGTCTTTTTTTTTACAGTCTTTGGAATTGTTTGGACCCAGAGCCCATGTGTTTCTAACCATCTTTCCTTTGCCCATTGGTAAGGGTTCTTTAAAAATATGTGATTGTTGATAATATGGTCCCTAGTAAAATATCACATCCACATGCATTGATAGGCAAGGACAAATGGAAGACTTATTGGCATGTTAAAACCTGAGCCTAATTCATATGCATTATATTACTTGGATTTTGCTTTGCATTAATTGCAAGCTAGTATCATTTTATAATTAACACTAAACAGAATTTGCCATTATGCAAACTTAGACTAATTGTAACCTTGCTACAAACTACAAAGTAGTCATCAAAATAATTTGATACAGATGATAAAATAAACAGGTAAATCAGTGGAACAGATTAAATATAGAACATACAGAATCAAATCAACATAGTGATTTACTGCTTGATTAAACTCAAAGACCCCAAATGCTGGAGTAAGATATTACTCTTTGGCAAAAACTCTTTTGGAGACTAGGTAGCAGTTGGGTAGAAACAAGAAACAGAGCAACACTTCACACCTTATACCCAGATAAACTCTAAAAGTATATATTATTTAAATATAGAGGTTCACATCATAGATAAATTAGAAGCACAAGAAAATTCTTCTTAGATCTGTGTAAATGGAATAGTTCATAACCAAACATGTGGTATAAAGGATCACAGTAGATAAATTGATCATTTTGATTATATAAAATTTTAAAAGATTTACCCCTCCCCCAAGCCAAGGCAGCTAGAATTAAAATAAGTAATGGGATAAAGCAAATCTATGCAGCAAGTTTCTCTGATAAGGGTCTCATTTTCAAGATACATAATGAATTGATTCAAATTTCTTATAATAAGAGCCATTCCTCAATTGCTAAATGATCAAAATATAAAAAATAAAGAGAGAAATACAAGCTATCAATATTCATATGAAAAAATGTTCCAACTCACTAATCATTAGAGAAATGCACATTAAGATAACTCTTTGGATGCTTGTCTCCTACCCATCAGATTAACAAAGTTGAAAAAGAAGAAAATGACAAATGTTGGAGGTACTAATCAAAAACAGATACATTAACGAATTATTGGTGAAGCTATGAATTAGATAAGGCTTTCTGTAAAGCCATTTGGACCTATGATCCAAAATTTACTAACCTGCACATACCCTTTTTACCCAGTGAAGCTCTAATGAGAATAAGAAAAGGGAAAAAAAGATACAGTAAAACAAGTAATCATATCAAAGAACTGGAAACAAAGGTTAGAGTATTCATCAAATGAGGAATGACTGAACTTTGACCCTTTCCATAATTCCAGTTTTCTTAAGCCTTTCTTCTTTCCACTTGCTTTACAATCCAGGACCCTGGCCTCCTTGCCCTTCCTCCTACATGTCACTTTAGCTCTTAATTCCTTATATTTTTTGGTTGTTCTCCATGCATAGAATCACTTACTTTAATTCTGTCTATTGGTTTCTCTTTTTTTCCCTTCAAGTTTCAGATAAAGCTCCACTTTCTATAAGAATGCTTTCTCAATTGCCCCTAATGTTAGTGATTTCCCTCTGAGATTATCTCCAATTTTTCCTATTTTATATCATACTTATAGAGTTGTGTTCATGTTTTCTTGACCATTAGGTTGTAAACTCCTTGAGGGTACGGGCTATTTTTACCTTTTAAAAATATTTCTAGAGTCTAGCACAGTGCTCCTCACATACTAGGTTCTTCATAAATGTTTGTTGACTTGAAGTATAAAAGACAAAACAAAATTATGAACTGATAATGTATGTATACATTCAGAGGGGGAAAAAGCTACCTTTAGTAGGGCTGTAAGAAGCAATGAAAAGAATGGTTTCAGAGAAAATTCATATGACTTGTATAAACAGCTATAAAACCAAGTAAGTAGAACCGGGAAACCAATTTATACAATAAAAAATTGTGAACACAACTTTGAAAGATGCTAGGAACTCTGGTCAATGCAATGACAACCAGAATTCCAGAAGAATCATTAAGAAGATGAAACATGCCATCTTCCTCCTGATACAGAAGAGGTAGATTCAAGGTAAAGAAAAACTACAGATCTTTAGACATGGCCAATGTAGGAATTTGCTTGCTTGGTGATGTTTATTTGTTCCAAGGGTTTTATTTTATCTCATTATCCATCCATCCATCCATCATCCATCCATCCATCCATCCATCCATCCATCCATCCATCCATCCATCCATCCCTCCGACTGTCTATCTATCTATCTATCTATCTATCTATCTATCTATCTATCTATCTATCTATCTACCTACCCCCCTACCTACCCATCTACTTATCTTATCTATCTATCCATCTGTCTGTCTGCTGGTCCATCTATCTATCCATCTATCCATCTATATTTGCTTTTTTTTCTTCAAGGGAGAAAAGAATATGGATTTTTGTTCAATAAAAAATAAATTAACCACTTAATATATTGCCTGAGGAACTAAAATAATGTACCAAAAGTCCCAGGGGGTGTAAACAATAACTGGATATGCTTTTTAATTATTGAACTAGCTGCTTGAAAGCATCATAAATAACATTTATTCTATCTTTGTCAGTTTCCACAAAGTCTTTGACATAATTCTGTCATGGCTTATTCGTGTGCTATTAGTATGTAAAATAGTTAAAAGTGTGGTAAAATAAAAAATACACAAGATAATTAGATGTCTAAATGGAAAGTTACTTTCTGTTTAAAACATGTCACCAGCACATCAAGAGAAAGTAATATAAAATGTGGCATTTTTGAGGATTGAAGTTGAAGCCCATTTTGTTTCTGCCCAGACTTCATCATCATCTATAACTAAAATCACATTTTATTTCCAAATTAAACTACGAATAAAACCAAATCTTCTTATTAATCATCTGATATACATGGAGAATATCAGAGAGTACCCCCAAGGACAGGAATACAACAGAATTTTGCAGAAGAAGCTTGAGAAAACTATTGAAGATCTTAGGAAAAGCGTGGGAATATTATTTCATTATTATATCTGGCACATGAACTCACACAGTAGGGAATGTGAATGTTATATTGTCCAATTAAAAAGAGAGGAAAAACTTAGAAGAAAGGAAGACAACTTCTGAATGATATAGAAAATTTCTAGTAATCTTTATGATCACAAAAAATCCAACACATCAAGCATGCAAGCTGTATCATACTGGGAAAGAATAAAAACAAAAACCTTGAACCCTGTTAATGTAATGAACAAAAGAACAGTTAGTTCAAAAGAAACGACTGAAACTCTATCCTCTCTGAAAAATGAAAAGTTGTCAGGGCCATGTGAGACCTATAATTATTGGTGCAGGAATCATTAGCAAAACATTTTACCAACTTCCTCTCAGACATAAGCCTGATCCCACTTTTTTTTTTCTGAAGAGAAGGCATCACACATTTACTACATTGTTTTTCTACTAAATGTAGGCCAATTATGTGTTTATGTACTTTATAAGGATCATTCATAGTGTGTGCCACTTAAATTTAAAATCAAGAAGACTTAAAATAATAACAATAATAACAACAAGACTATATTGGCTGGTGAAGAAAAAGTGTCAGAAGGTACCACAGATATAAAGAGCTATCTGTTTTCTATTTGATTATCTCCTGGGATTCCAGACTGAATCATTTGCCTATGACTCTCCTTGTTTGTGGGGAGAGCTTTGCCCTGGTCTGTCTTGTGTGAAGGATGAAGATGTTCTAACTTTCTGAGTAGAGACAGAGGGTTCCAAACCTGCTTCAGGGAGAAACTCAGAGAGAAAGAGAACAGGCTTTGGCATGCTGGTGCCTCAACATTTCCTTAATTTCCAAAGTCTCCCTAGAGTTGTTGGGTAAGAGCAAGACCTTTTTCTTAATATCTTGTTCTCAGTAAGAGAGCTAACCCACTATGTGCATTTTTGGATATAGTTTTATCTGCATAACTTCCATCAGAAGGAGGAATGGGACAGATATATGGTGGATCAACCATTTGGAATGTTTACTCACAACCATATTCTTACATATCTTAATTTTTTCTTGTTTTACTGTAAATGCTACTTAAGTTTCCTTGAAAAAGAGATATTTAATGCATGAGGAAGCTACCTTTTTAAACATCTTAGAAATGACTTGAAATTAGATTATCTTAAAGTGTTTTTGGCAGGAACATTGACCCTGGGGTCAGGAGGACCTGAATTCAGCTCTATCTTCAGACACTTACAAGCTATGTGAGCCTGGGAAAGTAACTTAATTCTGATTGCTTAAAAATATAATGTTTCTGGAAATCTAGTGCCTAAACACTGAATACATTATTGATATTTTTCTTTATAAATTACTTGATTTTGATAAGTTACAAGGGCAGTTCTATATTTAATCTCCAACATGACAATAGTAACCAGAGTCAAACCACTATAGTGGAAATAACTTTGGAACCACAAACAAAGTACCTAGATTCAAATCCTGGCTATTCCCCTCACTATTTGTATAATCTTGGACAATTCCCTTCACTTAATTGAACTTCAGGGTTCTCATATTGAAAAGGAATCTTTTGAACTCAAAGACTTCTGAGGTCTTTCCAGCTTAAAATGCATCCTCTCCTCTCTCCTCCCTTCCCTTCCTTCTTCTCTTCTCTTTTCTCATCCTTTCCTCTCCCCTCTCGTCCTTCCTCCACTTCTGTCTCTGTCTCTGATTCTGATTCTGCCTCTGTTTCCATCTCTCTGTATGTTGGTTTTCTCTCTCTCTCTCTCTCTCTCTCTCTCTCTCTCTCTCTCTCTCTCTCTCTCTCCCTCCCTCCCTCCTTTCTTCCCTCCTTCCCTCCCTTCCTCCATTTCAAATTAGTCACTGCATTAAAAAAGAGGGAGAGAGACAGAAGCAAAGTAGCCAAATAATGTCTAGTTGGCTCGATGCTGGTGCTATTTTTATTGGCAGGATGCTCTAAGTGGCTGAAAGTAGGCCATTAACACTCTAACAGAAAGTGCTGACAGGGTGATTATGAGATTAACACCCTAGGTTACATTAAGAGCATCAAGACTTTGCTCTGACCTGTCAGTGAAAAGGAAGAATTAGAGAGGCAGGAAGATCTCACATGTTAAGGTACCCTGCTATGTGTTCCTAAGTCAATTGCAATGCCCCTCTTTGCTACTGAGTTCCACTGACACTTAAGAACATTCTCTTTGAATCTATCAAGCAATTTCATTTGGGCAAGTCATTCCTGGAACAAGGCAGCGATGCTTAATGGTCCTCATTTAGTTATCCTCACACCCAGTTGGGGAATATTGTAAGGTCCTTGCCAAAACTTGTTCTGTGATCCTCATTTCTGAGCAGTAGCTCCAAGTTCAGCAAGCTACAGTGGATGAAACACTTGGCTTGAAGTTAAGAAGACCAGGGCTTATATACTACCTCCTCAATAAGATAGATATAACTGTAATAGTACCTCCCTCTTAGAGTTATTGTAAGGATCCAATAGATTCATGTATGTAAAGTACTTTGCAGACCTCAAAACACCCTAGAGAAATACAAATTATCAATAATAACAATAATAATCAGTTCTTCTATTTCAATGGAGTTCAGATGGAAACTTTTTTTTTACCAATTCCTTCCACCAGCTACATTTATCACTGACTTCAGGTCAAGGAATTTTTCTATAATTTCTGGTGGTGATGACTTGATAATTGCTTTCCATCATAACCCCCTCCATTCCCATAAATAAGTTTTCAATACTTGTGTTTGCGTCTGTGTGTGTGTCTGTGAATACATACACACATATATTTACTTAGTTAATACTGATATGAGTCATGAAGGGCCTTTTGATTTCACTCTTAGATATTACCTATTTCATAGAATCTATCAAGTGATAAACCACTGTCAGTTGCACTGGGCAAACTGAATGGTGTGTACCTATTATCAGTCTTAACTATTGCTCAAGGAAGCAATATTTGCCTGTTCCAAAAGAATCTCTCAATTTTTACTAGTTTAACATGTGATTTACAAATATGTGTCAAGCTTCTTCCATTTTGGTAAGAAAGTATTCATCTTTCTATAGATGCCTTGGAGAGATGGAACTTGTGTATTACTAATATTATATAGTTTTTGCTAGGGTGTTTTCTAAATCTGCTATGATCTGTTTTACAGTTCTGATATTTTATACCAAGACTAGCATTGCATATTTATCCATTGCAACCTGTTCTCTCCATTCAGCTTTAATTTTAGGAGCCTGTAAGGCTCAGTATATATTTAGCCAGAGGCTCTTCCTTAAAGCATTTATGTTCATTGTGTCTTCCCGTGTGGAAAAAAAAAAAAGTATTTGTACATATCTCCTTCATCCGTTGGTTCAATGCGTCCTCCAGATTCTGTATATATTGATTATATATATTATATCTATACTGATAGCTTTTGATCTCTACCTTTCCTTGGTGTATGTTAAGAATTTTACACCTATTCATTCAAAATCACATTTTGGTTTCATTGGAGAAAGATTCCTCATAATGAAGGAGCTGCTTAATTTGATATTTAGTAAGTTTGTGGTTTGATAATATCCATGTAGGGATTAAAAAGACATTTTGGTTCAACTTCCTCTTCTATCTGGAAACATAGTTAATTTTAGTTATGAGAAAAGTTTCTGGTAATCTATTCAGTCTCTAGAAGTCTGACATAACAAATAATGCCAGTTAGAACAAACAAGAATTAGGAGATTTGATCAACATTAATACAATGTATAACAAAATAGTTATTTCAGGGAAGGTGACTGAATATCTAACTCCTCTATGAAACTGGAAAGTTCATCTATCATAAGGGATTTGATGTTAAACAGAGTCTTCATTGACTTAAACTGTCTCCTTGAATAACATATTTCCTAGGAAACTTTTCTCAACATCCCATAATGTTGTGTTTGAAACAGAGAAAGATGTTGAATATAGTTGTATAGGACTTTGAACTTCTTCATGTACATGACTAAGATATGGAGGTAGAACTGAGTCAAATGTTTGCAATGATCCCTTTTCCCTAATCATCTTTGGAAATAGATTTAGTAGTGGTATTGTTGGATCAAAGATAATCCACAAAGACCATGTAAATGTTATGGCTCTTTCAGTCATCTTGTTACTTGATACTTATTAAATTGATTATGAGTCTTCTTTCTATCTTCTAGGATTTTCTGGTACACTTTTCAGACCGTTAGTTGATGTATTGCTTTAAAATAATAATTTATAGTTTTAATGCTCTGCATCTCAAAATTCTAAGTAGAAGGGTATAGCCCAGGAAATGGAAGTCAGTGTAAAAATGCAGGTGACCCAGGGAAAGACCAAATAAGGTCAAACCATAGCAGGACTAGAACTTGGCCCTACAATGCTCAAATTCATGAACTAAAGACATAGATATGAGTAAAGAAAACAATGAAAAGTATAAAAAATATTATATATCTAGAAGTACCCATGTATATAACAAAGAAGGATAAAATGATGCTTTAACAATTACAAGCAGAGAGTTAATGAAATAGACTTCTCACAAGCACTATGTTAAGAGCTAGAAGAATTAAGCAAGTTACCAAATGAAATAAAAACTCTGGAGGAAAGAATTGGAAGGAAAATACATAACTTAGAAGAGGAAGTGGTAAAAATCTATCCAAGAAATGGAATTTCTGACAAAAATAGAATAAAGTAAACAAATCAGGGAATATTAAAACACAATTAAAATATTAGAAGAAATGTAAAAAGTAAAATATCTGATAGTAAAAAAACCCTAACTTCAGAAACGAAAGGTCAAGGAGAAGTAATTTAAGAATTATTGGAATCTAAAACCCATGATAACAGCAAAAACAACCAAAAATTGGAACACTATATTTCAAGCAAACATAAACAAAAGCTGCCCAGTCATGGACAAAATTGAGAGAACCCACATCAAAGAAAAAAAAATACTACAAACATCCAAAAAGAAAGAAAGAAAGAAAAAACAGTCCAAATATCATGGGGACAGAGTTATGGTCCCAGAAGCCTGTAGCAAGCTTTTACAGCAAATTAAAGGAGATCATGGAATATAATATTACCAAAGGCAAAAGAGATTTGCTTACAACTGAGAATAACTTATCCTATAAATTTGAACATAATCTTATGGGAAGGGGGGAATTTAATGGAATAGAGGTTCTTTCAAACATTTTGCTGAAAAGACCAGAACTAAGTATGAATTTTGAAAGTAAAAGACAGGTCCTAAAAAAAAACCTGGAAAAGTAAATTTATTTGAGCAATTGAAAGGAGTATATGTGCTGATGTAGTGCTGTAGCGGCAAGCACCCCAATATCCCCAGGGTAGCTGCCAACACAGGTTCTTAGATCTGCTTTTCAAAAGGAAAGCAACTCAAAATGGGTTAACAAGCTTACTTTAATCAAACAAACATACATTACCTAGTTCAAGGGAAAAAGGTCAGCACCCCGAACTTCAGAGTTACAGAACTTACAGATCAGACAGGCTTCCAAACTGTCCCAACATTACATGCATCAATACCAAATCACAGTTACCAGAGAGGGAAGCATCAACATCTGGGTTTTCAAAGCCGGGGGCTCTCAACAACGGCTTCCCAGAGTCTCATCTGGTCAAATCACACAACACTTCTCAAAGTGAGCCCCAAAGCAAAGCCCCTCATCAGAGTTTATATAGCCTTCTCCTAGCTCAAAGATTGTAACAACCTCCTTGACCCACTGCCCAATCACAAAAGTATCAAGGTTGGGCTTCCCTGAAAAACAAGCCTCCCACCACAGGCTCCAGGTGCACCCAAGCTAGGGGCAGGGAAGATCTTTAAATCTGCATTTCCATTACATTCGGCCCCAAGATCTTTCTTGCCCATAGCATACACAATTTACATTTGAATTAGCACTAAATGTCACATTTTCCAGGTACATAAGAAAATCACAATATAATCTCAAAATACAATAGTCCAAGTCTTCCACTCATGGGGCAAATGTTAACTCAGTCACTTATTAGTAAAATCAAAAAATAGTTACTTTTAAGTTAACTCAATCAGTTAGTTACATCAGTTTTCAAAGTACAAGTCTTCCACTCTTGGGGCAAAGTTTTGATTAACTCAATTAGTCTCTTATCTGTAACAAAATCTCAAAGTACAACCAGTACCTTATTCAGTAAAGTCTTACTAAGGATGGCCATAGCATAGACAATTTACATTTCAATTATCACTAACCATCCCTTAAGTCATATTTTCAAGGTACATCTAAAGTTACCAAAGTGGCCACTGGGTCTTAAACAAAGTACATTGCATTTTCACATCAATTCACAAAATACAAAGCATTATCACATAAAGTTCTCTTGGGAGGACAACACTGCTCCAGCCCCTGCTTCCAAATCCAGAGAGGGAGCTGGGCAACAAAACCAAAGTGGGGTCCTTGGGGTCCATGGCACTTCACCCCACCCACCAGTCACAAGTCCATCCTCCCCCTGGGTCCCAAACTGTGGGATGCAGCAAGGAAACACAATCAGTGCCCCTGCTTTGCCTCACAGTCCTTATCTCGTCCTGTGGCTGAACTCCAAACTCCTGGGTTCCTTCTCCTCCAGCAGAAGGCAGCAGCTCCAGGCTTCTCCACAGGTCTCCATGCAGGCAGCTCACCACTCCTGCTCTCAGCTCAGTGAAGTCAGCATGCAGGTCGTTCTCTCCTGCTCCATGGCTCCACAGAATCACAGCTACCACAACTGGGAAACAAACAATTATCCCAGCCCCCATACTTTCCTTTTACTCAGCAGATCCCATCCCTCGTCGCCATTTGTAGCGGCAAGCACCCCAATATCCCCAGGGTGACTGCCAATATAGGTTCTTAGATCTGCTTTTCAAAAGGAAAGCAACTCAAAATGGGTTAACAAGCTTACTTTAATCAAACAAACATACATTACCTAGTTCAAGGGAAAAAGGTCAGCACCCTGAACTTCAGAGTTACAGAACTTACAGATCAGACAGGCTTCCAAACTGTCCCAACATTACATGCGTCAATACCAAATCACAGTTACCAGAGAGGGAAGCATCAACATCTGGGTTTTCAAAGCCGGGGGGCTCTCAACAACGGCTTCCCAGAGTCTCATCTGGTCAAATCACACAACACTTCTCAAAGTGAGCCCCAAAGCAAAGCCTCTCATCAGAGTTTATATAGCCTTCTCCTAACTCAAAGATTGTAACAACCTCCTTGACCCACTGCCCAATCACAAAAGTATCAAGGTTGGGCTTCCCTGAAAAACAAGCCTCCCACCACAGGCTCCAGGTGCACCCAAGCTAGGGGCAGGGAAGATCTTTAAATCTGCATTTCCATTACAAGTGCTAATATTCCAATAAGTGGAAGAGAAATGTTTCTAAGTTTATAAGAAATAAGAACTTGAGTTTCTTTAAAGTTTATTGAGGAAGCTAAGCAAAACAAAACAGAAGTCCTGGTTGAGGGGTGGGCATAGTGGTTGGTTTTGATCTGAAGGTTTTTGTAGGGGAAAGAGAAGGCAAGATAAAGGGAATATACTAGTGTAGAAAAGAGGAAGAATATAATGGGGTGTGCTATTTCTTACAATTGTGGAGCATGAAAAGAAGAGCATATAAACACAGAGGAAGGTGGGGTGAAGCAAATACAAAATGAACTGCACAGGGAAGGGAAGGCAAGGGAAGAAATTAGAATCTAAAAAGTGCCCATGGATTTGGAAATGACTGAAAAATACAGTATATGAATGTAAGTGAAGTGAATAGGACTAGAAATTTTATTCTAACATATAAAGTTGCTGTGAGATATTGAAGAGCAGAATTATGCATATGGAGAAGAATGATTATTTAAACAGGAAAATATTAGGGACATTAGAGAAGAAAGGCTGGAGACAATGTGTTGAGAGATCAGAGGGTTTTCGTACTCCAGCTGTGAAATGACCAAGTCCTGGACCTGAAGTTTGGCACAAAAGACAAAAATAAAGGGAAGAATCTGAGTGAAATTTGCCAAAGAAGACATGTTAATTAGTGTCAATATAGGAATTGAGCCAAGGTCTTTTGACTTCCTATGAGCTACTCAGTTCCCTAATACACATTGTTCATTTGGGAAAGTGACCTTTTTTCCTTACTCAGAGTGATTCCCAATTATTTACTTCCTACTCTAATGTTACAATTTAATGGGAATCAAATTGAGAATTCTCCCACCAACAGGAGTGTTGTCTTTCCCACTGTGCAAAGCAGCAACTTCAATATAAGCTAACAGTCTAGGTCTTCCTTCCATTTCTGTGCCATGGCCAAAATCCCAGGAAGGCAAACAGAAATGTCAACCAAGTACAGATTAATGAAAAAGGTTATTCTGTTGGACAAGTTCAGAAATATGAGGTCACTAGTAAAGTAGTCTGCTGTTTTCCATGGCATTAAAATTCTCATAAAAGCATTTGCTTTCCCTTCTTAGGTCCATTTCTTGGAATACCTAGTTTCCCTCAAAACGTAGCTTAGGGGATGGCTCCTACACTTCGCCTTCCTTGAATCCCTCCCAATTTCCCTTCCCAATTGTCATATTGTCCCCTCTGGACAATGTGTTTACTTTGGATAGTAGAATCATAGATTTGTAGCTGGCGAGGACCTTGGATTTCTATTCAAATACCCTTATTTTACAATTTATGAAATGCTATCCCAGAGACATTTTGTCATTTACTCAAAATCACCTAAGTCCCATGAATTGGAGCTTTTGCTACTACACCATGATTTTTAGTATATTCTTTCTTAAAAATTACATTGCATTTTTAATTATGACTTTAATCAATAACAAACATTTCAAAAGTGCTAGAAATTCTAGGTATAGCAATGAGAAGAAAAAGAAGTTGAAGGTATTAGAATACACAATGAGGAAAAACAACTATCAATCTTTGCAGGTGATATGATGGTATTCTTAGAGAACCCTAGAGAATCAACTGAAATTTTAGTTGAAAAAATTATCTTCATCAAATCATCAGCATTTCTGTATATTGCCTACAAAGTCCAGTAGGAATGTTTTAAAAGACATATTCTATTTAAAATAATTGCAGACAATATAAAATACTTGGGAATTTATCTGCCAGGACAAACTCAGGAATTATATATAAACACAATTACAAAACACTTCTCATACAAATAAAATCAGACCTAAACCATTGGAGAAATATTAACTACTCATTGGTAGACTACATCAATATAATAAAAAATAACAATTCTATGTGAATTAATTTACTTACTTGATTCCATTCCACACCACCAAAAATTATTTTATAGAGCTAGAAAAAAAATCATAACATAATTCATCTGAAAGAAGAAAAGGTTAAGAATATCAATTGAATCAATGAAAAAGTGTGAAGGAAGGTGGTCTAACAGAACTACATTTCAAACTATATTGCAAAGCAGTAGTTATCAAAAGAATTGGATACTGGCTAAAAATAGAATGGTGGATGAGTAGAATAGATTAGGTACAGAAGACGCATAGTAAATGACCATAGTAATTTAGTCATTGACAAATACAAAGATTCAAGCTTTTAGGAAAGGAATTCATTATTATATGACAAAAAATTGCTGGGAAACTAGAAAGAAGTTCAGTAGAAACTGTGTCTAGGCAAACATCTCACAGAGTATACAAACAAAATTAAAATGGGTACATTATTTTTGAAATAAAGGGTGATATCATAAGAAAATGAGGAGAGCATTAAACATTTTACTTTTCAGATCTATGGATAAGGGAAGAATTTATGGGCAACAAAGAAACAAAGAGCGTTAAGGGATGTAAAATAGATATTTTGATTCAATTTAAATTTTAATAAATTAAAAAGGTTTTGCAGTAGCAAAACCAATGCAGCCAAGATTAGAAGGAAAGCAGTGGACCTTGAATCAGGAAGTTGCTATTGTTCAATCATTTCAGTCATGTCTGACTCTCCGTGATCCTATTTTGGGGGTTTTCTTGGCAGAGATAATGAAGTGGTTTGCCATTTTCTTTGCCAGCTCAGTTTTTATAGATGAGGAACTGAAGCAAACAGGGTTAAGTGACTTATCCAGCATCACCCAGCTAATAAGTATCTGAGGCTGAATTTGAACTGAGGAAGATCAGTCTTCCTGATTCCAAGTCTAGTGCTCTATCCATTGTGACACCTAGCTGCCCTGTGTTTCTGATGTAATACAAGGCAATCAGCAGTTCCAAAGAAAGTGTTAGGTTGGAAGTCCAAAGCCTTTTGAATTTCACAAAGTAAATTTATATTTATATTTTATAGATGGGGAAACTGACGACCACAGAGAAGTGACTTTCCTCAAGGTGCAGAGGGAGCCATCTTATTGGAACAAGAATCCTTGTTCTTTCCCTATACGGCCCAGCCTTTCTCATGAGCAGAGCTAGAACCAAAATGTAAACCCTTCTATTCCCTGGTCACTACTCTGTGGCTATCTTTACTACACCTCAGATGGCTTTCAGCCATTTATTTAATTACCCACCCCCCCAAAAAAAATCTAATGATCAGATTCCTGTTTTGGTTTGGGTGAAACACAAGAGTGGAAGAACAGTCAGTGGCTTTAGGGAAGCTTGCTGGCACTCAGGAGATATATTGTTATTTCCCGAATAATTTTATAGCAGTTGCATCAAACATAAAGTACAGGCAACATTCCTGTACTCTATGTACCATATGTAATATGAGTAAGCTTAAAGAAGGAGCAGCATGAACAGTACTTTTATTCCCAAGGCATTTCACTGCTTTCCAAACCAAGGTGAACAGCAATTATCAACAGTATCTCAATTATACTAGAAAGAACACACACACACACTCACACACACACACACACAGGCATGAACACACAAATATAATACATGTACACAATATCAACTCTCCTATTTCAATACGTTTGTAATTTCTCTTGTTGGCCACAGCTAAGAATGCTACAATATTTCCCTTCTATTTAATAGAAATCACAAACTTGGAATGTATATAACACAATAAGGTTGAAAATTACATACTTTAGGCAGAGCCAAGATGGCGGAGTAGAAACAGCTCATCCAAGCCACTCTGCCGCCAAATTACCCCAAACTATGTGAAAGGGGACTCTGAACAACTTCTGGAGCCCCAGCACCCACAGAAAGACACAGAGAAGCTAACCTCCCGCTGAGGACAGCCCAGCAGGCCTGCAGGAAGGACCAGTGCAACAGTCTGGGATCCGGCACCACACAGCTCGCAGAAAGAGGGGAGCCCGGCCGAGCCAAGCAGAGCCCAGGTCCCCATGAGCCAAGGTTTTAGCCCCAGGGCGGCAAGGCCAGCAGCCAGCTGGAGAGACCCCAGAACACCAGTAGCTGTGGCGACTCCAGGATTATCAACATAGACATGCCTAGGACAAAGTAAGATGGTAGTGCCCTATGGACTTTGGGACCAGTATTTGAGGAATGCGTTGGCTTCCTCCCCTAGGGGCTAAAAGCTGCTGAGGAGACACTCCATTTTGTAGTTTTCAGAGGCAGCTCCAGCTCCTGGCCTGCAAACTGTAAGGAGATCCAGTGATCAGTCTTGGGGGGTAATCGCTCTTGCTTTAACCTCCCTGGATCTGGATTGCGATCTAGGGTGGAAGTTGTGGGGGGGTTTACAGCTTGCCAGAAATGGACGTGGCCCTCCCACACGTTCAGGACGAAAATTCCCCTATCTGTCAGCAAAGCCATAGTGTGTCAACAAGCCCAAAAGACAAGTAATTAAGTGGCAACATGCCAAGGCAAAGGAAACAGAAAAATGCAACCCTAGAGTCCTATTTTGGGGGCATAAAGCAGGAAAAGGACTGTGAGGTCAGAAGCCCTGCTCCAAAAGCCCCAGGAGGAAACATGAGCGGGCTGCAGGCCATAGAGGACCTTAAGAAGGACTTTAAAAATCAAATAAGAGAAGTGAAGGAAAAATTGGAAAGAGAAATGAGAAGGATGCAGGAAAAGTATGAAATGAGGGTCAACAGCCTGACTGAGGAAAACAACACCTTAAAAAATAGACTAACTCAAATGGCAAAGGAGGCCCAAAAGGGCAATGAGGAGAAGAATGCCTTAAAAAGTCAAATTTGCCAGATGGAAAAAGAATCTCAAAAGTTCACTGAGGAGATTCATTCCTTCAGAGTTAGACTGGAGCAAATGGAAGCTAATGGCTTTATGAGAAATCAAGATGCTGTTAAACAGATTCAAACAAATGAAAGAATAGAAGGCAATGTGAAATATCTCATGGGAAAAACCACTGACCTGGAGAATAGATCCAGGAGAGACAATTTAAAAATTGTTGGACTACCTGAAAGCCATGATCAAAGAAAGAACCTAGAAATCACCCTTCAAGAAATTCTCAAGGAAAACTGCCCTGATGTTTTAGATCCAGAGGGCAAAATAGAGGTTGAAAGAATCCACCGATCACCTCCTGAAAAAGATCCCAAAAAGAAAACTCTCAGGAATATTATAGCCAGGTTCCAGAATCCCCAGATCAAGGAGAAAATACTACAAGCAGCCAGGAAGAAACAA
Source organism: Gymnobelideus leadbeateri (assembly GCA_011680675.1). Taxonomy (NCBI): domain Eukaryota; kingdom Metazoa; phylum Chordata; class Mammalia; order Diprotodontia; family Petauridae; genus Gymnobelideus; species Gymnobelideus leadbeateri. Next base: position 502,705 of record WOXC01003744.1, read on the forward strand.
TTTCAATATTGTGGAAACACAATCAGAATAGCCCAGGACCTGGCAGCTTCTACACTGAGGGATAGAAGGGCATGGAATATGATATTCCAGAGGGCAAAAGAACTGGGAATGAACCCAAGGGTCACCTACCCAGCAAAACTGAGTATTTTGTTTCAGGGGAAAATATGGTCATTCAGTGGAATAGAGGACTTTCAAGCATTCTTGAGGAAAAAACCAGAATTGAATAGAAAATTTGACATCCAGACACAAGAAGCAAGAGATGCCTGAGAAGGTAATCAGGGAAAAGAAATCAAAAGGAACTTATCAAAGTTGAACTATTTACATTCCTATATGGAAAAACAATAACTGTGTTTGATGAAATCTTTCTCACTATGAAAATAATGGAAGGGTGTGTGGTCATATGAATATATATGTGAATGTGTGTGTATATGGTTGCAGTTATATATGGATAGAGGGCATAGGCTGAAGTTGTTGGGAGGGGAGAATACTCAAGGGATGAAATTATGTGGTGAGAGAGGAAAGTGGCAAGAGGAGATGGGGAGAGACAGGGTAGGGTAAACTATCTCATGTAGAAGAAGCAAGGGGAAGTGTTTGCAAGGGAGGGGGAGAATAGGAAGGCAAAAAGGCAAAACCACATTCTCATTGAATTTGGTTCAGGGAGAGAATGACATACATACTAAATGGGATATCTCAACCTGCAGCAGAATAGGGGGAAGGGGGGTGAGAGGTGGGATGATGGATGGGAGGGCATCCTTGGGGGGAGGGGAGGTTGGAAGTACCCACTATAGAAGAGGGACAGGATCATGTAGGGAATGGACCAGGTGGGGGGTGGGATGAGTGGCAGGGAATTATAAGCAGCCTTGTACAATATATCTACTATGATAATGTTTTGCATAGCTAGACATGTACAACAAATACTGAATTACTTATCTTCCCAGAGGGAATGGGTGACAAGGGAGGAAGGAAATGGATCTGAAATTCGATATCTTAACATTAAATGTTTCAAATATATATATATATATATTTAAATATATATATTTAAATATATATATTTAAATATATATATATTTAAAAATATATATATATTTATATATATATTATATATATATATATATAAATACTATTATTAATACTCTTTTGCTTGTAATTGGGAGATAAGATGTACAGGCATTGGGACACAAAGATTCACCTTCCTCTAATGGAAAAGTCGATGGGGGTATGGGAGAAGGTATGAGAGAGAGCAGATTGGAGCAAACGATATCTTACGGACTGCTATTCTGAGCGGGTGGGTAGGGGAAAAACATGGGGTGGGGGAATGATTGTAACTCAAAATCTGGCGGAAATGAATGATGTAAAACAGAAGTTAATAAAGCATTTGTTTAAAAAAAATTACATACTTTAGCTCTTTGGGTTCCTGTTAAGTCAGCCTATTATATGTACTTTATAGATGATGAACCTAGAACACAAAAAATATTAAATAATTTGCCCTGGGATGTGCAGCAACTAAGTGCTGAGTGCATTCCTGATACCATGTACCTTACTTGGAACTCATCTTGGAACTTTGCTTGTGTCCGGAGCCTCGTTGCACTGGAGCAATCTACTGTCCTCCACAGCCAACTCATTATGTTATATTCTTCCACAATTCCGGGCCCTCATTTCCCACTGGTGAGTTCTTCCTGGTTCTGCTCACTTCACTTTTTATCAGTTCATGTAACTGTTTCCAGGTTTTTCTGAAAGCATCCTATTCATCATTTCTTGGAGGGGAGAAGGCAAGGCAGTTGGGGTTTAGCAACTTGCACAAGGTCACACAGCTAGTTAAGTTTCAAGTGTCCGAAGCCAGATTTGAACTCAGGTCCTCCTGACTTCAGGACTCCTGCTCTATTCACTGCACTACTTAGCTGCCCCTATGTAATGGTAATGTAATTTTGAATTTGAAGATCCCTTTGTGTTGGTAAAGTAGCAGGTACTTAGCACTTAGTAACTGATCAAGACTCCTATCTCCTGTTAGTGATGTAATAGGAAGGGGTTGGCTAAAGGAAGTAGGTAATACTGTGTATATAAGAAAAGCCCCAGATAGACACAGTCAGCATTACCTTGACACCAGATCTGGTGGCAGAATAGCTACAGAAGAATAGAAAACTGAGTCCTGAAAACTTGTGGTGGTGGAGCTTCTTCTGAACAGGAGCCAAGAGACCCGGAGCCCAGGAGCCAGGAGCCTAGGTGACTGAAGTATGACTAGGATACTGAGACTTTGTTTGTTTGTGGCTTGGTTGAGCCTTGAATTCACTGGAGTGGAAATGGTGAGAGATCTGACATGGACCAGACCCTGTGAACTTCAGTGTGGAGCAGGACCTACCCAGAGAGCTGGTCAAGGAAATGGAAGCTGTCTGCCATTGAACCCAGGTGACAGTCTGGGGAATTGAGGTGGAATCTAGAACCATGGAAGGGGATCCAGGGAATCTGAGAACAGGCCATAAGTCAAGATGAAGAAAAAACCTCTCCTTGGGTACTGAGTAATTATGGAATTATAGTTTACTAGTGACCTAAGGAGTGGAGGGGTTTTTGTATTATATTTAAGTAAGACTTTGTTGAATAAGTGACTGATTGTACTTTGAGTAATTTGAGATATTGTTACTGATAAGTGACTGAGTTTATCAAGAATTTGCCCCATGAGTGAAAGACTTTGACCATGTACTTTGAAACTACTAAGTGACTGAGTTAACAGCTGCCCCATGAGTGAAAGACTTGGACTATTGTACTTTGAGATTATATTGTGATTTTCTGTGATAAGTTGTAATATTACTAATGCTGTACCTTGATTTCCTGTGGATGTTTTGCTTTGATTTGTTATGGAATAAATAGAGTGATCAATATACTGAGTAATCAGAACCTTAAAAGCTGTTCACAGTAGCATTTTTCTGGAAAGCTTCTGTGCATGGCATTACACACTACTAATCATTTCTTATACAAAATAATATTCCATCACAATCATATACCACAACTTGTTCAGCCATTCTCTAATTGATAGACATCCCCTCAATTTCTAATTCTTTGTCACTACAATAAAAAGCTGCTATCAGTGTTTTTGTTCATATAGGTCCTTTCCCTTTTCTCTTTGGGATACATACTTAGTTGGTGTATTGCTGAGTCAAAGGAAATGCACAGTTTTGCTGTCCTTTGGGCATAGTTCCAATTGGTTTCCAGAAGGGTTGGAACAATTCACAATTCCACCAACAGTGCATTAATGACCCAATTTTTCCACATCTCATCCAGAATTTGTAATTTTTCTTCTCTATCATATTAGCCAGTCTAATAAATGTGAGGTGATACTTTAGAGTTGTTTTTAATTTGCAAATATGCATTTCTCTAATCAGTAGTGATTTAGAGGGTATGTAAGGTGTGTTCAGACTAGCACCTCTGACATGAGGACTGCTTTCCACCTTTGGTGTCTACCTGACCTACCTACATTTTACCTGTGGCTCCAAGAAACTGGAGTGGAAACAAAAGCCACACCCTGGTAAACCATTTCAGTAAATGGGCTTGACCAGATGGAGGATAACAAAGGGGTCTCAAGCCCATCAGTGAGATGTCTTTTTGGTTTTGAAATGTTGGTGGTCACAGCGCTTTTGTCAATTAAGTTTTGCCTTCTTTACCAAGTCTTTCTCCTCTTCACTGAAGGAGGTCCTACATTTTGGAGTTTTGTTTTGTTTTGTTTGGCTTCCCTCTAGCAAATAAGCCAGTGAAAGTTTGCTTTTCATTCAGGAAGGAAAGGAGAGATTATGCTTTTTTTCTTATATAATTTATTCCTTGAACAGACATTATTGGACAAGCCTGCTATGTGTTAGACACTTTCTTAAAGTTTATGCTTTTTTTCTTCATGTAATTTATTCCTTGAACAGGCATCATTGGATGAGCCTATTATGTGTTAGATACTTTCTTAGACTTTAGGGAAACAGATAAAAAGGCAAGTATTCTCCCTTAAGGAGTTTAGTATTTATTTGGGGAAACAATATGTACCTCGATAAGTAAACATTACATATATGCATATTTAGTCAGTCAATAAACATTTAATAAGCACCTACTGGGAGCCAGGGACTATATTAATTACTGGGATATAGAGAAAGGCAAAAGGCAGTACTTACTCTCAAGGAGTTTATCATGTAATGGAGCAGACAAAATACAACCAAAGCTATAAACAGGAGAAATAAGAAATACTCAGTGAGGAGAGAATAGCAAAATTAAGTGGATCAGGAAAGGTTTCCTTCAAAAGACTGGATTTTAATTGGGGCTTGAAGGAAGTCAAGGGAAGCCAGGGTAGCTAGGGAATATATGTGGGGTGTGGTGGTGAGAAAGTGCTCAGACTCTCTTTCCCCACTCAAAAGGACTAGGACAATCACTACATAATGCCATATATCATACTGTTGCCAGCTTCATTGTAAGCACACAGTTCATAAAATGCTCCTCTCCCACCAACCCCCTTGACCCACCCACTCCAGCTTAAAAATCTTATCGGACTTATAGCAGACTGGGAGAAATCATAGAGGAAACTAAATTAATGTCTATTAGAAAATTACCTAGAGAATGTTTTCTCACCAGCAACAACAAGCATTTATTAAGAGATCAAGCAAAATACGGAGCAACGGAGATAGGAATGCAAGCAAAAAGAAAGAAAATAGTCCCTGCTCTGAGGAGATCACATGATTTTAAATTTATTTTTCAGATAAACTCTCATTTAAAAAACTATTTATTTTTAGTTTTCAACATTCTTTTCCATAAGATTTTGAGTTACAGATTTTTCTCCCTGTCTTTCCCCTACCCACCACCCCAAAATAGCAAGCTTACTGAATACCCCTCCCCCATCACCTCCCTTACTTTCTAGTAGGGCAAGATGGATTTCTGTACCCCAGTGCCTATATATTTTATTTCCCTGTTTCATATAGAAAGAATATTTTTAAACATTTGTTTTTAAAACTTTGATTTCCAGATTTGTTCCCTTCTTCCCTTCTCTCCCATTCCCATTGGGAAGATAAGCAATTCAATAACGTTTGCACATATGTAGTTAAACAAATTATTTCTATAATTGTTATATTGTGGAAGACTAATGATATATCCCTCCATCCTATCCCACCCCCCACTTATTCTAATTTTCTCCTTTGACCCTGTCCCTTTTCAAAAGTGTGTGCTTCTAAATATCCTCTCCCCCAATCTGCCCTCCCTTCTATTATCCCCCCTCTTGTCCCCTACTCCTCCTATTTTCCTGTAGGGTAAGATAACCATCTGAGTGTGTATGTTATTCCCTCCTTAGGCCAAATTCAATGAGAATCAGGTTGTACCCTTCCCTTTCACATTCCTGCTCTTCCCCTCCATTGTAATAGTTTTCTCTTGCCTCTTTTATGTGAGGCATATAGGAGGTTGCATATGTGTATAAATATATATATGTGAGTGTGGGCATATATCTGTTCATGTATACATAAACAGAGGGCATGTGATGAGTTGAATATGAAGGGATTATATCTAAAAAATAAAATTAAGAGTTGAGAGAGGAATTTATTGGGAGAAGGAGAAAGGGAGAGATAGATTAGGGTAAATTATCTCACATAAGTTCCTCATGATTTCTCTTTCCTGTTTACCTTCTCATGCTTCTCTAGCTTCTTGTATTTGAAAGTCAAATTTTCTGTTCAGCTCTGTTTTTTTTTTTTTCATCAAGAATGCTTCAAAATCCTCTATTTCATTAAATAACCAAATTTTCCTCTGTAGCATTACACTCAGTTTTGCTGGGTAGGTGATTCTAGGTTTTAGTCCTAGTTCCTTTGACCTCTGAAATATCATATTCCAAGCCCTTTGATCCCTTAGTGTAGAAGCTGCTAGGTCTTGTGTTATCCTGATTGTATTTCCACAATACTCAAAATTGTTTCTTCCTGACTACTTGCAGCATTTTCTCCTTGACCTGGGAAATCAGGAATTTGGCTATAATATTCTTGGAGTTTTCTTTCGGGGATCTTTTTCAAGAGGCAATCAGTGAATTCTTTTAATTTCTATTTTGTTCTCTGGCTCTAGAATATCAGGGCAAATTTGCTTGATACTTTCTTGAAAGATGGTGTCTAGGCTCTTTTTTCTGATCATGGCTTTCAGGTAGATCAATAATTTAAAAATTATTTTTCCTGTATCTATTTTCTAGGTTAGTGGTTTTTCCAATGAGATTTCACATTGCCTTCTATTTTTCATTTGTTTGTATCTGTCTTATAGTATCTTGGTTTCTCATAAAGTCATGAGCTTCCAATTGCTCCAATCCAATTTTGAAGGGGTTATTCTCTTCAGTGAGTTTTTTAAATTCCTTTTCCATCTGGAAATTTTGGCTTTTTTTTTTTATTAAACAAATGCTTTATTAATTTCTGTTTTACATCATTCATCTGCCACTCATCTCACCCCCCACCTGGTCCATTCCCTACGTGATCCTGTCCCTCTTCTATAGTGGATACTTCCAACCTACCCTCCCCCCAAAGATGCCCCCCCATCAATCACCCCTCCTCTTATCCCCCTTCCCCCTATTCTGCTGCAGGTTGAGATATCCCATTTAGTATGTATGTCATTCTCTCCCTGAACCAAATTCAATGAGAATTTGGATTTGCCTTTTTTTCCCTTCCTATTCTCCCCCTCCCTTGCAACCACTTCCCCTTGCTTCTTCTACATGAGATAGTTTACCCTACTCTGTCTTTCCCCATCTCCTCTTGCCACTTTCCTCTCTCACCTCATAATCTCATCCCTTGAGTAGTCTCCCTTCCCAACAAATTCAACCTATGCCCTCTATCCATGTACACACACATTCACATATGTATTCATATGACCACACACCCTTCTTCCATTATTTTCATAGTGACAAAGATATCATCACTCACAGTTATTGTTTTTCCGTATAGGAATGTAAATAGTTCAACTTTGATAAGTTCCTTTTGATTTCTTTTCCCTGATTACCTTCTCAGGCATTTCTTGCTTCTTGTGTCTGGATGTCAAATTTTCTATTCAACTCTGGTTTTTTCCTCAAGAATGCTTGAAAGTCCTCTATTCCACTGAATGACCATATTTTCCCCTGAAACAAAATACTCAGTTTTGCTGGGTAGGTGACCCTTGGGTTCATTCTCAGTTCTTTTGCCCTCTGGAATATCACATCCCATGCCCTTCATTCCCTCAGTGTAGAAGCTGCCAGGTCCTGGGCTATTCTGATTGTGTTTCCACAATATTGAAATTGTTTCTTCCTGGCTGCTTGTAGTATTTTCTCCTTGATCTGGGGATTCTGGAACCTGGCTATAATATTCCTGGGAGTTTTCTTTTTGGGATCTTTTTCAGGAGGTGATCAGTGGATTCTTTCAACCTCTATTTTGCCCTCTCAATCTAAAACATCAGGGCAATTTTCCTTGAGAATTTCTTGAAGGGTGATTTCTAGGTTCTTTCTTTGATCATGGCTTTCAGGTAGTCCAATAATTTTTAAATTGTCTCTCCTGGATCTATTTTCCAGGTCAGTGGTTTTTCCCATGAGATATTTCACATTGCCTTCTAATCTTTCATTTGTTTGGATCTGCTTAACAGCATCTTGATTTCTCATAAAGTCATTAGCTTCCATTTGCTCCAGTCTAACTCTGAAGGAATGAATCTCCTCAGTGAACTTTTGAGATTCTTTTTCCATCTGGCAAATTCGACTTTTTAAGGCATTCTTCTCCTCATTGCCCTTTTGGGCCTTCTTTGCCATTTGAGTTAGTCTATTTTTTAAGGTGTTGTTTTCCTCAGTCAGGCTGTTGACCTTCATTTCATACTTTTCCTGCATCCTTCTCATTTCTCTTTCCAATTTTTCCTCCACTTCTCTTATTTTATTTTTAAAGTCCTTCTTAAGGTCCTCTATGGCCTGCAACCCGCTCATGTTTTCTCCTGGGGCTTTTGGAGCAGCACTTCTGACCTCACAGTCCTTTTCCCGCTCTATGCCCCCAAAATAGGAGTCTAGGGTTGCATTTTTCTGTTTCCTTTGCCTTGGCATGTTGCCACTTAATTACTTGACTTTTGGGCTTGTTGCCACACTATGGCTTTAAGGCCAGATAGAGGAATTTTCGTCCCGAACGTGTGGGGGGCAACTTCCGTTTCTGACAAGCTGTAAACCCACCCACGACTTCCACCCTAGATCACAATCCAGATCCAGGGAGGTTAAATCAAGTGCGATTACCCCCCCAAGACTGATCGCTGGATCTCCCTACAATTCATTGCAGGCCAGGAGCTGGAGCTGCCTCTGAAAACTACAAAATGGAGTGTCTCCTCAGCAGCTTCGAGCCCCCAGGGGAGGGAGCCAACACATTCCCTCAAATACAGGTCCCAAAGTCCATAGGACACTAACCTCTTACTTTGTTCTAGGAATGTATATGTTGATAATTCTGGAGTCGTCATGGCTGCTGGTGTTCTGGGGTTCCTCCAGCCTGCTGCCGGCCTTGCCACACTGGGGCTAAAACCGAGACTCAGGTGATCCGGACCTGTGCTTGGCTCCATGTGTGCACTGGCGGCTCCCAGACTGCTGCACTGGTCCTTCCTGCAGTGCTGCTGGGCTGTCCTCAGCGGGAGGTTAGCTTCTCTGTGTCATTCTGTGGGTGCTGGGGCTACAGAAGTTGTTCAGAGTCCCCTTTTACATAGCTTGGGGGGAATCTGGGGGCAGAGTGGCTTGGATGAGCTGTTTCTACTCTGCCATCTTGGCTCCGCCCTGGCTTTTTAAGGTATTATTTTCCTTGTTGGCTTTTTGGGCCTCTTTTGCCATTTGAGTTAGTTGATTTTTTTTTTCTTTTTGGAGGACAGTTGGGGTTAAGTAACTTGCCCAAGGTCACACAGCTAGGTTTTTGTCTGTGTGTGTTAAGTATCTGATGCTGGATCCAAACTCATGTCCTTCTGACTCCAGGGCCGACACTTTACTCACTGAGCCACCTAGCTGCCCCGAGTTAGTTGATTTTCTTTTTTTTTTTTTTTTTATTTGTCAAATCTTTATTTGGGTAAGTGGGGAAGGTTGGCAGAGTCCAGTTTAGTCCTTCTTGGCAGCAGCCTTCCTCATGGCAGCTAGGACATTGCTGAGCTCCTCTCTCTTCCTCTTGGCTCGGATGTGAGTTCCCACCCTTTTTTTGATGAACTTAAGGGCTCGCTTATCCTTGGAGACTTTTAACAATTCCATGGCCCGCCTTTCATATGGGGCAAATCCACATACCTCCCGGATCATATCTCTCACAAACTTTGTGTGTTTGGTCAAGCGCCCACGGCGGCGGCAGTGTCGCGGCTTCGAAACGTTTTTCGTAACCTTGTGGCCCTTGTTGAGGCCCACGGCCATGGGGTACCGGATAGCCATGGCTGCGGCGCGTAGACCCAACGGCAGCCACAGCAGAAGGAAGGAGAGAACGTTCGAGTTAGTTGATTTTCAAGGTGTTATTTCCTTCAGTGTATTTTTTGCGTCTCCTTTATCAGGCTGTTGACTTGCTTTTCATGATTTTCACGCATCATTCTCATTTCTTTTCCTAATTTTTCTTCCACTTCTCTTACTTGATTTTCAAAATCCTTCTTGAGTTCCTCCATGGCCTATAACCAATTCGTATTTATCTTGGAGGCTTTGATGCAGGAGTTCTGACCTCACTGTCTTCCTCCTGGTCTATGCCTTGATCCCTTTTCTCCCCTGTAAAGGATTCTATAGTCTCTTTTGATTACTCTTCTTGCTCATATTGCCAGCCTATTACTTGACATTTGAACTCTCTGCCACAGTAGATCTCTGCTTCCAGAATGGAGAGAGGTTTGTCCCAAATCACTTTTTTTTTGCAGATACTAGAGCTATTAGGAGGGTGGCCTCTCTATAGCCCCCACAAGCTCTGGCTCACTGGCCACACACCCCAGAACTACCACCCAAGACCATGATCCAGATCCAAGTAGGTCAAAGTAAGTGTGATTACCCTCTGAAAGATCACTTGGTCCCCCTAATATCTGCAGGCCATGAGCTCCTGAGGCAGCCATATGGCGCCGTTGCATTGCTCTCATGCCTCTGACACTTCTTGCCCTAGGGCCAGTGACTGCACCTTGCTCTTAAGTCCACCCCGTTCCAACACAGTTCCACACTGACCTTTGTGTTTATGGGTTAAGAAGTCTGGAAACTACCACAGCTGCTGGAGATTCACTCTCCAGAAGTCTGCTCTGGACAGTCTGGGCTGCTCTGTGGCCAGAACTGTGTGGATCCTATAGGACTGTGCTTGGCTCCCAGCATGTGGTGATGAATCCTTCCTACTGCCCTGCTGGGCTTCTTTCAGAGGGAGATTTGCTTCTCTCTGTCACTTTGTGGATTCTGTAGCTCTAAAGTTAGTTCAGAGTTATTTTAAAATATGTATTGTAAGTGATTGGAGCAGTAGTTCATGCCACGTTTGTGCTTCTACTCCACCATCTTGGCTCTGCCAAAATAAGCTTTTATTGTTGTCTTCTGTTTTTTATAGGGTCATACTTATCCCAAGCATCCCTCTTGCTTCTTCTCCCATAGAGTCATTCATGCAACAAATAGTAATTTTTAGAAGAAAATAATCAGTAGAACTGATGAATATATTGGAAAAGTACAAAAAACATTTGCAATGAATAACAACTGTGGATGTCCCACCTCCACCAACACTAATATTGTATCAGTCTCGAATATTGGGCCTTCTCAAATATCTCATCAGTTTAGTTCTGCTTGATTTTTGTAATTTTGTTATGATCATAATTAATATTATAGTGTGACATTCTTTCCAGTCACACTGTTGTAATTGTTGCCATGTGTATCATTTCCTTGGCTCTGCTTAATTCACTCTGCATTAGTTCATATAGATCGTTAAATGCTCTGCATTTATTACATATCATTTTTTATAGTACGGTAATATTCCATTACCTTTATGTACCACAATCTGTTTAGTCATCCCCCAGTTGATGGAAATCTACTTTGTTTCCAATTCATTCTAATATTCAATATGCTGCTACAAATATTTTGGCATATATGGAAATATTTTTATCAGTGGCTTCTTTGGTGTATAATAAACACAGTCACAGCTTCTGTTCCAAAGGGTATGGACATTTTAATACTTAATATGCATGTTTCCAAATTGTTTAGCAAAATTTCACAGCTTCACCAACAATGTACTAGTGCAGCTATCATTTCCAGTTCTATCATTTTCATTTCTCCAACATTAACTATTGCTGTTCTTGGTCATTTTTTCAATTTTTATGGTGTGAATGTATAGTGCCAATGCAATATTCACAGCACCAACAGTCACTATAAATATGCCTCATAATGCTTGATTGCAAAATATAACAGACTTTCTATATAGAGCACAGAAGGAAAACATTTCTTCAGACACCAGAAAGCCGAATTCCAAAACCAGAAAGTTGATTCCATAATAATAGCAAAGAAGTTAATAAGCCATAACAGCATAGAGAGCCATAGCCTACTTTAGCCTTCCCACAAACCAAAATTTACTCAGAAGCCTAACTGTCTCCCTGGGATGCCTCCTCTCCTCCCTCCAGTGTAACTGCTCTGAGTCCCATCATCCTGTTGGCTCTGCTCCACCCTTCAGCAAACTCCTCCCACCACAGGCTCCATGTGATTGCATTCAGCCTATTAAGGGGCAGGGTATATCTTCAAAGCAGGGAAGGTCTTCAAATTCCCTTAGCTTATTAAAGGACAGGGAAGGTCTTCAAATTCCCATGACCATTACAGAGTGGCAAAACCTCAGGGTTGTTTTGACTTGTATTTTCCTTATTATTAATTGTTTGGATAATTCTTTCATGTGGTTATGAATATTTCAAAATTCTTTTGAGAACAATTTATTCATATCTTTTGATCATTTACCTGTTGGGTAATGGCTATTAATAACATATACATGTGCACAATACATACATATATATGTATAAAATATCAATCAATTATACCTTTATTCATATGTGTGTATATATGTATATATACACACATATGATATACACATATGTATATACACATACACTTGCAGCAAACCCTTATCAAAAAATTTGTTACAAAGACTTTTTCCCCATTAGGACACTTCCCTTCTTATATTACTGTCTGTGCAAAAGTTTTTCAGCTTCAAGTAATCAAAGTTATCTATTTTATCTTTTGCAATTGCTTCTATCTTTCGTTTGGTTAAGAATATATACTCTATTCACACCCATGAGAAATACGTGATCTATTTTTCTTCTAACTTATAAAATGATATGATCTTTTAATATTCTTCCCTAGGCAATTTATGTTTTCCACTTTAGCAAACATGAGTTTATTGACTTCTGCTGTTTCTAATTCTTCTTTGTCTAGCCTGTTCCTTTTGCCTATCTCTATACTCTCTAACCAAAGTCAAATGATTTTGATGACTGCTGCTTCATAATATAATTTGAGGTCTGAAAATTATATTCCCCCTTCATTGTTACTTATTTTTATCATTTCCTTTGATATGCTGTATCTTTTTTCTAGATGAATTTTGTTACTTTATCAAGTTCTATAAAGCATCCCCTTGGCAATTTAATTGACCTGTCATTAAAAGTGTAAATTAATTTTGACCATATTTTCTTTGTGGGGTATTTTTGGCATGACCTAACCATGAGGACTGAATAGTCCTCCATCTACTATACTTTTTATGGAATCTATTTAAGTACTTGGAATGTTGGGCAGGTTAATTCCCAGATATTTGTATGCATTTAGTAGCTATTTGGAATGGGATCAAACTTTCTACTGTTCCTGCTTGTGTTTCATTGTTACTATACAGAAATAGATTTTTCTGATTTAATTTTGTAGTCATCTACAAGAAGCTGACTTTCAAATGATAGTTGTCACACAAAAAAGGAGCTGATGAGGGAGGGGTACTACTATATGGGGGATATGTTGGAGTAACTAACAGAATGAAGGATGTCTGTTCAGTGTTCTGTCCAATATGGGGCTTTGGGGAAGAAATCATGGGAGAATGACCTCATAGGAGTAGAATGTGAAGGAAGCTAAGGCTGTACAATAACCAAAAGAGTAGTGAATAGCTGCTGTGGTTGAGGCCCGCCTTTCCCTGAAATGGACAGGGTAGTCACCACAGAGAAGGGGTCTTACAGGGGCAGAGCGGCCGTGAAGACTTAGGACTTACTTACCATTTTACCTTTGACACTCTTACATTTCCGTATTGGTCGATGTTCTCAGTAACATCATTACTCACTAGACAAAGCTCCACGCCCTCTTTCCTCTAGGCTTCTGACTTTCCGGATTTTGCCACCATGCCTTAGCTACCATCTTCCCCTAAAACTTCCCTCAGCACCTAGGGTATCTTTAGCCTAGAATATCAATCTGCCTCTGGGGTCTTCTAACCTGGAACATCCCTCTATCGTGGCAGGCCCCTTCCTGCATTGGTGAGTTCTTATGGGGGCTCCATTTTATGGAGAGTCACGGGCTGACCAACCTTTATTTCCCTCCTGGCTCTGTTTCTGACTTTTTCTAGACTTTGACATCACATACATTTTGAAAATGAGTCTGCTTTCTTTCCCTCTCCCCTTTGAGTGCTGTGTTCCTGCATTAGAGTGTAACCTCCTTAGAAGCAGAGGTTGTCCTTTTTGTATCCCAAGTACTTATCATAATGTCTATCATGTAAAAACAGTTCTTGTGGCCTTATCTTGCTATCTATATTGGAGAAATTTCTCTGGTTTCTTTAACATTTTGTGTTGTACTTTGTCTATTTCTTATTACTCTCTCTCTCTCTCTCTCTCTCTCTCTCTCTCTCTCTCTCTGTGTGTGTGTGTGTGTGTGTGTGTGTGTGTCTCTGTCTCTCTCTCTTACCTGTCTGCCTCTTGCTTCTGTTTCCTGGGAGATGTCTCATCTAATTGACTGCATTTTTGTTCTCCACTCTACGTAAGGGAGCACATTTTTCTTTCTTTTCTTTTTTTTTACTCTTACAATTATTTTGATTCTCTTCTTCAGAACCAAGAAAGTACTTAGCAACTCTTGAGACAAGGGAAAGGCTTTGATTCTACCCTTATATTATTGTGCCAGTCTCATGGTGGAAGAAACAGATATTCAGAAAGCTTAGTGGTCTGCTGAAAGGCATCCATTTGCTTGTAAGCAGAAGAGCCAGGAATGGCAGGTTTTCAGACTTCAGAGTTGAAAGGCTTCACACAGTATCCCATCCTTAGCATTGTGCTCAGTTCTCTTGGACTGAAACCCTTTGAGATCTCCTGAGCCTCAGCTCCTTACTCCTAAGCACAGTTCCTGGCACAGAGGAGGTGCTTAATGGATGTTTATTAGAGCAAATTAAATTGAATTGGGTCAAATTCACTTCTGTCCTGAAATGTCCCACTGAAATATACTGGAATACAGAGTAAATTATGACTCCAATATCATGGGGACCTCATGTACCTAATTTGCTTTTCTCATAATTTATTTATTCTTACTCAGCAATTGCTTCACTCACAGGATATTTACTCAGTTTCATGCACTTCTGTGGACTGTAAAATAGAAACTCAGACTGCTCCCATTAACTCTATTGCTTACTAGGTCCCCCAAGGCCCATTCTATGAAGGCGGCAGAGAACAGGATGGATTTATTTTGAAAGCAGTGGAAGCTCTGGTGGTCTACTTCTCAGGACAGGAGTAGCATGCAAAATGTTCTTGGAGTCCCTGGAGTTTATAAATTGTAAATGGAAGCAAGGAATGCTGATTTACAGACAATAAAGCAGTTGCATATATTTTCTCTATTATGAAAGGTCTAGAATTTCACAATCAATCCAAGTCAATTAATGAGCTCTCCTAGAATGGTAGAAAAGCAATAATCAGCTTCAGGGTAGACAATGTTGAAAACAAAATATTGTGTTAACACCTAATAAACACTCAAATAACCTACTGCAATCCCTGAGGCCCTTCCAATAGCACATGACATCATGGAAATATAGGTTAAATAATAATAGCTAGTAATACAACACTTTAAAGTTTGAAAAGCATTTTACATGCACTATCTCATTTGATCTTCACAACAATACTGTAAGGCAGGTGCTATCATTAATCACATTTTACAGATAAGGAAACTGAGTCTATAAGAGGTTAAGTGATTTGCCTAAGGTATTTTAACTAATAAGCATCTGATACACAATTTGAACTCAAGTCTTTCCTTTTTTTTTTTTTTAAGCAATTGGGGTTAAGTAACTTGCTCGAGGTTACACGACTAGTCATTATTTATGCGTGGGTGCTCATATTCTGAGGCCGGATCTGATCTCGGGTCATCCAAACTCCGAGGCCGGAGCTCTTACTCACTGCGCCACCTAGCCGCCCCTTTAGGGCAATTGGGGTTAAGTAACTTGCCCAAGGTCACACAGCTAGGTTTTTGTTTGTGCGGATTAAGTGTCCGAGGCGGGCTCTGAACTCAGGTCCTTCTGATTCCAGGGCCGGCGCTCTATTCACTGCGCCACCTAGCCGCCCCCCGAACTCAAGTCTTTCTGACTTCAAGTTTAACACTCCATCTGCTGGGCCGCCTTGCTGCCTAGGTTCCTTTTGCTGTTGATTAAACAACCTTCATTCTTGGGAGGACAGCTCAAGTTTCTGATGTTTACTCTTTAAACAGAGTCTTACATCTCTTATTAGCCCAATTAAGTATTTGGGAATCCAAAATACATTTCTTGAAAAACAAAACAAATAATGATTTCTCCTTTAGTAAAATCTTGCTTTCAGCATAAACTAGAGATTGGTCATTTCTTTTTGTTGCACAGAGACTTGTAAAAGTTCACTCCAGAATTCAGAACTGCATCTTAGAATTGGCTTCATTTTGGGACTGTGATTGTCATATACAGCCTGATGTTGTTTTCATATGACTTTTCTGGAAATGGGATATGCACAACTAATGCTCTTCTCTTCAATAGAAAGAACATCTTAAAAATGTAGTCGATAAATTATTAGCTAGTAGGAAGGTAGATAGAGATTCCTCAGTTTTTGTACCTGTGTCTGGAGTCCAAAGGGAGGGTAAGGAACTGGAGAAAGAGTGACATTCAGTGGCCATTGTGGGTAATCACAAGGCCATCACCTCTGGTTCTCATGGGGGATGGATGGATAGTTCCCAAGGGTGGGCAATACTTTGTATTAAAGAGGTAGGTGAAGAAGGCTAACTGTGAACCTTTTGTGGTCTCACTATATTAAACCGTTTTATAAGGGATAAAAACCAGAAACAATGCACTCTTAATTAATTAATATATACTTATTCATATTTATTTTTCCTAAGAACTTTGAAAATTTACCATTTAATAAGTGTAAATAAGTCTCACTTCCCATAGGTTACTAAAAACTACCTCACTGTCTTTCAGAGGTTAGAGCTCGACAACAGGACCAATGGTACCCATGAGCACCATTGTGTGTGTGTATGTATGTGAAACAAAAGAAGGCAAATGTGAAAAAAGTCCCTACAATTCATAGTTAGCTCTAACAGATAGTTAGCTCTAACTCATTAATAGCAATGCATAGTGTTCAAAAAATACTTTTGGTTAGTTATTACAGAAAGTTAATAGGAGTTCCCATTTGTCTACTGAAATAAGAAAAAAAAACACACACAAGGATGGCTATACTCCCCAGACATATGGCACAGGGTAGTAACTAGACAGTACATACTCTTTGTCTAAGAAATACTTCTGGGCAAAGACATTACAAATTAATACAATAAGCATTTTCAACATTCAAATTATAGTATTTCATTATTATTATTTTTATTTTTCCAAACAAGTAATTCCTAAATGAAAATAAAGCATGTGTCTGAATATGTGCTTTTGTTTATGCATGCATAAATGTATATATTATATCATGTATTATTACAAGCATAGTATATAATATGCACATAATAATCAGCATTTATATAATCCTTTAAGGTTTACAAAGTGCTTTATATATGCTATCCTATTTGATGCTCACAATAAACCTGCAAAGGAGTTTCTATTATTGTCCTCATTTTACTTAGTTGATGAAACTAAGTCTGTAAGTGACTTGCCCAAGGTCACCTATTTAAATTAGCAAGTGAGTGAAGGGGGATTTGATCTCAGGTAATCCTGATTCCATGTTTAACAATATATTCTTTGCAATACTTAGTTATCTTCATAATATATGCATATATGTAAATATACACATGTATGTTCATGTATTCATCCACCAACATAGGCATATAGGTGTATATTTTATATGTATGCATATTTATAAATACTATGTATAGATGTGATGAATGCATTGATGAAAATGTTCTTTCATATGCAAAGCTCTTCTTTTATTATACTCAAATGTTATTTTAAAAAATCTTAAAGGTAATATTCTTTCCAGCAATACCCAAAAATTGTTATGATTACATTTAGCTTGTATAGACCTGAGGAAAAATTAACTTCCCCAGAACTGAAAGGGAGAAGAGAGGATTGGATTGTCTTTTGTGAATTTCACAGGATGATGTCATTGAGCCCAAACCCAATATTCTTCTGGTTATCCAAGTCTCAAAAGCCTTTAGTCTCTGAAGGTTTGAAGTGCAGTATCAACCAAAGAACAGCCAGAGTAATACATAGAAGGCAGAAACAGGCTATGATGTATTACAAAGAAAGAATAATTCCAGAGAAGCAAGTTGTCAGATTCCATCCCAGAGATGCTTTAAAAACCATTATTAATGATATTACTATACTTCAATATTAATAGACCAGTGATTTCATCAGAGGTGACAGTTTTCCACTCATATAGATCCCTTATCTATATGATAGTATAGATAGTATAGCCTTAGTACATGATACATGAGTAGCACTGACTAAAAGTATCATCACTCTGTAGGCAAGTTGATGAGAATCGAACAAGGCTGGTTCTTAGAAGACATACATTCTGTCACCACATCTTTCCTTGAAAACTTTCTCCCTTGATAGAACCTTTTGGCCTAGAACTTTGTAGTGTCAATGCAATATTCACAGTGCTGACACTGACTGTAAATATTCAGGCATAGTTCTCAAACTCAAAATATAACAGATTCTCTATATAAAAGATAGAAGCAAAGCATTTATTCAGACACCAGAAAACCAGATTCCAATGCCAGGAAGTCAAATTTATCATAGTTGTAAAGAAGTTGATACATTGATACACAGCAGGAAGCCACACCATCTTTTAGCCTTCCCACAAACAACCATTTACTCACAAGCCTAGTTTTCTCCCTGAGTGCATCCTCTCCTCCCTCCAGCTCTAACTGCTCTGACTCCCAACTTCCTATGGACTCTGCTCCACTCTTTGGCAAAACCCTCCCACCACAGGCTCTGTGTAATTACATTCATCCTATTAGAGGGAAGAGTTTATTTTCAAAGCAGGGAAAGTCTTTAAGTTCCCTTAGGCTTATTAAGGGGCAGGGAAGATTTTCAAATTCCCATTAGCATTACAAACTGTACTGTCCAAACATTCCAGAATATGGAATGACTTCTATAGTCTCAGGAGATATTAGAGTAGTATTTCACTGGAGGATCCCAGATCCTCATATCAGACAAGTAGCCTCATGTTAGTGGGTTGAGTGCTGGTCCTGAAGGCAGGGAGACTTTTGTTCATATCTGTCTTTTCCTACCTATATAAGTCTGAGAAAGTCACTTATCCTCTATGTGCCTCAGGGCTTATCTAGGAGGATGGGTCATCATTTTTTAAAGTACATTAGCAAGTAGGTGGGATACAGGACAGAGTGCTGGGCTTAGATTCAGAAAGACAAGATTTTGAATCCTACCTCAGTTAATTAGCAGCTGTGTGACTGAGCAAGTTACTTAACTTTTTTTTATCTTCAGATTCTGCATTTGTAAAATGGGGATAAAAATAGAGTTATTACCAAAGGCTCTGACTTGAAGTGTCCTTAGAGGAACAGATAAAGAAATGATTATATAAATTATCTTGCAAACGTTAAAGTAATATAAATGTTATTTACTGCTGTTGCTGCTGCTGCTGCTGCTGCTGCTACTACTACTACTACTACTACTACTACTACTACTACCATGACCACCACCATCACTGCCACCACTATTACTACTAGAGGGCAATTACTTGATGCAGTAGGTAGAGTGCTAGAGCGCTGGGCCTGGAGTCAGGAAGACTCATCTTCCTGAGTTCAAATCTGACCTCAGATGTTTCCTAGCTGTGTGACCCTGGGCAAATCATTTAACTCATTTGCCCCAGTTTCTTCATCTGTTGTAAAAATTATCAGGGCAAAGAAATGGCAAACCACTCCAGTGTCTTTGCAAAGAAAACCCCCAAAGGGGTCCCAAAGACTTGACTCAATAAAACTACTACTACTATATCTACTACTACTACTGTTATCACCCCATTATCAGCATTGGTGAAAGGAGTTCCCATGCTAAGAATTCTCCCATACTGATATCATTGCTTGTCTTTCAATAGTCCACCAATCCTGAGTCAGTTGTTTTTGTTTTACTTTCTTAGCTTGTATTTTTAAATACATAGTAATTGATTAACCTAACCTCTGAAATCTTAAATTATAGCTGGTCAATCTAAAATTGACTTTTCATGGAGTACAGCCAATTGTGAATATAAGATGTAATGAGATACAAATTACTGTATGTACAAGGAGGCTGAATCTAACCAAAATGTGATATAGTAGAAAGAACACTAGTTCTAGATTTCAAGGAACCAGATTTAAGTCAAGTCAAGAAGTATTTGTTAAATGATTAATAGGGACCAGTTACTATTCTAAATTCTGGGGATAAACAAAAGGGGGGCAAAGCAGTCTGTGCTCTCAAGGAGCTCACAGTGCACTGGAGGAGACATGTGCAAGAACTATGTACAAATCTGATAATGTCAAGAAAGGGAAGGCAGGAGCACTGAAAGAAAATGGGAAAGGCTTCTTACAGAAGATGGGACTCAAGGTGAGAACTGAAGGAAGACAGAGAAATCAGGAGGCAAAGTTGGTAGGTGAAAGAGTTCCAAGGATGGGAAACTGCCAATGAAGATGCCTACAACAGAGGATGGACCTCCTGGGATGCTCACTATTTGTGAGACTTTGGGTAAATTGCTTAACCTTCTGGATCTCAATTTACTCAGAGCTGGAAGTTATTTAGATATTCCTGCTTGATACCTCCATAAGTTTGGTCAGAATTTTGTATCTCTTTACATGTTTATCCTTCTATAGAATGTAAGATTCTTACTCAGAAACAATTGTCACTTCCTCTTGGTATGCCAAACAGTCCCTAGCACATCTTGAGCAAAAGAACATGATAAAGGGACACAATAATAATTCCCTCTAAGAGATTTGCTCAGAGAGTCATACATGATTTTGCACATGTTTTTATAATATTTTGATGTCAGGAACTTATCATCAAATATTTAAAAAATTGCTTGTCTGTACTAGTCTGAAGGACTGACCATTCCTTAGTTTCACATTTCCAACATATGCCCAACAACATGCCTTGAAAATGGAATGCTCGTAGCTTGTTCTACCTGAATTCTTCACATTTTTGCTTTAGGCTGCCAGAGATAGAAGTGGGAGGAAAGGAGGGACCATGAAACATAGCACTCTTCAAAAAGTCAGTCCTTTGATGCAAACACACCTGAACTCTATTTCCCTTGATATGAAGTCTCCCATCTAAGTGAGTTATGTGGTCTTGGAAATATGAACACTGTGTGTTCTTTACTCAGTTTCAGTAGCAACTTGTCATTTCTTTGTACTGTTTCCAAGTTATTCAAGTGCTCCTCTGGGTTTTTTCACCCTCTCATAATTAGGATATTTCCCAGATAATGTTCGATGCCTGTGGACCATGCAACATGCAGAGTTAGTACAAAAAGGATTCCTCAAACACAAGGTTGTGCCTCTCAATCCATTTTTAGTACAATGAGCCAAAAGCACACTTTTAAAAAGAACTACATGGTTGAAGCTGGCCTTCTATTGAGAAACATCGTCCATGATAAAATGCTCGTTCAGATTCTGTATAGTTTATAAACTATTCTCTTGGCAAAACTGTAATTAGCATTCTTCTATCATATAGGAAAAGATTCATAAAATGTCTTGGGTCAAGCAGCATGGAAGAGGTCACCTGAGATTCAACCTCTCAAGTCAATTCAGAAGAGGTGGAAAGATGGAAACCCTCTAAGATAAGTCCCCTTGGGTATAGTCCCTGGGACAGAGGAAAAGTGCTCAAATATAGGGGGGGAAATGCAGGAAAGAAATTTAGTTGGTATAGTAGCTAAATCAAGAAAACCAACCATTGGGTGGGTTTCTATTTTGACTCAGTCAAAATGAAGCATTTATTAAGCGCTTACAAGTAGGCATTGTGTTAAGCACTAGAAATACAAAGCAAAGTAAAATTATTTATTTGCTATACATTAAGCCCAGTAGTTTCTATGTTGTTGAAGGCCTCTGAGTCTTCTCAGTTCTTTCTTAATTACAGCATCCTGAGGTAATGCTTCAGTTGACCTGCCCCAGTTATAATTCTGATTTACCATTTCATTCATAACCTGGCCTCTTCTTGCCTTTCCAATCTTCTTAAACTTAACCCCCTTCCCAGTGACTCTGGCTTCCATGCAGATACTTACATAAGACTCTCCATTTTAATTTTTTCACTATTTTCTCACTTCTCCCATGCCAAGAATCCTTTCCTTCCTCATCTGTCTTTCATGCTTCCTCCAAGTCTCAGCTAAAATTGAATTTTCTGTACAATGGCTTTCTCAGTACTTCTTAAAAAACGTCTTTGCCCTAAGATTCCCTCCAATTTTGCCCATATGTATTTTGGCATATAGCTTGGGGAATATTAACCCCCCCAACATACACATTATGTTGTGAGCTCCCTAAGGAGGGGAGCTCTTTTTGTCCTTATCTGTATAGTCAGCAATGGGCACAGCGTCTGGCCCATAGCAGATACTTAATGAATGACTATGGATTTGAATTCTTGGCTTGTTTCATCAAATCCACAGTTCTTTCTTACTAATTGACTTGTATTTCATATTTACAGATGAATTATTGAGTGTTGAACTTTTTCCTTTCACATTATTTTGTAAAGAATCAAAACAAGGCACATTTTCACTTGAGTCAAAAATAGCTGGGGGAGGGAGATGAAAAGGAAAGGGGAAAAGGAGGCGAAGTGTGGCATCAGATGATAAATCTAACCATGGATGTAGCTGTGATGGTAGAACAAAGAGTAGAGAGGGAGGGATGGGTAGAGGAAAAAGCAGACTTCACTAAGAGAGACTCGGAGAAGAAAGAATGGGGTCAGTCATGGATAGCAGGGACATGGATTTATGGTCCCTATTAAAGCCTGGCAAGAGCCTAGAAATGCTGATAAATTAGGATCTTGTGACACTCATTGTGTTAGCACAGTAGTCAAGTCTCTCTCTCTCTCTCTCTCTCTCTCTCTCTCTCTCTCTCCCTCTTTCTGTCTCTCTCCTCTGAATGAAGATTAGCAACAACTTTGCTACTTGTGTTCTTAAAAGAATTCATTGTGATGCTGAGATATTAAATGATAACTAATTTGCCACAGGTAGAGTTGACTCAAAGTCTTTCTGGTTCCATTATCACCAGCTGCTGAACTTAACTCTTCCCAAATCAATCCTTTATAAACTCTTAAGATCCTTATTCCAAGTGATGAATTCGATCTCCCAATAGCAGACTGGCTATCTCTATGCCCCAGGGCTCTGTGGGTACCCCTAAGTAGTTATGAGGAATGTGCTTATCTAATGGCAGCATCTTAAGCCTGTATACCTGTGCATTGTCTGCTTCAATTACATGCATTAGTTCTCCATGATGACAGCTTGCTGGCATCTTTTGCCACCTAGGTTGTCCTTCATTCAACTGCAGAGTGATCTCCCTACTGCCCAGATCTACCCATGTTAACTCCTATCCAATAATTTCCAGTGAAGGGGGAAAAGAAAGAAACTCATGTCTATTAGCATTCTTAGCATTCTTCTATCATATAGGAAAAGATTCATAAAATGTCTTGGGTCAAGCAGCATGGAAGAGGCTACCTGAGATTCAACCTCTTAATTCAATTCAGAGTATGTACCAGGCAATATGCTACAAACTTTACAAGGATTTGATCCTTACAAGGACTCTGAGAGGTAGGGGCTATTATCACCATTTTTACGGTTGAGGAAACTGGAGTAGACAGAGGTTAAGTGACTTGCATCTATGGCTGGACTTGAATTTAATTCTTCTTGACCCCAAGTGCAGTGTTTTATTGATTATACAACCTTGGGTCTTCCTATTACTTCCAGTATCCAATATAAAAATCCTCTGTTTGGCTTTTAAAAACTTTCATATCTTGACCCATTCTGACCTTTCCAATCTTCTTACTCTTTATTCCCTGCTGCATATGCTAAAATCTAGTGACACTTCACTCCTTGGTGCTCCTAGCAAAAGATAGTTTATCTCTCATTGTTGAATTTTGCTCTGGCTGGCCCCCATGCTCAGAATGCTCTTACTCCTCCTTGGCCTCCTGGTGTCACTGGCTTCTGTCAAATCTTAGCTCAATCCCACTTTCTATAGGAAGGCTTTTCCATTCCTCTCAATGCTAATGCCTTCCCTCTGAGATTATCACCAATTAATATTTTGCTATATTCTATTACATTAAATTTTTTATTATATAGCATATCTATGTACACATATACTGAATCAACATTAAATATCAACATCACATATTTATATGTATGTATGTATTTAATTTTTTTGCATGTTATTTTTCCCATTAGAATGTGAGCTTTGTGAGGGTAGGGACTTCTTCTTACTTCCAGTCCTTAGTGCAGCATCTAGCATATAGTAGGTGGTTAATAAATATTATTAGTTGACATTCAACAAATTAACACAAATTAGCTTTTATAAGGGTTTTTTTATTTAACCCTGTTTGCCTCAGTTTCCTCATCTATAAAACGAGCTGAAGAAGGAAATTGCAAACGACTATAGCATCTTCACCAAGAAAATCCCAAATGGGTCATGAAAAGTTGAACACAGTGGAAACAGCTGAACAACAAAAACAACAAAAATTCATTTTAGAGCTATAGTAAGAAAAATAAAGTTGCAAAGCATGTTCTCCATTTAAGAGTGGGTGGGGTAGGGCTTGAGTAGCCAGGGATCACACTTATAGCTTCTACTACAAAAGCAAGTGCTCTCTCAAATGCATTTCTAGATTTGCCATAGTTGACTGAGAAATCAGTCTCAGTTTTTCAGGTCACTCTGAAGGGCCTCATTTACTATGCCCCCTTGCTGATTCTTCAGTAAATACTTGCATGGATTCTAGATTCTAAACGTGGGGTACCACCTTTCCCAAACTTCTAAGCTCACTCATTTGATATCTTCAAATACTATTTAAACTAAAAACAGGAAAGAACAAATGCAAAAAAGGCAATGAAGAGTGGATGTGATTTACAGGCCCAGGTGGGAAGGTTTCAAACCCTCTCGCTACCCAGAAGCTCATAGTATTGTTACCTCACTCAAACCAGCTAAGCAGATAATATGAAATGTCTTAGACAGGGCCTTTTGATAGATATACATATGTGTGTATACAAGCACATACATATACACATGTTATATGCATGTGTGTATTCACACATGTATGTATGCATTATTATATATGTATATACTTAGTGATTTGCATGTTGTCTCCTCCACTAGAATGTGAATTCTGTGAAGGCGACTGTAGAAAAGGCTTTAAGTGTGATCTCAGTTTCAACTCAACAGCCAATCAAAAAGGTCCTCTCCTGAATATGGTAAACAGATCAGACACAATACCTGCACAGGCTAAAGTCTGATTTGAACATCACAAATATTCAAAAGAAGTGGGCTCACTGGCCAGTCCCCTCAGTATATTGAAGCCGATTCTCTTCCCATTATATCACACTGTCTCATTTTGCACATGTTTTAAGTTCTCTTTATAAATTACTCCTTTAGTGCTCTCCTCTCCCAGCAACATATAAAATCCCTGAGGGCAGAGATGATTAAAATTTTTAGTCTCTGAATCCCTTTTGTCTAGTCCAGTGAAGAGCATTTGACAAATTCTTGTAAAATTGAACTAAACTAAAGAAATTAAATAGAGATAAAGACTTTCCTTCTTTAATTAAAGGGTTTGTGCAGCAGAGATTATATAGAGACAGTATCTTATTTTCTCAGGGAGATGATTTAACAAACCCATACAGTATCATTATTTTTACGCATGGAGATAAAAGATGCTCAGGCATATATATATATATATATATATATATATATATATTATATATATATGTGTGTGTGTGTGTGTGTGTGTGTGTGTGTGTGTGTGTGTGTGCTATGCACGTGTGCGCGCACATGCATACACCCCTCTTTACAATCAGCACAGAATACCATCTTTTTTTCCATAGGAGACATGGAAAATTGGCGAGCAGTGCCAGCAAGCATCTACATGACATGCCAATTAGGCTCCTACAGTAGGACAGGAAGTGAAGAAGGATGTTGGAGCAAGTTGAAAGTGTCAGGGGGAATTGAAGCAATCAGAATGCAATTATCTAATCTGAGACCTTGCCCAGGCCCTGGGGTGAAATCCTTCTTTGTTCCAAAAGTACTGGAGGGTCTGGAATGACAATGGATTTGGCCCTTTATTCTCAGATCTTGTTTGAATGTAGCAAATTCTGTAGCCTGAAGCCCTAAATGCCATCTGTGGGCAATAGGCCCATTTAAATCCAAGCAAAGAATGCCACTGGGTAATTATTGATGCTAGTGACAATGTTGGCTTGCTGAGGATTTTTAATTAAGTGTTGAACTCATACTTCAATGACTGCATGCATCCAAGGACTTATTGATGTGCTTCCATATGCAGATCTCAACTCATCCAAAAATCACTAAACCATGTACTATACCTTTTGACCTCACAACATCACACATTAGTAGGTATTACTTGACTTAAAGATGTAAAGGAGAGAGATAAATGAATCATATTTGCAAAAAGCACTTATATTTACATTTACAACTATGCGTTTTCTAATTAACTGGGTCCTTGCTATAGCAAGGCAATCATTTTATTCTTTTCAAATTTATTCACTATCTCATTTACAAAGTGATTGTTCCAAAATCTCTCATCTCTCCTTGTTGTTGTTGTTCATTATTTCTTCTTGAAGAGGACCAATAACACCAAGAGGGTAATGTCTTGACTTGTAAATAAATTGGATTTGAGTGAGCAGGGCTTTTGCAGAGTCATCAGCTTCACTCTCTCCTCCAGTCATCAGAGCCAAGCTGCAAAGACATAAATCAGGCAACTGGTGATGACCCCATGCAGTGGGAGACCACAGTCTTTTTAAGCTAAGTTCTCTCCTTAAGATCCATGATACTGCTATCACATACCTTCATACCTGAGGACCTTGATTCATTTTCACTGAAAATAAAATGAGACTATTTGAAAAGAACTCTTTCTTCTCCTTTACTCCACATCACATATCTTCTCTATCTCTTCTTTCTTTCCTCTATCAGATAAAAAGGTAGCCCTCCTCCTTGCCAAACCAACCCCTTGGCATGAACCCCCAATATCATCCCCTTCTGCCTTCTCAGCAGATTGACATTACACTCTACATTTCATTCTCAGTCTCTCCCTATCTAATGGTTTCATCCTTGACAAAGAGTCATTTCTCCCTGATCCTAAAACAAACAAAAACCAAAAGCCTTCATAATGCCTTTACTTCCTTGCCTCTTCCTCTCTTATAAACCCCCTACAATCTGTTTTTTTTTTTTCATCATTCAACTGAAAATATTCTCCCTAAGTTTACTAAGGAACTCAATGTTCTCAATCTCCATGTTTCTTGAACTCTCTAAAGCTTTGGCACCATTCATAACTCTCTTCCCCTGGATGCCCTTTCCTCTTTATTCATTCTATTATTAACCATCTGACAACTACTTTAGTCTTCTTTGCTGGATCTTCATCCATGTCATTCATCATGTAACTCCCTCAAGACTTTGTCCTGGTCTCTCTTCTCTCTCTTTTTAATCTATATCTGAGGTTCTTAAAGAGTGTGTGTGTGTGTGTGTGCACATGTGCACACACACATAATGACCCCTTTGGTAGTCCAAAGAAGCTTGTGGACCTATTTTTAGAATAATGTTTTAAATGATGAAATAAGTTTTATAGAATTGCAAAAGAAACAGTTTATTAAAATGTTGTCGTTTTTCAAAATTTCATACATTCCAGCTTGAGAACTTCTGCTCTAGTCTATCTCATTTGGTGATCCCATCAACTCCTCCTGAGTTTAATTACCATCTCTATGCAGATGATTAGTTGATCCTGAAAGTAGTAGAAAACCACTGAAATTCATTGAATGATGTAGGGGGTGACATGGTTAGAGCTTCATTTTAGGAAGATCAACTTGACAGCTAAGTGGTGGATAGATTAGAATGAAGAGAGAATTAGGTCAGCTAAAACAACCAGCAGGCTATGATGAGGACCTGAGGTGTCATGGGAGAGAAACACATGCATGAGAGAGATTCTGAAACATTGAAACAATAAGACTTGTTTAGTGACTGGATATAGAGGGGGTAAGAAAGCGAGGAGGCAAGGATGATACCTAGGTTTGAGCCTGCATGACTGATAGGATAGTGGTAACTGCAATGCTAAAAGAGAAGTTAAGAAAATGAGAGGGTTTTTTTTTTGGGGGGGGGTGGAATTGAAGTCAGTTTTGGACATGGCCGAGTTTATGATGTGTATGGGACATCCAGTTTGAAATATCTAAAAGGAAATTGGATATAAGAGACTGGAGTTCAGGAGATATGTTAGGATTAAACCAGTAGATCTTAGAGTTTTCTGCATAGGTATGATAACTGAAACAACAGGAGTTGATGAAATCATCTTGTAAAGTAGTACAGAGAGAGAAGGAATGAGAGTCTAGGACAGATCCTTGGAGAGAATCCCACTATGAAAAAAGCATGATGTGGAAGAGGTCCATGAAAGGAGGAGGAGCCCTACCATGGGGCAGCATCTTCTATGAAACCTGTAATAATTGGATTGTTAGGCATAATGGAATGGTGAAAACCAAGGGGTAAGTCATATTAGGCGGTAGAAGAAAGTACCTAAAAAGGAGAATGGATACCTTGGAAGCTTTGATTTCATGAAGAAAACAGAAAGACCAGGTAATTATAGGGATCAGGAGTCAGAGAGGTCTAGAGGTCTAAAGTAGAAAGAAAAAGAAGAGGAGTAATGAAGAGAGAGAAAAATCCTTTTTGGAAAGGGGAACAAAAATGAAATATAAAAACTAAGGAGTGAGACCAACTAAAGGAGAGGAGAGGAGGGTGAAATATCAGATGAGAAGAGGGGATAAGGAGGGAAGGGAAGAGGGTCAGAAAGAACAGATCTGACTTAAAAAAAGAATAAAGAAAAATAATTGAAGGAACATAATATGTG
This sequence comes from Gymnobelideus leadbeateri, assembly GCA_011680675.1. NCBI lineage: Eukaryota > Metazoa > Chordata > Mammalia > Diprotodontia > Petauridae > Gymnobelideus > Gymnobelideus leadbeateri. The sequence continues at coordinate 531,078 of WOXC01003744.1, forward strand.
TTTTATGTTCAGTATTATGAACATAATACTGAACATAGCAAAAGCAGGAACTTGCAAATGAAAAGCTTCTGCAGAGACAGAATTAAACATCTAGGATAAAAAGGGAAGTTCTCAAATGGGGAAAATCTTTGTATCATATTCCTCTGGAAAAAACCTAGTATCCAAAATATATAAATAATTATTAAATGTATATAAGACTAATAGCCATACCCCAACAGACAAATGGTCAAAGGGTATGAGCAAGCAGTTTTCAAATGAAGAATCACAAAGTATTCAGAACCACAGAGAAAAATGCTTCAAATAACTAATAATATGAAAAATAAAAATGAAAAAATTGGAGGTTTTTACCTTACATCCTGAAAATTGACAAAAAAACAAGTGACAAACAATGATAGTCAATATTGGAAGGGGTCAGGTAAAAGCAGACATGCTAAAACATTGTTGATGGACTTGTTAAATGTCACAATTATTTTGGAAAATAATTTGGAATTATTCAAATATAATGACAAAACGTATATATACCCTTTTGAAACAGAAATTCTTTTACTAGTCTTAAAACCCCAAGGAAGATATTAAAAAGGATAAAAAAAAGTCCTCATATATACCAAAATATTTGTAACAGTGCTTTTTCTGAGTATTAAAAACTGGAAACAAAGTAGATACCTGCCAATTGGGGAACGTCTATACAAATTGTAGGACATGTAAGTCATGGAATAGTGCTGTCTACACCTCCTTCTAGTCAACCACCCTCAGAAGCCAGGAGCTTCTCTGACCTCTTTAACTAACAAGCTAGTTACCAAGGCTAGAAACCTTCTTGGGTTTTTGCCACCTGTGCTCAAGGAAAGAAACACAAAGCAAAGCAGATGAATCATCTAGGGATTTGAGATCCAATCTGGTCCTCATATAGGAAAATCTATGTTCTTACTGTCATGCTTTTTGCTGTCACCTTGGCTGTGGGGGTGAAAATGGGATCAGGGAAGAAATTCTGACTTTGCTGGTTGAGCTATGTGAGAAAGAAGTCACTTGGCATGATATAGAAATAAGAAATCAGAAAATGGAAAAGCATAAAGTCAATTCTATTAAAGCACACTGAATGGGTGGTTTATATAGGTTTGGTGGCCTATTTTCTTAGGCCTGACTCCCCTTAACATCATGGGGACCAATGGGGAACCAAAAAGGTATCGTTGAAATCCCCCAAACAAAATTTCTTTACTATTGAGTCAGAATAAATGTCTCCCTGGAAGTGGCCCAGGCAAATTACCAAGTCTAGCAGATTAGGAGCTGGATTGATTATTCTATTTCCACATGCATAGTGATGGATGAGATTTATTCCTTACATAACAGTTCTCTACTATGTAAATATTATTTTAGTAATTACAATAATATTAGTATGATTTATTATTTTTACTATTTTCCTCTCAAGCACCGTGCTTATGCCAAGGATAAAAGGTTTATGTATTTAGAATAGGAAAAGATATTTTAAAAATTAATACAATTCCTTCCCTTTAAAAATGAGGAAAATGAGGTCCAGAGAAGTTAAGTGACTTGTCTAAGGTCACAAAAACTATAAAGAGAAAAGGAAGACTTGATTTGAATTGGACTTACTTGAATTGATTTGAACTGGCAACGAATTTTGAGGTCTATGGAGAGGACAAATAAAATACCAGAGTAGATGTTCAATGCAAGAATCTCTCTCCTTCATTTTCTAAAGGAATTATGGAATAACCAAAGGAAAATCCATAATCCATAAAATAAGAATACCAAAACACCACATGAGGTTAAAAAATTCATGAAACAACACTGAAGAACCTACATACTTAGAACACAAGTAATTTCGTGTTTGTGATTCTAGGTTCAGCTGTTGGGATCCAAGGTCTTGTCATCCTTGGCAGTAACTCTGATGACTTGATAAGAGGGGTCAGGCACTTATTCTGCCAACACATATAAAAAGAAGCCTGAGGGGGTGGGAAGTGAAATAGGGGAAAACACAGAGTATACAAGAACTGCAGTACTAAATGAAAGACTGGCTGCAAGGGAAAGGGCTTTTGGTCTAGGAAAAAGGGGAGTGAAAAAACAACTAACAGCCAACTCTTTAACCCTGTTCCAAGTTTACTTTGTCAGGGACCCAGATTTAGTCCCTCTAAACCTCCATCTATTAGAGACCAAGGATGCAGTCTTTGGGTAAATGGAGGAGAAAGATGTTTGCATTGATGGAGTAGTAGACAGAGGAGAGATGAAAGGGTTTTTTTTTTTTTCTGGGAAATGAGATAAGGGACCAGAGAATGTCTGAAAGACAAAAACAACAACAACAACAACCACCCAAGGGAGAGAGCCTCAAAAATAAAAAATACTAACTCATAGACAAATGAATTCATAAAGTTTATAAAGAAGAACATATTATAAAGGATTGAAAAAATAGAGATACCAGAACATAACAAACTTGGTATTATACTACCAAGGAAGAGGGATCAACATTTCCTAATGAAAAAGACAATTCTTTAGACACCTGAAGAGCATGGAATGATAGCAAGAAATCCCAGAAGACTTTGAAAAATAAATAAAACTATTAGAAAAAATATTGAAAGTTACTTGATTTTGGTCAAGATGGTGGAGTAGAAACAAGACTTCCACAGGACTTCAGCTCCCTCCTCCTCCAATTCATGTAAAAGGTGACTCTGAACAAACTTTAGAGCTATAGAACCCACAAAATGACACACAAAAGCTAACCTCCTGCTGAGGACACCTTGGCAGGCTGACAGGAAATGGCCAGAGCAGCATTCTGGGAGGCAACCCCAGCCCCATGTGATCCAGAGGTTTTAGCCCCAGGGCAATTCTGACCAGCCCCTGGCTGAAGGGACTTCAGATCACCAGCAGCTGTGGCAGTTTCCAGAATTATCAACCCATAGATGCTAAGGACAAAGTGAGAGGTCAGTGCAGTGTGGACTTTGGGATCCAGTAGTTTGGGAGAGTGGTCAGCCCTTATAACCTTGTAGGAGAAGCCTCTGAGGCACCACTACCATGCAGCCACCACCAAGTGGCATCTTCAGCTCCTGGCCTGAACACTGTAGGTGGACCAAGCAATCAGTCTGAGGGGTAATCACTCTTGCTTTAACCTGCTTGGGTCTGGATTGCAGACTAAAGTGGAGATCCCGGGGTATGTGGGCAGCTTGCCAGATCATGTGGAGGCTTCAAAGAAGGCACCCAACTAATACCTTCAGCAACTGAGAAAACCCCAGCATTTGGTATGAAGCTCCCCTCTCTGGCTGCAGAGTCCTACAGTGGCAAAAAGCCCCAAAGTCAAGTAATTGAGTGGAATCATGAGTAAATGAGGCAAGCAAAGCAAACAGAGGAATCCAACATTAGACTCCTATTTTGGGGACAAAAAGGATCAAAACATGGACCAGGTGGAAGACAGTGAAGTCAGAACTCCTTCACCAAAAGCTTCCAAGAAAAATACGAGCTGCTTACAGGCAATAGATGAGGTTAAAAAGGATTTTGAAAACCAAATAAGAGAAGTGGAGGAAATATTGGGAAGAGAAATGAGAACAATGCAAGAAAATTATGAAATGAGAGTCAACAACCTGACTGAAGAAAATAACATCTTAAAAATAGGATAAATAAAATAGCAAAAGAGGATACTCTACCCTGATCTCTGGCTGCACCGGTTCTTTTCCTAGGCAGGTCTTCCCTAAACTTCCAACCATGGCTTCTGCTGGCCTTCAGATCCTGGGTATCATCCTTTCAGTACTGGGCTGGATATCAGGTCTAGTGTCCTGTGCCATGCCCATGTGGAAGATCACAGCCTTCATCGGCAATAACATCGTGGTGGCCCAGGTGGTGTGGGAAGGCCTCTGGATGGCTTGTGTGGTCCAGAGCACTGGCCAGATGCAATGCAAGGTGTATGATTCCATGCTGGCTCTGCCTCATGACGTCCAAGCATCTAGAGCCCTCATGGTCATCGCTCTGCTTTTGGCTCTGGTGGGCCTGCTAGTCTACCTTGCTGGGGCCAAGTGTACCACATGTATAGAAGACGAGGAACCAAAAGCCCGGCTGGTACTGACTTCAGGGATCATTTTCCTCATCTCTGCAGTCCTGGTCCTGATCCCTGTGTGCTGGACTGCCCATGAGATCATCAGGAATTTCTACAACCCCCTAGTGGCTGATGCTCAGAAAAGAGAGTTGGGGCATAGCCTCTACGTGGGCTGGGCAGCTGCAAGCCTTTTTATACTAGGTGGGTCATTACTATGCTGCACTTGCCCCTCTGGAAGCTCAAGGGGCACAAGCCATTATGTGGCCCGATACTCTGCTTCTGCCCCTCCCCCAGGAGGCTCCCGAGGTCCTTCTGAATACCCAACCAAGAATTATGTGTGAATCCAGGAAGATGGGAGGGAGGCGACAAATGACTCCCTAAGGTAAGGGAGGTCCTCTTTCCCCTCCTTCCCTCTCAAGATGTAGTTACAGGTGACCCCTGTCAGTCTTGAGAGTTTTAGGGTTTTGTTTTGTTTTGTTTTGTTTTGTTTTGTTTTTAACCCCTTGGATGACTGAGCCAAGAAGATGACTCCACATCCCTTCCTGGTCTTTTAGTCCTGCTACTGATGCAAAGTCTTCCAGACCTCCTTGGATAAGGAGCTACAGAGACGCTGGCCAAGAGCTCCAGCACCTTTTCCTGGAAACCATGAAGATCTATGCTATTTCTCTGGAAATGCTAGAAGCCTTTTTGGTTGTGGGACTGAATTCTAATCTTGTCAAGTGCAGAGTTCTTTAATGTGCTCTGTCCTTGCCATCCCTGACCCCCAGGAAAACAGGACCACCAAGATTCCACTAGCCTTTCTTGGTTTCCAAGGGAACTGAGGTATCTGCTATGATTCTCCTGGACTCCCAGAAGGCAGGAAGTGATCTCCCTGCTGGCTCTTGTAACACACTCTTCCTAATCCAGAATCCAGAAAACACCTCTCCCCACCCTCCTACCATGCTGCTGCCCTCCCTCCCTGTCTCTTTTTGTGGAGTTTCCATGGTTGGAGATTTTTAGAGAATAAAATGTGTCTTGCTAAAAAAAAAAAAAAAAAATAGCAAAAGAGGCTCAAAAAGTCAATGAGGAGAAGAATGCCTTAAAAAGCCAAATTTGCCAGATGGAAAAAGAATCTCAAAAGCTCACTGAAGAAAATCATTCCTTCAAAATTAGCTTGGAAGCTAGTGACTATATGAGAAATCAAGATACAAGTGGGAAAACCACTGATATGGAAAATAGATCCAGGAGAGATCTATTGGACTACCTGAAAGCCATGATCAAAACAAGAACCTAGAAGTCATCCTTCAAGAAATTCTCAAGGAAAATTGCCCTGATGTTTTAGAATGAGAAGGCAAAATAGAGGTTGAAAGAATCCACTAATCACCTCCTGAAAAAGATCCCAAAAAGAAAACGCCTAGGAATATTATAGCCAGTTTCCAAAATTCCCAGATCAAGGAGAGAATATTACAAGCAGCCAGAAAGAAACAATTTCAATATTGTGGAAACACAATCAGAATAGGGCAGGATCTGGCAGCTTCTACACTGAGGGAGTGAAGGGCTTCGGATATGATATTCTGGAGGTCAAAGTTGGGATTAAAACAAAGAATCACCTACCCAGAAAAACTGAGTATCATGTTTCAGGGGAAAATATAGTTATTCAGTGGAATAGAGGACTTTCAAGCATTCTTGATGAAAAAAAAAAAAACAGAATTGAATTGAAAATTTGACATTCAGATACAAGAAGCAAAAGCAGCATGAGAAGGTAAACAGGGAAAAGAAATCATAAGGAATTTAAAGTTGAAAACGATCATTGTAATTTATGAAACTTTTCTCAGTATTAGAATAATTGAAGGGGCGGCTAGGTGGCGCAGTGAATAGAGCGCCGGCCCTGGAATCAGAAGGACCTGAGTTCGGAGCCGGCCTCTGACACTTAATCCACACAAACAAAAAACCTAGCCGTGTAACCTTGGGCAAGTTACTTAACCCCAATTGCCTAAGGGGCGGCTAGGTGGTGCAGTGAGTAAGAGCGCCGGCCTCGGAGTTTGGATGACCCGAGATCAGATCCGGCCTCAGAAAATGAGCACCCACGCATAAATAATGACTAGCCGTGTAACCTTGAGCAAGTTACTTAACCCCAATTGCTTTAAAAAAAAAAAAGAATAATTAAAGGGAATAGAAGTGTGTGTGTGTGTGTGTGTACACACACACACACACACACACACATATGACTATATAGGAGGGCATATGGGCATATGAACATATATATGAATGTGTTTATATATGTGTACAGGTATACATATATAGAAGGCACAGGACCAGTTTATTGGTATGGGGTGATACTTAAAAGGTGAAATTAATAGGTGAGAGAGTAAATAAATTTAATGAGAGGATATGGAGAGAGACAGATTGGGGTAAACTATCTCATATAGAAGATGCAAGGGAAAATGGTTACAATGGAGGGGAAGAACAGGAGGTCAAAAGGGAATGGGTCAACCTTCTTCTCATTTAATTTGGCTTAGGGAGGGAATGGCATACACACTAAATAGGATATCTCACCCTACAGGAGACTAGGGGGGAGGGGATGAGAGGAGGGATGATGAAAGAGAGGGCAGGCTGAGGGAAAGGGAAGTTGGAAGCACGCACTTTTGAAAAGGGACAGGATCAAAGAGAATAGAACAAGTGAGAGGTGGGATAGGAGGGAGGGAAATATAGTCAGTCTTTTATGGAAATGTTTTGCATAGCTACACATGTACAACCTATACTGAATTTCTTATCTTCCCAGTAAGGGTGGGTAACAAGGGAGGAAGGGAATGAATCTGAAATTCAAAGCTTTAAAACCAAATGTTTAATATATATATATATATATATATATATATATATATATATATATATATATATATGTACTATTATTAATATTATTTTACATGTAATTGGGAAATTAGATATACAGGCTCTGGGGCATAGAGATCCACTGTGCCCTACTGGAAAGTTGGAGGGGGTAATGTGGGAAGATATGGGAAATTGGGGCGGCTAGGTGGCGCAGTGAGTAGAGCACCAGCCCTGGAGTCAGAAGGACCTGAGTTTGGGCCCGGCCTCCGACACTTAATCCACACAAACAAAAACCTAGCCATGTAACCTTGGGCAAGTTACTTAACCCCAATTGCCCTAAAGGGGTGGCTAGGTGGCACAGTGAGTAAGAGCGCCGGCCTCGGAGTTGGGATGACTGAGATCAGATCCAGCCTCAGAAAATGAGCACCCACGCACAAACAATGACTAGCCATGTAACCTTGAGCAAGTTACTTAACCCCAATTGCTTTAAAAAAAAAAAAGATGTGGGAAATAGCAGATTGGAGGAGGTGATATTCAGGGGTATTGCTATTTTAGGGTTGTGGGTAGGGGAAAAATGGGGAGAAAATTTGTAGCTCAAAATCTTGTGGAAATGAATGATGTATACTAGAAGTTAATAAAGCATTTCTATCAAAAAAAGAAAGTTATTTGATTTGAAATCTGACTTCTCAACACAGGTTGAAGTTTTCTTTAGTGTTGAAGCTCCTATTGAGTCATAGTGCTGCTGCTGCTAGCTTTGTTAAGTGTTGTGCTCCCTTAAGTCAGCAGATACATGTATGCATGTACATGTGCACACACTGACACACACACTACGTTGCTCTATTTTTTCTGGGCTCTATTTCATTCAACACATACTCTTGAAACATGGTGGAAGGTTGAGATTAGGCAAACATCCCATGAAATCAAGCCTTTTGTTGTCTTTGGGTATACCAAGAAAATAACTCTACCAACTCCTTTCTTTTCCTCTCCAAGAAAAATTTGTGATCTATCCTTTCATTTAACTCTAACTTTATTCTCTTACTTTCCTTTAAAGTGGAAATGTTAAAAATGGTAGGAAACAGCTCCTCCAGTATAAATCTGCTCATTTGTCAACTGCTAAATGAGTGTGTATGTATGTATGTATGTATGTATGTATGTATGTATGTATGTATATCACACAGTACAAAATATTTTGTAGGTAATATAAAAATCTTATATCCCTCTCCTTTTTCCCCATTTCTGCCATTCTCCCAGCTTTTTTGCAGAAGTGAAGGAATGAGGGCCATTCTCCATTATTGTTTTGTTACATGCATTGCCATGGTCCAAGAATCCATCACCAAAAAGCCCAGTCTACTAAACTTAACTTCAATATTTAGCTAGGCTGGTCTTCAGAAATCAGATTGTGTGTTGCTAGGACCATACTTAAAACCTTTGCATCGTTGTAAAGTCATTCAGAGCTCATGTTGTAAGGAAAACCTACTGAGATTCCAGAGTCACTTTCACACCACAGACATCATAATAGGACTTTGTGAAGGAAAAAAAAAGATCAAAAATTAAGCTTTTATATAGAATGATAAGAAACAAGGAGAAGGGTTGGCTAGATGGTGCAATGAATAGAGTACTGGCTCTGGAGTCAGGAGGGCCTGAGTTCAAATCCAGCCTCAGACACTTGACACAACTAGCTGTGTGACCTTGGGCAAGTCACTTAAACCAAATTGCCTTGCCTTCTCCCTCCAAAGAAAAAAAGAAGAAAAGTCTCTATTTATGAAATGATTCCCCCAAAGTAGGAGGTTTGATATCTAAAAGTTAAAGCAAAAAAAATCCAAAATAAATTAAAAAATAAAACTATATCACTAACGAAAATTAATATAAATATCTTACATAAATCCCAAAAAACAGGCTGTTGAATAATTCTTTGCATTGAGACTAAGAGCTGGAACTAAAGCAGGGTAGTAGAGGTATCATCTACAGGTGTTAAAATCTGGGTCACATCTTACAAATGGAACATACTTCCTCCCTACTGTCACACAGACACCTTTCTCTGTATGCTTTATATTGTTTTCTAATGCCCTGAGTTCCCATAGGAAAGAGAGAGAATGGCATCACTGGTGATACAGTCAAGGGATAAAGGAGAAAGGGATAATCAAGTCTTTCACCACTACTGCCCTTGCTGCATCCCTGTGAAGTTTGGGGAAGAAGAAGCCCTTGAAGAGGGAAGAGTAAGGCATCTTAAATGGAATATGTTGGGGGAAAAGTGAAAATGGATTGCTTGGAAAATGCAGGTCTTTGTCTCCTGTTCTTCTACTCTTACCATTGCATTGGATCAAACCTCTTATAAAGGGACATTTATGCTCCCTGTCCTAGACCCTGCAATCCCTACTTTTGGTTCTGATGGGATATGTCCAGGCATGCATCTATATTACTTGTGCAAATAAATCTGTTGCTTGTGGAAGAGGATTCGTTGTGTTACTGTATCTCTGCAAATCTGAGCTGGAGAAGTTTATTGAGACCTGAAATATCTTAGTGGAGAAAATGAGATTTCAGTTCCTTCCATTGAATTTATTCTTTCAGTTGTTTTAGTGATAGCTACCATAGTTGCTTTCTAATTATATGATTATCTATATTGTTCTTTTTTATACACCTGGATACTTAGCTCTGAAATTTGTAAATATCTATAGCCACTTTAAAATAACCTCTGGAAGGATTTTCTTCCTATTCATTTTCATTTTTTAAATTACAAACTTAACAATCACTGAATATGTTGTGGGTTTCCATATATTCATAGAATATTAGAAAAGAGTATTTTATGTGTAATTATAAATTTGTGCCTTATATGCAATGCTTCTCCCTCTAAGTGTGGAACAAATTCCTTATGTTATTTCAAAGCTTAACTGCTTCACTATGTTTCCTTATGATCATTTTTTTTTTTTTGGTTTTCTTCTGAGAACTGAATGAAAAAACTTTAATGATTCCTTTTTGTAACTTTTCATTTTGGTAACTTTATAATTATATCCATTCTCCCTTTATCACTCATTTTTCTAAATCAAAGAAATAAAACCACAACCTCTTTGTCATATATTTATGGCCAAAAAAACAACATCCCATTGTGGTTATATCCAAAAATATGTCTCATGTTGTTCCTTTTTCATCCGTCCTCTTTCAGGAGGAACGTTTTATCATACTAACCTTCAGAAATCATAGTTGGTCACAGCATCAATCATACTCCTTAAGTCTTTTTAACTGTTTTTCTTCACAACACTGTTGTTATTGTCTAAATTGTTCTCCAGGCTTTGTCCACTTTACTCTGCATCAATTTATGTAACTTTTCCCAAGCTTCTCTTAATCTGTCCTTTTCTTCAATACTTATAACAATAAAATTTCGCTACTTTTATATACTATTTCCCTAAATAATTCAGTTGCTTTCCCACTTATGGATATCCCTTTAATTTGAGGTTTTTATCCGCTGAAAATAGACTCTGTGCACATGTATTTGTATTTTTGTCCTCATTCTTTTATCCTTTGGCTGTATGGCTCTACTAAGAGGATCACTGCATGAAAGTGTAATGCTTTGCACAGAAGGAGACACTTCCAAACTATTTTCCAAAATGCCTGGACCACTTCATTGCTCCATCCACAGTGTAGTGATGGAGGTGGATAGGTGGAGCAGTGAGCAGAGCACTGGCCCTGGAGTCAGGAGAACCTGAGTTCAAATCTGGACTCAGACACTTAACACTTACTAGGCATGTGACTTTGAGCAAGTCACTTAACCCCAACTGCCCTCCAAAAATTAAAAAAAATGGTAGTGGTTATATATTTTACCACAGCCTCTCCAACAATTGTCATTTTTGACAATCTCTTCAATCTTTTCTTCTATTTGAAGGAGGGGATAGCAAGATGACAGAGTAAATGCAGGAACTTGCTGAGCTCCCATACCAACCACCTCCAATACCTGTAAAATGTGACTTTAAAAAAAATTAGGGCTACAGAACCCACAAAGTGACAGAGAGCAACAAATCTCCTGCTGAAGGCAGACTGGCAGACCAGCAGGAAGGGTCTATCACAACGGGCTGGGAGCAGAGGATAGTCCCACATGAGCCATGCTGAGCCAGGGGTGGCCCCAACCAGCGGCACAGCAGACTTCAGGAGAGTGAATCACCAGTAGCTGTGGCAGTTTCCAGACTTTGCAACCCAGAAATGCCAAAGAGAAAGTACAAGGTCAGTGGGGAACTGTTGGACCTGATAGTGGAAGAGTGTGTTCTGGCCCCTGTCCCCAGAGCAATAGGTGGAAAAAGTGCAGCAGCTGCAGCTGCTGCTACATGGCTCCATCATATATAAATATATGACAAAGAGGTTGTGGTTTTATTTCTTTGATTTAGAAGAATGAGTGATAAAGGGATGCAGATGGTAGGGGACCAAGAGGGTAACCACTCTTAAATTAACCTACTTGGGTCTCCAATTGTGGTCTTGGGTGGTGGTCCTGGGGTGTGTGACCAGTGAGCCAGAGCTTGTGGGGGCTGTAGAGGGCACCCTCTTAATAGCTCCAGCAGCTGTGAAAGCCCTAGCAATTTGGGATAATGCTCTCTCCATTCTGGAAGCAGAGTTCTAGTGTAGCAAAAGATGTCAAAAATAATTGGCTAGCAATATGAGCAAGCAGAGGAAGCAAAAACAGACCATAGAATCCTTTTGTGGGGACAAAAAAGATTAATGCATGGAGCAGGAGAAAGACAGCAAAGTCAGAATTCCTGCATCAAAAGCTTCCAGGAAAAATATGAACTGATTGCAGGCCATGGAGGACCTCAAGAAAAATTTTGAAAATCAAGTAAGAGAAGTGGAGGAAAAATCGGGAAGAGAAATGAGAATGATGCAAGAAAATTATGAAAAGCAAGTTAACAGCCTGTTAAAGGAGACCCAAAAATACACTGAAGAAAATAACACCTTAAAAATATTGACTAAATTAAATAACAAGAGGCCCAAGAAATCGATGGGGAGAAGAATGTCTTAAGAAGCCAAATTTGTCAGATGGAAAAGGAATTTCAAAAACTCATTGAAGAGAATAACTCCTTCAAGATTAGATTAGAGCAATTGGAAGCTCATGACTTTATGATAAATCAAGATATTATAAAACAGATCAAAACAAATGAAAAAATAGAAGGCAATGTGAAATATCTAATTGGAAAAAGACCTGGAAAATAGATCCAGGAGAGATCATTTAAAAATTAATGGATTACCTGAAAACCATGATCAAAAAAGAGTCTAGACACCCTCTTTCAAGAAATTGTCAAGCAAAATGTCCCTGGTATTTGGGGCGGCTAGGTGGCCCAGTGAATAGAGCGCCGGCCCTGGAATCAGAAGGACCTGAGTTCGGAGCCGGCCTCCGACACTTAATCCATACAAACAAAAACCTAGCCGTGTAACCTGGGGCAAGTTACTTAACCCCAATTGCCTTAAAGGGGCGGCTAGGTGGCGCAGTGAGTAAGAGTGCCGGCCTCGGAGTTTGGATGACCCGAGATCAGATCCGGCCTCAGAAAATAAGCACCCACACATAAATAATGACTAGCCGTGTAACCTTGAGCAAGTTACTTAACCCCAATTGCTTTAAAAAAAAAAATTTAAAAAAAATGTCCCTGGTATTCTGGAACCAAAAGGCAATATAGAAATTGAAAGAATTAACCGATTGCCTCTAGGAAATTATCCCCAAATGGAAACTCCTAGGAATATTATAGTCAAATTTCAAAGTTCCCAGGTCAAGGAGAAAATACTGTAAGCAATCAGGAAGAAACGATTTGAGTATTGTGGAAACACAATCAGGATAACACAAGACCTAGCACCTTTTACATTAAGGGATTGAAGGGCTTGGAATATCATATTCCAGAGGTCAAAGGAGTTAGTACTAAAACCAAGAATCACTTACCCAGCAAAAGTGAGTGTAATGCTGCAGAGGAAAATATAGCTATTCAATGAAATATAGAATTTTCAAGCATTCTGGATGAAAAAACCAGTGCTGAACAGAAAATTTGACTTTCAAATACAAGAAGCAAGAGAAGCATGAGAAGGTAAATAGGAAAAAGAAATCATAAGGAACTTATTTAAGTTGAACTATTTACATTTCTACATGGAAAAATGATAATTGTAGCTCATAAAATTTTTTTTCACTATGAGGACAGTTGAAGGGAATATATATATATATATATATATATATATATATATATATATATATATCATATATATATATATATATTCCCTTCAACTGTATATATGTATATATATGTATATATGTATAGGAAGTTTAATGTATATAAGATATATATATATATATATATATATATATATATATATATGTTAGTATGGATATTTTCATGTTCATGTATCCATAGACCGAGGGAATAGTATGGGTTGAATATGAAGGGATGATATGTAAAAAATAAAATTAAGAAGTGAGAGAGGAATTTATTGGGAGAAGGAGAAAGGGAGAGATAGATTAGGGTAAATTATCTCATATAAAAGAGGCAAGAGAAAACTGTACAGTGGAGGGGAAGAGCAGGAAGGTGAAAGGGAATAGGACAACCTTATTCTCATTGAATTTGGTGTAAGGAAAGAATAGCATACATACTCAATTGGGTACCTTATCCTACAGGAAAATAGGGGGGTAGGGGATAAGAGCGGGGATGATAGAAGAGAGGTCAGATTGAGGGAGAGGGTAGTTAGAAGCAAACACTTTTGAAAAAGGACAGGGTCAAAGTAGAACATAGAATAAGTGGGAGGCTGGATAGGATGGAGAGAAAATGAGTTAGTCTTTCACAATATAACTACTATGGAAATGTTTTGTTCACTACACATGTACAACCTATATTGAATTTCTTGTCTTCTCATTAGGGGTGGTTGAGGATTGAAGAAGGAGAAGAATCTGGAAATCAACATTTTAAGCACAAATGTTAAAAAAATTGTTTTTACATGCAACTGGGAAATAATATATACAGGCACTGGGGTATGGGAATCCATCTTGCCCTACTAGAAAGTTTGGGGGGAATGGGGAAGGATATAAGAGAGAGCAGATTGGGGGAAGGAGTATTCAGTAAGCTTGCTTTCTGGGGATGGAGAGAAAATCTGTAACTCAACATCTTGTGGAAATGAATGTTTAAAACTAAATATAAATTTTAAAGAATTATCAGAAAAAACAAATGACAGTGCTGAATAGCAGATATCACTGGAATCTGATAGGTGATAACAGTGGTAATGAGATAAAACCTTCCTAGGACCAAAAGAATTAAATTCAATTATCATAAATGAAGACAAAGCTAACTATGTTGCAGAGCATATCGAATGTAATTAAAACTCAAAGTATTTCATGATGATTAAATGTAATCCAATTACACTTAAGTTATTCAAATCCAAGGTAAAAAAAAATGTATTTAGGGCTCGATGGTTTACTTTACAGGTGTCAGACTCATGACTAGCAGACCATAAGCAACTACAAAACTCACCAGTGCACTCCAAACTAGATTAAAATTTAATTGTAAAATATTTAACAAAATAAATAAAATATAATGTAATATAGATAATCTTAATCTCTAATTTTCTAAATCAATATGAATATGAATCTGCAGGGATCCATTTCTATTTTAATTTGATAGTTGTGTCTGGCTCTTTGTGACCTCATTTGGGGTTTTCTTGGTGGAGATGCTTGAGTGATTTAACATTTCTTTCTCCAGCTCATTTTATAGTTGAGAAAGTGGAGGTAAACAGGGATAAATGACTTTCCCAGGGTCATACAATTACTAAGTGTTTGAGACAGTTTTTGAACTCACAAAGATGAACTTTCCTGACTTTAGGCTTGGCACTCTATTCACTCTACCACTTAGCTGCCTAAGCATTACTATTAATATTTGTTGTTGTTTTATTTTTATAGCACTTGAAGGCTGTCAAAGTGCTTCATATATTCCCTTATTTGATCTTCTCAACAACCCTGTGCTATAATTATGTCCATATTAGAGCTCAGGAAACTTGAGACACAGGGAGGTCAAATGGTTTTGCCTATAGGGATGTAACTATTAGGTGTTTGAAACAGGATCTGGGCCCATGTCTTCCTCACTTCAAGTCCAGATCTCGAACCTCTAGGAAATCTGGCTGTCTCTATAGCAATTCAGCTTGAAAGGGCAACCGCAGCAAGTCTCATAACTCCAATGAAGTGAAAGTATACGATGGATTTCATTTTCTTACATATACGGTCAATTCAATGGATTCGGTATTTATGAATGCTCTATGTTCACTTATACTCCCATTATCTTCCCTTACATCCTTAATTTAAAGTAGATTCAATGTATTTCCCAGCAAAACCTCTAGGTCAGAGATGATACTTCCCAGTCACAACATAATGATTCCCACTCCTATTAGCATCATTCTCTTTACCTGCAATGTTACCAAGTCTGTAAACTTCCCCCCTGCTTTGCAGATATGATCATTTTTTTAAGCCTTCCTTCCTTCCTTCCTTCCTTCCCTCCCCCTACTTCTCTGGACCCATTGGTGTAATCCTTCAAGGTCAGTGGACACGCTCTCTTTATACTACTCATTCATTGGACTTCACATATGCAGCTAGAGATATTGTAGCCATAAGAATGCTAGACTCTTCTCTCCTTTATCTGGTTATCCAAACACCAAAAGCTCCCTTTCTTCCATATCAATCCCCACTTCAGTCACACTATCAATTATGAGGTCTTTATAATCCACTATAACCCTGCCAACTATGCCAAACATTTTCCAGGCCTAGCTCAGCCTACTCCAATAATTCAGCAAAGAATTGGGAATGCAATGAAAAACTTACAAGCCATAAAATTCAATAAAAATAAATTTATTCATAATAAAAAATTAAAAGGATATACTATCTAATTATTTATTTGAATAGATAATCTTCCCTTTGCCTCTGCATTCATCTTGGCAACCGTGGTTCAGATATGTCTAATGGCAGTAGGATTTCCATCAAACTTCAACTCTAACATAAGCTGGCTTTTTATGACCCCCTTCCCCAAATAATGAAACATCAGTGCTTGTCCCTCATATGGGTCAAAATTCAAGGACAGGGAGGGGTGGAGCCAAGATGGCAGAGTAGAAACAGATCATCCAAGCCACTCTGCCCCCAGATTCCCCCCAAACTATGTAAAAGAGGACTCTGAACAACTTCTGGAGCCCCAGGACCCACATAATGACACAGAGAAGCAAACCTCCCGCTGAGGACAGCCCAGCAGCCCTGCAGGAAGGAACACCACAGCAGTCTGGGAGCCAGCAGCGCGGTGTGCAGAGCACAGGGAGCTGAGCCGAATGCCTAGGTTTTAGCCCCAGGGCGGCAGGGCCAGCAGCTGGCTGGAGGAACCCCAGAACACCAGCAGCTGTGGCGACTCCAGAATTATCAACATAGATATGCCTAGGACAAAGTGAGAGGTTAGTGTCCTATGGACTTTGGGACCAGTATTGGGGAATGTGTCGGCTTCCTCCCCTGGGGGCTAGAAGACACGCCATTTTGTAGTTTTCAGGGACAGCTCCAGCTCCTGGCCTGCGAATTGTAGGGAGATCCAGCGATCAGTCTTGGGGGGTAATCGCTCTTGCTTTAACCTCCCTGGATCTGGATTGTGATCTAGGGTGGAAGTCGTGGGTGGGTTTACAGCTTTCCAGAAACAGAAGTTGCCCCCCACACGTTCGGGACGAAAATTCCTCTAGCTGGCCTTAAAGCCATAGTGTGGCAACAAGCCCAAAAGTCAAGCAATTAAGTGGCAAAATGCCAAGGCAAAGGAAACAGAAAAATGCAACCCTAGACTCCTATTTTGGGGGCATAGAGCGGGAAAAGGAATGTGAGTTCAGAAGTCCTGCTCCAAAAGCCCCAGGGGAAAACATGAGTGGGTTGCAGGCCATAGAGGACCTTAAGATGGACTTTAAAAATCAAATAAGAGAAGTGGAGGAAAAATTGGAAAGAGAAATAAGAAGGATGCAGGAAAAGTATGAAATGAGGGCCAACAGCCTGACTGAGGAAAACAACACCTTAAAAAATAGACTAACTCAAATGGCAAAGGAGGCCCAAAAGGCCAATGAGGAGAAGAATGCCTTAAAAAGTCAAATTTGCCAGATGGAAAAAGAATCTCAAAAGTTCACTGAGGAGATTCATTCCTTCAGAGTTAGACTGGAGAAAATGGAAGCTAATGACTTTATGAGAAATCAAGATGCTGTTAAGCAGATCCAAACAAATGAAGATTAGAAGGCAATGTGAAATATCTCATGGGAAAAACCACTGACCTGGAAAATAGATCCAGGAGAGACAATTTAAAAATTATTGGACTACCTGAAAGCCATGATCAAAGAAAACCTAGAAATCACCCTTCAAGAAATTCTCAAGGAAAACTGCCCTGATGTTTTAGATCCAGAGGGCAAAATAGAGGTTCAAAGAATCCACAGATCACCTCCTAAAAAAGATCCCAAAAAGAAAACTCCCAGGAATATTATAGCCAGGTTCCAGAATCCCCAGATCAAGGAGAAAATACTCCAAGCAGCCAGGAAGAAACAATTATAGCCCAGGACCTGGCAGCTTCTACACTGAGGGATTGAAGGGCATGGAATATGATATTCCAGAGGGCAAAAGAACTGGGAATGAACCCAAGGGTCACCTACCCAGAAATACTGAGTGTTTTCTTTCAGGGGAAAACATTGTCATTCAGTGGAATAGAGGACTTTCAAGCATTCTTGAGGAAAAAACCAGAATTGAATAGAAAATTTGACATCCAGACAGAAGAAGGAAGAGATGCCTGAGAAGGTGATCAGGGAAAAGAAATCAAAAGGAACTTATCAAAGTTGAGCTATTTACATTCATATACAGAAAAGCAATAACTTTGATTGATGATATCTTTCTCACTATGAAAATAATGGAAGAAGGGTGTGTGGTCATATGAATACATATGTGAATGTGTGTGTATATGTTACAGTTTTATGGATAGAGGGCATCGGTTGAATTTGTTGGGAAGGGAGAATACTCAAGGGATGAAATTATGAGGTGAGAGAGGAAAGTGGCAAGAGGAGATGGGGAGAGACAGGGTAGGGTAAACTATCTCATGTAGAAGAAGCGAGGGGAAGTGGTTGCAAGGGAGGGGGAGAATAGGAAGGCAAAAAAGGCAAAACCACATTCTCATTGAATTTGGTTCAGGGAGAGAATGACATACATACTAAATGGGATATCTCAACATACAGCAGAATAGGGGGAAGGGGGATGAGAGGAGGGATGATGGATGGGAGGGCATCCTTGGGGGGGAGGGGAGGTTGGAAGTACCCACTATAGAAGAGGGACAGGATCATGTAGGGAATGGACCAGGTGGGGGGTGGGATGAGTGGGAGGGAATTATAAGCAGCCTTGTACAATATATCTACTATGATAAGGTTTTGCATAGCTAAACATGTACAACATATACTGAATTACTTATCTCCCCAGAGGGAATGGGTGACAAGGGAGGAAGGAAATGGATCTGAAATTCGAGGTCTTAACATTAAATGTTTCAAATATAAAAACAAAAAAATTCAAGGACAGGGGCGGCTAGGTGGCACAGTGAGTGGAGCGTCGGCCCTGGAGTCAGAAGGACCTTAGTTCGCATCCGGCCTCAGACCCTTAACGCACACACAAGTAAAACCTAGCCATGTGACCTTGGGCAAGTTACTTAACCCCAATTGCCCACCAAAAGGCAAAAAAAAAAAAAAGTGTGCTTTCCCCAGAGTTGGGATGACGTGGGATCAGATCTGGCCTCTGAAAATAATTACCCACACATAAATAATGACTGGTCGTTTAACCTTGATCAAGTTACTTAACCCCAATTGCTTTAAAAAAAAAGTCAAGAACAGC
The DNA here is from genome assembly GCA_011680675.1 of Gymnobelideus leadbeateri. Taxonomy (NCBI): domain Eukaryota; kingdom Metazoa; phylum Chordata; class Mammalia; order Diprotodontia; family Petauridae; genus Gymnobelideus; species Gymnobelideus leadbeateri. The sequence goes on from WOXC01003744.1 coordinate 549,779, forward strand.
TTCTTTACCTGTTCAAAGAGAAATCAGGTAAACAGATGGTACTCTTATCATGTGTTGGACAAAAATATCACTTTCGGGGTTTCTAGGTGGTGCAGTGAGTAGAGTGCCAGCCCTAGAGTCAGAAGGACCTGAGTTCGGATATGACCTCAGACACTTAATGCACACACAAACAAAAACCTTGCCATGTGACCTTGGGCAAGTTACTTAACCCCAATTGCCCTCCAAAAGGCAATATGTATATATATATATATATATATATATATATATATATATATATATATATATATATCACTTGCCTTTATCACCTTTAATATCAAGGTTGGGGTGCAGAAATAAGGGTCACTATTTCTGTGATCATTTTAGCAGGTTGAGAAAAAAAATCCAGTGAGAATGACCCCTCCCCCCACAATGATTTTGGTATTGTGGATTTGAACTCACTAAATTCAAAGTTTGTCTTTGAAAACTAAGTAAAATGTTAATGTCAACTGTAACTCAACAAGGTGGGTTTTTTCCCTTCCTTTTTTCCCCTTGGCTCCTTTGTATTTTTGCTCCTTTGGGAAGTTCTGTGGTTTTATCACAGAACCACAAAAAAAGCAGAATTAAGAAATATGGGGCCTTAACAAAGACAGTTGCAAAGCTTTCCCATCAATTATGAAAGAGGAGCTCTAAGCAGCCAAGGAGAGGTTCAGTTCAAGTTTGGCAGAGTTTTTGGTACTTTCCATAAAATAAGTTAATTTTCCAGAGGAACCCTCCCCACCCCCACCCCCAATTAATTGCCTTTCAGCACTGATTGCAGTATCAAGATTCTGGTAATTTAATACCAATTTATTGATATAGAAAAAATAAAAGTTTAATAGACAACAGCCTATTGGTTTCCTTTGTGAAGCCATCTCTTCATCTTCATGCTATGGCTTAAAAAAATCAGGCATTTCCACCCTTGGCATCCTGGACTCCATCTCACCTCTGTCAGTCTCTCAACACCTTACTGTGATGTAGCTTGCTCTTATGGAAGCACTGTTGTTGCTACATTGTCACTAAGACTTCAAATGTAGATTTGACTTTTTAATGAGCGTTTCTTTCTGTTTGTTTTAAAATATTGAGGATGTGGGTGATCATCTTCAAGGAGCGTTTTTCAAGCACCAGCTATGCACTAAGCTCTATACTAAGTGTTGGTGATAGAAAGAAACAAACATAGTGCCTTCTCTCAAAGAACTCACAGTCTAATAGAAAAGACAACATGCAAACGACTATGAACATGCAAGATATATACGGTGTGAATTAAAGGTCATCTCAGAAGAAGGGACTTATAGTAGGACGTGATGAAAACTGAGAAAATTCATTTTTGAAGATGAGATTTGGACTGAATCCTTTTTTTTCAGTGGGCGAGAGTTCCTAAGGAACCTGCAACCTAGCAGGAATGATGGTAAAACATATATATATATATATATATATATAGATAGATAGATAGATATAGATATAGATATATAGATATAGATATATCTATATATCTATATATCTATATATCTATATCTATATCTATATATCTATATATCTATATCTATATATCTATATATCTATATATCTATATATCTATATATTATATATTTTTTGTATAGATATATATATATATATAGTACTGCATTATCAGGCAAGTATACTAATTAGGTAACAACATACAACCTTGATCCCTGGCATCATTCATTATTGGAAACCAAGTGAAGGGCTCTCTCGGGGGTGTATTTTTGGGTCTGTTACATCTGTAGCAAGACAGCTTTGAGAGTTGTTGTTTATAACTTGACCTCTGGTTTGAATATGATAACTTTGAGAATCAGTACATGATAATTCTGTGGTTACAAGATAGTCCTCTTTTCACAAGAGAATTTCTTCAGAGGTAAGCTTGTTCTTGTGATGAGGAAACATAATTTGTCTTACTGGAGCCCACTCATGTGTTATTGCTAGGCATAGTATCCTTGGGGTGGGGAGAATACTGTCAGGGATAGTGTTTTGAGGCTAGAGAGAAATGTGATCTTGGAATTGGGGTCCAACCTTAAGCACACAAGCACTGCAACCTAGCAATTCAAGACAATTCCAAACAACTTATGGAAAATGCTATCTGCATACAGAGAAAGAACTATGAAGTGATGATTCCATGGATGTCAGCTGAATCTTTAGGGAAGTCATGGAAGCCAGGAGGTAGAAGAGGGGAGTGAGAGAATGCAATTATGAGGAGCAGCCAGCACAAAGGCATGGAGGTGGGATATGAAGGGTTGTGTGTGAGAAGCAGCAAGTAAGCCATTTATGACTGGACCATAGAATCCGTAGAGGGGAGTAAAGTATAAGATACTGCAAAAGTAAGAAAGGATCAAGTTGTAAAGGGAGTATTTGGTCCTCTAACACCCCTAGAAAATGTTCAGATGAACTGCTTTCTAACCATGTCTCCCCATTCTGCCATCTTGTATATATAAGGATCTAAGAGTAAACCTTTACATCTACCCCTACAAAATTCACCTAAGATTCAGTCTAATGCTTTAGTTTTGGGGTTTCTGACTATTATACAGTGTTATTTAACTGTCCAGGCTCTTATAATCTCTAAGTTATTTTTTTTTTTTAGCTTTTTGGAGGGCAATTGGGGTTAAGTAACTTGCCCAAGGTCACACGGCTAGGTTTTTGTTTTGTTTTGTGCATTAAGTGTCTGAGGTCGGATCCGAACTCAGGTCCTTCTGACTCCAAGGCCGACACTCTACTCACTGCGCCACCTAGCTGACCCTCTAAGTTATTTTTAAAAAGAATATTAAACATTATAGGTTCAAACACAAAAGCCTAGACTATTCCATAGGGAACATCCTACCCTGTTGTCTAGGAACCATTAACAACTGCTCTTTGGTATCACTTTATTATCATCCCAATTTCCTACTTTTTTTTTTTTTGAGAGCAATTGGGGTTAAGTAACTTGCCCAAGGTCACATGGCTAGGTTTTTGTTTGTGTTGGTTAAGTGTCTGAGGCTGGATCCGAATTCAGGTCCTTCTGACTCCAGGGCCAGTGCTCTACTCACTGCACCACCTAGCTACCCCAGTTTCCTACTTTCTTGTCAACCATCTGCAGTCAGTTTCCCTATGACCAAATGTCTAACAAACCCTTCTCAGTCAGCTGAGATAGTGTTGGTAAATAAAGTGTTGGACTTAAATCAGTCATTTACTAACTATGTGACTGTGGACAAGTCACTTAACCTCATTTTGTCTTGGTTTCCTCGTCTGTAAAACGTGAGGAGTCATACCTGCCCCTTCTCCCCACTCCCTCAGGTTATTGTGAGGATAAAATATAAATTGTAAAGCTCTTTTCAATCCTTAAAGTACCATGTAAATGATAGTGATTATTATAATAAGTGGTCAGCAAGGCTGTCCCTATCCATTAGCTTCAAGTGTAGCCTGGAGTTGTCCTATCCACTGTTAAAATATCAGCCCTCTTCATCAAGGCCTTTAACACGACACAATAATTCCAAACATTATAGGCAACTGTAGAGAGGCAACTTTGGGTCATGAAAAGAACACTGGATTTGTAATTGGTGGATTGGTTCAAATCCTATATCTGTAAATGACAAATATATGTCACTAAGTCACTGGGCCTGAGATTTCTCCTCAATGAAAGGTTAGAATTCTGGAATAAAATTTTGTGCTCCTAAACTGGTATCCATTAGAGCGCATGCTTGCCCAAACTTGTCTGTATATGTGTTATATACTACAATAGAGGTAAATTTCTTGAGGTCACAGTCAGTTTTATTTTTGCCTTGGTATCCCTAGCAATGAACATAGCACTAAGAATTTAATGGATATCTTTTTGGATTACTAATTATCCCCTCATCCTACCATAACCACCCCTCTATCAAACTGCCTACTTCTCTTGAAGAAGACACTACTGTCCTTCTAATCATCCAGCTTTACAGCATGAGGTCCCTATCTTAGATTATAAATTGCCAAATCTTGTTATTTTCCCACATCTCTTGCATCCTTCTCATTCTCTCTCCTCATTATATCTTGCTTTGATGTTTGAAAGAGCCTTCAACTGGTCAACCTCTCACGAGATTATTTCTACTTCAATTTGTTTGGAATGCAGATTTTGAAATTATTTTCCTATAGAAGAAATCTAACCATCCCATGCCCCTAATCAATGAATTCCAGTGCCTTCCTGTTGCTTTTAGAATAAAACACACCTCCCACTATTTGGCATTGAAGTCCTTTCACAATTTAGATCAACCTGGTTTTTCAACCTTGTTAGAGTTTGCTCCCCAATGGTTGTATGGGTGTTCAAAACCTAGCATCTTGGGTGTGAGGACTTGCCAGGCTATTTTCCAGTTTGCTCATCCACCTTTCATGTCCACCTTCACTCAGATCTCACCTGTGGTTCCAAGAAGTTGTATAGTTGTACAGTGGCTACACCATAATAAAACCATCTTGGCAGATGGGCCAAAGCCCAAGTTGAGCATAACTGACAGGCCTCAAACCCATCAGTGAGTTAGGGGGATGGCTGCCCCAAACATGTGAAGACTTCCACTAGAAGAATTGGTCAATGAGAATAATTTGTTCCAACAGTCACAAAGGAGGCTGAAGTAGGCGCCATAGTCAGACATCAAAGATATCATATCATCGACTGCATCTTGGCCCATCAGTAGTCATCCTGACTTTTGTCCTGCCACTGAACTTTAAGTACTCTGGAAGAGAGAGTAACAATGCAGCTTTGTTTCCTTAAATCCAATTCACACCTGAGTCAAGGCATCACCCTGTGACGTCATGGGTCCTCTTTGAAAGCAAAAGAATTGCTCCTCTTCCATTGCTCTACAGTCTTGCCATAGTGGTCTTCTTGCTGTTCCTCACCTATGACATTCAGTCTCTTAATTCTGCTTCCGGGCTATGTCCATGTCTGAAATAAACTCTATCTTCATTTCTTCTTAAAATCTCTAGTTTCCTTTCAACACTTAACACAAATGTCATGTTTTATATAAAGTTTTTCTATATCCCCAACCTTCTAATATCTCTATCAAAATGATGACCTATCTGGAATAATGTAATCTTAGTGATAGCAAGAATTACTTATTTTCATCTCCCTATCTCCAGGCCTCTTATAGTGACATATAGCAGGCACTTAAATGCTTATTGATTTATAGATTGCATTGAATGGAATGGTTCTCTGGAGATTATTCTGACAATGATTGCAGACGTTAAGGCTTTTTTGGAGGAATAAGAAGGAATATATTTTGAAATGGTTGGCTCCCAAATCTGTCTACTATTGGAATATAACTAACCAAGATAAAAAAAAAGATTCAAGGAAACAGAAAAAAAAATTGAAGAGGTTTTTATCATTCTTATAAAACAATGTTTTCTCGAGTTAAGGGGAAAAGAGTCTTGATCATGTATACTGAATTTCTCTTGAAATGCACATGGGCATTAAAATGATTTCGTTTTGGGAGGAGCAGTATTTAGTAAGGCATACTTGAAGTTTTGATAAGTGCTATACAACCAGTTGAGAATTCAGAAAAAACAAAAGTGATTAAGAATGGACAATTTTGATTACAAATTTTAAAACATTGCTCCACCAAAACCGATAAAGATAGAAATTAGAAAGGAAACAATTAGATTTTTGTCAATCTAATAAATGTTTAGTATATACATAAAATAGATGAAATATAACATGAAATTCAATAAAATATAAACATATATGTATAATGCACTGTTGTCATGACACTGATCTAGATTCTGTAATAGTTAAAATTAAGGTAGATTAAGTGTGCCTATGACACTCAACTTTTAAAAAATTATATGCAAATAATGTTTTATTTTTTCCAATTACACATAAAGACAATTTTAAATATTAATTTTTATAAAATTTTGAGTTTCAAATGTTCCTCTCTCCCTCCACTCCTTTCTCCCCAAGATGGCAAGGAATCTCATAGAGGTTATACATGTGCAATGTGATCAATTTATTAGTAAAACATGAATTTACCAGTGAATAGGATCCCAGCCTCCTCAGCAAATCTAAAACCCCAAATGAGGAGGACAACTCTCTATAACTTGGTGGAATAGAGATTAAAAGTGGTCAAGAGTTATGATTGTTTAAAAGAACTTGATATCATAAATGGCAAAATTAATATTATTAGTTACAGAGCTGAGACATGGGGGAGGGAGAATGTGATTTGTTAGAAATTGGGAATGAAGGCTGAGCAAGAACCAACTTTTCTCTCCTGTGACTAAAACTGAGGACTAAGAAATGTTCATCATTGGAGTCTAGAAATAGAGGATCAGAATTCTTTGGCTAGAAAATCAGATGTCCTTGAAGGATAGTTTGATAGTGTGAGGATATTAGACCAGACTTCCTAGTGTGCAGCTGCATCTTTCTTTCTTTTTTTTCTTTAAAGCAATTGGGGTTAAGTAACTTGCTCAAGGTTACACGGCTAATCATTTTATGTGTGGGTGCTCATTTTCAGAGGCTGGAACCAATCCTGGGTCCTCCCAACTCCAGGCCGGAGCTCTTACTCACTGTGCCACCTAGCTGCCCCTAACTGCATCTTTCAAGGATGAGATTCCCTTGAGGCAAGAAGAATGATGATTAGCAGAAGTGATCTTCTAAACTTAACTCATTGCAGGCCAGCTGAATTTCTGAATGAAGTTCAAAGACAAAGGACCAGGACTTGGGCCATTATAGGACAAAAATCAGTTAACTGCAAATAGGACCAAATAAAAAAGATGCAGAATCAATCTGATTATTTCAGTCCTCTTAAGTAAGCAATATTAATCTATTTATTTTTCCTACTTGTGCCTCTTACTTCTAAAAGTATATTTTATCACATATTAACATACTGCAATTGATAATATTCTAAATGTATCTTTAACAGAGCCAGAGTTTGTATTTACACTATTAGCATTCAACATACACATACACACACACACAACACACACACACACACACACACACACACACTACAATAATAATAATAATTTAGCTGTTTTCACCCTGTTAGCAGTCAGACAATAGTTTGCATTTGCTAAAGAGAAAAAAAAATCAAATACAGTAGCCCTAGAGATAAGTGGTGATTTTTTTTAGACTGAACTATTTATTTTTCCATTCAGTTTTTGTTTTATGTTAATTTTCCTATTCTCTCACAATCTCTACCCTTTTTCTCATCCTTTGAGAACGCAATAAATACAAAAATCAATTACACATATGAAGTCAAACAGAACAAAATTCTACATAAGCCATCTTCTAGGGGGAAAAAAGAATAGAAAAGAAAAAAAAGTATATTTAATTCTGTAATCTGCATCAACCAATTCTTTCCCTGGAAGTAAATAGCATTTTCTATCATTAGACTTTTGGAATTGTGGTGGTTCATTGTGTTGATCAGAGTTGCTAAGTCTTTTGCAGTTCATTATCTTATAGTATTGTTGTTACTTTGTAAATTGTTCTCTTGGTTCTTCTCACTTCTTTTGGATCAGTTCATATGAATCTTCCCACTGTCTAGAATGAATTTCCATTGAGAACAAAAGGGGAAATGATTGAAAGAGACAGTTGTCTGGGAACTCTAGGGCTATACAAATGATATACTTAAGATGTGAGCAGGGAACTGGTGAAATCCTGTTTGCTCTTTTTTCATTCCAGCTTGCCAACAATGTTTTTTCTTGTGGATTTGGGAGGAAAAACACTGATCCTTCTGTGTTTTGACAACATAACCTCATACAATTTCTTCCCTCAGAGAGGAAATAACACATGGTCAGGCTAAGTCCATACTGGAAAAGACAAATACAGATTCCAACTGTGACTAAATGAAAATATTTCTTCAATAATCCCTTCTGTTCAGTTTAGGACAGAGAAGCCAGCCCAGCAACCATTTGGCTTGAGAAGTTCACGTGGAGCCAAGGTAAGGAGAAAAAGGGAAGAGAAAATAGACATGGGGGCATTCTGGGGTCCCTCCTGGGAGAGATACATGACTGTTTTGTTAAGAAGTACAAAGGAACCTGGGATTTTAGCAAAATTACATTGCATTCCTAACATTTAATCACTATATTCTGGAGATAAGTGATGCTATCCTGAATTGATACATTCAATTCTATTCATGTTCCACCCCAAATGATTTACATTATTCTTTTTTTTTTTTTTTTTTGCTTTTTGGAGGGCAATCGGGGTTAAGTAACTTGCCCAAGGTCACACGGCTAGGTTTTTTTGTTTGTGTGTGTTAAGTGTCTGAGGCCGGATCCGAACTCCTTCTGACTCCAGGGCCAGTGCTCTACTCACTGCGCCACCTAGCCACCCCGATTTACATTATTCTTGGAAATAATCAGAGAGAATAGGAAATGCCAATATTTTACTGTAAGTTCTCAAATTGCACACATTTGTTTTATTTTTTATTTTCAATTTCTATTAGTTATAGCAGAAGTGGTTTCAATTTGGGTTCTGTCCTCTTAATAACTGAATGTTCTTGGGCAAGTGACTCAGCCCTTCTGAAATTCAAGTTTCCTCATTTGAAAAGGCAGAGGTTTGGGTTAGATAGCCTTTGTTATTTCTTCAGAATCAACTAGGTGGCTCAGTGGATAGATCATGGGCCCTAGAGTCAAGATCTGTGCACATATCAGTATTTAGACACTTACTGTCTGTGGACAAATTACTTCTGTCTGCCTCAATTTTTCCAAATGTAAAATGGAGATCCTAATAAAGGAGAATCATAATAACAATAATCTCTCAATAAAAATTAAATGATACACTATTTGTAGCACCTAGAACAGTACTTGGCATTCGGTAGGTATTTAATAAATGCTTATTCACTTCCAACTCTGAATGTATATCCCTCTACCCAACCTTATCCCTTCTATAGTCAACACTGCACTGAATACTAGGGAAGAAGAAAACATGTCTCCTTTTTCACATTTCATGCTGTGCAAGACCAGACCTGCTGCCTTTGGAAAGATTTCAATCTTGCTTCAATTCATTAAAAAATGTGAAACAAAATCACTGTTTCCCTCTGTGACAGCTGGCAGGTTTTATGCCTCTTTACAGCCACTGCCAAGTGGAAAAGTTTTCCTTCAACTCTGTCACGGCTCCTTGGAGAAGTTTAAGTGTCAACCCTGTCAGAATGCACTTGTAACAAAGATATGGAAGGCCAGCAGGCATAAGGGTGTTATGCTGAGGCACCAATGGAAAGGAAATTAAGGCTTTTTTTTACTTCCAGAAGAAAGCATGATTAAAAAGAAAAGGAAAAAAAAATCTCCTGTGACCAGAAAAGGGAATTCTGGCTTAAAAAGTGGAAGAGAAGAACGCAAAGATGTTTTGTTTTGCCTTTTCTTCTGTGTTTTCTCTGGAACTGTAAGCCATATAAAGAAAGTAAACTTTATAAAGGAGATCTTAACAATTTAATCTGTCCTTTTTAAAAATATAGAACAAATTTTTCTTGGGTTATTCATATGTATTTCCTGTAGTTATTCAATTATATACTAAGACTGTGAACAGGGTCATGAAACTATAGAAATGAAAAGGATGCAGGAGGTTATCTAGTTCAATACATGCCTCACCTCTACCCCCCCAATATCCCTCTACAATATGAACCACAAATGCTCATTCAGTCTTTTCTTGAAGATGAAAAATCCACTACATTGCAGGGCAACCCATCACATATTCAGATGATTCATTGTTAGAAACTGTCTTTTTCCTTACCTCAAGTTAAAATCTCCCACCCACTGATCTGTACATTTTTTTGCTAGCTATAGCCCTATATCTCTCCTCCTATTTATGGCTAAACTCCTTGAGAAGGGCATCTAAAATTTCTGCCTTCACTTTCTTCTGAATTCTCTGTAGTCTGGTTTCTAATGTCATCTGCTTTATCCAACATTACCAAAGATCCTTTAATTGCCAAATATTAAGACCTTTTACTTAATCTTCAGTCTTCTTGACCTCTCTGCCATCTTTGAAACTATTGACATCTTTCTTTGCTAGAAAATCTTTCTTTCTAGGTTTTCCTGATCCTGCTTCTCTTCCAGTTTTTGTCCTGCCTATCTGATTGCTCTCAGTTTCCTTTGCTATTATCTTCATCCAGTCCATACCTAATAACCATGGCCATGTTTCAAGGCTCTGTCATTGACCCTCTTCTCTTAGCCTTCAGTATTATTTCTCCTAGTGATCTCATCAGCTCTCATTAATCTAATCATCATCTCAATGCAAATGATTCTCAGACCAATTTGCAGGCCTTAACCTCACTGCTGACCTCTAGTCTTGCATCTCCAATTGCTTTTTGAACATCTCAAACTTATGTCCCATAGATAACATAAACTCAATTTTTTCAAAACCAAATTCATTACCTGTCCTACCCTATGAACCCTCTCCCCTTCCAAACTTCTCTATAGGATAGCTATCGGATAAGTATCTAGAATACCATCATCTTTCCAGTCACTCAGTCACTACTAAGGTGTTATCCATAAATCTTCCTTCTCTCACAAGACCATTCCCTCTCCCTTTACTTAATCAATTGCCAAGGTGTATTGTTTCTAGTTTCATGAAATCCATTGTGTATACCTCTGTCTTGCTTCTGACACTGCAATCACCACAATGCAAGTTCTCATTGGTTAATGACTGGCCTATTTCCCTAGTCTTTTGGTTGTTTTTTCTGCCTCAAGCCTTTCCACACTGAAACCCATTTCCCACTGTATTCTTTCTAAAGTAGAAGTGTTATCATGACACCTTCTTATTCAATAAACTCTAATGTCTCCTCATCACCTCCAGGATCAAATATAAAGTCAATTATTCAGATTTTAGAGCCCCTCTACCCTGAATCTTTCCATCTCTCTGAACCTTATTTGCTACTGCACACACTACAATCTGGCAACACTGGTTTCCTTGAGATTCTCTGTTCCTGGCACAAGGCATTCTTCCCAAATGTAGGCATTTGCACTGTCACCCATGACTAAAATGTTCACCCTTCTCCTTTCTGCCTCCTGGTTTTCATTTTTGTTATTGTTGCTTGGTCATTTTCAGTCATGTCTATCATTTCTTGACCCCTATTGGGTATTTTTTTAAACAAATGCTTTATTAACTTCTGTTTTACATCATTCATTTCCACCAGATTTTGAGTTACAATCATTTTCCCCCCATTATTCCCCTACTCAACCTCCCAGAATAGTAGTCCCACAAGATTTCACGTCCTCCAATCTGCTCTCTCCTATACCTTCTCCCATACCCCCTACGACTTTTCCATTAGAGGAAGGTGAGTCTTTGTGTCCCAATGCCTGCACATCTTATCTCCCTATTGCAAGAAAAAGAGTATTGATAATAGTATTTATATATATATTTGAAACATTTGATGTTAAGACCTCGAATTTCAGATCCATTTCCTTATTCCCTTGTCACCCATTCCCTCTAGGAAGATAAGCAATTCAGTATGTGTTGTACATGGATAGCTATGCAAAACATTACCATAGTAGATATATTGTACAAGGCTGCTTATAATTTCCTCCCACTCATCCCACCCCCACCTGGTCCATTCCCTACTTGATCCTGTCTCTCTTCTATAGTGGGTACTTCCAACATCCCCTCCCCACAAGGATGACCTCCCCTCCATCATCCCTCCTCTCATCCACCTTCCCCCTATTCTGCTTCAGGTTGAGATATCCCATTTAGTATGTGTGTCTTTCTCTCCCTCAACCAAATTCAATGAGAATGTGGTTTTCCCTTTTTGCCTTCCTATTCTTCCCCTCCCTTGCAACCACTTCCCCTTGCTTCTTCTACATGAGATAGTTTACCCTACCCTGTCTCTCCCCATCTCCTCTTGCCACTTTCCTCTCTCACCTCATAATTTCATTCCCTGAGTATCCTCCCTTCCCAACAAATACAACTTATGCCGTCGATCCATATATAACTGTAAACATATATACACACATTCACATATGTATTCATATGACCACACACCCTTCTTCCACTATTTTCATACTGAGAAATATTCCATCAGTCACAGTCATTGTTTTTTCATATAGGAATGTAAATAGTTCAACTGTGATAAGTTCCTTTTGATTGCTTTTCCCTGATTACCTTCTCAGGAATATCTTGCTTCTTGCATCTGGATGTCAAATTTTCTATTCAACTCTGTTTCTTTCCTCAAGAATGCTTGAAAGTCCTCTATTCCACTGAATGACCATAGTTTCCCCTGAAACAAAATACTCAGTTTTGCTGGGTAGGTGACCCTTGGGTTCATTCCCTGCTCTTTTGCCCTCTGGAATATCATATTCTATGCCCTTCTATCCCTCAGTATAGAAGCTGCCAGGTCCTGTGCTATTCTGATTGTGTTTCCACAATATTGAAATTGTTTTTTTCCTGGCTGCTTGTAGTATTTTCTCCCTTATCTGGGGATTCTGGAACCTGGTTATATTATTCCTGGGAGTATTCTTTTTGGGATCTTTTTCAGGAGGTGATCTGTGGATTCTTTCAACCTCTATTTTGCCCTCTGGATCTAAAACATCAGGGCAGTTTTCCTTGAGAATTTCTTGAAGGGTGATTTCTAGTTTCTTTCTTTGATCATGGCTTTCAGGTAGACCAATAATTTTTAAATTTTCTCTCCTGGATCTATTTTCCAGGTCAGTAGTTTTTCCCATGAGATATTTCACATTGCCTTCTAATCTTTCATTTGTTTAGCTTCCATTTGCTCCAGTCTAACTCTGAAGGAATAAATCCCCTCAGTGAACTTTTGAGATTCTTTTTCCATCTGGCAAATTCGACTTTTTAAGGCATTCTTCTCCTCATTGCCCTTTTAGACCTCCTTTGCCATTTGAGTTAGTCTATTTTTTAAGGTGTTGTTTTCCTCAGTTAGGCTGTTGACCCTCATTTCATACTTTTCCTGCATCCTTCTCATTTATCTTTCCAATTTTCCCTCCACTTGTCTTATTTGATTTTTAAAGTCCTTCTTAAGGTCCTCTATGGCTTGCAACCCTCTCATGTTTTCCCCTGGGGCTTTTGAAGCAGGACTTCTGACTTCACAGCCCTCCTCCCACTCTATGCTTCGATCCTCTTTGCCCCCAATGTAGGAGTCTAAGGTTGCATTTTTCTGTTTAATTTGTTTCCTTTGCCTTGGCATGTTGCCACTTAATTACTTGACTTTTGGGCTTGTTGCTCCGGTGCCAGAGGGAACTTTCGCCCCGAAAGTGTGTGTGGGGGACAACTTCCATTTCTGGCAAACTAGAAACCCACCCACAACCTCCAGTCCAGATCCTAATCCAGATCCAGGGAGGTTAAAGCAAGAGCGATTACCCCCAAAGACTGATTGCTGGATCTCCCTACAGTTCGCAGGTCAGGAGCTGGAGTTGCCTCTGAAAACTACAAAATGCCTTGTCTCCTCAGAGGCTTCTAACCCCCAGGGTAGGAATCCAACTCGTTCCCCAAATACTGGTCCCAAAGTCCATAGGGCACTAACCTCTCACTTTGTCCTAGGCATGTCTATGTTGATAATTCTGGATTTGCCACAGCTGCTGGTGTTCTGGGGTCCCTCCAGCCGGCTGCCGGCCCTGCCACCCTGGGGCTAAACCTGTGACTTAGGTGGACCTGCGCTTGGCTCCCCGCGCAGTCCGAACTGCCAGCTCCCAGACTGCAGCACTGGTCCTTCCTGCAGGGCTGCTGGGCTGTCCTCAGTGGGAGGTTAGCTTCTCTGTGTTGTTCTGTGGGTTCTGGGGCTCCAGAAGTTGTTCAGAGTCCCCTTTTACATAATTTGGAGGTAATCTGGGGGGAGAGTGGCTTGGATGAGCTGTTTCTACTGCGCCATCTTGGTTCCGCCCCTCCCATTATTTTCATATACCATAATATGTTTATCTATTCCTCAATTTGTGGGTAAATCTTTGGTTTCCAGTTGGTTGCCATTACAAAAAGAGTGTCTATAAATATTTTTTGTATGTATTAGTTCTTTCTCTTCTTAATATCTTTGGCATAAAAATTCCTTGATGGGGGGCTGAACCAAGATTGTGGAGCAGAAACAGCACTCCCAAGGCACTGTCTCACACTCCACTTCAAAATCATGTCAAAGGGGACTCTGAACAACTTCTGGAGCTCCAGCACCCACAGGACGACACAACCCAGCAGCCCTGCATGGAGTGGCCAGCCCAACTCTCTGGGGCCAGCCCAACTCTCTGGGGCCTAGCCCAGGCCCCCGTGAGTCTTGATTTTAGACCCAGGGCACCATGCCGGGTCAAAGTGAGAGTTTAGTGCCCTATGGACTTTGGGACCAGTATTTGGGGAATATGTCCGTTTCTTCCCCTTGGGGCAGGAAGTAGCTGAGGAGACACAGCGCAGACACCATTTTGTAGCTTCAGTTGCAACTTCAGCTCCTGGTCTGTGGACTGTAGGGAGATACAGCCATCAGTCTTGGGGGCTAATCGCTCTTGCTTTAACCTCCCTAGATCTGGATTGTTGTCTGGGGTGGAGGTCTTGGTGTGTGTATCCATCTTGCCAGAGCATGCAGAGGCTTCACAGAGGCCACCCAACTAATATCTCCGGAAGTTGTGAAGACCCCAACGTTTGGGATGGAAGCTCCCCTGTCTGGTGGCAGAGTCCTACTGTGGCAACAAGCCCAAAAGTCAAGTAATTAAGTGGCAGCATGCCTAGGCAAAGGAAACAAAAGAAACAGAAAAATGAGACTCCTATTTTGGGGTAAAAGAGGATTAAAGTATGGAACAGGAAGAGTATTGTGAGGTCAGAAATCCTGCACCAGAAGCCTGAAATGAAAATGTGAGTGGGTTACAGGCCATAGAGGACCTTAAGAAGGATTTCAAAAACCAAGTAAGAGAAGTGGAGGAAAAATTGGGAAGAGATATGAGAAGGATGCAGGAAAAGTATGAAATGAGGGTCAACAGCCTGACTGAGGAAAACAACACCTTAAAAAATAGACTGACTCAAATGGCAAAGGAGGTCCAAAAGGGCAATGAGGAGAAGAATGCCTTAAAAAGTCGAATTTGCCAGATGGAAAAAGGATCTCAAAAGTTCACAGAGGAGATTCATTCCTTCAGAGTTAGACTGGAGCAAATGGAAGCTAAACAAATGAAAGATTAGAAGTCAGTGTGAAAAAGCTCATGGGAAAAACCACTGACCTGGTAAATAGATCCAGGAGAGATAATTTAAAAATTACTGGACTACCTGAAAGCCATGATCAAAGGAAGAACCTAGAAACAATCCTTTAAGAAATTCTCAAGGAAAATTGCCCTGACGTTTTAGACCCAGAGGGGGAAATAGAGGTTGAAAGAATCCACAGATCACCTCCTGAAAAAGATTCCAAAAAGAAAAGTCCCAGGAATATTATAGCCAGGTTCTGGAGTTTTCAGATCAAGGAGAAAATACTACAAGCAGCCAGGAAAACAATTTCAATATTGTGGAAACACAATCAGAATAGCACAGGACCTGACAGCTTCTACACTGAGGGATTGAAGGGCATGGGATATGATATTCCAGAAGGCAAAAGAGTTGGGATTGAAGCCAAGCGTCACCTACCCAGCAAAACTGAGTATTTTTTTTTCAGGGGAAAATATGGTCATTCAGTGGAATAGAGGACTTTCAAGCATTCTTGAGTAAAGAAACAGAGTCGAATAGACAATTTGACATTCAGACAGAAGAAGCAAGAGGTGCTTGAGAAGGTAATCAGGGAAAAGAAATCAAAAGGAA
The DNA here is from genome assembly GCA_011680675.1 of Gymnobelideus leadbeateri. NCBI lineage: Eukaryota > Metazoa > Chordata > Mammalia > Diprotodontia > Petauridae > Gymnobelideus > Gymnobelideus leadbeateri. Next base: position 565,440 of record WOXC01003744.1, read on the forward strand.
CTTATCAAAGTTGAACTATTTACATTCCTACATGGAAAAACAATAACTGTGACTGATGAAATCTTTCTCCTTATGAAAATAGGGGAAGAAGGGCATATGGTCATATGAATACATATGTGAATATGTGTATATATGTTTACAGGTATACATGGATAGAGGGCACAGATTGAATTTGGTGGGGAGGGATGATACTTAAGCAGTGAAGTTAAGAGGTGATAGAGGAAAGTGGCAAGAGGAGATGGTGAGAGACAGGGCAGGGTAAACTATCTCATGTAGAAGAAGCAAGGGGAAATGGTTGCAAGGGAGGGGAAGAACAGGAAGGCAGAAAGGCAAAACCATGTTCTCATTGAATTTGGCTCAGAGAGAGAATGACATACATACTAAATGGGATATCTCACCTTGTAGGAGAGTTGGGGGAAGGGGGATGACAGGGGAGAGGGTGGAGGGGAGGGCATTCTAGGGTGAGGGGAGGTTGGAAGTACCCACTTTCAAAGAGGGACAGTATCAAAGCAAGGAATGGACCAGGTGGGGGGTGGGATGGGTGGGAGGGAAATATAAGCAGTCTTTTACAATATATCTACTATGCTAATGTTTTGCATAGCTATACATGTACAACATATACTGAATTGCTTATCTTTCCAGCGGGAGTGTGTGACAAGGGAGGAAGGGAATGGATCTGAAATTTGAAGTTTTAAAATTAAATGTTTCAAATATATTAATAAATAAAGAAATAAATTCCTTAATGGCATGACTAGGTCAAATAATATTCAAAGTTTAGGTACTATAAAATACCATTTATAAATTATCAAAGAATAGATATAGTAGGATATCAATGAAAAAGAAATAAAAGCAATTATGAGGAGCCATTTCACAAAATTATATATTAAGAAAATGGAAAATCTAAAAGAAATTGAAGAATATTGACAAAAAATATAAATTGTTCTAATGAACAGGACAGAATTTAAAATACCCAAGTAACTATGTTAGAAAAAGAAATAGGGGTGGCTAGGTGGTGCAATGAGTAGAGCCTCGGCCCTGGAGTCAGAAGGACCTGAGTTTGGATCCGGCCTGAGACACTTAATGCACCCACAAACAAAGAAACAAAAAAAAAAAAACCTAGCTGTGTGACCTTGGGCAAGTTACTTAACCCCGATTGCCCTCCAAAAAGCAAAAAAAAAAAAAAAAAAGAAATGAAGCAAGTCACAAATAAACTACCAAAGGTAACACAGACACAGACACACACAAACACACACATACACACAAACATACAGAAAGATTTACAAGTGAACTGTACTAAATATTTAAAGAACAATGAATTCCAATACCATCTAGAGTAAGATCTTTCTCATAAGCGAGCCCCCAAAGCAAAATATCAGCTCACAGTATATATACACTTCTCAGAGCCAGAAGGCATCACAACCATCCTGAGTCAGTGCCTAATTAGAAATTAGCCAAAGGTGTGAAAGCCTTCCTGGAGCAAGCCTCCCCTAAGCAAGCTTCCTTTCATGGGCTCCAGGTGAGGCCTATTAATGGGTGGGGAAGATCTTAAATCCAATTAAAATTATATTTGTATAAAATGAAAATGCCAGAGTATACAAACTGAGGAATAAACATAGAAAAGATACTTTCCCTTAGCTTTTACATGTTCATTTTTTTTTTTTTTTTTTTTGGTTTTTGGAAGAGGGAAGGCAGGGCAAATGGGGTTAAGTGACTTGCCCAAAGTCATACAACTAGTAAGTGTTGTGTCTGAGGCCAAATTTGAACTCAGGTCCTCCTGTCTCTAAGGGTGGGGCTCTATTCACTTCACCACCTAGCTGCTCTATCATTTTTTTTTAATAATGGAAAGAAATTGTTTTGTGTTGATTAATCCATAGGTTGATGTTACTTCCCCCTTCCAAAAAAAATGTGTATACTCACCTTGTGAGGCTAATGTCATTCCCATGAGCTGAAGTATCAAGAAGTCAGCCATGTCGACTTTTAGAGTCAAGGGCTCAGTCCAATCAGGAAACGATGCCAGTTCTGAGCTTTCTGGAGTTAAGAAATAGCCCTCAGGCATGAGATGTCATTAATAACATTCTGTCAAGTAGAAGGACTATCTTGTCCATCATTGGTTGTTTGTATTATTTGACTGGGTCAGTTTCATTTTGTTGGGGGTTAGTTATTTTTAATTTGCTGTTCTTCTCTAATCTGTTCCTCCTTATCTCTGGTAGCAGGAATTGCTCAGGGCTGCAGTCACAGCCCACAGCTATAATGAGCCTTGGCTCTGGAACTCCCAAAGCTCTTGGCAGTAGCTTCCCTTGGAAAATGTAATCATCATGGCATGTGGATGGCCTTGGGCTATTATCCCTAATGGAGCCAGCAATTGCTGAACATCATGGCAGGCCCCCAGAAAACCAATGGTCTGTTTTCTGCCTATAAGACCCTGTTTGTTGCATCAACATATAGTAGACATTCTCAGCCTAGGGCAACTGTCTCCTGATGAAATAGATTTGCAAGAGAATAATCAGTAAATCTCTAGTTATTACTATTTTTATGATCCTCTTCAACTTAGGACAGAGGGAATAGACAGATTTTATTCACATAGCATCCATCACACTCTGATGTGGAAACTTTGGGTTCGAGGTACATTTTTACTTGCCTGGAAAGATCAGGAAAGGACTTGAGATGTCAACATATAGGGATGTAACTGAGGATACACCCGAGTCCCTGGGTGACTACAGAATCCATCAGTCAGTGAATAGTAACATCTTAAGCATCTATCCTTGTGCCAAGTGATGAGGGGGATGTGGATAAAAAAATAAATTCCCAATTTGAGTTTACATTCTATCTCAGGAGACAACATACCTAGATAAAATATGTAGAAAACTATGACATACAGAATAAATAAAAGGTGAGTCAGTGTAAAGTGGTAGGTGAGGGAGGATACTGGCTGTTGAGGAGAATCAAGAAAGACATGAAATTGAAAGGAGGTGCTGCTTGAGCTGCATTTTGAAGAAAGGAAATAATTCTATGAAGCAAAAGTGAGGCAGGGTATTCTAGGCATGGCATATATCCAGCTCAAGGACAGGGGGGTAGGAGATGGAACATCATGTGTGAGGAATGGGATGGTCAGTTTGGCTACATCACAATGTTTGTGGCGGGAATAATGTATAAGACTAGAAATATAGCCTTAGTCAGGTTGGGAAGTCTTTAATAACCAAACAGAGGAGCTTGTATTTGATTGTAGAACAGACTTTATCGAGGAAGAGGGTGGCAAGGTTAGATTTGAGCTTACGAAAAATCATTTAGGATGTTTTGTAGAGAGGAGATTTGAATGGAGAGACACTTTAGGCAGGGAGACACAATAGGAGGCCATTAAAATAGTCCTGAGAGCTGATGAGAGTCTCAAGTAAGGTCACGACTATGTAAATAAAGATAGAGTGTGATCCAAGACATGCTGTGGAGGTAGAAAGGATAAAATTTGTCAATGATTGGGTGGATGAGTTGAGGGAGAGTGAGGAAGCCAGAAAAAAAGCTGAAGCTACAAACCTGGGAGACTGGAATAGGAAGGGGGTTAAGATGTCTGCAGAGCATTTAGTTTGAAACATACGGTAATTGGTGATAGGGGATTAGAGTCCAGTAGAGATGAGGGCTAGATATACAGATAGGTGTGGCATCTGCACAGAGGTTATAATTAAGTCTTTGGGACCTATGTAATGAGTCCAAACCAAAACAGGCATTGTAGAAAGAAAAGAGAAGGTGCCGCACAAAAACACTTGAAAGGTAACTTACATGTCCTAGTTAGGCATGTCTGGGACTAGAGCTCAAAGATTTATTTGTCTCTTCTCACCTCAAGATAGATGTGCACTCTTGAAAGTTAGCCTATGACTTCCAGAGATAAGAGGGTCTTGAGACCATCAGCTGAAACTGGCCAGTAGCAGGGAAAATTTCTTCATCAGAAATCATCACCAACATGAAGAGGAGTCTAAGTCTTTTCCTGGATAGCTAGTAGACATGGATTTTGGGGGACTAGGGTAGAATTGAGGGAAAATATAACAATCAAGGTAAAATATTAAAAAAGTCTACTCAATAATTCCATAAACTACTTGATGGTTTGATAAAGGTTAAGACAGCCTCTCAGGAGAGTATAATATGAATTTTAAGTTGTTATTCCACTTGCCATTGTGTGCTTATGATTATTTTGTGATTATGTGTGACTTCTTTAGTGTATAAAGGAATAAATAACTGTCCCATACCTGAATCATATTTTATATTGGATAACTTTCTACACTCCCCTTTGGTGAAGATCTAGACATAAACCAAAGCCTAAGCTTTAAGTAGTTTTCTCAAAGGCTCCAGGATGTGGAGGGGTAGAGTCAAAAGAGTGAGAGTATATTGTCTTGGCCCTCTCATCAGAAAACTGACCTTAGTCTAGAAAATCTGGGTTTCTTAGCAAAGAGGTATTCTGCCCCAGCTTCTTTGGTCCTAGCAGAAGTTTTCTGGTAGCTGCCTCTATTTCCCATTCCCACTTCTCTTCATCTACCATTATCGATATTGCCCAGTCTATCTCTTGCTTCCTCAACTCACATCAAGCCAAAAGTGAAATTTGAACCAGAATTGTTTATGCTTCTGGGTCAGTTTTCAGTAAAAAAACAAAAACAAAAACAAAAAAAAACAGACAAAAAACAAAAACAAAAAATAAAAAAAATACTTTGGCATGGAAGAGCATTTAGCCTTCTGCATCTGTTTATTCTTTTCCTTTCTCCTTCACTCTCTCCTCTCACTTTTCTCCCTTCTTTTTCCTTCTCTCTCTCCTTCTCTCCCGTCCCCACTCTTTCTTTATGTCTTTCTTAGTAAAGAAAAAGAAAAGGTCCTCATCTCAGAGACAGGAAAGGGACTTATATGGGAGGGTTGAAAGAAGAAAAGGTTTGGGGTTGCTTCCATAAGCAAAGGAATTAGACAGAAACATAAATGTGATTACATAATGTAAGTCAAATTTATCATAGAAATACAGAATGCCAAATAGTAAAGAGACCTGGGGGGGGGCTAACTAGTTCAACCCATATTGGAAGAGGAAGTGCCTGTAAAACAAACTCAAGAAGGTGTCACCCTCTCTTTTTTGAGGGCCCCTATAAAGGGGACCCCACTACTTCTTGAAGCAACTCTTTCAATCGTTAGAGAATTTTACTTGACCTCAAACATGTCTTTGCATCTTCGCAATTTCTGCACTTGGGAACTAAAGCTCTGAGACCAAGCTGAGCAACATTAGCCCCTCTTACACATGCTGGTTCTTCCAATATTTGAAAAAAAGCAATTATATCTTTATTGAGCTTATCCAGTCTAAACAGCCCTACTTCTTTCTAGTCACATTCAGCATAATGTCCAGGACCCTTAATTAATCTAGTTGCCTTCCCCTGAGGCTCTCTCAATCCCTTCTCAAAATGGGATGCCAGAATAGAATAATATGGCACATGTGCTCAAGTGTTCAGTTGAGCTTGCTCCTTGAACATAAGGACTATCTAATTTTTACATTTGTAATCCCAAGGCCTGGTCAAGAGTAGGTCATGCACATGTGCCTATGTAGATATATGTGTGTATGTAGTTTTATATAGTATATACATATATGTATAAACACAGAGTGAATGGAACACTGGACTTGGAGTAAGGAAAACTCATCTTCCTAAATCCAAATCCAACCTCAGATATTTACTAGGTGTGCAATCCTGGACAAACCACTTAAATCCTGTTTGCCTTGGTTTCTTCATCTGTAAAATGAGCTGAACAAGGAATGGCAAACCACCCTGGTATCTTCACCAAGAAAACCTCAAAAGGGGTCATAGAATTGAGTGCAACTGAAATGACTCAACAACAACAAAAGCAATGATATTTATATACACATGTGTATATCTGATATATATGATATATCTACATATCTGTAGCTATGTGTCTATATATTTACATTCATATTCATACTCATCTCTCTCCCTCCCTCCCTCCCCTCTCTCTCCTTCCCTCTCTCCCTCTTTCTTTCTCTCCCTCCCTCCCTCCATCCCTCTCTTCCTCCTTCTCTGCCTCTCTCTGTCTCTCCGTTTCTTTGTCTCTGTCTCTGTCTCTTTCTCTCTGTCTCTGTCGGTCTGTCTGTCTATCTCTCTGAATTATAAGGGCTCATTTGCAGTATTCACTTACCATATCCTTGTATTTCAATAAAGAAACCTGGATCATCTCAGTAGGTGGGGTCTGGGAGAAAGTAAGGCATCTTGTGCTCAGGTTCACCACGTCAAACATTTAGGCCTCTAAGAAAGAAGATCAAATGTGACATTATGATTAGCAAGTGATTTTTATTGGAATTCCTTCTTATGTGGTATTTTAAAAGACCACAAAGGAAAAAAATTCCTGAGCAGTTTTCACTTTATTTTCATGGAATTGATGCCTGATAAATATAAAAAAGGAATAAACAAGATGTGTAAAAAATATTCTCTCTTCTTTGGCCAAGACCTCATAGCTGAACACCATTGGTACAATGTCATTTCTAAAATCAGGAAGCCTATGTTTGTGAAATGCAGCCCTGAGAAATAGTCTGCTTTTCTGCCTTTTTAGGAAAGTAAAGGTTTTTTTTTTCCTTGAAAATGATTTCTTTCTCTTTCTCCCAGATTTGCTTGAAGTGGGAATTTACTCTCCCTAACACACTTCAAAAGTAGCTCTATCCTTGACCAAATTGTGGAAGAAGTATGAAGAATTTGACTCCCCTGCCTTGAAAAAGTAGTAGAGTCACCCGTTGAAGCCCCCAAAAGCCTGAGGAAAAGTTGCTTAAGTTTTAGATTTGGTCCTTTTCTAAAGTCTCTCCAAAAAAAAAAAAAAAGAGGAGGTATAGACCAACTATTAATTTCCTGTACACTAAAGAAACACTAAACACACACAACTCATGAGTATTCATTGAGTAAGTTGCCTTGCCTTTCTGGGCTTCAGTTTCCTCATTTGTAAAATGTGGGGGTTAGACTAGATGAGCTGAAAGGTCATCATCTGCTTTTAAAAATGGCTCCATGATTAATATCTAAATCTTTGTATTCATAAAATGACAATTCAAGGTAAGAAGGAAGAAGCGTCTATTCCTCTCTTTGACATACTTTTTATTAGTTGTAAGATTTTATTTCTCCAATGTCTTACATGCATCTCTACATCTGTAAAATAATTCCTGTTTTTTATGATTTTAACATTTGGTCATATTTCACTTGAACATATTATAGTATGGCTTTTAAAACCCAACCTTTTGGAGTAACGTGCAATACTAGAACTGACTAGGAAAAATGATCTTTTCCATATCCCATCATGTTCCAAGTATGTGCAAGTACCATGTTTCTCCTTCCTACTTAATTGTCTTATAAAAAAATTCTTGGTCCTGTGGACTTCAAAAGTATCTCACCTTCAGCTACACATGGCATAATAGAGATGATTCACCCTCACATATTCACTGTCTGCCTCAGGTAATCACTATTTGCTTCGAACTCATATGTATTCATTGGGAAGATATTTTCTCCCTTCCATTTTTGTGCAGAGGAATGCAGAGTCACTAGTGAGGCCACTGATACATAAAATTTGATCTTTTCCACAAAAATGTTCAAATCTTTAATTGGCTACAGGAGATCATTATGTAAAATGTGGATGCCCACTTATCAGTAGTGTGGGAGATGGGATTTGTGTTCAGATATGGGTTGGCCTCATTGGCCTCTGAGATCCATTTCCAAACTCTATTTCTGTGGTTCACAAGTCTTTTAGGTATATCCATTTAATCTGACCAACTGGTTATCATCCTTAGACCACTAAGCTCTGGATAGAAATGAAAAGCCATGTTTCTTGTCTTTGCATGAATTAAGTAGAAGTCACTGCTTGGACTCTTTTGTAGAAACAAATAAAAACCAATAGTCACCTGAGATGTCACCTCCACCATCTAGTCCAAGATACCTTTTTTAAATTTAAGAACAAGTCATGTTTATATGTTTGGGGCAGTCAGTTGGCACAATGGATAGAGAGGGTCAGGAAGATGAGTCTTCCTGAGTTAAAATGTAGCTTCAGACACTTACTAGCTGTGGGACTCTGGGCAAGTCATTCAACCCGGTTTGCCTCTGTTCATCATCTGTAAAATAAGCTGAAGGAAGGAAGTGGCAAGCCATTCTATTGTCTTTGCCAAGAAAACACCAAATGAGGGTCATGAAGAGTCAGACATTGCTAAAACAACTGAACAACAACAACACATAACAAAAACAATGATTTATCAAAACTATCTATAGTCATATAAAATGCTCTAAATCACTATTGATTAAAGAAATTCAAATTAAAAGCAATCTGAGGTATTGCCTTGTATGTATTAGATTGGCCAATATGACAAAAATGGGAAATGACAAATGTTGGAGGGGGTGTGGGAACATTGGGATACTAATACATTGTTGGTGGAGTTGTGAACTATTCTAACCGTTCTGGAAAGTAATTTGTCTCTATGCCTAAAGGGCTGCAAAGCCATGAATACTTTGACCCAATTATACTATACTAGTTCTGTATCTCAAAGAGATAAAAACAAAGAAACAAAAAAATGGAAAAGTATCTATATGCACAAAAATGTTTATAGCATTTCTTTTTTGTGGTGGCAAAGAATTGGAAACTGAGGGGATGCCCACCAACTGGGGGAATGGATATGTGGTATATGATTGTGAAAAAATACTATTGTGTTACAAGAAATGATGAGCAGGATGGTTTCAGAAAAACCTGCAAAGACGTGTGTGAACTGATACAAAGTGAAGTGAGCAGAACCAGGAGAACTTTGTAAAGAGTAACAACAATATTGTAAGATAATTAACTGTGAATGACTTAGCTATTCTCAACAAATAATGATCCAAGACAATTCCAAAGGACTTATGATAAAAAAAATGCTTTCTACCTCCAGAGAAAGAACTCAAGTAGTCTGAATGCAGATTTGAAACATGTTTTTTTTTTTAAACATTATTTTTTCTTGGTTTTTTCATGTTGTTCTGTTTCCTTTTTTAACATGACTAATATGGAAATGCTTTGCATGATTGCACATGTATAATCTATGTCAAATTGCTTGTCCTCTCAAGGAGGGAGGATGAGAGGGAGCAAGGGAGGGAGAGAAAAATTTTTAAAAAATGCTGAGATTGTTTTTCTATGTAATTGTAAATAAATAAATAAATATAATTTTTAAAATAAAAAATATAAAAATAAGACTGGATGGCCACAGGAACACTGAAGCATGCTTTATTTTACTCTCTACTAAGAGACTCTTTCAAATCTGGAACCTCTCATATGGGCTTATTAGGGCAAATTTTTCTCTCTAGAGAGTGTCATTCTTTTTCTAAAACTCTCTGACTCTTTATGCCTCCATTTACCCTATAACTTCCATTAACCCCAGGGTTGGGGGGAATCAGTTGAGGTTTAAACGTGACTCCTTTCCAAAATTTTTCCAAAAGAGAGGAGTAAAAAGTGACTAAGTATACAATATAGATAAGCCATAGGGCAACTATATGTTTCCTCCACAACTAAAGAAATGATAAACATAAAAAAATCACAAGTATGCATTGACAGACTTAAACATGAGGCAGCAATTAAATAGAGCCTTAGTACTAATATATATTACTGTATAATATATGTATATTATAATATAATATGTAATATAATATATTATATAAATATATACTCACATTACTACTAACATATGTGCTAATATATTTACTATTACTAATAATACTAATACATACTATAAATTAATATATATCTTATATACCATATAATTACTTTTATAATAGTATTATTATATTGCCTAAGATTGAAAATTCAAATGAGAATTGGACTAAATTATTTTAAGTAACTTTTAACACTAAATCCTCTAACATGATAGACACCCAAAGAGATTTCCTTCATCTTCTAGTGGATGCTACTCTGTCCTTTCTATACTACCATTCTTAATTCCTTAGAATGATTGCCACTTTAAAAACATCCTTGCACTTTTGTTTTAGGTCAATGAAGATAGTGTGGGAGAAGGAGCATGGGCAGTCTGTATACATATAATATATAAATACAAATATATACATATATTAGTATCTAAGATATGAAAGCTATAATGTATTTATATATACATGCATAGTTATATATATTATATGTGTATATATGTGTGTGTATGTATATGTATATATATATATATTATATAAAATGCATTGTGGGGATTAAAATTGTCCAACCTACAATAAAAGAGACTGAGGCAGAACTCTAAGCCAATGATACTTTAAAAAGGGGTCGATGATCTCCACTAATGAAATAGACTTCAGATGTTCCTCATGATCTAAAATTACCCCTTCTTCCAGGACTCGTTTTCATAGGGTTATATATATACATATATGTACATATTTATACACACATCCAAATACACATATACATATACATATATACATACACACATATATCTTAGATATCAAACTCTTATCAGGAAAATTTAATACAAATAAAAAAATTAATACAAATATTTTTCCCAATCTGATCCCTTTTCTTTTTATTCTATGCACTAATACTAAATGGAAGTTATTCAGTTTCAGGTAATCAAATTTATCTGTTACATATTTTGCAATTGCCTCTGTATTTTTTGGTTAAAGATTGTGAGAGGTATATGAGCTACTTCTATTATAAATTATACACCATTATCTTTAATATTAAGGTCAAATGCCTATTAACAATATATTGGGGGATATTATATAAGGTGTTGATCTAAGTTTAATTTCTACCAGACTACTTTCTAGTTTTTCCCAGCTGATTTTGTCAAATAAGGAGCTTTTCTTTTTGTAATTTATGTTTTCCCCTTTATCAAATATAGACTATTGATTTCTATTGTTTCTGAATCTCCTTGGTCTAGCCTGTTCCACTGAACTCTCTCCCTCTCTCTTTCTCTCTCCTCGTGATTTTATTTTTGAATGTTTGCTTTTGTTTTTTCAGAGGGCAAGATTGTAACTTGTCCTTAGATGTCGTTTTTCCAATGTATTTCTTTTTTTAATTAATTAATTTATTTTTAGTTTTCAACATACATTTCCACAAGATTTTGAGTTACATCTTTGCCCTACCCTCATCCCCAAATAGCAAGCCTACTGAATACTCTTTTGCCCACTCTCTTTTCTCTTATATCCTCCTCCCTCACCCCTCCCCAACTTTCTACTACGGAAAGATGGATTTCTATACCCCAGTGCCTGTATGTCTTATTTCCCAGTTGCATGTAAAAAGCAATTTTTAAACATTTGTTTCTAAAACTTTGAGTTCCAGAAAATGTATTTCTTTTAAACAATAGATTTTGGGGTTTTGTTTTCTTACCAAATCTAATAATGTTTTCTTGTTGTATTGGGTTGTTTAATCCACTCACATTTGAAATCATCAGTTAATTTTACATTTTCCTGCACCAAACTCAAATATTGTTTTATTTCAAGTCAATAATTTCCCTCCTCTTCTGCTGTTAAAAAAAAAAAAAGATACTTTGATCTTTTTTTAAGGTGTTCCTTTTTCCATTGACTCTTTACTTTATCCATGGTCTCATCTCCTTATTTGTTATCCTTTTCCCTTTGGGTTTTGCTTATTACTTCCTTTTTTCTCCTACTTTTATCTAGTTATATAATTCTTTTCCATTCCTTATTTTCCTCTCAGTTAATAAAGTAGAATTTACCTTCACTTTTGTGGTTTTGAGTGCTTAACAGGAAAAAAATCTTTTCAGTTCTTATTTTATTTCTAAAAATCTTTTAAAATCCTCATTATTGAATGTTCATCTTTTGCCTGCATTTTTAAGCTTTGCAGAATAAGTCACCATGGAATGCATCAATGGAACTCAGGCTCCATTAGCCTTTGAGAAACATCATTCTATTCTCTCCTATGTTTTACAGTGGGCACAGAAGTCTTCATTTATTTGAATTCCTTTCCTTTGTTTTTGAAAGTTTTTCTCCTGTTAGTTTGCAGAAATTGTTGCTTCTGAATTGAATTGTTAAATTTTACTATTATATGTCTTGATGTTTGCAACCTTTGTTATTTATTTATGTATTAATTTACTGGAGTTAATATGTGAATTCTTAGAATTTCATTTTCTGTGGTTAGAGGTTCTGGACAGCTCTCTTTTACTATTTATTTCATCATGGTATTAAAGTTTTTGTATTGTTATCTTCTTCTGGGATACCTGTGATCCTTAGGGTGTCTCTACGCATCCTGTCTTCAAGATTGATACATTTTGCTTGCAGAATGAGGAAATTTTCTTTTAATGTTATTGATTTTTGCTTCTTTTTTCTAAGTTGTCTTTCACTCTTGTGTATTTACATTCCCAGTCTCTCTTTGGTTTCTTTGGTGAGGCTTGCCATTAAAGATTAGTTTGTTTTTTTTTTTTATCTCTTCTCCCTATTATTTTTGTGGTATAGGACATAAACTCTGTTCTCATGATTCTCACTTCTTTTTTGAAGTATTCAAAAATGCCATATTGTGGTTCCATGTTGTCTTCAAATTCCACGGGGTCCTCTGTCTCAACAAATATTGGATCATTTTCACTTGTTCTGTAGTATTTATTCACAGAAGCCTAAACTCCTTTATTAGATCTGGGGACCATATTTCTTTCTGTTGTTCCTGTTTTATCCCATTGATTTATTTGTTTATATTCCAGGTCTTTGAGTTTTCTTCTTCATGATAATTGGGTATTTTAATCTTCCTCCTACCTTTATTATCATTACTGTTCACTTCTGATTTGCTCCTCTCTGATTATGTTTTCCTTAGGGGCAGAACCTCAAAGTGTCTCAGCCTCTTCCAATGCTGAGCAATTCACAGCTCATCAGTCCCAGCCACTATGTCTTTGGGTGATCAGAATGGTCACAGATGGATGCTGCACTCTTTCCTTCAGGCTTAGTGAAATGGTGCACAAGTCCCTTACTATAGCCCTCTCTCCCATCCCTAACACACAGTGCTGTTCAGATGACCTGTGACACTCTCTCTGTTCCTCAGTTTTCTGGTCCAACACCAATGTTTTAGAGGTTTGCTGTGTTGGTGCTACAGGTTTGTGGCCCTCAATAGGCTTCTGTCCCTGAAGGGTTGTGATCACCTATCTGTTTTTGCCAGGGTAAATTACTCCATCTTGCAATTAGAATGTGAAGGTAGGTTTTGTTATAAACCTTTTTCTTGTCCTTGACCCTGCTAGTGAATCCTTGCTGCTGGTTGTGTGGTAGGTAGGGACACTGTACAAAGTGAGTTCAGGGTCAGTAAATGTCATTTCATGGGCTTTTGCTATTATTTGTTTTAGTTTTAGTTTTTCAGCTTCTTACGGATTTTTGGTGTCCTAGACCAGGGGAACAGCTGAAGTTTCTTTCTCTTTGGCACATAATTTCTGTTTTGAAGAAGTTTCAGAGGATACAGGGATGAGATAAAATATCATCCTCCATCTTGTTGCTCACATGACCAAAAGCTCCCAATTCTATACCTTTCTTTGCCTGACCCACCCATGACTGCAACTCTCTCTCTCTTCAGCTCTGTTTCCTAGCTTCCCCACTTCAGGCAAGATTTAATTTAAATCCCACTTTCTAAAAGATGTGCATCACCTCCAGCCATTGCCTTCCTTTAGCTATTACCCCCATTTTATCTTGTGCGTACATAGATGCTTTCTTACTTTATCTCCCATTAGAATGTGAGCTCCTTGAGGGCAGGAACTGCTTATGCCATTCTTTGTATTCTCAGGGCTTAATACAATCAATGCCTGCTACCAGTAGGTACTTAATAAATGTTTATTAACTGATTGACTTCCTCTATGATGCCACACAGCTTTGATATAATTGGATATGGGCATGTGATCATTGTAGTGAACTCCTGGTATAGGAGCTCATTCCATTTATGCAAGTAAGCAACCCACCTAAATTTTAGGGAATTGTCTAGGTTAGTGTGAAATTAAATGACTTGCCCATTATCACACACAGCTTGAACCTAGATCTTCCTGACTTAAAGCTTAGTTCTCTATCTACTACACCAAGTTTTCTCTAAGGAAGAGGTTAAAAAAATGGGCAGCAATATTTACTAAGTTATGTAACCAGAAGCTCAGGACTAGCAAAGCTACATTCACAGAAGCTTTAAGGACAGGGAAATGAGTTCCACCATCCTTACAGGAAAGTGCTTGCTGGGACAAAACTTGCACAAAATGTATTCCACAGATGTATAGAAAAATGAGCCCAGCACCACTGCTGAGTTTGGGAATCTGAAAGTCCAATAAAGCCCTTGGACCAGGCCTGGGATTACATTACCAAGCTTTACAGGCTCAATGAAAACCATCCAGCTTTCCCTTCTTGTTCCTTTTGGTCTATTTTGCTTTGGCAAATCCTTGCCCTCTGACATTTTCTACTTCCTTTAGAAGGAGGTTATTTACCATTCTATCTGTGACTCATTTGTTCTGAGCAACCATTTCTCCTCTGAGCCCATTCAGACCTTCTGATGATGAGCCAATTGAATTGGCCCATCTTCCCAGTGTCTTCCAATCCTTTTTCGTATGGACAGTACATTATCCTTTGCAGTCTTCAATACAATGATGTAAAAGCCATGGAAATCAACAGTTTCCTCATATAAGAAAGACACTGTGACTAAAAAATAATTTCATAAACTCCAACAATCTAAAGTGGCATTTTGGGATTGAACCTAGACCTTGGTGTTGACATTAATTCCCTCCAGCTTTTAAAGCTCATTTTTGACTTTCACAGCTCCTTGTGTCAGCTGTGTGCTGATGACATTCCAGCAAAGCAATTCTGGGAAAGGCCAGGATATCTCTCGTGAGTGTGTTATAGTTATTAAGTCAGGATGGCTAGAATGGAAACAAAGAACAAAAAGAAAAAAAAAACAACAACTTTATAGAGGAATCTGTTTTGCAGCAGCTTGGTTTCAATTCATCTCCCTTAGGTTTTTACACTGTCTTCTTAGATAGAAATTTATCTAGAGTCTATAGGGACCTAATTTCAAAGTAAAGGGTCATCTTTTTGTTATGATCAGTGCTGAGACAAGAGCACATTTCTGAGATGGGGCTGATGGGGATTAGAGACAAGGTTTTCTAGGAAGTTGGAAAGGATGGGCATGGATATATAGTAGAGGCAACTGGGTTCAGTGGGAAAGATACTTGGTTTGGAGTCAGAGGCCACGTGTTCAAATCCCATTTCTTTTATTTCTATCTGGACACCCTTGAGTTATTCACTGAATTTTGTGGAGCCAGTTTTCTCACTTATGAAATGAAGAGATTGGACTGGATTATCTCCAGCTTAAAATTTATTAATATGGACATACACTTCTCTAAATCAATCAAACAAAAAGTATTTAGTAAACTACGAGGCAGAGACTATACTAAGTGCCAGGAGAAGGGAGATTAAAAAAAAAGGCAAAAATATGATCCCTACTCTTAAGGAGCATATATTTTAATGGAAACATTTATACATATATATTATATACAATCTAGAAACACACAAATATATAATGTGTACTTATATAATGTAAAGTAATATTCTAACATATATGAAAATTATATCATACAGTATAATATGATGTCATATATAATATAATGCTATATAATATGATATATTGGATATTACATTTTATTCATATCGTATTATATCATGGTATCATGATATCATGATATAATTGCATATTATCATATACTATATGATAGATGATATATCAAAATATATCATCTATCATATCTTATAATATATTTTCATATGCATATATGACCCAGACTTTTGAAGTCATCAATGTAGGGAATTGGGAATGTGGAAACACTCTCCACCAGTACAGAATAATTTTCCATGGTAGAATGAAAACAGGGCTGGCTCTGGATTCCAAAATCTAGATCCAAATCTCACCTCTGGTGCTCACTACTTGTGTGACCTTGGGTAAGTCATGAAGCCTCCCTGACATTCAGTTCTTCAGATGACCCCTAACATCCCTTCTAGCTCCAGAACTATTCAAATGTAACATATTTTACATATTCCTTCTATTGGTACAAATTATCATCAATGTACACCTTCTCATATCTCTTTTCAATGTCCTCCCATAAGTTTGTTGCTTAGGGTCCACAGTAAGAACTTCGGGATGTTTTTTGCTTCCCCTCAATACCCCAATGATACTAATGAAGCCCATGGACTGACCTTTGGGTACACTTTGCTTTTGCCATATGACTAGCCTATTTTTCCATATAAACATTTCTTTAATGACATCTTTATGTTCTCCATGATGTTGCAGTTGGTTTGACAATTGATGGTGCTTTCCATTAGAATGGATAGACAGATATAAATGGCTAAATGGATATATGTGTGTGTATATCTATTGCTACATTGATATATCTCTATCAAACCTTATATCTCTCTAGCAATAGTTATCCTTAGTTCTCTCTCTACAGATACACATCATGCATATATAAAACACAAATGTATAATACATATGTGTGTGTTTTGTCTCTAAACACAAAGGACCCGAATCTCTCTCTCTCTCTCTCTCTCTCTCTCTCTCTCTCTCTCTCTCTCTCTCTCCCTCCCTCTCTCCTTTTCTATCTATCTATCTACCTTTTGGACAGACATTATCTTAAGAGTTGACTCACAAATGATCAGGAAAATGAGAGTGGGTTAGAGGGCTAGATTCACTTTGGAAAATTACAAAATTATTTTAATAACTTCTGACTTTTCCCTAAAACTAAGGGCATTTTTTGAATACCTGTGTTGTTCTCATAATATATAGCACCAGATTTGAATTTGTATCATCTCCAAAGAATTAAAAGTTAATATTGTCCAGAATGTAGTTTTTGATATGCAGAGATGATCCTATTAGCACTGTCACACAAATAACCCTGTGTGATATAAATTTACATTGCCTCTCTTTTGTTTGGTTTAAAGTATAAGCACTCTATAATAAGTTGCCCATATAATGTTCATAAATTCAGGGAAATTCAATTTAGTAGGACATCAGAGTCAATCTAGTCCAACCAATAGAATAAGAATCCATTTATGACATCTCCCAAAAGGGATCTTATAACCTTTTCTTGAATGCATTCTAGGTATGGTGAAATTGTTTTTCTGTTAATTCCATTGTTGTATATCTCAGAATTAGACATCTCTTCTTTATATTGTAATTAAGGGACAATTAAACAATGAAGTCGTGTGGCCAGCAAGATGGTGGAATGGAAACTGAATAAATACCATGATAGTCAAACTTCAAAAATAGGAGGAATTTTATATAGTAGAAATAACATAATTACTGTAGTTTTCATAAAATAAAAAAAAGAAAGAACTCTTGAGACAAAGTACAGACATTATGGATTAACTCTTGAAAATTTCTATTCTTAGAGTGCTCATTCAGCACTCCTTTCCCACATGACTTCATGGGCCTGCCGCAGTCAGTAAAAAGTTAACTCATAGGCCTGTAACTGTGAGTCTAGCCATAGGAAAGGAATTCCCTGCTTCTAATGACTATAGATAAATCCAACACCAACCCTGAAAGAAACAATGGATGTTCATGGTGTTCAGACCTATGAAGGAAAGGAGGAGAAGAGAGTGAGGAAAAAGATACTAGTGGGTGACAGAGTACCTTGGAGTCCTAGGAGAAAAACAGACTGGAAAATCAATTGAGACTATTGTCCCCTCTAAGAAATCTTCAAAGCAAGAATCCAGACCAGCAAACCACCCAATGGAAAGGCTGAAGCCACAAACAACATAATTTGAATGGTCTTTATCCTAAGAGAAAGGAGAAAATAAAGTATGAAGACAATGACACAAATTTTAGGGACAAGTCTCAAAACAAAAGGAAAAGTGAATCAAATCTCAAAAACAAAACAAAACAAAACAAAACCCAAATCACCTTAGAACAAATTCTATAATATATAAAAAAAAAACAATGGACCAATACAATAAAGCTAAAAACTCTACATACTCCATAGTTTTTATAGACCAAAAGCAAGAAATTACAGGACAGCTCAAAAGCAAAATATTATTCATGAGGAATGAAATACAAATGTAGTAAAATTCAGAAATTAAAGATCATTAATTGATAACAAATTAATTATTCTGGAAATTAGAATATTTTGTAAAAATTGTAGTTTAAGACTGAATTAAAATCACAATTATAAAAGTACTAATCATGGTTATGTGATGAAGAATTTCTACAAAGAAATAGAAACCATTCCAGAAAGAATATCAGTTTTAGAATACCCCAAAAACAAAATGAAGAAAAATTTGCCTAAAAAGAATACTAGAACACATAAACTCCATACAATTTAAAGTAATTGAGCTTGCAGTCAGTATGCATAAAGCTAAGTTAAAGGTCCTAGATTTCCCAGAATAACAACACAAATTAAAAGAAAAGAAAAACTATGATGGTGAAAGGAAAATACACAAAACTCATAAATATGGACAACAAAACATAAATTGAGAAGATCCACAGATACCTAGAGAGACAAGGCAAAAATGAAATCTTTCAAAGTGAGTCACAGTGTTTAAATTTAATTGTTTTGATGACAAATTATTATATTTAACAATTGATGACAAATTGTTGTTTGATGGGGAAAATAAACTTTGTAAATAGCCATGAGGAAAAAAAAACCTTCAAATAGGAAGGAAATTCTATTAAAATAAGATTATTTCACAATTGTGAAAAATCAGAGGACAGAATGGAATAAAATATTCCAAAAAGTAAAGGGCCTCAAGGTGCAGCCCTCACATGCAAAATTTTTTGCGCTAATTAAATTATCAATGAAAAGAAATTGAATGTTCAAAATAGAGGTGTGTGAAATATTTTTGCAAACCAGTTTCAGAGGTGAAGAGATGATTTGACTTGCAAACTCAAATAACAGAAGCACAAGGTGGGTATATAAGTAAAATTATATTTAAAATATGAAATAACGATTATATGTTTATATATATTTTTTTAAAGAAAGATTTAGCTATAGAAGAAAAAAAATAAGTAAAACCAAATGAACAGTGTTAAAGGGGTTAAAGATTTCAGGGGAATTTAAAGATTCAGGAGAAACCCCAGGTCTAAGAGGTGAAGTGATGCACCACAGACCAAATCCTCTAACCCCCTATTGTTCTTTTGTGGTAGGGAACAGAGAGAGGGAAGTTGTGAATGTGAAGGGGAGGTGGGAGATAAAAGAGAAAAGGGATGTACCCCTACCAAGTGCATAATTGAATAGTGAAAGGATGGTGATTACTATAGACTGTTAAGAGAATTGAATGGAGGAAGCAGAGGGGAGGGCATGGGATCTGGGGACTGGAACAGGGCAGTGTACTGCAAAAAGGGAGAAGGAATGATGCAAGAGTATGTCCATGGTGGAAGTTTATGCCTTTGTTGGCTTCTGGGGACCTTGTGGTGGAAGTTTGTACAATGTAAAGACACCTTCCCTGAGACAACATTTTGTCTTCAAAGGTAATAAATATTCTAACCCCAAGAAGGGATAAACTCAAGAACTGAAATTTTGCCCAGAGTATTGGCATGGGTACATAGAACCAGAATGAAATGGGACCTTTTGGGACTACCACTATTTATAGTATAAGTGGAGTGAGATGTTGGTGGTGGAAATTAATAGGTCTTATGATCTGGGAATAAGGGTAATACCTGACATGCTTCTTCTCAATCCTACACTTCCACATCTTGCACCACCTGGAATAGTCTTCTCTCCCCAAGGCTTCTGCTCTCTTTCTCCCTTAAGATAGCAAAGAGAGTGTCAAGACTTTCAGAAGCAGTCTCAAAGTATTCTCTTGGTCAGGGCTTCTGAGAATTTTTTCTTCACCAGCAGATATTCATCTCCAACAGCCACTCCAACCCTTGGGCATCTGCCAATGGGCAATAAGCATGACCATTAAGATAGATCAACTGAGACTTGTGCAAAGTAAAGGAGTATCGGGACCAGCTAAAACCCATTAATACTAAATTACAATCTATTATTTTCTTCCTCAAATCATACCCCCTGCCCCCAACAATCTCTGCTTTCCACAAAAGGTGGTATATGGTGGAGTACAGAATTATGCCTTCCTACCAAGGTCCCTGATCCTGGGACAACACCTGTCAGCTCAGTGTGGGAATGTGACTTTTAATTGTGAATACAAATATTCCCCTTGCTTGCTACTGCTCTCTGTATCTCTGAAAAGGGAACTGGCTTCTCAGAATTTGGGAGGTGGGGAAACAGCTGTGATTAAAGGCATCCTTCTTCCACAAATCTCCTGGCCTGCTTTCTGGGCTCTAGTTTTTGTTATCTGGAAGAATCTGAGGAGAAAACACAAAGGGACAGAAGGCTGTGCTGGAGGTATCTCCCCTGCAGGCATGTTTTTCTTTCAAGGAGCCAGACTTTAGGTCAAAAGAAAGCAGCAGATCTGGAAAGAATGGGACTTTGGGAAGGCCCTCCAGTTACACCCACACTCCCAGCTGCTGGCCAGATTTATCCTGTATTACAAAAGGAAATATAAATAAAGATTAGTCCCCAAAGCATTATTACAACTGGGAGCATTATTCATATTGTTGTCCAAGTCAAGAAAGTCTCTAACTTTATAGAGAAGAGGAGTGAATTAACCATTAAAGAGCCAATGCAGGTGGTTCTTTTGCCTTCTTTGGAAACATTCTGAAGTTTCCTTTTTCATGTTTGTACAATGAATGTCTTAGTAACAAATATGAATCATATGGGCATTTGTAGGTATTAGTTGGCCTATCCTGAAACATTAATTTTCAATCTTTCTTATATTTGTGTCTGAGTTTTTTTTTTTAATTATGAACTTGACAAATACAAAACATATGAACATTTTAACTATCCAGTGGAAAAAAGATATTGCATGTGAAACTATGTGATCTTTAATTACATTGTAAATTTAACACAATTTTAAAAACAAAAACAAATCAAAACACAAAAAAACCTGCCCTGTCTTTTTTTCTCTTTTCCATATTTTAAATGATTCCTTCACAGTATTTTCTCCTTTTTGCATCATCATCAGTCTTCCCTCTGCCTTCCTAAGATCCTCTTCCCTAGTGGCACTACCTTGTAACAAATTAATAAAGTCAAGCAAAACAAATTGTCATATTGATATATCTGAAATATCTGAAAATAATCATCTCCTTCTGTAATTTGTGACTATGGCCAAACAGAGGGGAAGAATGTTTCATTAACAGCCCTCAGAATTCGCATTTTATCATTACATTAATCAGAATACAGTTTTTCAAAGCTGTTTTCCTTTCCATTATTGTAGTCTTTGTAACAGGAAGACCCCTAGCTGTGCCCTCTCCTTTTACCTTCACTTTGACTTCCCAGCTCTGGGGAGAGCAGACTGCATCAGGAACATGCCTTGGAAGGGATAGAAATCACCAATTCTAGTTCTCATGAAAAATTGTTGAAATCATAAGAATAATTGCAATTTAAATTCTTTAGTTTGAAACCTTGAAAACTTACATACTATATTATATCCTTGATATATTTTGGCTTTTATGTAGATTTTGATAGATTAATGGCTTTAGGTCTAGGTACTCCTTACAGTGATGCAAATTTTATTTTCTTCACACCTTGTCCTATGTGATTCTTGGTGATTTATATATATATATATATATATATATATATATATATATATATATATCCTCACTTTAATCTTGACTGTTGAAGAGACATAGTCTTATGAGTAACTTGATGTTAAGAGTTCTGTGCTACATTTGGGTCAGGACTGGCAGTAATAGGGTGAGCTCCTCAGGGACCACCAGGCTACCTATGCAGAGATGAACCAAGTCAAGTCCAAATAGAATAGGTCAAAACTCCTATCAATAGTGGGATTGGGAAGTGAGTATTCACAACTTTGGTGAGATAACTAGGTTCAATCTAAGTAGATAGATTAGATAGATAGATAGGATAGATGGGAGAGAGAGAGAGAGAGAGAGAGAGAGAGAGAGAGAGAGAGAGAGAGAGAGAGAATGGGATAGATAGATAGAAAGACAAATAGACAGATAGATAGACAGACAGAAATAATCAGGCTACTAAGCAGGTAGTGGCTATTGCTGTTTGTCCTCCTTTGGTTTCAAAGAGGACCAGTGATATCACACTGTGATGTCTTGACTTGCTTGTGAATTGGATTTAAATGAGGCAGAGCTGTGAAAAATCCTCAAACTCACTCTTTTTTCCAGAGTCATCAAAGTCCAGCAGCAAGACAAAAGTTAAGACCACTGGGGAAGGCCCAGGATATAGAGGATGACCTTGGCATCTTCAATGTCTGACTACACTCCACAATGCCTTGAAGCCGTACCTGAAGAGGAAGCCAGCTGCCAGGTTGCATCTCCATTGGGTTAACTTCCCTGGAGTTTAGTTTAAGGGGATGAGCTGCAAATAGGACTAGTTGTCTGGGGAACACTGCTTTTTCCCAAGCCTTTTGGATTCAGGGTTGCAGACTGTATTTACCTGAGTCTGAGAGGGAAGAAGTGATTGCAATGTTGCTGATGATTTGGCTCACCTGTTTCTCCTTCAAGATTCCTTGCTGCTTCAGTTACATTGACTTGCCTACTCTTTGGTGGCAATTGGCTGGCAGTTGCTATTGGTATTTGTGTTGGTAAGGATGGAGATCCCCTTTTCTCACAGCTAGGTGGTGCAGTGGATAAGAGTACTGGACCTAGAGACAGGAAGTCTCATCTTCCTGATTTCAAATCTGTCCTTAGACATTTACTAGCTATGTGATCCTAGGTAAGTCACTTAACCTTGTTTGCCTTAGTCTCCTCATCTATAAAATGATCTGGAAAAGGAAATGGCAAGCCACTGCAGTATGTTTGACAAGAAAACCCCCAATGGGGTGATGAAGTGTTGAACATGATTGAACAACAACAAAGTCTCTGGGATTACCCTCCATTTATTCTCTATATACCCTACATGTATGTAGTTCTTTACATATTGTATGCCCTTTTCAAATGTAAATTTCTTGAGGACAAGGGCCATTATTTTGTTGTTGTTGTTGTTTCTTCTGGGCTTAGTACAGTACCTGGGATGTTGTGGCTGTTGTTGCTTTTGTTTTTGTTTTTGTTTAGTCATGTTGTATTTTTCATAACCTCATGGACCATATTGTCCATGGAATTTTCTTAGTAAAGATCCTAAAGTGGTTTGCCATTTCTTTCTTTAGTGGAGAGATTAAGCAATTTGCCCAAGGTCACATAGCTACCAAGTGTCTGAGGCCAGATTTAAGCTCAAGTCTGTCTCCCTCTAGGCCCAGCCCTCTATCTAACTCAATCACATAGCTGACACCAGGAATATAGTAATCACTAAATGAATACATGATAACTTACCCACTGATTTAATTGATAGAGATGAGATGTTTAGGCCAATAGTTAGCACTCCTGTGTTGTCAGATGTCAGATCATGGTGTCATAGCTACTCCAAAGATAAGATAGCCCAGTTGCAACTGATGATGGGAAGACAGAAGGGGTATTTCCTAAATGCTAGCACCCAAAACAAAACAAATCAAAACCATTCAAATTGCCTATTTAATCTGTGATCTAGAATCTTTAGTAAGGATCTGCTTTCCAAAGGCAGTCTGTCAACCCATGATAATGGGAACATTGTGGCAAACTCAAGGGAATCAATGGTAGAGTTATGGAGAACAATATTCTTCTAGCTCATGAAAAGCCCTCCCTTGACTTCTTTTGCTATTGTGAGGGAAGAAACACTAACCGTCTAACCCTAAATTTCTTACCTAAAGAAAGGAACTATGACTTCCTAGAGTGAATTCTGGACTTGAAGTTAGGAAGACCTAGTTAGAATTGCTGTTTGTCCTGATTCTCAAAGTGAACCATGCCATCAAGGAGGTTATGCCATGGGATGCAAGTGAATTAAGTTTAAGTGAGGGAGGGCTGTGCACAGTGGATCCAACATGGATCCTGGTGCGGATCCAAGGGATCCAATGTGGATCCTTTGCACTGGTGTGCAAAGATGCCAGTCTTACTTTCTCCTCTGGAGCAACATGGATCCAGTGCCAAGATATAGATGAGGATGACTGGGGAAAGCCTTGGATGAAGAGGAAGACACTGGTGTTTTAGGTCTCATTTTGACTGAGGCAACATTCATTCAGTGACTAAGGCTAGGTAAGAGATGAGGCAGAGAATAACCTCTTTATGTTAAAAAAAAAAATCAATCTGAGAGGGGAAGACCCTCAGGGTTTCTTACCAAAACAGAATACATTACTATTTACATTTACACTGAGCCAATTAGGGCCCAAAAATACAGAGGGAAAAGGAAGGAAGGAAGGAAGGAAGGAAGGAAGGAAGGAAGGAAGGAAGGAAGGAAGGAAGGAAGGAAAGGAGGGAAGGAAGAAAAAAAAATAAAAAGAAAAGAAGGAAAGGAGAGAAAAGAAGAAAGAGAGAGAGAGAGAGAGAGAGAGAGAGAGAGAGAGAGAGAGAGAGAGACAGAGAGAGAGAGAGAGAGACAGAGACAGAGAGAGAGAGAGAGACAGAGAGGGAGAAAGAGAGAGCTGTGTTGTCCAAATGGCCAGTTCCAGTTGGGTCCACTGGGGCAGCTCTTAGTTCTACTCATAAAAGTTGTTGTTTGTCCTTCATTCTTGAAAAAGATCACACAGATACCAGAAATGGATGAATAGCCCTGTGTAAATAATTTCTTTTTTAGAATCTCTGTTCCTTTATCTATAAAATAGCATTTCACAGGATTGTTCTGAAGGTCAAATGAAATTTGGGTTTAAGTGAAGGAGGGCTGTGCACAGTGGATATAATATTGTATTTCAAAAATCTACAAATATTGTTTAACAGTTCCTTTTCTTATTATACAAGTCCCAAAAGTCTTAGTGTCTTCATCCTGTAATATTACATATTATATATAATTAATAACATTCTCAAAAGGCCTTCCTGAACTTTTGTCTTTGAACATGAAATTACTAAATTAGGAGCTTTTAAAAAACTGTCTCCCTCTATCCCCATTATTGACCTTTCAAGTTCTTTCATTCAAATACTGGTGGAATCTGCTCTGACAGTGACTGTGACACTAGGCTCTCTGTCTTTTCTAACATATTGTTGCAGGTCAAGCTTCACTTCTCTTTTTGAAATCCTGGATTTTTAGCCATCCATCTCCTTGGTCTCCTAGCAGCAACTAGTTACCGCTAACCACAGCCTCCCCTTTTAACTCCCCTCTCCAACCACTCTCATTTGGCATGTGAGGACAAGGTTGTTAGATCACTTTATGGTCCCTGTAAAAAACAAGCAAATAACAACAAGAACACTCTTAAAAGCTGCCCAGGAGCAGGTAAGGACAAGGAACCAGCCAGTTCTAGATTCTACCATTCTTTATTTAATATAGAATTTGTTCCCACACAGCCATGTGTATCCCAAACTTTACCTTTTTTTGGGAGAAGAGAAATATAGAAAGATGCAACATAACATATAAAGCACTTACTGTGTGGAAGAAATATCCACAATAATACACTCTTCAAACATGTATATGGAGTCCCAAAAGGTGCAATGTTAACCTGTTGTAACTTAAGCTGCACTTTTGGGACACTCTCTTAATATTAGTGACAGCTCTCTGCCCCCAGATTCCCCACAAACTATGTAAAAAAGGACTCTGAACAACTTCTGGAGCCCCAGCACCCACAGAATGACATAGAGAAGCTAACCTCCCACTGAGGACAGCCCAGCAGCCCTGCAGGAAGGACCAGCGCATCGGTCTGGGAGCCGGCAACGCGCAGAGTGCAGAGCGCAGGACCCCAGCCGAGCCGAGCCCAGGTCCGCGTGAGCCGAGGTTTTAGCCCCAGGGCGGCAGGGCCAGCAGCCAGCTGGAGGAACCCCAGAACACCAGGAGCTGTGGCAACTCCAGAATTACCAACATAGACATGCCTAGGAAAAAGTAAGAGGTTAGTGTCCTATGGACTTCGGGACCTGTATTTGGGGAATGCTTCAGCTCCCTCCCCTGGGAGCTAGAAGCCCCTGAGGAGACACGCCATTTTGTAGTTTTCATAGGCATTTCCGGCTCCCAGGCTACAAATCGTGGGGAGATCCAGCGATCAGTCTTGGGGGGTAATCGCTCTTGCTTTAATCTCCCTGGATCTGGATTGTGATCTAGGGTGGAAGTCGTGGGTGGGTTTACAGCTTACCAGAAACGGAAGTTGCCCCCCACACGTTTGGGACGAAAATTCCTCTAGCTGGCCTTAAAGCCATAGTGTGGCAACAAGCCCAAAAGTCAAGCAATTAAGTGGCAACATGCCAAGGCAAAGGAAACAGAAAAATGCAACCCTAGACTCCTATTTTGGGGGCATAGAGCGGGAAAAGGACTGTGAGGTCAGAAGTCCTGCTCCAAAAGCCCCAGGGGAAAACATGAGCGGGTTGCAGGCCATAGAGGACCTTAAGAAGGACTTTAAAAATCAAATAAGAGAAGTGGAGGAAAAATTGGAAAGAGAAATGAGAAGGATGCAGGAAAAGTATGAAATGAGGGTCAACAGCCTGACTGAGGAAAACAACACCTTAAAAAATAGACTAACTCAAATGGCAAAGGAGGCCCAAAAGGGCAATGAGGAGAAGAATGCCTTAAAAAGTCGAATTTGCCAGATGGAAAAAGAATCTCAAAAGTTCACTGAGGAGATTCATTCCTTCAGAGTTAGACTGGAGCAAATGGAAGCTAGTGACTTTATGAGAAATCAAGATGCTGTTAAGCAGATCCAAACAAACGAAAGATTAGAAGGCAATGTGAAATATCTCATGGGAAAAACCACTGACCTGGAGAATAGATCCAGGAGAGACAATTTAAAAATTATAGGACTACCTTAATATTAGTGACAGTGTTTTAAGATCTTCAAAAATATTAATAGCTTAAAACTACACTAAGATTTAAAACACCATATATATGTATAGATAAATACATATACGTGTGTGTACTGATATATACATACATAGATATGTATACATGCATGTGGATCTGCATATTCATTTAATGTTTGCTTAGGGCTAACCACCTATTATTTTGTCTGACTTCACAACAATCCTGGTACTAAATAGGTACCAAATAATACTAGACAGGTACTAAAGTAATTATTACCCCCATTTTACAGATGAGGGCTTGGACCTACAGTATCAGATAAGTCAGTGAAGTGGAACCCATCAAGAAGAAGAGAATGATGGACCATGTTACATGCTGAAGAGACATCAAAGAGGTTGAGGATTGGTTAAAAAAAGAATAAGTGAATTAACGACTCTGGAAAGGGCACTTTTTGTGACAAGGTGAGGTGTGGTGAGGAATGAATATACTATCCAAAGCCTAGAGTCATTGAGGGTAGGCAACTCTTTCTAAGAGAAAAGAGATTTTTCTATAGATCTGTCAGGTCTGAGCTGACTCAAGGAATTTCATTTGCATTCTTCCTAACTACCATTAGACAGTATGTTTAGATTTGGAAAATATTTTATATGCATCATCGCATTTGACCCTCACAACAATCCTAGGAGGTAGGTATCATCTTTCAGAACTGGAAACAGAAGTTTAGAAAAAAAAATTATGATTTGCCCGGGGTTATACATCTAATATATTTCTTTTTTTATTTTTAAACAAATGCTTTGTTAACTTCTGTTTTACATCATTCATTTCCACCAGATTTTGAGTTACAATTATTTTCCCCCCCCTTATTCCCCTATGCAACCTCCCAGAATAGCAGTCCCACAAGATATCGCTTCCTCCAATCTGCTCTCCCCCATACTTTCTCCCAGACCCCCATTGACTTTTCCATTAGAGGAAGGTGAATCTTTGTGTCCCAATGCCTGCACATCTTATCTCCCAATTACAAGCAAAAGAGTATTAATTATAGTATTTATATATATTTGAAACATTGAATGTTAAGACCTCGAATTTCAGATCCATTTCCTTCCTCCCTTGTCAACCATTGCCTCCTGGGAAATAAGTAATTCAGTATATGTTGTACATGTCTAGCTATGCAAAACATTACCATAGTAGATATATTGTACAAGGCTGCTTATAATTCCCTGCCACTCATCCCACCCCCCACCTGGTCCATTCCCTACATAATCCTGTCCCTCTTCTATAGTGTGTACTTCCAACCTCCCCTCACCCCAAGGATGCCCTCCCATCCATCATCCCTCCTCTCATCCCCCTTCCCCCTATCCTGCTGCAGGTTGAGATATCCCATTTAGTATGTATGTCATTTTCTCCCTGAATCAACTTCAATGTGAATGTGGTTTTGCCTTTTTAGCCTTCCTTATTCTCCCCCTCCTTTGCAACCACTTCCCCTTGCTTCTTCTACATGGGATAGTTTACCCTATCCTGTCTCTCCCCATCTCCTCTTGCCACTATCCTCTCTCACCTCATAATTTCATCCCTTGAGTATTCTCCCTTCCCAACAAATTCAACCTATGCCCTCTATCCATATAACTGTAACCATATACACACACATTCACATATGGGGCTAAAACCTCGGCTCACGCGGACCTGGGCTCAGCTCTGCTGGGCTCCTGCGCTCTGTGCTCTGCTCGTTGCCGGCTCCCAGACCGCTGAGCTGGTCCTTCCTGCAGGGCTGCTGGGCTGTCCTCAGCAGGAGGTTAGTTTCTCTGTGTCATTCTGTGGGTTCTGGGGCTCCAGACGTTGTTCACAGTCCTTTTTTCCATAGTTTCTGGGGAATCTGGGGGCAGAGAGGCTTGGAAGAGCTGTTTCTACTCCACCATCTTGGCTCCGCCCCCCGTCCAATAATTTTTAAATTTTCTCTCCTGGATCTATTTTCCAGGTCATTGGTTTTTCCCATGAGATATTTCACATTGCCTTCTAATCTTTCATTTGTTTGGATCTGCTTAAGAGCATCTTGATTTCTCATAAAGTCATTAGCTTCCATTTGCTCCAGTCTAACTCTGAAGGAATAAATCTCCTCAGTGAACTTTTGGGATTCTTTTTCCATCTGGCAAATTCGACTTTTTAAGGCATTCTTCTCCTCATTGCCCTTTTGGGCCTCCTTTGCCATTTGAGTTAGTCTATTTTTTAAGGTGTTGTTTTCCTCAGTCAGGCTGTTGACCCTCATTTCATACTTTTCCTGCATCCTTCTCATTTCTCTTTCCAATTTTTCCTCCTCTTCTCTTATTTGATTTTTAATGTCCTTCTTAAGGTCCTCTATGGCCTGCAACCCACTCATGTTTTCCCCTGGGGCTTTTGGAGCAGGACTTCTGACCTCACAGTCCTTTTCCTGCTCTATGCCCCCAAAATAGGAGTCTAGGGTTTCATTTTTCTGTTTCCTTTGCCTTGTCTTGTTGCCACTTAATTGCTTGAGTTTTGGGTTTGTTGCCACATGATGGCTTTAAGGCCAGTTAGAGGAATTTTCTTCCTGAATGTGTGGGGAGCAACTTCCATTTCTGTCAAGCTGTCAACCCACCCACGACTTCCACCCTAGATCACAAACCAGATCTAGGAAGGTAAAAGCAAGAGAGATTATCCACCAAGACTGATCGCTGGATTTCCCTACAGTTCGGCAGGCCAGGAGCTGGAGCTGCCTCTGAAAACTACAAAATGGTGTGTCTCCTCAGAGGCTTCTAGCCCCCAGGGGAGGGAGCCAGTGCATTCCACAAATAGTGGTCCCAAAGTCCATAGGACACTAACCTCTTACTTTGTCCTAGGCATGTCTATGTTGATAATTCTGGAGTCACCACAGCTCCTGGTGTTCTGGGGTCCCTCCAGCCGGCTGCTGGCCCTGCCACCCTGGGCTAAAACCTCGGCTCACGCGGACCTGGGCTCGGCTGGGCTCCCCGCACTGTGCGCTGCCAGGTCCCAGACCACTGTGCTGGTACTTCCTGCAGAGCTGCTGGGCTGTCCTCAGTGGGAGGTTAGCTTCTCTGTGTCGTTCTGTGGGTGCTGCGGCTCCAGAAGTTGTTCAGAGTCCCCTTTTACATCGTTTGGGGGGAATCTGGGGGCAGAGTGTCTTGGACGAGCTGTTTCTACTCCGCCATCTTCTAATATATTTCTTAAGTAGTATTCTAATCTGCTCTTCTTATCTACCAGTCCAGAACTCAGTCTAAGAAGTCACAATTTTTCTCTTCAGGAGAAGAAGTAAATGAAGAGAGATGGATCAGAAGGTATGGATTCCCCTTATCCCTGACTCTCAATAGCAAAAGACCAAAAGTGTCCAAGAAAGATCATACTGGTAGTGATCTTTTGTGAGAGAATCTTAGCTTTACTATTTATGTGATAAAGCAATAATCAGGAATTTTGCCCTTGTCACTTCCACTGGAACCTACACACTTTTGACAAAGTATAATACAGGATCCAAAGACACAACGTAGCCACAGGAATTAAAGTTCCTTTGTTTAAAAGGGGAGAAAGAAGATTGGCAAATGTTGTCAGTGTAAATGATAAACATGCTTAAAATTTATCAAAACAAAACTTCTGGAAAAAGTAGACAGAGTAATGGGCTACATTTATTGAATGTAATTGATACTGATGGATCTTATGAAACAGCTTCAGCTGTTTCAAACAGCAAATTATTAACATGATCAATAATTGTGGTATGATTTCATTGTGGGTTGATCATATATTTCTCCTCCTAATGACACTAGGCTTACCTATCTGATCTGGATCAGACAAAACTAGATTGACTTTGTTTCTACACTTTTAGTTAGTTGTCTTTTAGTTGTGATAGATTTCTCACCACATATTTGCACTGTTTTGTTATTTTTTTAATTTGTAGTTTTTAAGAATGAATATTATTCCAACAAAATGTGCATAAGTTGTAGCTATTAATGAATACCCTTCAATGACTTTTAGTAATATTGTAATAGCTATGAGTGTTCAAAAGCAAGAGTTTTAAACATCATACAAGTCAGTAATGAAAAAGAATTAGTCTTACAGTAGAGAAAATAAAAATTCCATGTATAATGAAACATAATATTAACAACAGACCAACTATTATTAAAAAACATAATCAATCTTCAGAAAATAAGCAAAGACCTTCAGAAACAGCTGGTAACTAGACAAGTTATCACTGATTCGTATACAGTATTGCATATGTTTTTTGCTATTGGTGTATTGAGATCAGGTTTTTTAGTCATTCTTATAAAAATTGTCATCATAGTCAAGACAATATAAAATGGGAATAATGACTGTTGGGAAAAGGTAAATTTTATTGATAAAATGAACTTTTTAAAATTTAAGACAATAAAAAATTATTGCCAGAAGTCCAGTGGAGTTTATTCAAGTATATTCTAAGATATAGATAAAAAAAAAAATCCAATGAATTGTGGCAAGTAAAGGATATATTTAATATGTCTCCTTTTCACAATTTATATGATTTTATGCCTCAGTACAAGTTAGTTTTTTTTTTATACAGGCACCATGTAAGCATCCCCTAAGCAAGCTTCTCCTGTGGGCTCTGTTCCACCCTTCAGCAAACTCCTCCGACCACAGGTGCCATATTACCACATTCATTCTATTAGGAGGCAGAGTATATTTTCAAATCAGGGAAAGTCTTCAAATTCACTTAAGCTTATTAAGGAGCAGGGAAGATTTTCAAATTCCCTTACCATTACAACTCTCTCAACATTATCTTCAATATTATCATCCATACTGGCTTCTTCTCTGTTGCCTACAAACATGCCTATGTCTCCTCCATCCTTAAAAGTAAAATAAAGGCCACACTTTATTCATTCAGCCTTATTAGTCATTGCCAATATCTTTCAACTTTTGTGCCTGAACTCCTTGTCAGCCATCCACAATAGGTGCCTCCACTTCCTTTCCACTAACTCTCTTCTTTACATTCTGACTTCCAACCTCATCATTCAACTGAAAATACTCTCTCAAAATTACCATAATTATCTCTTAAATGCCAATTGTAATGATTTGTTTTTTTCTCCTGAATTCCATCCTTCTTTGTCCCTCTGTAGCCTCTGAGAGGGCTGATTACCCTTTTCTTTTTTATACTTTCTAGGTTTTCATGACATGGCTCTCTCCTGGTTCTTCTGCTACCCATCTGGCTTTTTCTTCCTTAGTCTCCTTTGTGAATCTTCAAGTCATGCCTCTTAACTTTGGCTATCCCTCAGGTCTCTGTCCTTGGTCCTCCTTTTTTTCTGCTATACTGTCTCATTTGGTAAGATCATTAGCTCTCATGGTTTCACCTATCTTTATGCTAATGTTCCTCAGATTTATTTATTCAGCTCCTTCCTAACTCTGGATATACATCTTCAACTACCTATTAGACATCTTGAACTGGATGTATTTTAGGCATCTTATATTCAACATTTAGAAAATTAAATTAAACATTGTTTCTCCCAAACTCTTCAGTCTTCTTAATGTCCTTATTATTTTTGAGGGCATCACCATCCCAATACATCCCCAAGTATTTAATTTTTCTTCATTTCATTCATTTTAAGTTTAGCCAAATAGGTTTCCTTGGTGTTACCTGTACACACATTTTATCTCTCTTCTTTGTGCCTTTGTCTGTTTCCCATTTGTGAATTGTACTCCACACACATTCAACTCACAGAATCCACTGCTCCCTTCAAAATTTGGCTGAAGTTCCATTTTCTATAGGAAACCTATTATAGTTGTCTGTGTTCCCATCCTCACCTCTGAATTTATTTTACATATATTGCTGCATTTAATTTTCTATGTGTGGTGCTGAGGTTTGTTTTCTCCAAATAGAATACAGGCTCTGGGAGGGCAAGAGATGTTTTGGTTTTATCTTTGTATCTACATCATCTACCACAATGCCTGGGATATAGTAATTGCTTAATAAATGCTGGTTGAATGAATTAATCGATGAATGAGTGAAATGGGTTAGACCTCAGTTTCTTCATTTGTAAAATGGGTGAGGAATTGAGTCATATTATAGAATTTGATCATGGTTTCCCAAGATTTGAGGAACATTTGGAATATAGCTGAGATGAATTTTCAGTCACAAACTGTATTTAATCACCAATACCTATGCTTTCTGTTTTTTATATGTTAAGTCCCTTATAGGCTTCTGCATGAGTGAACCTTCAGGGTTAGCCTTCCAAAGAATGGGTAATTAAGAAATAAGTCAGAGGCAAGGAGAAGGAAGGATTGATGAGGAGGATATTAGAGGTCAAAAGAAAATTTGGGGAAATGGGATAATCTAATTTTTTTTCCTACCTGATACCTAAGAACATAATGCCACATATTTTGTAATAGCATTGAATTAGAAGAGGAAATTTAGAAGGAGGAAATTGACATTATTCTACCAAAGGACTATAATTGTCCAATGAGATTCTATGAGCATGTGCTAGACTCTCTGCCTAATGAAATTTCCACATGGACATATGCAGATATTGTTTACAGTTTAATTACCACATGAAGCAGAGGAATTTTTTTTTTTTACTGGCTTTGAACCAAAGCTGAGAATACTCACAAAAAGCAGTAGCTGGATGATTTAGTCTCTTTTTCCTTCTTAAGCTTTATTGAAAGAAGTCATGCTGTAAGCCTTTGGGTGGGGAGAGATGCCTGGGGTGGGCCATTATCACCCCACCCAGGCCCACCCATAGCCATGAATACAGGCATACCCCTCCCCCCCCTTGTGTGTTTATTCTTTCCTGATGTTAAGGGAAGAAGTTTAAGCCAGTCATGACCTTGTGAGCTTTAGAAGGTCAAAAAATGAGCCATCCCAGGTCCAATGAGAGCAGTCTAGGCCAGAGTTTGCTAACAACTGATGTGATAGCACAACCCTGGGGAGTGGGAGTCAAGCCCAGAAGTAGCTCTATGCCAACTCATGCAGCAGTTTTGCCAAGATCAGATGTGAACTTGATGGAGTGAATATTCAAAGTAATTGATTTGAAGTTGACCCCACCCTTCCCAAGTCTTGTGGTGAGAGAGGGGAGAGTGTGTCCCTGGTTCAGGAGAAATGATTACACATCTGTCCTTAATATATCTTCTTAGTAAATGCTCTTTTTTAAAAGTTGATTGTTGTTCATTTGTTAAATGATACTGGGGCACTGGTCACTGGAAAAATAATGGCACAAGCTGATGGCTTTAGAGAAGGCATCCTAAACTACTCCAGAATATCACTAGGACATTGAGGGGGAGATGTAGCCTTTCTTTGAGGATCAAACTTGTCAGTGAGAGTGGAATTTGGAATGAAAAATAATTACCAGAAATCATAAATCAACATTGTTTTTAAAACAATCAAAAGATGATACATATTAATTACTATTTGTTCATATACTCATTCAACAGCTATTTGCCAGACACCTATTATGTGCATGATATTCTGATGTTTCATAGGTACAAAGACAAAAATGAAAACTAGTCCTTGCCCTCAAGAAGCTTCTAATCTATTGGGGCTATAGAATATTTAAGTACATAAATAAATACAAAAGAAAGAACTCTAGCAACTAAGTTGATCGCTTGACCCTCTAAGGAAAATAAGATGAAAAGAGATAATCTTGCCATGCATGATGGCAAGATAAAGATAAAGATAAGAATGCCACATTCAA
Source organism: Gymnobelideus leadbeateri (assembly GCA_011680675.1). Taxonomy (NCBI): domain Eukaryota; kingdom Metazoa; phylum Chordata; class Mammalia; order Diprotodontia; family Petauridae; genus Gymnobelideus; species Gymnobelideus leadbeateri. The sequence continues at coordinate 599,871 of WOXC01003744.1, forward strand.
GGAAGTAAGCAGAAAGTGAGTTTGCTGGCACACAGAGCACAAGCATGGGAGTATCCTGAAATAAACAGAAGTGGAGAGAGAGGCTGGAGAAACAGTGTTGTAGTTGTTTAGTAATTCTTCAAATTTGTTT